>OU015499.1:116084952-116162452 GCA_907164885.2 Dolomedes plantarius | reverse complement strand
AATTTAATAATATTGACACCGTGGGGATGACATATATAGATACTTTGGTAGAAATTCGTTTTATATGCTATATACTAGCTGAATACCCGTGCTTAGCTACGGAGTGCATTCAAATTAAATATAACGGTCAATGCATGCAATTAATGCCAAAAAAATTATATGTATATCTTCTATACTAATATATAAAGAGAGAGAGCGGATTTTGTATGTGGGTAATCTCTGGAACCCCTGCACCTATTTGAAAAATTCTTTCACTATTTTAAAGGTGCATTATTCCAGATGGACATAGGCTGTATATTATGCATATCTGATCAGTAGAAAGAAAGTTAGGGGCCTAAATGTTGAGCTGATGATTCACCTTTACAACTTTCCTTTGTCAACCATAGTCAAGTAATCATAGCAACACATCAAAAGGTATTTTTATTTATTATCAGTAAAACATTTAACATTTGAATTTTCTTTGTCAACCATAGTCAAGTAACCATAGCAACACATCAAACTGCATTTTCATTTATTATCAGTGTTTTACTGATATTTTAAGTGATATTTACAGTGATTTAATATTTTAAAGATTCAAGTGGAGGAGGTATTGATAAATACAAAAAGGATTTTTGAAATTGGCAGCGTTTTAGGGTTTATTGAAGAAAATTACATTTGGAACTACGCTTTTTATTGGACATTTAAGGTAAAAAAAGATTTCCAATTTATTGGCTATCAACTGGAAATTTATTGGTATAACATTGCAAAACTTCATATAACATATAATTTATATTTTTGAATTTATGTACAATTCTATGCACAATTTGCGTAACTCGAACCTGAATTATTGAACTTAATTAGATTAATTTTTAGAATTTAATTTATGAAATGCTGATCACTTGGTTTCTTTTCTTTTTGTGATACTTTAAATTAATTTTGCGTCACGTGCATAACAACGAAATAAATTGACAAAAAATATTGAAATACAGTAAAAGATAAAATTTAACCACTAGACAAATTGAGATGGAAGTGTTTTAAGAATTTATTTCAAAATAGCATGTTTTAGGGATATTAAACATACAAATGAATTGTATATATTGACCGTTGTATTTAATTTGAATATTTTCTGCTACATTATTTTGTCTATAGAAATGTCCATTATGATTTTTTAATATATATATATATATTAACATTAATTGCATACATTGACCGTTGTATTTAATTTGAATGTACTCCGTAGCGTAGGACGGGTAATTAGCTAGTTTATAATAAATACAACTCTCAATGTATGCAATCAATGCCAAATATATATATAAAAAAATCGTAACGGATATTTCTATAGACAAAATAATGCAGAAGAAAATATTGAAATTAATTCTAATAGAACATGCTAAAGAATAGAGTACAGTAAATATAGTACAGTTTGAGGAACATTTCTTTTACTGTATTTTAATATTTTTTGGATAATGTCCAATCGTCTGCCGCAAAGCAAGAAATTTTTTTTTTGTCTATTTCGTTGTTATGCACGTGACGCAAAATTAGTTTAAAGTATCACAAAAAGAAAAGAAACCACGTGATCAGCATTTAATAAATTAAATTCTAAAAATTAATCTTTAAAAATTAACGAAAAATCAGAGAATGGAGGTAAAGATTCGAAAGAGATTTTAAAGGAATTTTTAAGATCTTTCTCGTGATATAAATTTTATAACCCTCAGATTATTATTTTAAATGCAAATTAAAAAAAAGTTACAAAAACAGCGTAAAAATTTAATAAAAAAAAACCTGAAAAGACTTTTTGAAAATTCTTTCTTAGTGCACCCCTACACTATAAGAAGAATCGCCATGTAAAATTTCAGCCCTTTAGGTCCAGCGGTTTGGTCTGTGCGTTATCAGTCAGTCAGTTACGGAACTGTTTTATATATATAGATTATATATAAGCACCAGTTTAAAGAGACCGAGGTATCCAAGTGGTAGCGTGTCCGCTTTCGGTGCCCAGGGTGCTCGGATCTAATCCCGACAAGCGCAATTAAACACCCTATTGTCTAGGCCGGATATGGGCACGTTAAATCCGTACACCGGAAAATCTCTCTATGAGATCAGAGAAGGGGGGGGGGAGGGTATGAATCCCTACTTGTCGTCCATTGGGGTGCTCGTTTAAACTGGTGCCGTGATAGGCAAATGCCGTGATAGTATAGGTGCCGTAGATTCAGGAAAATAAGTATAAGTAAGGAATTTAACAAGAAATCTTTCACGTCTGGGGCCTAAGTTGATGTAACTACAATTTAAGTGCCGTGTAAATTAAAAGAATATTTAAACACTAGTATATATCCCCCATCAAAAATGACGGAATGTTGATCAGCGTTTCAAGAGGTGATTCATCATTTTCATCGGGCATTGCTGAAAACTGTACTTAAACAGCAGCAAACAACAAAACAAAACTAAACTAAATGAAAACTAAACCAAAACTGTTTCAAAAGTGAATGACTCACCACACAGCAGGCATTGCTGAAAACGATACTTAAACAGCAGTAAAAAAACAATAAAATAAAACAAAAATAAAACGTGAAACACAGTTTAATTAACATTACAATTAAACATTAAAGATGTAGTTATTTAAAAGGAATATGAAAAACCATGGAGTAGAATGAATTCGATATTCAAGTGAATGACTCAATAGAATAAATGATTCTTTTCAATGGATATTTTAATTTGAAGATATTAAAAAAACTAAACGATTTTGAGCTAGGGTGTTCAATCGAAATTTTCTTATTTTTTAAAGGGCTTGCAAAATATGTCACTTTTGTGGTATTATTTTTCAAGAAAAATTTCAGAAAATGGCGTCACAATGTTAAGATGTTCCCGACTGGGTTCGTCCCGGAATGGTTACCTACACCTTTTCTACTCTAGGCTTTTATATAAGTAAAGATGTTAAGAGTGCAAAACATAGGTTCATTTCCGCTTCGTTTATAATTATGACTGGGACAAGAATATCTACCCAGATCTTTCGTACGAAGTTTTCGTGGTCAGTATTTTCACGGTTTTCTACTCTTTGTTTATACCGAGGCACGAATTCCTAACGTGTCAAAATTGAGTGTTCCCTTGAAATGCGGATATCGCGTACAACTGGAGGTGGAAGCAACTTACAGAAAGATGCCGTGAATAAGCAATACTGGGTATCGAATGGATACTTTCTGAAATCCATCAAGCAACCGACTTTAAAAGAATATCTGAAAAGAAATGAATAACAATTAGCGGGATGACATACATGAAACATATTATACAATTTATTATGATAAAATATTGAAAAGTATTATTTAGGGTGCTTATGTGTTGGTCAATTGGGTGATATCATTTGACCGCATTTGA
Source organism: Dolomedes plantarius (assembly GCA_907164885.2). Lineage (NCBI taxonomy): Eukaryota > Metazoa > Arthropoda > Arachnida > Araneae > Dolomedidae > Dolomedes > Dolomedes plantarius. The sequence goes on along the minus strand of OU015499.1, from coordinate 116,159,107 downwards.
TATTGCTGTAAATATCTCTAAGCATTTGTAAATATTCTTTATTTTTCCCTAATTTATTTTTATTTTGTGTTAAATGCTCTATATTTACTGTTATTGAGTGTTATATTTCGATGTGTGACTCATTGGCGATGTTTTCGATAATTATGGCGAACTTGGCGACAAATGTGACGTGGTTATCAAGTTCTGGAATTTTCCGTTTCTAGAAAAATCGAGAAGTCGCCAAGAGTATATAAGCATGCCAGACTCTGCAGCACAAGGGTTTCGCTCATTCATATCTCAGTTCAAGCTCAGCTGCTCTGAGTGAGATGTGAGGCTTGTAATTGTGTCTCTGTGTGGGTTGTTTCAAATCTTTTGCTGAACTTCGCTGTAGGCTGTAATAGTTGTTAGCTGTTTATGACTATAAAGGAAATAAACTTGTGTCGCTGTTATTTGGTGTAGTCATTTACAAATATCGTCTGACGAAACGCTACAATATCTTTTCTTAGGTTACGTATCAAATGATTATGATGCGTTCCATCTTATTTTTTTCCAACCGTATCTCGTATACAGGGTTCACACCTATATCCGCTACCCCCCGTTAACTTCAAAACGGTAACAGTTAATGCCATAAAGTTGGTGTCTAGGTATAGTAAAAAGGCTATGCGCTACTCGACGAGACAATTTACAATGCCATCTATCGGCAAACTTTGGAATTAGCGTTTTTATCTCAAAAACGGTACGAGATACGGGAAAAATAACAATTACAAAGTTGTTCAGCATTATCGATTTCGTAAGAAAAGACACCTTGCGCACATTAATACTTAAAACAGAATGTAGAATAAAGAACATTTGTTTGGTCACGATTTCGAAAATTGTCATGTCGTAAAGAGTGGAAGAAAGCAACTGAGACACTTCCCTATCTTTAGGAACATTTATTTTTGTTTCTGAAAAGGCACTCCATTAGCCACCATACATATTTGCACTCTGGACAGGATTTCTCGCTGCACATTGGTGCAACGACGCCATAGTGATTAAAATCACGACCAAACAAATGTTCCTTTTTTACAATCTGTTTCGAGTATTAATGTTCGCAAGGTGTCTTTCCTTACTAAATCGATAATTCTGAACAACTTTGTAATTGATTTTTTTCCTGTATCTCGTACCGTTTTTGAGATAAAAACGCTAATTCCAAAATTTGCCGATAGAGGGCGTTGTAAGTTGTCTCATCGAGTAGCGCATAGCCTTTTTACTGTACCTAGACACCCACTTTGTAGCCTAAGCTGTCACCGTTTAGAATTTAAGGGGAGTGTCACGGATATAGGTGGGAACCCTGTATAGAAACAAAGTGACATTTGTCAATACTCTTTCATTGTACAAACCTGTCGCCAACTTTACTGAAGAAGTCGCCAAATATAATGCAAAAATGTTATTGTTGTTGTTTGTTGAACCCCCCTGGACTAGAAAATGGTGGACCAGGTCCACGAGTCTTTGTCGTGTGATCAAAAGGGAAGCAGCAATATGCTGATCAGCATATTTGATGCCAGCATACTGACGGGGATACCTAAACAGTCCGCAACATGGGAAGGATTCGCAGCAGAACAGGAACAAGGGGGAAAGACCTTAGTAGAGTTCTCGAAGCGCATGCTTTTTGTTTGGCCTCTTCAAACACTAGCCAGGGCAAACTGTACTGGTCTCGGACCTCTAAAGAGCAAGACCATACCAATGCGCTTGGCCAGATACCAATGATGAGCAGGAGGCTCTCTCCAAACACTGTATAGTCAGGTCTTAAAAACAGATTGAGCTCCGATGCACCCAATTAGGCTAGACTGTATAAGACGGTAAAGTAGATTTCTTGCAGATTTGGCGAAAACTTTTGTTCCCAAGCCGAGGCGATTGTGGCGCCAATGTTATTTTATTTTTCTTGCTGCAGATTTCTGACGCGTTTATCATGTGATTGTTGCGCGACGCATTTATCACACGATTTTGTCAGGTGATTTATCCTGACAAATTAGAAGAAACTTGCTACGTGGCACAATTTTAAATGCGACGCTTCAAGATAAAGGTTGTGTTGAGTCTTCTAGAGGGTAGCTTGTTGCACAATGGGTGAGGTTATTGATTTGAGCGTGTTGTTTCGAATGGATTTTATGAGAACCATGTATGCGATATCACGGCAGTATATTCGCCTCCTACTTAAAAAGGTATGTCCCATACGGTAAGTTTGAACTTATCCACATGGCTTATCCCATATAATACGGTTGATATTTTCCAATTAAGTGTGGCTTATTATTTGCATCGTGTAGTACAATATGGATAAAGTTCTGTATCCCATATAACCTGTTGTACTCAGAGAAGCAAGTGGCTTGAGGATATTAAAATGCAAGAAAAAATGTTTTATTGTTTACAAAAAGCTTTTCTTCAGTTTTATGAGATGGATGAAGGAGAAAGGTGCATCACATGTTCTGTATATCAAACTTCGTTCGGTTTATAAGAAATATACAATAAGGTGAAAGTTCAAGAAATATTTAGGGAACGATATCCCGATCACTGACGGCCAGGTGATGGCCGAATGGCAAGGGCGCTTACATTCGGTACCAGATTCCGTGGGTTCGAGCCCCACTTTTGGCATGGATATTTGTAGCCGTTTGGAATCGTCTTTAATTAGTACGTCCCAGTCTAATTAGCCCTCTTGTAGCAAAAGTCGACAGTAGCGCTCCAAACCAAACCAAAAAAGTATGTTAATATTTCCTGCTTCGAATTTAACTGATTGCCGATTTTCATACAGCCAGCGGTAGGCTTGTTTTATTTATTTGTTTTTGCTTTGCAGCAAACCCTAAAACTCGGCAAGCCGTCGGCTAGTTTTTATTTACAACAAGCACTAAAACGCGCCAAGCCATTGGCGAAAAAGAAATCCTGCCAAATTTCGCCAAATCTGACCGTCTTATCCAAAGACATAGACATAGACATCTTACATTGACGAGCCACCAGAGAGCAGGGCTCCATATCCTCGGTATGGATAATTTTTTGCGGCTATATTTCCGTTCTCAGGATTAAAAGAAAAGTGTTGACATGAAAGTTATAAAAAAAAATAATAATTGAATAAATAAATAAATAAATAAATATAAATAATACCAATAATAGTAATAAATAAATAAGTAAATAAATATAAATTTGGCAACTATTTAATGTGGCAGATTTAAAGAAAGAAACCGGAAAAGATACGGTGGCTGACGATCCAGGACTTCAAGACAAGGGCGAATCCTCTAAACAGCCCTCATTTGCGAGTGGGTCGGCCAAACCCACATGTGACGGGGCGAACAAACCCACATGTGACGGGGTCCACCAAAAAGTTATTGCAGCGGTTCCCAACCGGTGGGTCGCGGAAGGGTTACAGGTGGGTCGAGACTCGATCCTAAAACTATTAAAATGGTTTTTGTGAACTTTTATAATTATAGTTTTTATTTTCACCTAGGAACACTTGTTAGTGAGTATGAAACCACTTGTTGCATATATTGCAGACGTATACCTATTGTTAAATAAATAACTGTTTTGCTACAAAGTACTTATATTTTGTCAGCCATTTTCAAATCAGAACACGAATTGTTTATCAATAATCAATCTGTATCTTCAAATAAGCATATTATATATATAATAGCCGTTGTCTCTGTATAACACTTCAAGGGCTGTACTCATTTTCAATTGAAGCCCTCAGTAAACAAACGGACGGTTAGGCTTAATTTCAATTTCAGATGTGGATCACAATTTTTTCTTACCTAAAAACTAATATCTTCTCCATCAAATCACGTTTGTTCAGCCTATTTTTCTATAAAACATTCAGAACTAAAAAAAATTGGATGCTTGTAGCTGTATATTTAACAGTTTTTAAAAATCTGTTTACTTTTGCGATGAATTCTGAAAGTAAACGAACTTGAATGTGAATGAATCAAGTAGCTCAAGTATTCATATCGCGTAGTGAGCTGTAAAAAACTGGATGGCAGTCTACTACTCCAATCCCATGAAAAACAAAAACTAAATGAATAAAAAATAATGAAAGGGTTTGCTTTTACAAGGTGTGGATTAATGCAATATTGTTAGATAATTCGGGGTATTTTTTAACTTTCATATACTTTTTCCATTATGACGTCATTATTAGTGTTATGACGTCAAAATGACGGGTTACCTTCTAGTATATATATATATATATATATATACATAAATATTTATTTTTGCCATATTTGATGGTAAATTATATATACATAAGGAAGGGATATGATACAAATAAGGTTTTTTACTGCACCATGGACCGATGGACCGTGGAGGTATTCCGATAAGTAAAGGTGGGTCGCAGGCTGAAAATGGTTGGGAACCACTGAGTTATTGCTTTAGAGTCCACCATGTGAGAGAGCAGAAAGAGAATGTTGATAAAAGGAAAAAAAAATGTCGCGAATTAAATAAAGAAAATATTCACTTTTTACACCCCATTTCCACGTTTGCGAACTACAATTTAAAGTTAAAATTAAAAATAAATCAAAGGGATGAAAGAAAGCAAAAGATTATCTGTCTTTTTACATATCATATTTTGCAAACTGCCATTCTATTTTCGGTGGCATACGTATCATTATTCCTTTCATGCGAGAATTTCGGTTACACGAAGAATTGAATGTAAGAAGTGGGCGGAGTTACAGCAGAAAATAAATCTTTACATAATCTTTAACCCTTCCGGCCGTGTACAAAGTGCAACATTTTCGTAATCTTGAATGGTTTGTTTTTACATGTAAGGTTTAAATATTCTACGCGGTTTCTATTTATAGCTACACACTTTCTAATGCAGGTCTGATTTTCTGACCCTTATGTATTCCTTGCCGTTCACTGTTAGTCGGCATTTAACCGTGGTAAACCAACGATTATACTGGATCACAATACGACAAAAGAAGGAGTTGATGTAATCGATCAAATGTGCAGCTATTACACGGTACCCCGCATATCACGATCATGGGCAATCTCATTGTTTTTTTCAAACAAGGGTGAATAAGGAGATTGTATCTGCATTCTTTGGCCTTTAATTATAAACTAGTTGATACCCGTCAAAACACGACGGCTAGAAAGTAAATGTACTAATACACAAATTATACTCAACACATCATTGCCAAATGTTGAAAATCATAATAATGCGCAGAAACAAATTAATGTGTTATTAATTAATGTTAAGCGGCCTCGTGCTTAGTGAGTATCTGAAGCCATATTTAATAATGTCACTGAGCATGCGCAGAAAACAATTTTTTTAATTGTAAATTATCGCTTATTAAACAGCGCGAAATAAACAATTTCCATGAGGTTTAATCTCATATTTCACAAACATAATTATCATAAAAATATAAATGGCAGAGAGAGGCGTGTTTATCATTAAAACATGTCACTGAGCATGCGCAGAAACAGTGAGTTTCTAAAGACAGATTTTAAACATGCCACTGAGCATGCGCAGAAAGCAATTTTTTAATTGTGAATTATCGCTTATTAAACAGCGCGAAATAAACAATTTCCATGAGGTTTAATCTCATAATTCACAAACATAATTATCATATAAATATAAATGGCAGAGAGAGGCGTGTTTATCATTAAAACATGTCACTGAGCATTCGCAGAAACAGTGACTTTCTAAAGACAGATTTAAAAATGTCACTGAGCATGCGCAGAAATCAATTTTCAACTGTAAATTATCGCTAATTAATAGAAATTATGGTTACAAAAACAAAATTTGACACATCTACAGATGACAATCTTTCGTTTAAGACCAAAAAGAAGTCAATGGATGCAGTAGTTTTCTCTCACGGACTGCCCAAAAAGTCGGCTTAGCAACTTAAATATACAGATATATCTCAATATTATTAACTTTTTATATCCTGCCATAAAACGGAGAATTGTTATTTTCAATTTGAAAAAAAATGTTTATTACAAAAGGAATAATCAAGGTTGAAAGAGACGTTGCACTTTATGCCACGCCCACCTGCTGGTGTTCCAAAAATTGGCGCGCCCGCTGAAGGGTAAAAAAAAAAAAAAAAAAAACAGGAATAAAAATATCCGGGAATTTTCATCAAAATCGACGTTTCAAAACGCAGTCGGATATCTTAAGCACATAGAAGTTGTTATCGTGTCAAAGATCATTAATGAACGTAATGAGGTATTGAAATCGGTTCTCGACAGTCATAATGGAATGGAACGGATATTTTGAAAGTCAAATATTGACTAAACATAATGATTTCACATTCAGAAACAGACATTGTTAATGAAAACTATAAGTATCTAGCAACGACATCAGTAATTTTAACTCCCATGCGGAAAGAAAAGAATAGAAACCTGTTGAAAAGAAGCAAATATTTAAAGCAAGTTGTTTCACAAACAGCCATTATGGTTCATTCAAATGGCTAGCTTTGTTGACAAACGTCAAAAAATAGTGTTTCGCTGCTTTAATTAAAAATAAAATATACAGCTACAGATCCCCGAATTATCTAGGGATCGAATTTGATCATGCCTTTATTGTTTTACTGTTAAATTTCTAGTGCTTTTATCTGCTTATATATCATTGTTTTCATCACCTTTATATATTATTACTTTTTATATATCATCTTTTATATCATCCTTTCACATCATTGTTTTTTATCACCTTTATATATTATTACTTTTTATATATCATCTTTTTTATCATCCTTTCACATCATTGTTTTTTATCACCTTTATATATAATTTTTTTTACCACCTCTTCACATCTTTTAAGTATTGAAAAGTTTCGATTTTAAATCTGTAATATCTGATGTTGGTTTGTGCCTGGTGCTTTTGTGTATGCTTTTTTTATTGTTTTTGCTCTAGTCTTTGCTTGGCACTTTACGTCCTACATTGAATCTGGGACCATAAGATCCCAACCAACTAATCTGAACTATCTGTCTTGTCTGTCCAACCGTTAATAACAAAGTTGTGGTTGCTTTCAATCCATTTAATTGTTTTTCACCCAGTTTGAAAAGAGGATCTTAAAATAAACCATTAATTGAGAGTAAATCTTGTTTAACCCTTCAGCGGGCGCGTCCGTGTAAAGTGCAACATTTTCGTAATTCTGAATGGTATGTTTTTGCATGCAATGTTTGAATGTTCTAAGCACTTTCTAGTTATAGCGACACCCTTTCTAATGCATGTCTGGTTTTCTGACGCTTGTATTCCTTTCCATCCGTTGGTAGTCGTGATTTAACCGTGGTAAACTAGCGATTATACTGGATTACAGTACAATACGACAAAAGCAGGAATTGATTTAGTCGATTAAATGTGCAGCTATTACACGGTATCCCGAATTTTACGAAGATGGACAATCTCATTGTTTTTTAGGTTTTTGGCCATAATAGGAATCCATTCGCAAGTTGTCCTTAGATCCAATAAACCGGACAGTTTTGAAATAAGACGATTGTATCTGCATTCATTGGCCTTTAACCCCTTAACGATCGCATAATTTTCAATAAAACGGTAATAAAAGTGTCTATTTTTTTAGGAGGATTCCATTTATTTCTTGATCTGTCATATCTAGTTTAAAATAAACCATCCCCAATTACATTATAAATAGTCTGGTGCTGCCATCTGGTATGCAAAATAAGAAATAAAAATTTTTCAGGGTACATGAAATGTATTGTTTTAATCTTTTTGGTGAGTTACTTTTGTACACTCCAGCCCGGCAATATTACGGGCACGAGAAATAGAAGGAGAAAACTCACCCCGTGCTTTTCACAGGAGCGAGAAGGAAGGGGTGAATTATAATTATATCTCAGTATTATCAACATTTTATATCTTTTCATAAAACGCAGAATTGTTATTTTGATTTTGAAAAAAAAAATTATTACGAAAGGAATACAGTAATCAAGGTTGAAAAGAGACATTGCACTTTGTGCCACACGCGCCTGCTGGTGTTCCAAAAATTGGCGTGCCCGCTGAAGGGTTAAAACTGAATGTGGTTAAATCGAGACTTTGTTCTTCAAAAAGAGGAAATCAGAACACTATTTAATATAAAGTGTTTGAGAGCCTGTTAATGTTTGTTTTAACTATTTATTTTGTTCGAGATTTTTAATGTCTGAAATCTGGTAAGATAGAATCTAATCCATCGTTGAAAAACCTCGCCACGTTTTTTCATTGTATTACACCAAAACCAGCCTTTATCTTTCTGCACAATGTCATGAAAAAAATGAATTAAAATATTACATAAAATAAATGCATATATCCAGAACTTAAACCAGGAAATAATCATGCATCGTTCACGTAAAAAGACTCATTATAAAATTTTGTCCAGAAAAATTTTTACCCATTGGTCATGTAACTACCCATCATAAAATTCAGACTGGTAGAATAATTGACCTATTGTCATGTAAAGAGACCTATCATAAAACTTTGCCAAGCATTTTAATTACCTATCGGAAGTATAAGAAATATCGCCGCCGTCCACACCCGAAGGTTATACGGCCCTTCAATAATAAAACTAATCATCCCGACGGCATTTCCAGCCCAGCCGGGTCCCGAAGTTTTTCTTTTTACAATTCGTTTACGTGTCTTTTTATTTTTCTATCTAAGGGGCTATCTACCTTCCCATAGGACCATGGGAAATGGGTCGCAACTGCAATGCCTGGACCACGCCCTCAATTGCAGACTTTCAGGTAATAAGCAGAGGGGAACCAATAGAAACAGAGTATAGGATAGGAGTGAAATGATTGCATCGCTGCTAATCCGTGAGTTCTTACAACAAGAAAGAGTGAATATCCACCTTTCCCTTGTAGGGGGAAGTGTATATTCATTAGTTCCTGCATAATATTCTTGATATACCTTCTACAATAATAATCCGTAAATAATTTACTAGGGGCCCAATCTTCAAAGCCCAAAGGTAAGTTTTTTCGTGCTTCAGCCCATTTGCTACAATTGTATATACCGTGCTTTATAGTTTATATATTGCCACACTCACAAAAGATCTGTTTTAGCAAAAAATCTGTTTTGATAGACCCCCTATATAGTAAGGTGACCAGACGTCCCGCTTTTGGAGGGACAGTCCCGATTTTTAACAATTTGTCCCGCGTCCCGCGGCGTTTTAAAAAAGTCCCGATTTTTGGAAAGAATGCACGACAAGCTAGGGAACGGCGGGAGAACGGGAAGGGAATATATGGTTTTCGGCGGCCATGTGGCTATTTAGCCAGGATATGAGTTTTATATTATTTTTGCTAATTTTATAATGTTAAGCTTTAATAATAACAAATAATTGGAATATTTCCGAAAATAATCTTTATAATGAGGTATCATTATTAAAAAAATACATTAATAAGGTAAAGGTTAAATCTTGGGCATCAGCAAAAATCACAATAGAGAACAACTGGTTAGAAATATTTCATCATTTTGAAACAAACCATGTTCCATACAATAATGCACTAAAAATTGTGGAATACGCGCTGTCCTAACCTGGAACCAATGGTGCGACTGAACGAGTTTTTTTCTACGGTGAATAAAGTGTGGACACCAGAAAAATCACAATTAAGTGTTGAGACTTTGAAAGCCATTTTATGTGTGAAATATAAATGAACAAATTCTTGTGAAAATTTTCATGACCTTTTAAACAACGACAGCAATCTATCTACTAAAAAAAATTAACTCAAATGAGACATATGCCAAAGAATAAAATAATACTATACATAATTTTTTTTATTATTATATTTGTAAATTGTACTTACGTTGAAATTAAAAAAAATATATTACAATACTATTTTTGCGTTCTATGAAAATTTTTGCTGCTCCATATTGACCAAATTTTTAATCAAGAACCCCCCCCCCCCCGGGTCAATGTGTCCCGCTTTACTAATGTTAAAATCTGGTCACCTTACTATACAGCCATGTTCGGTTATTGCTTGATTAACAAGGAAATCTGCCGACAGTCTTTTCGTAGAAAATTTAGGGAATACCTCAAATACTTTCCTTCCTAAACTGCTTCTCTCCCAATTTTCTTGCCAATTTATGTAATAATTCTTAATTTTAATCTTAATCTGTTCTTTAGTTAATTTATAATTTCCCGTGATTTCATTCAGTGTTGACGCTGGTTTAGCTGCAGCGTCTACCATCTCATTTTCATTAATCCCAAAGTGGGCTTTAACCCAGTGTAGGTTTACTGTTATCTCATGACATTCTATTAGGATTTTTCATATTTTCAATCCCATCTCCCTTAAAATAACATGCACATATAGCTTGCAGTGTACTTCTAGAATCACTGTATAAGTCGATTTCCTGTATTCCTTTACTTATAGCATCAGTGATGGCCATGTCAATGGCTTCAACTTCGGCGCTATAGGATGATGCATTATTAGGTAGACGTTTAAGTATTGTTTGTTCTAAAACATTAAGATTGTAACGTATACACGCCGCACCGACCCCTTCGTTGGTTTTTGAGCCATCAGTGTAGTATTTAATGTTCGATTTTGATTCCATGTTATATGTCCATTTATATTTGAAGACCGGTATAATCGGTAGTATAATCCAAAAGAAAATCAGACCCACCATAGGACCATAGGAACAAATGGTTAACTGTGTTGCCTAGGCCATTGCCTTCAAACACAGAATTTTCAGAATAATCTTCATCGGAGAGCTGAAGTACCACAGAAAATAGTAAAGAAAGTTCATAGAAAAGCGTCAAAAGTTCAGGAAAAAGCAACATAAAAAGTGAAGCAGAGAGTCTTTTGGTCAGAACTTAGGAAGGTGAAAAGAAGAGTTCTCATTGGAAGTCTCCAGGATCCTCAAGACCCACCAGAAGACATGCGGTTCAGTTAAACAGAATTTAACTCTAAAAGCAGAAAACTGATTGGGCCTCGCAACCAGCAAGGTAGTATGACATCACGTTCGAATTAATGTATGGTTAGCTGATCTGTTAGTATTTATTCATCGAGGCCTTAGATTAGGTCAAAGACCCCCTATCGGTCATGTAAACAGACCCATATTACCTATCGGTCATGAAAAGCGACCCATCTTCAGTGTTCTTTGAGATTTTCAGCGGAACTAAAAACACGTGGTAACCTCGTAGAATAATTACCTATCGGTCCTGAAAAGTGACCCGTATTCATTGATCTTTGAGATTACAACGGGATTAAAAACATGCGGTTATGCGTGCAACAGAATTTTAAATTTAACTTTGTAGAATAATTACCTATCGGTCATGAAAAGTGACCCGTATTCATTGTTCTTTGAGATTACAACGAGACTAAAAACACGCGGTTATGCGTGCAACAGAATTTAAAATTTAACCCGGCACAATAATTCCCTATCGGTCATGAAAAACGGCCAATCTTCAGTGTTCTTTGAGATTGCAACATAACTAACCACACGCAGTTAATTATACGTGCAACAGAATTTAAAATTTTTAACCGGGCAGAATAATTACCGTCGGTCATGAAAAGTGACCCATCTTCAGTGTTCTTTGAGACTGCAACATAACTAACCACACGCAGTTAATTATACGTGCAACAGAATTTAAAATTTTTAACCGGGCAGAATAATTACCGTCGGTCATGAAAAGTGACACATCTTCAGTGTTCTTTGAGACTGCAACATAACAAAACACACGCGGTTATGCGTGCAACAGAATTTAAAATATAACCCTGCAGAATAATTACCTATCTGTCATGAAAAGTGACCCATCTTTTCGGACGTAAAAGTAAGTGTTTCGGTTTCCAAACGTAACACAATTTTTTGCCGCTTCGAAATTCATATCCGGCGTCCAGATGTACTTATAACAATCATCCAGACTGTACCCGGCGTGACTAGTCACTCCAGGCACGAGTCTCGTGTCGTTCCAGGACTGAGTGAAATAAGTGTGCAGCCGAAAATCCTAAAAGTTAAAGACAGAGATTAAAAAGGTCAGTGTTACACATAGAGCAGTCGAGATATTTGCGAAAACGATTTAATCAGACAGTTTTTGCAGTGCCGTGAACACTTTCTACCCTCATAGTGGCACCCTCATTCAAGTAATATTTTGTAAAAGCATTCATTAGATACATTTTGTTCCAGTGTAAATATTTTGGATCAGTCACTCTTATTCAATCACAATACTTAATCATTATTTTTTGCTTTGTTATAAGAATATTTTTGAAAAAAGAAAAGTTAAATAAGTGTCACGAGGCTTATATAAACTTTTAAAAATCTTATTTTAAGAACATTGTTGTAAAAAAATAGAGAAAGAAATGAGTTAATAAGTGTCACAAGGCTTATAGAAATTTTTTACCTTATAAGAATTTTGTTGCAACAGTAAAAAAAAAAAAAAGAAGAGATTATAAGTGCCAAACGGTTTATAGAAACTTTTTACGTTATTATAAGAATATTTTTTCAAAAGGAAATTAAAAAAGAGTTAATTAATGTCATGAGGCTTAGAGAATGTTTTTACCTTATTATAAGAATATCGTTGCCAAAAAAAAAAAAAAAAAATGAAATGAGTTGGTAAGTGTTAAAAGGTTTATAGAATTTTTTTACCTTATTATTACTGTTGCAAAAAGGAAAAGAAGTCAAAGAAATGAGTTAATAAGTGTCAGAAGACTTATATAATTTTTTACAATATGATAAGAACATATTTGCAAAAAACAAAAGAGAAGAGTTAATAAGTGTCATGAGGCTTATAGAATTTTTTTTACCTTACTATTATTGTAGCAAAAAGGAAAAAAAATTAAAGAAATGGGTTAGCCACAGGACCACCACAGGACCACAGGAAAATTGGTCTAACTGCACTACCTGGGCCACGCCCTCAAGTGCAGGCTTTCAGAAAATAAGCAGCGGGAACCATGATTGGACAGAAAGTAGAGAGAGAAGAAAAGTGAATGGAGCGCTCAGGATCTTCGAGTTCAATGCCTTCAGCTGGAATCACCGAAGTGATCCAGCATCGGGCAAGACAGTAGGAAAGTAATATGATACTGTAGAAATCTTCCCGGAAATGGGAGAGAAAATGGCTTAGCTACAGTAAAAATATGAAGAGGAGGAAGTTTAAGGATAGCAACACATAATATTTATTTTGTTTTGAAGTTTTTATTATTTTTTTTTACCTTAGCAAAGCTAAGTATTATTTTTCATTTTTTAAGAGAAGCAGACAAGGGACAAATTAAAAAAGAGAAAGGATGGCTCTAGGCCTTTTCCTGTTTTGGGGATCAGCATGATCATAATTTGCAAATTCTAGTAATAAATCATTGTCAATAGACTGGTGAAAATTAAGAGCTAATTTTTGAAGATAATTTCGAATAGCTGGGAGTCCAATCTCAATATAGATGTCAGCATTTCTAAAGTACCAAGGGGCGTTAACGATTTGCCTAATGGTGCTGCTTTGAGCGGTAGCTAATTTTTTAATGTGCGTTTTTGCACAGTATGACCATGCTGGCCCACCATACGTAATAATAGGTCGAAGGTAAGAATTATACAAGAGCAATTTGTTACTAATACTTAATTTGCTGTTTCGAGAAATTAAGGGGTAGATTAACCTGCGAGCTGCTCGAAACTTGTCCCTAATATGTGTAATATGTTGTTTCCAAGTGATATTTTTGTCAAGAATAACGCCGAGGTATCTAACAGTGTCAGACCAGGGGATTTTTGTATTGCCTATTTGAATTTGGTGATTTTGAAAGGTCTTTTTACGTTTAGAAGTGAAAAGTACAGCTACACATTTTTCAGAGTTAATTTTAATTCTCCATTTGTCGAGCCAGAGTTGAATGGTGGTCATATGTTTATTAACATTTTTAACGGCATATTTAAAATTTTTGCAAGTGGAGTACAGGGCTGTGTCATCAGCGAAGATAGCTAAATTTACATTAGTGTGTTGGGGAATATCGTTAACGAAAATGTTAAAGAGAATTGGTGCCAGAACGCTGCCTTTGGTAAGCCACTATGAATTTGGAATTTTTCAGAAAGTTGACCGTTAATTTTGACTTGGAAGGTGCGATTGTTGAGATAAGAAATTAAAATTTTGATGATTTGAGGGGGAAAGTTATAATTTATAAGTTTATGAATTAATCCGTCAATCCAAACTTTATCGAAAGCAAGTGCAACATCAGTTAAGTGTTCAACTTTAGTTAAGTGTTCGGTGAGGCGGTAGACTTGATGAGGGGCAGAAAGGGATTTTCTAAAGCCGAAATGGTAAGGGATGAGGATATGATTATTTTCGAGGTGTTCGTTAATGTATTTAGCAATAAATTTTTCAGTAATTTTGCTGATGGAATTAAGAAGACTAATGGGCCGATAACTAGTGGGGGAAGAGGGTGGTTTGTTCAGTTTAAGAATGGGGACTATGATAGAGTTTTTCCAGCTATGTGGAAAGTGTTCAAATTTGAAAACAGAGATAATGACGATAGTAATTTTGAAAATGTATTTATAGGGGAGATTTTTGAGAACTGTGTTGTTGATATTGTCCTCTCCAGGGGATTTACGTTTAGGAAGTTTTTTAATGATTTCACGGACGTCATTTGGGACTATGTAAGGAGTAGGGCTTTCATGAGGAGTATTAAGGAAGAGGTTTAAACTATTATTAACAATGTTTTCTGTGCTTGAGTTAATGATAGGATTGGGGGTGAAGTTTTTAGCGAAGTTTTTGCCAATGAGATTACATTTATCAGCTTCAGTAAGGGCTTTCGAGTTGAGTTCAGGGTCTTTTAAAGGGGGAATGGTACGATATTGGTTTTTGAAACGTTTTGCAGCTCGCCAAATGGAGGTATCCGTAGTATCAAGAGATTCTAAATAATTTTGCCAGTTTTTGTTGGATTGGTCTCTGAGGTAATATTTAAGGTCTTCCTGGGCTTTGTTCATGTTAGTTTTGTTTTGGGGAGTTCTATTAATCTGCCAGTTTTTGCGCGCTCTGTTTTTATTATTAATTAAGATTTTGAGTTGATGATCTTGATTGGTTTTAACTTTAGGAGGGATAATTTTGGTGCTGGTTTTAATACAATTATTGATATCCGCGGTGATACTGGTGACAAGGTTTTCAAGATCATTAACATTATTGACGATGGGAGGGATGTAAGGGATTTTATCAAGATCACTAGTAAATTTTTTTCAGTTAATTTGTTTAGTATAATTTATGATTAAGGGGTTGCGGTCAAGTGGTATTTTAATTTCAACAGGGTTATGATCAGAAGAGAGTTCACAAAGGGTGTTGATAGTGAGATCGTGGGGGAAGCCCTTAACGAGTGCAAAGTCAATGATGCTACTGCTATTGTTACTAAAGTGAGTGGGGAGGGGAGGAGCTATAATGTCAAAGTTAGTTTTACTGGTGAAGTCATAAATAATGCTACCATAATAATTATGTGTAGTACAATTCCAGAGTTTATGTTGTGCATTTAGGTCTCCGAAGATAAGAGTATTTATATTAAGAGTTTCGAGAAGATTAAGGTCATTTTTAATGTCAGCATTTTTAAAACCTGGCGGGATGTAAGTTGAAATGATGGTGTAATGGGGGAGGTTATGGAATTTAACATTAACCGCAGTAGCATTAATGGCTTTAAGAGGTGGGAGAATTATTTCGAGATGCGGAAGGGAATTTTTGATTAGAATGGGAGTGCCTCTCATGGAATGTAAGGGATTAATGTGGTCATTTCTATACGTAGTATAATTAAAAATGCGGAGGTTATCCCCAGGTCTGAGATGTGTCTCTTGTAGAAGAATTATGTCAGGACTATGCTCTTGTATAAAATCTTTGAACTCAAGGATACGAGCGCTGATACCATTGGAGTTCCATGCCAAAACGGTGAGAGAAGAAGGGGCCATTAACCAGTTTTAGGGAACGCATTGATCAAACCGTTGAAGAAGCTAAAAGATTTGTCTTCAGCGGTTACAGAATTTTTAATATTAGCTCTGGTGGCTCTGAGGTTTGTTAGAATTTCGGAGAAGTCCGAAATACCTAGGTCTTCTAGTATTTCATTAATTATGGCTGTTACTTCCTGATATTGTTTGATGAGAAGAAAACTGTTATTGGGATTTTTCATGGGGGTTTGATTGGTTGGGGGATTTTCCTGATTAATTTCTGAGGTGTTTGGGTTTAATGAATTATTGATGTTGGCACTAGCCATTTGAGCAAAAGTTAAATTTGGATTAACTAGTTTGGTAGCTTGACGTTCAAGTACTTTAGCTTCTTTTTCGGCTTGTTTTTTAGCTATGATGTTGTGGGGAAATTTTGGGCAACCCCTGTAGTTGAAATGGGTTAGTAAGTGTCACAAGGCTTATATAATTTTTTTGCCTTGTGGCAACAGCGTTATGCTTATTGCATTTCTAGCAGCGCTCTGCAAATTACATTTGAAACCACGCCTTCGGCACTTGCGAGCGAGCGAAAGAACGCTAGTATAGTTTTAAATACTTCGCATGCAAGCTCATTAGACGACTAGCAGTTCGGCTAACTGGATTTGTAACGGCGCTTAGGTTTAATTAAAAATGTTCTAATGTTATGATGTACTATTATGTGTTACCCAACATTCGACACGAACACCAACCTCTTCATTATAAGAACTTTTTTTGCAAAAATAAAAAAAATAAAAACGATTTAATAAGTGTCACGAGGCTTATAGAAATTTTTAAGCTTATTATAAGATTATTGTTGCAACAGAAAAAAATAAAGAAATAAGTTGATATGTGTCACAAGCTTAATTTTTTACCTTATGAAAATATTGTTGCTAAAAGGAAAAAAAAGAAAAGGGTTAATTAGTGTCATAAGGCAAATAGAATTTTTTTACCTTATTATAAGAACATTTCTGACAAAAGAAAAAAAAGAGTAAAAGTTATTAAATGTCGCTAGGATGATAGAAATATTTAACCTTACTATAAAACATTTTTGCAAAAAGGAAAAAAAAATATTAGTTAAATTCGACCTGTTTTATGTTCATGGGGCTACAAAATATAATCCTAAAATGTGAGAGCGTTTAATAAACTGCATAGGCATTTTTTACACTCCAGTGGTTTTATCGTTTTCACTGTCAGAAATTAGCGCTTTGTACTCATTGTAAGGGCCTGTTCACATAGCGTCTGTCAGCGTCAGCGTTTCTCGAATTGAAATATATTTAACCAATTACAAACCTCCAAACGATTAGCCATGAAATGCTTAAGGTCTGTGATTGGTTTAAAGTATGGCATTATGAGAAACGCTGACGGATTCTTTGTGAACAGGCCCTTAGGGTTCGTGATAGACGACAAATGACTGAGTAAATACAATGCATCAAATAAAAAATTATTACCATGTTTCCTTCGTTTATTTCGTCGATATCCATGACTAAAAATGTGGTATATACATTCACAGCTACTCCCGCTGCTGAAAAAATGGATAGATTTAATTCTTATGGCTTCAAATTAAAGTATCATAAAATTGCATTTGGTGTAGCTGTGTGTGTCACACACACACACACACACATATATATATATATATATAGATATAGATATAGTAAAACTGCTCTAAGACGACCAGTAATAAAAGTGGCAGAAAAAAAGTGGCCGTTTTGAGGGGTGACCGGGGAATAGGGATGGTGGGCTCGGGTGAGGGTGGTCCAACCGTCTAAACCTTCCATATTTTGTTCAGAACTCATTAAAGAGTCCATAGAGCCAGTGTTATGAAAGAAGCATCTTTTCCCCGGCCACCCCTCAATACGGCCACTTCTTTTCGGAATCATTATTAGCCTTAGCAGAGAAGTTTCACAATATATATATGTAAAAACAACGCCCCTCCATTGTTAACAGTTTCTTTCCCCCCCTCTTTTACTTAACGCGTAATCTAAAATATTCTCTTTTCAATAAAGCCCAGTCCCTTTTTCCAAACTTCGGCCAACAAGTAAACGAATTAACTAACTAGTTTGTCCCTTAAGGCACGCGCTGAAAGTCAGGCGCCTATGATTCAGGATGATTCAGAAACCACGCGCCTTGCATAGCATGTTCGGAATCTTGAGTTATGGCTCACGTGGTCAACTCGCATGATCGACTCTGGCCAATTTAAGAAATTTTAACACCTAGCACCACGTCAGCGCCCCATGGTTTAAAAGATGGGACAGAGGATTTTTGCGTGCTCTGCTTCATTCCTCGTTCTCTTGATGTTCTGACCCGCGTTCTCTCTTGCCTTGTACGCAATTCGCTCCAAAGATACTACGATGTAAAGTCTGCCTTCTGACTGTCCCGGCAAAGGACCGGTGGCGTTACTAATGTGTGTGTCCGGTCGTAAATGTACCTGTGCTTTGCTGAATGTCTTCTGAATTATATCGTCGAGTTTTTCTTAATAAATCAATTTAATGGATACCGTTCGTGCGTCGCATCTCTGTTCTGTGCGTCCCTTCAATGCCTCTCCTCTCTGTGGTTTTACCTCCTCGAGTGTTCCGTAACGTCCACGACTACCAGACTTCATGAATCCCCGTGATGTGCCTTTTTCAAGCGAGAATCATCTCCTCCACTACGCGATGTACCGCTCATTACACACACAACTGCGCACACACACACACACACACACACACATATATATATATATATATATATATATATATATATATATATGTCATGCATATAAAACTAATTAATTAATCCAATTAACTTAAAGTTCATTAGGAAAATTATAATATTAAAATTCGGAAAATAGTTAGGGAGCAGGGATGCCAGTAGGTGGCAGCACCATACGGACGTTTTTTGTAAAGTACGCGTTTTTAAGGTAGCTGCCATCTTATAGCTTTATGGTAGCTGCTTTAAACGGAGATCATGCGATTCTGACTCACCCGTCATGAGACTATGAAACATCGCTAAGTAATTGTCACACTATCACGCGCTTTTTTTTGTAAAAGAACCTCCGTGTGGGGTATAGAAAAGTACACAGGTTGGCTTTGAGAGAGATAAGAGATGTTTTCCGAGAGAGGGGACATGAAAGAATGGCGGACTAGACTGGGACTTCCAACGCTTAAATAAAGTTCTTGTTTTAAATTGAGTGTTCTTCTTGAGTGTCTTCGGTCTTCTTGAACTTAATCTTGACTGCTCATTGGATTAAGTTATGCGGATGTAAGAATCTCGTCACGATCTACGTACGTGTTAAAAGGCACGTCATATATATATATATATATATATATATATATATATATATATATATATACAGGGAGTCCCCAAAATGACCGACGATTTGAAAAATCAGTTAAAGAAAAACGGAAGGCGATAGAAATGTACTGTTTGCTGCATTCTGCTTAGGTAACCAGGGAATTTATTCACACCAATTTTCAAAATGAGTTGCAAAGTTCGTCAACAGATGGCGCTGCTAACTAGGAAAATTTATAAAACAATGTTTTCAAAATAACCACCGTTTGCAGCAACAACGTGGTGCAGTCTGAGGTCAAAATTCGCAGACGCCCATGCAATCATTTCAGTTTCAGTTTTCTGACAAACAGCAGAGATGTATTGTTCCAGTTCATCTACAATTTGTGGATTGTGACGATACACCTGGTCTCTGAAGTACCCCCAAAGAAAAAAAATCGAATGGCGTCAAGTCTGGCGAATAGGGAGGCCAATCCATGCCACTTTGCGTATGCTACTTGCTTTGAAAACATTGTTTTACAGTTTTCCCCAGTCAGCAGCGCCATCTGTTGACGAACTTTGTAACTAATTTTGAAAATTGGTGAGAATAAATTTCCTGGTTACCTAAGCAGAATGCAGCAAACCGTACATTTTTATCACCATCCGCTTATCTTTAATTGATTTTTCAAATCGTCGGTCAGTATTGGGACACCCGGTCTATACGAAACAGTAATACAGATAACATCAAATCGTGGTACCTACCTGAGTTTGGAGGATGAATTTGCTTTTTGTAACCATCTGGAATTAATTTGTCACATTCGTCGTCAGCAGTTTTTGCATTTGTTTGCCTGTGAGCACAAAATTTATATTTTTATCACTACGGAGATTCAACAGATGCATGAGGAATAAAAGAGTTGTTCGGAAAACATTTCGTTTATTTTCATAATCGAAGATAAGAATATAAGTAATATATATCTATCTTAGACGGAACACAGAGAATGTAAAGCTTTCAGAGATAAAAGTAACATTAAATAAACACTGCTTCCGTATGAGGGGGGGGGGGGCATGACAGGAACTACCATACCTTGTTCAGGATTCGAACCCGAGAATGTGATAGCAGGAGAGGTTGACTACTATACGATGTGGACGGTATGGATTTGTTATGAAACAAATCAGGAGCTCTCAATAAAGGAAAGAATAAAATGGGAGGAGTTTAAGATATAAAGTGATATGACTGAAAAAAAGAAATGCTTGTGGGCGTTTACGATTTTGTGGGAGGGTGTGGTTGTGGTTTTATTTTTTTCGATTTTGGGATTAAATCAAAGATTTTTAAACAGCATAACTAAGAAGAAAATATAGTATTTTAAACTCCAAAATTTGATGATTGATGGAAGTATGGATTTGTTATGAAACAAATCAGGAGCTCTCAATAAAGGAAAGAATAAAAGAGAGGAGTTTAAGATATAAAGTGATAAGACTGAAAAAAAGAAACGCTTGTGGGCGTTTACGATTTTGTGGGAGGGTGTGGTTATAGTCTTATTTTTTTTCGATTTTGGGATTACATCAAAGATTTTTAAACAGCATAACTAATAAGAAAATATAGTAAGCAATGTTCAGTAACAGTGGAGGGCCCGGCTTACGTACTATAGTTGATACTACTCTTCCTGAAGTCCTGAAAGATGTTCAGTAACAGTGGAGCTTCCGGCCCATGTACTGTAGTTCCCACTATTCTTCCTTTAAGGTCCTGAAGGATGGTCAGTATATGGTTATTTTGAAAATCACGGAAAGGAATATATTGACACTTTAAATTCTAATGATTTAAAAAAATAAACATAAAAAGGTAAAAAGGTTAATGTAAAGCTTATTTTCGTACTTTATATTTCCATTAGTTAACTCTTAAAGCCTAGTTAAAACTATTGGAAAAAATTCCCAAACTATTTTCCATTGCGCCAGTGCGAAGTATTGACTTTTTATCCTTGCCTCTGAAATTTAGTGTTTAAATGCTGTTTACGTTGTTTCTCAAGCTTAGAAATATTTGGTATTTAATATTATGGAGTGTTATTCATGGAAGTAATGTTTTCACCGAGGGAAATTATTTTTATTCAAAAGTATACGGGAAAACAAAAGCTCGGCATTTAAAACTTTGATTTCTGACGATAAAAACGAGAATAAAAAGCAATAAAGCAAAATGTTTGGCAGACTTTGCGAAACGCTTAGTTTTACACACATTTCCAACGTGAGCCTCAGATTTCCTCATTGCTTAATATACGGCCCTTTTTGACTCGAGAAATAGACCACAGAAACAACCTAACGCATCACCATCAATCATCCAATTTTGGACTTTAAAATAATTAGGGTCAACTCATGAAAATGATACTCATGAAAATGTATCAATTCTCTCGATGATTTTTCATTAAATCTAAGAAAATTTGAGGCTAACAAGAAAAGTCCATAAATCACCCATCAGTCTTCCATCAATCATCAAATTTTGGATTTTAAAATAATTTATGTTAAGAATTAAGGACTTGCTACCGTAATATCCCCATCGCTAAATTATCAGAAATTTCACCTTTCTTGAAACACCAGATGCAGTATGTCGTCAAGGGTTGGAGATTATGCTCTTTGAAAATATTTAAACCGTTAGATTCTTTTTCCAAATTACGGAAAATATATCACCTTCTTCAAAAATCAAATTTAAGAAGTCACAATAATTATATAGACCAAGGGTAAGAGATTTGACCATTGAGATATTTTTGTTCTAATATTCCTTTCCTGAATTACTAAAATTATCACCTACTAGAAACCATTGCAATTTTGGAGTTTACAATAACTAGGGGAAGGATTAGAAATTTGCCCCTTTTAAGATTCTTTTACAGAATTTTTAGAAATTCTTTCTTGAAATATCAAATAAAGGAAGTCATGAATTATAGCTTCAAGGGTTAGAGATTATATTTTTCAAAAATATTTAAACTATAAGATTCCTCTACAAAATTACCGAAAACATATCACCCTTTATCAAAAATCAGATAAAAGAAGTTATAATGATTTGGACCTACGAAAAGAGATTTGCTTTTTTAAAAACTTCTATAATTTCATTACTAATTACGAAAAATATTCTATCTTTCATCAAACATAAAAAGTTGTAATAATTCTCTGGATCAAAGGATAGACACTAAAAAATTTTTTCCCCTCCAGCATAAAATCTATACTTATATATAAAGAGAGAGCGATTTTGTACGTGGAGGGTAATCTCCAGAACCACTGCACCTATTTGAGAAATTCTTTCACTGTTTGAAAGGTACATTATTCCAGATGGACATAGGCTATATATTATGTATATCTGATCAGTAGAAATAAAGTTAGGGGCTTAATCCTAACAATCTCCACTTAGCGCTTTTTGTGCCGAAGTCTTCAACGATCCTTAGCGTGGTGCTATCTATCTATACTTATATATAAAGAGAGAGAGCGATTTTGTACGAGGAGGGTAATCTTCAGAACCACTGTACCTATTTGAAAAATTCTTTCACTGTTTGAAAGGTACATTATTCCAGATGGTCATAGGCTATATATTATGTATATCTAATCCGTAGAAATAAAGTTAGGAGCTTAATCCTAACAATCTCCATTGTTACCGCTACTGTCCTATACCGCTTTTTGTGCCGAAGTCTTCAACGATCCTTAGCGTGGTGCTATCTATACTTATATATAAAGAGAGAGAGCGATTTTGCACGTGGAGGGTAATCTTCAGAACCACTGTACCTATTTGAAAAATTCTTTCAGTGTTTGAAAGGTACATTATTCCAGATGGTCATGGGCTATATATTATGTATATCTAATCCGTAGAAATAAAGTTAGGAGCTTAATCCTAACAATCTCCATTGTTACCGCTACTGTCCTATACCGCTTTTTGTGCCGAAGTCTTCAACGATCCTTAGCGTGGTGCTATCTATACTTATATATAAAAAGAGCGAGCGATTTTGTACGTGGAGGATAATCTTCAGAACCACTGTACCTATTTGAAAAATTCTTTCACTGTTTGAAAGGCACATTATTCCAGATGGTCATAGGCTATATATTATGTATATCTAATCCGTAGAAATAAAGTTAGTAGCTTAATCCTAACAATCTCCATTGTTACCGCTACTGTCCTATACCGCTTTTTGTGCCGAAGTCTTCAACGATCCTTAGCGTGGTGCTATCTCTACTTATATATAAAGAGAGACAGCGATTTTATACGTGGAGGGTAATCTTCAGAACCACTGTACCTATTTGAAAAATTCTTTCAGTGTTTGAAAGGTACATTATTCCAGATGGTCATGGGCTATATATTATGTATATCTAATCCGTAGAAATAAAGTTAGGAGCTTAATCCTAACAATCTCCATTGTTACCGCTACTGTCCTATACCGCTTTTTGTGCCGAAGTCTTCAACGATCCTTAGCGTGGTGCTATCTATACTTATATATAAAAAGAGAGAGCGATTTTGTACGTGGAGGGTAATCTTCAGAACCACTGTACCTATTTGAAAAATTCTTTCACTGTTTGAAAGGCACATTATTCCAGATGGTCATAGGCTATATATTATGTATATCTAATCCGTAGAAATAAAGTTAGGAGCTTAATCCTAACAATCTCCATTGTTACCGCTACTGTCCTATACCGCTTTTTGTGCCGAAGTCTTCAACGATCCTTAGCGTGGTGCTATCCATATCCATACTTATATATAAAGAGAGAGAGCGATTTTGTACGTGGAGGGTAATCTTCAGAACCACTGTACCTATTTGTAAAATTCTTTCACTGTTTGAAAGGTACATTATTCCAGATGGACATAGGCTATATATTATGTATATCTGATCAGTAGAAATAAAGTTAGGGGCTTAATCCTAACAATCTCCATTGTTTCCGCTACTGTCTTCTACCGCTTTTTGTTCCGAAGATTTCAACTATCCTTAGCGTGGTGCTATCGCGGTGGGCTTCTGTTCTGACTCTAACGGTTCGAAACTAGCCGTTCTCAGGCACGCCTTTTTCTTTTAAAAATTTATTTTAATTATTAACTAACATAAAATTAATTTAAGGTATTATTTAGGTTATTATTAAGGTAAAAAAAGATTTACAATTTATTGGCTATCAAATGGAAATTTATTGGTATAATATTTTGTTCAACCCGGACAAAGTCGGGACGGGCCGCTAGTACTTATATATAAAGAGAGAGCGATTTTGTACGTGGAGGGTAATCTCCAGAACCTCTGTACCTATTTGTAAAATTCTTTCACTGTTTGAAAGGTACATTATTCCAGATGGACATAGGGTATATATTATGTATATCTGATCAGTAGAAATAAAGTTTGGGGCTTAATCCTAACAATCTCCATTGTTTCAGCTACTGTCTTCTACCGCTTTTTGTTCCGAAGATTTCAACGATCCTTAACGTGGTGCTATCGCGGTGGGCTTCTGTTCTGAAGCTAGCGGTTCGAACCTAGCCGTTCTCCGGCACGCCTTTTTCTTTTAAAAAATTTATTTTAATTATTAACTAACGTAAAATTAATTTAAGGTATTATTTAGGTTATTATTAAGGTAAAAAAAGATTTACAATTTATTGGCTATCAACTGGAATTTTATTGGTATAATATTTTGTTCAACCCGGACAAAGTTCGGACGGGCCGCTAGCGTTGTAATAATTCTGTGAATTATGGGTTAGAGATTAAAAATATCTTCATTCATTAAATATAAGAGTTTTAATAATTCTCATGATCAAGGATTAGAGAATAAAAATATTTTCTATCAAGCATAAAATGTTGTCATAATTCTGTGGATCAAGAGTTAAGAGACTAAAAATGTCCTCGTCAAACATAAAAAGTTGTCATAATTCTCTCGATTAAGGATTAGAGACTAAAATTATCTTTCATCAAACATAAAAAGTAGTAATAATTCTCTGGTCAAAGATTTGTCTGTTGAAAATGCTTCAGTCAAGGATTAGATTTGTTATTTTTGAGGGCTACCATGAGATTTCTTAAAAAAATTGTTAAAAATAGTACTTTTCATGAAATATCATATACAGAATGATATAACTATTTGGTTTCAGGACTAGAGATTAAACCTTTTTTAGACACTTAAATTATTAGATTCCTTTACTAAATTACTAAAACTATTAAAAGCTTAAATCATTAAATTTCTTTACATAATTACCAAAAATATATATCCATTCATTAAACATCAGATACAGGAATTAATAATTATTGAAACAGTATTAATGTTTACCGGAATTAATAATTATTGAAACAGAATTAATGTTTACAGGAATTAATGAAGGATTGAAAATTACCCTTTTTAAAATGGTTAAACAATAACTAAATTACTAAAAACATAACTTTTACCACTGGAATTTATATTTATTTGAATTAGAGATTAAATGCTTAAATCATAAGATTCATTTACTAAACTACCAAAAGCATCACCTTTCAGAGGACAACGAAAGACAGGAAGTTTTAATTATTCAGATTAATTTATTGAAGATTTTAATAAATGAAATTCAAACGTACTTACTTCCAGTTCTCCGAAAACAGCAGCTGTAATAAAAAGAAAGCACAGAGCGAAGTTCTGCTTGTCTGAGACATTCCGTTAACCCATCTTCGAAGTACCATGTTCCTGCAGCAGTGGAGAATTACTATTTGAAAATGAGACAACACTGAAAATTTTCGTCGCCAACTACGCTTCAAAAAATATTTTGGTACAAATTAGAAAACACCAGATGACTTTGAAATTTCGTATTATGTAATGTCTGCCAGAATTTAGATTTCTGTGAAACGATGCTTCGCTGTATCAGATTGTATCTTTACATTTTCAAGTTCCTAACTGAATTAATTCACTGAAGGAATACACGTCCAAACAATCCTGTACATAAAAAAAAAATAATCACTAGCTGATGTTCATGATTAAAAACTTCGTATTAGCGGAAAACCAATAAATTTAGCAAGTATTTTAACCCTTTGCACTTCATAGGCGCCGAATTGGCGACAAGTGACTACCGTGAGTGCGATTTTGATATACATGGAAGTAACACTATGGAAGATGAAATTTATATGACTGTGAAGAAAGTGAGATAATGGTACAAAATGAAAAGAAAGTACGAGTTACTGGAAGTATAAAACTAACGAATATTGCGACATTAGTCCCTACAAGCCTATGGGTGATTTCATTTATAGATACCGTACTGTGGCGGACTACAGGACGTTCAGTTCAAAATGTATTCTTCATAACGAAAGTTTATACAGCAAAATAAATAAAAGTGTAAATCATAATAATTTGAAGATCTTTTATCTGATAGAATGAGGCTTTTTCATTTTCACTAGCCAAACAGAAAGAGACAGTTGCTAGTATATCGTGATAAAAATTTGATTGGAGTGCAGAGGGTTAACACACCTACTAAAAACGTTTAAAATACACTTGTTCTGCTCCGGTAAATAGAGACTGCTAACAAGTCACTCACACATAGTCTGATACAATTCCCAGATATGAAAACACGATGACCATCGGATTTTGAATTGTGTACCTGAGTTATTTTCGTGTTTGTGGAAACGACGATATCGGACTGTACACGTCGCGTTGAGAGAAACGTATAATTAAACACTTGCTTGACAGAAAAATCATTGATATAACGACCGCTTGGCGTGCGGAACTTTGTATTGTCGGCACCCCCTAACTGCTGTTTTGGAAGAGAAACAAAATGTAGGATCAATTCAGCGGTTTGACGTTTCCTCCTAATTTGAATCTATGCGAATCGTGAAAGACGCCGAATCCAAATTTCCTGTTTTCTATTTCAACAATTCAACGGTTTATTTTACAGTCTGAATATCCAGATATTTTAAACACGTCATAACATAACTGGACTATAAAACTAATAACTGGAATATAAAATAAGCCGAAATTACATGTCCGTGAAAATTTTTCCAAGGGGAAGACAAAACAATAGCACGGAATGCGAATGGACAAATGGCATAATCAATGAGGAGTTGTACCCCTCTTTGCGTGTATGACAGCAGCAAAGCTACATTACGTGGTTGTCGAAAGAAGGGCCAGACAAATTTAGGGCGCCATGCAACAAATTAGCCACTTAACCTCCTATCTAAAGAGAGTACGAGATCGGACAGAGAATTTCAGAAATCGATTATAAAGATTTCCGAAAGACAGAAACAAAAATTCCATTTCACTCCAAGAGAAACCGCCTACTAAGAAAAATAAATGCATTTTGAAGTTACTTTTGAAAAGTTCAGCATTACATCAAATGGAGGTTTAACGATAGTGATCACGAGATTAGGTAATCAAGTTGGGGGATATTGACACCCGTAGCTCCAAAATATCGATGAGATTGGTATTATTAAGGTCTGGGGATTGAAGACACAGCACGATAAAACTGTGTGAGGCACATGTCCCAGTTGGTATTCGCTCCAGAGTCCCCCTGTTGGCATGGATGCTTTTATCCCGTTCGGAACCGGCTTTAAAATGTAGTCCCAGTCTTGTGAGACCTTGAGCATTAAAAAGTTGACCGCACCGCTCGTAATCAACCAACCACCGACATGCGTCCCTGCAAGAAAGGTCGATGATCGAGGCACGATGATCGGTCTCTTCGATAACTATCGTGTCCATCCGGGACACGGCTGGTTCTCTACTGATTTGGGATTGGAAATGAATACCATCATTGAGGACACGCCACTTTAATGCGTATAGTGACGAACATATACAAATTAACGACATTTTACAAATTAATTGCACATTTACCACGCGCACAACACAAAGAGGACGGAATCCGCCATTTTCCTGCTTCTCAGAACGACGTCCACCAACGCTCTGGCGTTCTTCGCGGGCCCCTTTTCAGCTCCCAGTCTACCCACGCCCTCTCGTGACCTTTCAAGGGGGCTTTGCCGCGGGCGGGATCTTCACAATATCGATAACGATTCTCCTCGATAACGATTATATTCATCGGAGAATCTTGTCAAGTTCGTCACTTTCCTCGGGTGACAATTCGATGAAGTTCCTTTTTTAATCGAATATACTATTAGCTAATGATATCGCAAATTGACGAGGACTAGCCGAGAGTTATTAAAAGATTTTCATCCTTATTAGAATGAACTGCATACTTCTAACATGTTGCTACTGTTAACATTTTAACAGCAACTTAATTACACGTTGTAAACTTCACATGTGTTGTTACGACATGATCTAGTACATAAAGATTTATAATATGCAAATTTATTTTTTTCTAAAAGTAAAGAGCTTATTTATTGAGCTATCTTATAACTGAACAGCTACTGCCAAAGGAATACGACAGAATCTTTTGATTTGGGTTTAACATATATTTGACCACCTTCCTAAAAAATAGGACAGTGCCCATAAACAGTTATAAAAACTGTAAATATATACACAGTCCCGTCACATTCGTGTGACAACTGCCTGCTTTCAACGTCGGCCCGAAATAACCAATCGCAGAAGGCACGTGGCAACACTAGTAGTGGAGGGTATATAAAGGGTGTCGGAGGGAAACGGAAAACATTGCAGTCGTTGGAGAAATGCAGAAACGAAGCGATTTATCTGA
This sequence comes from Dolomedes plantarius, assembly GCA_907164885.2. NCBI lineage: Eukaryota > Metazoa > Arthropoda > Arachnida > Araneae > Dolomedidae > Dolomedes > Dolomedes plantarius. The sequence goes on along the minus strand of OU015499.1, from coordinate 116,130,504 downwards.
CGTTCAGAAGGGCATGATCAATGGATTCCGGGCCAAGGGTGGCAGCATATCTGAAACGGCCATTTTTGTGTGTGTAATTGTTCTGGTGCCGCTATGGTAAAAGTTTACCGTGCATGGTAAAATGACACTATCCAAAATCAGCGACGTAGCAAGTGTGCTCTACCACAGGTGCATAGGTGACAGAGGTTGACAACGGCTGCGAAGATGCGTATAGACGTGCAACCGCCGACCAACTGACCGCCCGGAGGAAACAAGGGGCTACCAAAAAGTTTATCATCAACGACAGCTCAGCGAACGTTGCTGCGTATGGGGCTCCGCAACAGACGGATGGTTAATGCACCTATACACAGGGCTGTTCATCAGCGACGAAGGCTGGAATTTGCACACCAGTACCGCGGCTGGATGTCCACTGAGTGGCGACAGGTAGCATTTTACGTTTTATGCTCCATCGGACAGATGGAGGTTGGCGTATACGGCACGAAACGTCAGAAAAGAAGCACCCTGCTACAATTGCCGGAAGGGTGCAACTTGGAGGAGGCAGGGTTGTGGTCTGTGGAATGTTCTCGTGGTATTCAATTTGTGCACTTATCAATGTGGAAGGCACGATGGATCAACGGAAGAATGCATCTGTCCTTGCGGTTCATGTTCACCTCTACATGCACTAACCCTATTGGGTCCCCTCAGCTCAGTGTTAACCTATGAAGAAAATGCGTCTGCTATTGACAGCTACATAAATGCTGACAATCCAATAAGAATGGTATTTTGAGATAGCCTCAACTTTCCTGCACCTTGCATCATAGGATTCATTTTATAAATTTCGACCACCAAAGGAATTTTGAAGCGTTTAAAACACACTACACCATATATTTTACCCCGAATAATTTAAATTTCAAAATATTATTTGCATTTAAACACAAACGAAAAATGACCCAAGGTGTCAAATTTCTTGCTCTATTACGGAGTACAATTAAAAACAATTCTTGAATCCAAGTGGACAATCCTTGGACACGTTTTATCCATAGGTTAACATTGAGGTAAACAAATCCTATAGGTTTAGTACACATCAGCTTTAAGGATGAGCCTTATTTGATGATCCAAACAACGTGTTTACGCTCAGAAGATTAGTAGTCGATGCTTTTAGATCTTTCGGATATAACACTTCCGAGACATTCGAATTTTTTTTAAAGAAATGTTTCCTGACATTTCCTTCCTTTAGAGTAAAATATGAAAATTATTTAGATTGTTATTAGGGACATGCTTGAAATAATGTTTAGTATATAACTTACTAGAGACTCTTGGAAAACGCATAGGAGGGACACATAGATTCTTAAGTTATCCGCCTACGTTCGGAGCACATTTTTTCAAAATTATGCAGTACTGATTAAATAGGTATATTTTTAGTTCGAATGTGATATAAAATCACGGAAACAAATATCATTTTGGTAAAAAATTCATAACAGTTTAAAACAGGGGGAATGTTTTATAAATTTGTAGTGAAATTGAGTGCTTACGCTACAGACCCTATACCCCATTCAAATTAATATATTTTAATTTTCTTTAAACTACTACTGGGATACTTAAATGTGTTTTGGAGTAAAAGTATTACAATATTTCTAAATATCCCTGAAAAGTACCCCCAAAAAGTGAAAAACACTGATTTGTAAAAAAAATTATCTTTTTATAAGTGTAGGTGGCTGTAGAATGATTAAATTAACACCTATAACTTTGCTTTTAGGTCAAAACATAGTTAGTAATATGTAAAACACTATTGCAAAATTTCTTTGAAATATATTGAAAACTTTTTAAATGATTAGCTTTCTCGTTCACAAAAGTGACTGTAGAATGATTTTTCTAGGAAATGCATGCAAAGATGCTGCTTCCGGACTTTTATTATCGTTCTCGGTTTATTAAATTGGCCTCAAATTCTCCTCCAAAGAACGCACGAATAAAAGTAAAGCAGTTTTAGAATCCAAAAAGACTGGCCTTTGAAATACAGTCGAACATCCATATATCGAACTTCCACATATCGAAATTTTCTATATATCGAACTCTTAGCAAATCTCCATGTTCATTACATAGAAAAATTGTTTCTATATATCGAAAAAATCTCTATATACCGAAATTTATTTCAAGACAAATTGAGAGATTTTATTCCACTTTAGAATAAAACCTCCCAATTTTTGGCATTTGAAACAATATGTCGTGGACTTCAATTCGTGGAAAATGTCCCTGATTAAGTTTTTAGTGGACCGAATAAATACGAACATTTCTTTGAACTTTCCGCAAAACTGGCCTGTTCAGCAAGATATTCGTAGTTTTTTTTAAAAGAATGTAACTGTGGTCATTGTAACCACTGTCTGGATTATTGTTTTCTTAAAGGTATGTAGTACTCAATAAATATTTTATATTAAATCATTTTTTAGTTATTAACTTTCATTTAATGGGATTCGCATATAAATTAGAAATGGAGTTTCGTATACGAAAATTAGCTTTAATATTTTCTTTGGAGAATTATGATAAAACTAAGCTCAATTCTATATATCGAAATTTCCATATATCGAATTTTTTTCCGGCAATTTGCTACTTTGATATACGGAGGTTCGACTGTATATCGATTTAAAAAAAAAAACGAAATTTTGCACCAAAACAGTCATTTCAATGTAGGCAGATCCACAGTAAAAACACAAGGGTGGCAACTAGTTTTGAATTATTCCCAAATTCATTTGTGAATTGTCCATAGGGATGACCCTACTTAGTGTTTTCGGCCTGATGAAGAACCATCAGTTAGTTCAGAACAAGTTGTCCTTATTTTTTTATTGTTGATATTACGAAGCTGTGTGTTCTTCTCTGTCTGTGGGCATATAAGTGTTATCGCAGATCAAGTACATCCTGTCACGTTAATGGTGTACCTTCTTCTCTGTCTGTGGGCATATAAGTGTTATCGCAGATCAAGTACATCCTGTCACGTTAATGGTGTACCTTCTTCTCTGTCTGTGGGCATATAAGTGTTATCGCAGATCAAGTACATCCTGTCACGTTAATGGTGTACCTTCTTCTCTGTCTGTGGGCATATAAGTGTTATCGCAGATCAAGTACATCCTGTCACGTTAATGGTGTACCTTCTTCTCTGTCTGTGGGCATATAAGTGTTATCGCAGATCAAGTACATCCTGTCACGTTAATGGTGTACCTTCTTCTCTGTCTGTGGGCATATAAGTGTTATCGCAGATCAAGTACATCCTGTCACGTTAATGGTGTACCTTCTTCTCTGTCTGTGGGCATATAAGTGTTATCGCAGATCAAGTACATCCTGTCACGTTAATGGTGTACCTTCTTCTCTGTCTGTGGGCATATAAGTGTTATCGCAGATCAAGTACATCCTGTCACGTTAATGGTGTACCTTCTTCTCTGTCTGTGGGCATATAAGTGTTATCGCAGATCAAGTACATCCTGTCACGTTAATGGTGTACCATGCCGGGGATGGGTACTTCCAGTAGGACAATGCTCCTTTCCATAAAGCTGACATTGTCCCCAGATGGTTCGAAGAGCAAGGCGGAGAATTTACCTTGCTTCGCTGGCCTGCACAATCACCAGATCTCAATCCAGTTGAAAATTTATGGGATGAGGTCGAACGCGGCATCAGGCAGCTGGATCCAGTACTATCAAATTTTAAGGAATTGGAACGTGCAGTTCATCGGATGTCTCAAACTCCTCATGCCACCTACCAACATCTCATGCTAAGAAGAATTCATGTAGTATTAAGGGCAAAAGGTGGTGCAACATTGTATTGAAGGGTTGGTCATAATAATTTAGCTACTCAGTGTATATTAGCAGATGCGAGTAATTTAAATTTCCTCGCCATTAACAACGTAAAATTGTGTCTAATTGTGTTCAGTTTAAAATAAAATGGTCGAGTTCAAGCAATGTCGAATCTTGCAATGCTTCAACAGCATGCGAGAAATTATTAAATATGATTGAAGCTTTAGATGAGGAAGACCTAGGACCAAAACTATTAGTTCGACTTCCACGTCTTAGGGCTAGATTTCAGGATTTTTCACCCCAAGGGCGCTGTTAAAGCAATGCCAAGGTAAGAATGCCCTTTCACATCCGCTAAAGTCTTGACTAAAGTCTATCGTAACTCCCTTATGATACAAGGGGTTTAGAATCTTCAGGAATTTTTTTCCAGCAAAATCATTTACTTGTTTAAGAATTTCTAATACGAGCAATGTAACTTTTAGGCAGCTAGGAGTGCAACAGCAAAATAAGGATTTTCTGGAAATTCAAAGCAAACTTGTTTTAAAAATTCTATATGAACGATAGATGATACAACTTTAATAAGATATGCAGTGCGTAACCCACAAACATCGGCAAACATTTTCCTTCCGTTTTCCTCTGTTGCAACTTCAAATTTACGATCTCTAGATGGCGCTGCAATGCACCCTCTCCCTATGTAAGTACTCTTGTTTTGGTAGAGCAGAGTGAGCGAGTAAGCGAGACTGGGACGAGCTAGGGAGCTCCACCTTTCGAATCCTAGAATGTAAGATATATTGTCCATTTTTTGATGTCCGTAGCATAGAAAATAAATGTAATTTAGTGTAGACTGTGCTGCTTTATTTACAACCGTGGATTGGACAGTAGAATTGCCACACCCTCTCAGCGAAGACTCGAGACTTTTATCGATTTTAGTTAAGAATGAAGGGAGAAAAAGGGATCGTCACAAAAAATCACCTTCTAGAAATAATATATATGGTTTTTCCATGCAAAAAGAATAATGTACACCTACGCGGATGTTGCCAATAAAGAAACTCATTAATGAAATCACAAAATGATAATAAAGGCAAACGATTTTTAAATTTAAAAATTCAGTGCGATTGATAATGGTAAAATATAAAAAAGCTATCGCGCGTGTCATTCAGGGGAAGAAAAATTGTTTCTAATGTTTATACTTCGATTTTTTAAGCAAACAATAAGATGTGTAATTCTAAATTAACAATTAACTTTCTTCTCTTTCCGTCACAGGGATGACTCACTGTAACCGGATTTTTTTCCATCGTCCCCTTTTTGGGACAAAGTGCATTGATTTTGCTAATAAATCTATCTATATATATATTATTTCTAAAAGTTGTTTTTGTGTTTCATTCCTTTTACCGGATTTAAGTCGAAACGGTGACTAAAAAATTTCTTATTTTTTAGTTACCGGATTTTATCATCGCCCTGTTTTTAGGACGGGCTGTATTGATCTTGCTATTAAAGTTTTAAAAATCTGTTAGTTCCTATATTTTTGGATACGTTTAGTAACGATGTCATAAAACATATGAAATTTTTTCGGTGACACAGAACGTATAACCAGGAAATATGCGGCGCGTAACCCACAAATATCAGCAAACGATGCGGCGCAGTTTGTGATGTTTCTTCTCTTTCCGTCACAGGGATGACTCACTGTAACCGGATTTTTTTCCATCGTCCCCTTTTTGGGACAAAGTGCATTGATTTTGCTAATAAATCTATCTATATATATATTATTTCTAAAAGGTGTTTTTGTGTTTCATTCCTTTTTCTCCCTTCACACTTAACCAAAATCGTTAAATGAAGTAACATTTTAAAGATTAAGATCTCCGCTTCGTACGAATTGTTAATTTAGAATTACACATCTTATTGTTTGTTTAAAAAATCGAATTATAAACATTATAAACAATTTTTCTTCCCCTAGATGGCGCCCGCTAGCTTTTTTTAAATTTAACCATTGTCAAACGCACTGAACTTTTAAATTTGAAAATCGTTTGCCTTTATTATCATTCTGCGATTTCATTAATGAGTTTCTTTATTGGCAACATCCGCGTAGGTGTACATTATTCTTTTTGAATGGAAAAACCATATATACTATTTCTAGAAAGTGATTTTTTGTGACGATCCCTTTTTCTCCCTTCATTCTTAACTAAAATCGATAAATGAGGTACCATTTTAAAGATGAAGTTCTCCGCTTCTGACGAATAGTTCATTCAGAATGACACATTGTATTGTTTGTTTAAAAAATCGAAGTGAAAAAATGGACATTCGGCTCTAAAGTTCTTTCCCTGGATGCTTCGAAACGGCACGGTCAAATAGTGTGAGCAAAAAGGTTTTGTAACGAAAATATCCCATTTTCCGCGAGTTTGTGTCGTATTTAACCTTTAATATCGTCCAAAAGGTGTTTTGACGTGTACATGTCTCAAGTTCCCCTGTTTTGTCTTATGCTTCACCTCCAATAGTGTGGCCAAAGGCGTTTTGTGACTGATTTTGTATTATCCTTACGCACCATTGTTATTTGACAAATAAGCAATTACTACAAATAAACCTTTTCTTCTTTTATCCTACTACAAACCACCAGCCTCGTTATATAATTTGTCGTATTATAATCGCACAGGAAACCTAGTTTCACTTTAAATTTAATGTTTATTCCTATATTTTAAGATATATTTAGCAACAATGTCAAAAAAATATGAACTTTTTTGACGCTTGGTGAAGTATGGTTTAAAACTACGCCCCACTCTATCTACGATGTCTGTTTATCACTGATATATAGAGTCTACATTGATAGTTTATATAAATATTAGTCAATTATCAAAAGAATTACTTTAAAAAAAAGTAAACTTATATACTCACTTCACCTAGTAAATTAAAACACTTCTTTGAAACAACCAGTCGTTGCTGCAAAACAGTGTTACCAAGAGATGTTCATTCTGTCAGATTTGGAATGCCAGCTGTTTCGTAAAATGCTTTTAATCATGTGCGAAACAAGTAGTATAAAAATGAGAGTTTTGCGCGAGGAGCAGGAGCAAGAGGGGGGAGGGGCTTAAAGTGGGCGGAGCTAACTGAGTGACGTGGACCAATCAGAGTGCAGCTGGCCACCTGGCGGTCGATTTGGACCAATCATTAGAGGGCAGCGCTGCTATCGCCCCCTAGCGGGAAGGAGTGGAACCTTGTAGTTCAGCAGAATCTTGGAGGGAGTAGGTGCTCTGCGGAGCGCCACCTATCGGTTAAATAGGGAACTAAATTTCGTACAAGGATTGGAGGTCAGGGCATATTTTTTTCAGTGCTGCCATCTGCTGGTAAAATAGGGAACTACATTTTTGGGACTTAGAAATTTTTTTAAAAGTATTTTCCATGGGAATTGAACCCGTTAAGGAAATATTACCTGACTACCTTTAGCGACGTAATACCGTTACGCTATGAATCGTCGGAAGTTCAGTGAATTATATTCTATAACAGAGAGAATATTTTTATGAATTTACTAGAATTAATTATCAAAAATAAATATAACGTCATCTATTGTTTAAAAATGAAACTTAGAAAATTTAATACAAGGTTTTGAGTATATTTTTCAAAACTTTAAATATTTTTAGTCGAATTCTAACTTAAAATATATATTATCAACTTAGTAGTTCAAAAAAAGGGCTTATTTTCAGGACATTAAAATTGTTTTGCTATGTTTTTTAACGTGATATATAATTTTACATAGATACATTCGCTAAATAATACAAAATAATAATAAATTTGTACATAGATAGGCTAAAACGAATATTTTTTTCTTTTACTTTAAATTTTTTTATTAGGTTTTTAAACTTAAAACATATTATCAATTTAATAGTTTGGAAAAAGTATTTATTACAGAACATTCCATACTAGTATGAAAAAATGAGAAATATTATTTGAACATTGAAAAAAACATTCCATGAAAGCTAACAAGGCATATTTTTAGACATGAAATTATTTACGACAACCGTTAAGTTTAAAATATCTTTAATTTTTCTTATGAATATTACTTTGCAGTATAATATAATTTAGATAGAGCTTTGAAACCATTGTAACATTTAGTACAGAAAAAATTATTATTATTTGATCTTACCTTGAAAAACATTCCATGAAAGCTAACAAGGTATATTTTTACACATGAAATTATTTACGACAAACGTTAAGTTTAAAATATCTTTAATTTTTCTTAAGAATATTACTTTGCAGTATAATATAATTTAGATAGAGCTTTGAAACCATTGTAACATTTAGTATAGAAAAAATTATTATTTGATCTTACCTTGAAAAACATTCCATAAAAGCTAACAAGGGATATTTTTACACATGAAATTATTTACGACAACCGTTAAGTTTAAAATATCTTTAATTTTTCTTATGAATATTACTTTGCAGTATAATATAATTTAGATAGAGCTTTGAAAACATTGTAACATTTAGTATAGAAAAAATTATTATTTAATCTTACCTTGAAAGGCATACCATGAAAGCTAACAAGGGATATTTTTAGACATAAAATTATTTAAACAAAGCGGGAATTCCCCAGTAGAGTTATTTTTTCCTTTTAATATTAGAAATAAAAACTGAAATATGATTCAATCTAGATAATTATTTAAATTAAATACACATACCATACCAATCCATACTATTAAATCTGCAAGAGAAGATATTAAATTTACGCTAAAAAATTTTTTAATTGTCGACATGTGCATACTGCAATAGTCTACATTATTATCAAAAAGTTCATTGAATTATATTCTATAACAGAGAGAATATTTTTATGAATTTACTAGAATTAATTATCAAAAATAAATATAACGTCATCTATTGATTAAAAATGAAACTTAGAAAATTTAATACATGGTTTTGAGTATATATTTCAAAACTTTAAATATTTTTAGTCGAATTCTAACTTAAAATATACTATCAACTTTGTAGTTAAAAAAAAAAGGGCTTATTTTCAGGACTTTAAAATTGTTTTGCTATGTTTTTTAACGTGATATATAATTTTACACAGATACATTTGCAAAATAATACAAAATAATAAGAAATTTTTACATAGATAGGCTAAAACGAATATTTTTTTTCTTTTACTTGATATTTTTACACATGAAATTATTTTACAACAAGCGTTAAGTTTAAAATATCTATAATTTTTCTTAAGAATATTACTTTGATGTATAATATAATTTAGATAGAGTTTTAAAACCATTGTAACATTTAGTATAGAAAAATTATTATTTAATCTTACCTTGAAAGGTATTCCATGAAAGCTAACAGGGGATATTTTTAGACATAAAATTATTTAAACAAAGCGGGAATTCCCCAGTAGGGTTATTTTTTCCTTTTAATATTAGAAATAAAAACTGAAATATGATTCAATCTAGATAATTATTTAAATTAAATACACATACCATACCAATCCATACTATTAAATCTGCAAGAGAAGGTATCAAATTTATCTCGCGATGTTAATAGAGAAGATTCTTACATTATCTGAAATAATACAGACTTTATTATGTTTAGAAGATATTTACAAGAGTTCACTTTAGAATTAAATGAATCATGGTTTGAATCCTACAACAGTAGGGGGTATGTGCAAACATGAAGACTTTAAATTATACAATTACCATCTAGAACCTGAAACTTAAAAATATATGTACCAATTTAAGTATCTTTATATAGTTTATGTACAGTTTTGTATATATTTCAAACCATAAGCACTTTTGCAACTTTGAAAATATATTGTAAGTTAAGACGCTTACTAAAATTAAAAATATTTTATAGAGATAAAGACTTGAAAGATAAAATTTACAAGTTTTAATCCTAAATGTTATATTTTATCCAGAAATGTAGACTATTAATATATGATTTTTAACCTTACATGCTTTCAACGATTACCTAAATTGCGATATAACCTTTAGACTTCCTTTTTAATAACATAAATATATATACATAAATGTTATCAAATTAAAATTTTTAATATACTTTCGTATAAGATAGTTTTCTACATGCAATTACCAAAATATTTTATCCTTACAGCAACAGAAATAATACAGACTTTATCATGTTTAGAAGATATTTACATGAGTTCATTTTAGAAGTAAATTGACCAAGGTTTAAATCTTACAGCGATAGTGTTATAAGTAGACAATATTTTTGCTTTATATAAGAAAATAGTTACTATATATTTTAAAATTAAAATTAGTTTTGTTAAGAATAAAACTTTGGTATATGCTTATATTATAAAATATACAGCAAACTCTCATAGTTATCATTTTCATCAGTTAACGGTTTAAAATATACAATTGGCTAAAATACATATTCAATTATTTAAAAGTAGGATAAGCTAATAGAATTTTTATATCAAAGTTGTTCGATTATTGCTTACAAGACTTTAAATATAAAGTTTAATGAAACTGGATCAATTTAACTTTCCTTTTGACACATCTAGAGAAAAATTATCTGAAAAGTATGATGATTTTAACATAGCTAAAGAATTCGCTGAAAAGAAAATGATCAAGCAAGAATCTGCAGAAAAAGAGTCAATATACGATGATTTCATTTTAATCAGTATCCCACAAACTGTGAAAAAACGTGCTTCTAATCTGATATCTATTTTGAAACAATAGCCCACCATAATATCATGGAATGACAAGGTTAAGTGATATATCAAGGAAAACCTTATGAAAGTTCTAATATTATTGATTTATTCAATTCAATTTTAACTAATAAGAAGAAAAGTGTCAATACCCAAGCTGGATTTTTATCAGTGTTAAAGCGATTAAATATCGTACAACATTTCATACAAAACAAGCATTTATCTGTACAGAAACAAGAAGAAAAAAATAGTTATCTCTTTAATAAAATCTGTTTTAAAACTATATATTAGTGTTTTCATTTTTTTCTATGCATGCTTTTTAAATTAATTCACACATACGCATAATGAAATATACAAATTTATCTTTAAATTATCATTTATTTAACACATGAAAAAGTATTTACATAAAACAAATGAAGATTCACATTCACATTTTCCCATGTTCAATATAATATTTAAAATTCGTAAAAAATATCATGTAAATAATCCTTAAATGTTTTTATAGTAATATTATCAAAAAAGTTTCCATAATTATAATGACACGTACAATAATTTAAGCATATATTTTTTACCGCTAGCGAGAAAATTAGTGTTATTATAGTGACATATGCAATAATTGTTGGTCATTTCATTTAAAGTCCTTTTAATATTTATATTAAATATAGCTGCTTTTCCCACAGCTTGATATTTTTCAATATCACTTGTGCTTAAGCAGCTATGTTGACGTTGTGAAGGATGGTCAAATTCACAGCCTCGACATTCATACAACTCACTGGATGTAATCATCACACTTTGTTTTATAACTTTGAAGAAATTTATCCGTGCTGTGGGAGAATCACAATGCTCTTTCACACAAGGTCCGTTTCTGTATACCCTATATTGTAACATGTTAGGGATGGTTTGAGTCAACAATGTCTTCTCTACACAGTCTATAATATCTGACGAATATTCTTGCAGTTTGTTGATTTGTTCCCGATTTAATTTTATACAAGAGTTTTAGCGCTTTTAAGAATTACCATCTTTGAAAAGGGAAATAACTGAATCACTTACGATTTGTTAGTAAATGTTGAATGATTATTTTTCGTGCAATATAATTTTTCAGGAGAGATAAAAAAAAGTTACTTCTACTTTGATATATAACATTGCAGTTTTAAATATTCTACAAACGCTATGAAACATTTTGTATAGAAATTAATGATATGAAATACGATGTTGCACGCAACTGCTTGCTAATCTTTACACCAACAAGCTCTCCCTTAAATTTTTTTAACGGCGATTCCATTCTTATCCACTCGCACAAAATAACAACCTAATCGTTTGAAAATCTAGCAAGCGACTAAGTTTTCTCCCCCCAAAAAAATCAACCTCACAAGATATGTCTGATCAGATAAGATAATGCATATCTACTACTAGTCACATATTTTGAAAAACACATTTTTATAAATACTTTTAAAAATTATTTTCTAAAAAAGGTTTTAAATTAATACTTTCAAAATTATTATTCTAAAAATTATTACACACATAAATAAATGCAATAATTCATCTTTAAATACTATATATAGAACATGGGAAAAAAGTACTTACAATTTAATCTTCTAATATATCTTCGTCAAAATATTTATGAAATATTTTAATGTTGTCGCTAGCGAGAAAATTAGTGTTATTATAGTGACATATGCAATAATTGTTGGTCATTTCATTTAAAGTCCTTTTAATATTTATATTAAATATAGCTGCTTTTCCCACAGCTTGATATTTTTCAATATCACTTGTGCTTAAGCAGCTATGTTGACGTTGTGAAGGATGGTCAAATTCACAGCCTCGACATTCATACAACTCACTGGATGTAATCATCACACTTTGTTTTATAACTTTGAAGAAATTTATCCGTGCTGTGGGAGAATCACAATGCTCTTTCACACAAGGTCCGTTTCTGTATACCCTATATTGTAACATGTTAGGGATGGTTTGAGTCAACAATGTCTTCTCTACACAGTCTATAATATCTGACGAATATTCTTGCAGTTTGTTGATTTGTTCCCGATTTAATTTTATACAAGAGTTTTAGCGCTTTTAAGAATTACCATCTTTGAAAAGGGAAATAACTGAATCACTTACGATTTGTTAGTAAATGTTGAATGATTATTTTTCGTGCAATATAATTTTTCAGGAGAGATAAAAAAAGTTACTTCTACTTTGATATATAACATTGCAGTTTTAAATATTCTACAAACGCTATGAAACATTTTGTATAGAAATTAATTACCATCTGATCTTACCTTTAAAATCTATAGTTTATGCACTTAATACATATAATTTTTTTTTTACTTAAAGCATATTAAAACTTAATAGTTCCCTTATAAAGGTTTCAAGACTTTAAAAATTTTTTACTTTGTTTTAAATCTAATCTATAATTTTACATAGATATAACCACTAATAAATTGTTTTATATAGAAAAAGCATACATCGCACGTAAAATTTTAGTTTTCTTAACAAAAACCTTTAAAAACTTTGATCGAAACGTTTATTACGTTAAAAAATCAAGCACCTATTGAATAACTTTGAACAAGTTTTACATTAGAAATTATTTTCCGACGACTGTTAAACAAAATTTATACTATAAGTTTAAGACACTTCCTAATACTTACAATTTTATCATTCTATAAAGATTATAATTTCTTTTGAATCGTTTTCAAATATCTATAATTTATTTTAATAATAGCATAAAACTTGAATAATTTTGAATTAATTTCATATAAATTCTCTCTCATTAAAATAACATAAAAATAAGTTATGTGTTTCAAAACATGCATACAACTTATGTGAGAACACTTCAAGTTAGAAGATGTGATAGCTCCTTAAATGGAACATAATTCAGAGTTTCACACAGGTTGAGATAGTGCACATTCATTAGTAAGTTCCAATGCAATCAATATTTCGTTAAATTTCCTAAGCAGGGATTCCAAGATCGTTAAACTTAAAAAAAGTTTAAGTAAATTAATTAAGAATATCCAATTATTTTAATTATTAAAAATTATCATAGTTCAAAAAGATATGACATGATTATATTTTCATTTTTTAAATACTATTTCAAAAACGGAATAGTTTAAATGTAATTACTTTAGGATCATTCTAATGATTAGAAAAACTTTTATACCAAAAAAACTAAGAAAACCTGAAAAAATATTCAACTAATCCCGGGTTTATTACATTGAAAAAGTATCATTAAAAATAATCAATCATAATACGTTTAAAATAAATAATAAGTTTACGTTAATATCCATTTACGTTCAAAAATAAAGTTAAAAAACATAATAAGTTATTTCATTATTTCATTTATTTTTGAACGTAAATGGATATTAACGTAAACTTATTATTTATTTTAAACGTATTATGATTGATTATTTTTAATGATACTTTTTCAATGTAATAAACCCGGGATTAGTTGAATATTTTTTCAGGTTTTCTTAGTTTTTTTGGTATAAAAGTTTTTCTAATCATTAGAATGATCCTAAAGTAATTACATTTAAACTATTCCGTTTTTGAAATAGTATTTAAAAAATGAAAATATAATCATGTCATATCTTTTTGAACTATGATAATTTTTAATAATTAAAATAATTGGATATTCTTAATTAATTTACTTAAACTTTTTTTAAGTTTAACGATCTTGGAATCCCTGCTTAGGAAATTTAACGAAATATTGATTGCATTGGAACTTACTAATGAATGTGCACTATCTCAACCTGTGTGAAACTCTGAATTATGTTCCATTTAAGGAGCTATCACATCTTCTAACTTGAAGTGTTCTCACATAAGTTGTATGCATGTTTTGAAACACATAACTTATTTTTATGTTATTTTAATGAGAGAGAATTTATATGAAATTAATTCAAAATTATTCAAGTTTTATGCTATTATTAAAATAAATTATAGATATTTGAAAACGATTCAAAAGAAATTATAATCTTTATAGAATGATAAAATTGTAAGTATTAGGAAGTGTCTTAAACTTATAGTATAAATTTTGTTTAACAGTCGTCGGAAAATAATTTCTAATGTAAAACTTGTTCAAAGTTATTCAATAGGTGCTTGATTTTTTAACGTAATAAACGTTTCGATCAAAGTTTTTAAAGGTTTTTGTTAAGAAAACTAAAATTTTACGTGCGATGTATGCTTTTTCTATATAAAACAATTTATTAGTGGTTATATCTATGTAAAATTATAGATTAGATTTAAAACAAAGTAAAAAATTTTTAAAGTCTTGAAACCTTTATAAGGGAACTATTAAGTTTTAATATGCTTTAAGTAAAAAAAAAATTATATGTATTAAGTGCATAAACTATAGATTTTAAAGGTAAGATCAGATGGTAATTAATTTCTATACAAAATGTTTCATAGCGTTTGTAGAATATTTAAAACTGCAATGTTATATATCAAAGTAGAAGTAACTTTTTTTATCTCTCCTGAAAAATTATATTGCACGAAAAATAATCATTCAACATTTACTAACAAATCGTAAGTGATTCAGTTATTTCCCTTTTCAAAGATGGTAATTCTTAAAAGCGCTAAAACTCTTGTATAAAATTAAATCGGGAACAAATCAACAAACTGCAAGAATATTCGTCAGATATTATAGACTGTGTAGAGAAGACATTGTTGACTCAAACCATCCCTAACATGTTACAATATAGGGTATACAGAAACGGACCTTGTGTGAAAGAGCATTGTGATTCTCCCACAGCACGGATAAATTTCTTCAAAGTTATAAAACAAAGTGTGATGATTACATCCAGTGAGTTGTATGAATGTCGAGGCTGTGAATTTGACCATCCTTCACAACGTCAACATAGCTGCTTAAGCACAAGTGATATTGAAAAATATCAAGCTGTGGGAAAAGCAGCTATATTTAATATAAATATTAAAAGGACTTTAAATGAAATGACCAACAATTATTGCACATGTCACTATAATAACACTAATTTTCTCGCTAGCGGTAAAAAATATATGCTTAAATTATTGTACGTGTCATTATAATTATGGAAACTTTTTTGATAATATTACTATAAAAACATTTAAGGATTATTTACATGATATTTTTTACGAATTTTAAATATTATATTGAACATGGGAAAATGTGAATGTGAATCTTCATTTGTTTTATGTAAATACTTTTTCATGTGTTAAATAAATGATAATTTAAAGATAAATTTGTATATTTCATTATGCGTATGTGTGAATTAATTTAAAAAGCATGCATAGAAAAAAATGAAAACACTAATATATAGTTTTAAAACAGATTTTATTAAAGAGATAACTATTTTTTTCTTCTTGTTTCTGTACAGATAAATGCTTGTTTTGTATGAAATGTTGTACGATATTTAATCGCTTTAACACTGATAAAAATCCAGCTTGGGTATTGACACTTTTCTTCTTATTAGTTAAAATTGAATTGAATAAATCAATAATATTAGAACTTTCATAAGGTTTTCCTTGATATATCACTTAACCTTGTCATTCCATGATATTATGGTGGGCTATTGTTTCAAAATAGATATCAGATTAGAAGCACGTTTTTTCACAGTTTGTGGGATACTGATTAAAATGAAATCATCGTATATTGACTCTTTTTCTGCAGATTCTTGCTTGATCATTTTCTTTTCAGCGAATTCTTTAGCTATGTTAAAATCATCATACTTTTCAGATAATTTTTCTCTAGATGTGTCAAAAGGAAAGTTAAATTGATCCAGTTTCATTAAACTTTATATTTAAAGTCTTGTAAGCAATAATCGAACAACTTTGATATAAAAATTCTATTAGCTTATCCTACTTTTAAATAATTGAATATGTATTTTAGCCAATTGTATATTTTAAACCGTTAACTGATGAAAATGATAACTATGAGAGTTTGCTGTATATTTTATAATATAAGCATATACCAAAGTTTTATTCTTAACAAAACTAATTTTAATTTTAAAATATATAGTAACTATTTTCTTATATAAAGCAAAAATATTGTCTACTTATAACACTATCGCTGTAAGATTTAAACCTTGGTCAATTTACTTCTAAAATGAACTCATGTAAATATCTTCTAAACATGATAAAGTCTGTATTATTTCTGTTGCTGTAAGGATAAAATATTTTGGTAATTGCATGTAGAAAACTATCTTATACGAAAGTATATTAAACATTTTAATTTGATAACATTTATGTATATATATTTATGTTATTAAAAAGGAAGTCTAAAGGTTATATCGCAATTTAGGTAATCGTTGAAAGCATGTAAGGTTAAAAATCATATATTAATAGTCTACATTTCTGGATAAAATATAATATTTAGGATTAAAACTTGTAAATTTTATCTTTCAAGTCTTTATCTCTATAAAATATTTTTAATTTTAGTAAGCGTCTTAACTTACAATATATTTTCAAAGTTGTAAAAGTGCTTATGGTTTGAAATATATTCAAAACTGTACATAAACTATATAAAGATACTTAAATTGGTACATATATTTTTAAGTTTCAGGTTCTAGATGGTAATTGTATAATTTAAAGTCTTCATGTTTGCACATACCCCCTACTGTTGTAGGATTCAAACCATGATTCATTTAATTCTAAAATGAACTCTTGTAAATATCTTCTAAACATAATAAAGTCTGTATTATTTCAGATAATGTAAGAATCTTCTCTATTAACATCGCGAGATAAATTTGATACCTTCTCTTGCAGATTTAATAGTATGGATTGGTATGGTATGTGTATTTAATTTAAATAATTATCTAGATTGAATCATATTTCAGTTTTTATTTCTAATATTAAAAGGAAAAAATAACCCTACTGGGGAATTTCCGCTTTGTTTAAATAATTTTATGTCTAAAAATATCCCCTGTTAGCTTTCATGGAATACCTTTCAAGGTAAGATTAAATAATAATTTTTCTATACTAAATGTTACAATGGTTTTAAAACTCTATCTAAATTATATTATACATCAAAGTAATATTCTTAAGAAAAATTATAGATATTTTAAACTTAACGCTTGTTGTAAAATAATTTCATGTGTAAAAATATCAAGTAAAAGAAAAAAAATATTCGTTTTAGCCTATCTATGTAAAAATTTCTTATTATTTTGTATTATTTTGCAAATGTATCTGTGTAAAATTATATATCACGTTAAAAAACATAGCAAAACAATTTTAAAGTCCTGAAAATAAGCCCTTTTTTTTTAACTACAAAGTTGATAGTATATTTTAAGTTAGAATTCGACTAAAAATATTTAAAGTTTTGAAAAATATACTCAAAACCATGTATTAAATTTTCTAAGTTTCATTTTTAATCAATAGATGACGTTATATTTATTTTTGATAATTAATTCTAGTAAATTCATAAAAATATTCTCTCTGTTATAGAATATAATTCAATGAACTTTTTGATAATAATGTAGACTATTGCAGTATGCACATGTCGACAATTAAAAAATTTTTTAGCGTAAATTTAATATCTTCTCTTGCAGATTTAATAGTATGGATTGGTATGGTATGTGTATTTAATTTAAATAATTATCTAGATTGAATCATATTTCAGTTTTTATTTCTAATATTAAAAGGAAAAAATAACTCTACTGGGGAATTCCCGCTTTGTTTAAATAATTTTATGTCTAAAAATATCCCTTGTTAGCTTTCATGGTATGCCTTTCAAGGTAAGATTAAATAATAATTTTTTCTATACTAAATGTTACAATGTTTTCAAAGCTCTATCTAAATTATATTATACTGCAAAGTAATATTCATAAGAAAAATTAAAGATATTTTAAACTTAACGGTTGTCGTAAATAATTTCATGTGTAAAAATATCCCTTGTTAGCTTTTATGGAATGTTTTTCAAGGTAAGATCAAATAATAATTTTTTCTATACTAAATGTTACAATGGTTTCAAAGCTCTATCTAAATTATATTATACTGCAAAGTAATATTCTTAAGAAAAATTAAAGATATTTTAAACTTAACGTTTGTCGTAAATAATTTCATGTGTAAAAATATACCTTGTTAGCTTTCATGGAATGTTTTTCAAGGTAAGATCAAATAATAATAATTTTTTCTGTACTAAATGTTACAATGGTTTCAAAGCTCTATCTAAATTATATTATACTGCAAAGTAATATTCATAAGAAAAATTAAAGATATTTTAAACTTAACGGTTGTCGTAAATAATTTCATGTCTAAAAATATGCCTTGTTAGCTTTCATGGAATGTTTTTTTCAATGTTCAAATAATATTTCTCATTTTTTTCATACTAGTATGGAATGTTCTGTAATAAATACTTTTTCCAAACTATTAAATTGATAATATGTTTTAAGTTTAAAAACCTAATAAAAAAATTTAAAGTAAAAGAAAAAAATATTCGTTTTAGCCTATCTATGTACAAATTTATTATTATTTTGTATTATTTAGCGAATGTATCTATGTAAAATTATATATCACGTTAAAAAACATAGCAAAACAATTTTAATGTCCTGAAAATAAGCCCTTTTTTTGAACTACTAAGTTGATAATATATATTTTAAGTTAGAATTCGACTAAAAATATTTAAAGTTTTGAAAAATATACTCAAAACCTTGTATTAAATTTTCTAAGTTTCATTTTTAAACAATAGATGACGTTATATTTATTTTTGATAATTAATTCTAGTAAATTCATAAAAATATTCTCTCTGTTATAGAATATAATTCACTGAACTTCCGACGATTCATAGCGTAACGGTATTACGTCGCTAAAGGTAGTCAGGTAATATTTCCTTAACGGGTTCAATTCCCATGGAAAATACTTTTAAAAAAATTTCTAAGTCCCAAAAATGTAGTTCCCTATTTTACCAGCAGATGGCAGCACTGAAAATATGCCCTGACCTCCAATCCTTGTACGAAATTTAGTTCCCTATTTAACCGATAGGTGGCGCTCCGCAGAGCACCTACTCCCTCCAAGATTCTGCTGAACTACAAGGTTCCACTCCTTCCCGCTAGGGGGCGATAGCAGCGCTGCCCTCTCCTGATTGGTCCAAATCGACCGCCAGGTGGCCAGCTGCACTCTGATTGGTCCACGTCACTCAGTTAGCTCCGCCCACTTTAAGCCCCTCCCCCCTCTTGCTCCTGCTCCTGGCGCAAAACTCTCATTTTTATACTACTGAAACATAATCGAAATATTTCAGATTTCAAAAATAAGTGGTAAGTTGCACGCAACAAGTTCGAACACACGCCATAAAAACATTAACTCAATATTATTAATACCTGCAATTATCTATTTTTTTGCATTGATTGGAAAGCTACCCACAAATTTCAATTCCATAGATTCCTGCATGAATTAGTTACGGAAGCAATGTTCTTCAAACTGGGCAGTAACTCATTTGAAAAAGAAAATGTTTATTTTCCATCTATCAAAAGTTGTTGGTCATAATATGAAAAGATACGAAGACAATACCTTTTAAAATGAAGGCCCTTTTTTCTCAATTGTGCACCAATATTGTCACAGAACTGAAAAAATAAAGACGAAATTTTTAAATGACATATTTCGTCCTGAACAATCGCTGTGCTACTTTAATATGCAGATTATGTTAAACTGTAATAAAACTCTCACACACACAGTCACGAGCTAAATAAAAAAAAATATTATTTAGCGTACTTATTTCAGCTTCATAAAGTATGCAAATTGAATCTGGAAATTACGGACTTTTGATTTTTAGAGGCCATTGCGTGAGGATATCGCAAAATGTCACAAACTGTGTTATCTTTGCTGATATATATATATATATATATATATATATATATATATATATATATATATATATATATATATATATATATATATATATATATATATATATATATATATATATATATATATATATATATATATATATATATATATATATATATATATATATATATATATATATATATATATATACATATATATAACTAAAATATTTAAAGCATGTGTTGTACCAATACTATTTCATTATTAAATACATGCATTAATAAGTATATTGTCAATATGCGCTAAGCTGCAATTATTAGACAATACTAAATAAGATGTAATTAAAACAATGATATAAGGATAGACCAAGATAAGTTAAAAAAGGATAGTGAATTTCTGAAGCAAAAAGGAAATATTGAAACAAAAACGAAAATTGATGTATTTGAAAAGACGTGAGGGGGATTAAGACCCCTCTATCCTGGTTAAAAGATCTTTTTACATAGCTAAAACTTTCCCAGCATTCGTCATACATCAATTAGAAAATTTAAAACATTTCAAAAAGTTTAAAACAAGAAATCATCTAATTATGACATTATGTCACTTTATTTTATTATAGTATAAAACTTCTACTTTTATGTCTCACTTTTTCTATTTCTTGTTTTAAACTTTTTGAAAAGTTTTAAATTTTCTAATTGATGTATGACGAATGCTGGAAAAGTTTTAGCTATGTAAAAAGATCTTTTAACCAGGATAGAGGTGTCTTAATCCCCCTCACGTCTTTTCAAATACATCAATTTTCGTTTTTGTTTCAATATTTCGTTTTTGCTTCAGAAATTCACTATCCTTTTTTAACTTATCTTGGTGTATCATTATATCATTGTTTTAATTATATCTAATATATATATATATATATATATATATATATATATATATATATATATATATATATATATATATATATATATATATATATATATATATATATATATATATATATATATATATATATATATATATATATATATATATATATGAGATAACTATCAAACTTTTTCCGTCATTAACTTACCGCAACAGAACATTATCCCTCATTTAAATTTGACCTAGGAGTAACCAAAGTAATCTATTTGTTTTCCCTTAAGCAAGCCACGCGCCTACATCTTATATAACGACGAATGTTCTAGAATCATGATGAACGATCACCCCATATGACATGCTTGGGTCAGGTGTCACGTTTAAACCAATTAAAGTTCAGCCCGCCTGTTCTCAACGACTTAGGACTAGAGTTTTTGCAGCACTTGTGTTTTCGCTCCCAAACCAGCAACATGTAATTTTTAGAAAACATGTTTTTGTCGGCAATACGTATTGCCGCAGCGCTGTGCGCTGTCGGGGCCTTTTCTCCGGTATCTATGGAGTTACGATGTTTTGTAATCCTGTTAAAAGATGTCCAACAACATGTGGAAGAATAAAAAACTCTTTTGTGACCTGCTGCTTCTTTCTTCCTGCGCCATGTCAGCCACTCGTTAACGAGTAGCCACTCCTTAACGAGTCGACGCTACGACGAGCTACGACTTCACCCCGGTCAGTTTTCCATTCGTCATCCCGGATCCGAAGTACGATGTCAATACGGATTTTCTACCGGTCCTCAGATTTCTCTTCCTTGGATTCATTTCATATATATATATACATACACATACACATACACATACATACATATACAGTAACCACCGCTTATAGTGATCAGTGGTTATAAGAATCAACCGTTTATAAGAATCAATATCGCAAAAACAAAAGCAAATGTATTATCTCCACGTTAAAATTTTCGCTTTAAAGAATCAATCCACCGGTTTTAAGAATCAGCTTACACTCTTCGCTTTCCTTTCATTTTTCAAAAAAAGCCACTTAAACCCTCAAAAGGCATGGAGTTCTTTATTTTTTTAAGAAAGACTGATAAGATGGGATGGAATACAGTCGTAACATGCATCCCTTTCATTGTTGGACATAATATAATAGCTTCCCCTTAAACGCTTTAGCTAAACACTGTCCTATTAGCTTGACTCAGGAGCATCTTACACGTCCGGGTTCGATTTCACTTTTCTCCACTGACAAAGACAAGGACCCTTATGCTGGTCTCCGATCTGCCCTCTATCAAAGTCGCTTAGATTCGCAGACTTTCCCATCACACACAGAAGTAAGTGAAAGAATGATTCTTCAGACTCTCCAGCAAAAGTTAAATACCACATCCACCTTATCAAGTGCCTTCCACGTCATCCAGGCGAATTCATTGCAAAATGTAGGGGTGGTCATAATGTTTTGGCTCTTGAGTATATATAAATATAAATATATATATATATATATATATATATATATATATATATATATATAAATATATATATATATATATATATATATATATATATATATATATATATATATATATATATATATATATATATATATATACACTAGCCGGGCTTCGCCCGGCTAGGCTCAAGCCATCCGTCCACCAGATGAAGTTTCGATAAAGTGTGAAAAATTTTCATATTGGAACACAAAATTGCGTGTATTATTTTTGCATTTTAAAATTTTCTCTTAGATTTTAGGTCATTTTGAAGATAACTGTCATATGTATCGTGTGTGAGAGGGAAATTAAAATATCATATGTGAGGGCTTTAAGATTTTGTGCAGAGTGATAGGTGTTTTAGGTAAATTTCATTAAAAATTAATTCAAATTGACCAATTTATAAAAAAGTATGCTATTTACAGGTAAGTTTTTGTCTCTTTTTTTAATTTTTAAGTGCTATTTTCCTATAAAAGATGAAAAAAACCTTTAATTTTTTTTAAAAATTGACTCCGAACGTAGACAGTCACCTTAATTCCTACTTGAGAATGATAATAAATAATGAGGAAAGAATAATTTTCTCTTAGATTGTAGGTAATTTAGAAGATAACTGTCATATGTATCATGTGTGAGAGAGAAATTAAAATATCATGTGTGAGGGCTTTAAGTTTTTGTGCAGAGTGATAGGTGTTTTAGGTAAATTTCATTAAAAAATAATTCAAATTGACCAATTTATAAAAAAGTATGCTATTTACAGGTAAGTTTTTGTCTCTTTTTTTAATTTTTAAGTGCTATTTTCCTATAAAAGATGAGAAAAACCTTTAAATTTTTTTTTAAATTGACTCCGAACGTAGACAGTGAACTTAATTCCTACTTGAGAATGATAATAAATAATGAGGAAAGAATAATTTTCTCTTAGATTGTAAGTAATTTAGAAGATAACTGTCATATGTATCATGTGTGAGAGAGAAATTAAAATATCATATGTGAGGGCTTTAAGATTTTGTGCAGAGTGATAGGTGTTTTAGGTAAATTTCATTAAAAATTACTTCAAATTGACCAATTTATAAAAAAGTATGCTATTTACAGGTAAGTTTTTGTCTCTATTTTTAATTTTTAGTGCTATTTTCCTATAAAAGATGAGAAAAACCTTTAAATTTTTTTTAAAATTGACTCCAAACGTAGACAGTGAACTTAATTCCTACTTGAGAATGATAATAAATAATGAGGAAAGAATAATTTTCTCTTAGATTGTAGGTAATTTAGAAGATAACTGTCATATGTATCATGTGTGAGAGATAAATTAAAATATCATGTGTGAGGGCTTTAAGATTTTGTGCAGAGTGATAGGTGTTTTAGGTAAATTTCATTAAAAATTACTTCAAATTGACCAATTTATAAAAAAGTATGCTATTTACAGGTAAGTTTTTGTCTCTATTTTTAATTTTTAAGTGCTATTTTCCTATAAAAGATGAGAAAAACCTTTAAATTTTTTTTAAAATTGACTCCGAACGTAGACAGTGAACTTAATTCCTACTTGAGAATGATAATAAATAATGATGAAAGAATAAACTGTACCCCCACACCCATTGAAATATTTAAATTAATAAATTCTGTATGAACAATTAATTTCCGAACAATTAAAAAATTAACTAAATGGAAAAGTGAAACACATAATTATATTTCACTGGCCTTCAAAAATATCCAATAATAACACAAATTCCTTAGCAAATACAAAATAAACAAATATTTCACTGGTCTTCAACAGTATCTAATAACAACACAATTTCCTTAGCATATACAAGATAAACAAAAAGAGAACAATAATTGGTGCATAATAAATAGTTTTTTATTTGGGGCTGTTTTTATAAGGAAATGAATCACGAATCGGGGAAAATTTTCATATTGAAATATAAAATTGCATGTAATATTTTTGCATTTTAAAATTTTCTCTTAGATTGTAGGTAATTTTGAAGATAACTGTTATATGTATCATGTGTGAGAGGGAAATTAAAATATCATGTGTGAGGGCTTTAAAATTTTGTGCAGAGTGATAGGTGTTTTAGGCAAATTTCCTTAAAAATTACTTCAAATTGACGAATTTATAAAAAAGTATGCTATTTACAGGAAAGTTTTTGTCTCTTTTTTAATTTTTAAGTGTTATTTTACCATAAAACATGAAAAAAACCTTTATTTTTTTTAAAATTGACTTCGAACGTAGACAGTCAACTTAATTCCTACTTGAGAATGATAATAAAAAATTATGAAAGAATAAACTGTCCCCCCCCCTTTTGAAATATTTAAAGAAATAAATTCTGTTTGAATAATTAATTTCTGAACAATTGGAATATTAACTAAACGCAAAATAGAAAAGTAAATAAAAAATAATTATATTTCACTGATCTTCAAAAATATCCAATAACAACACAATATGCTTAGCGAATACAAAATAAACAAAAAAAGAACAATAATTGGTGTATAATAAATAGTTTTTTTATTTGTGGCTGTTTTTATAAGGAAAGGAATGACGAATCGGGGAAAATTTTCATATTAGAACATAAAATTGTGTGTATTATTTTTGCATTTTAAAATTTTCTCTTAGATTGTAGGCCATTTTGAAGATAACTGTCATAGGTATCATGTGTGAGAAGGAAATTAAAATATTAGCATTAGAATTTTGTGGACAGTGATAGGTGTTTTAGCTAAATTTCAGATTAATATTCTACGTTCGGAGTCAAATTAAAAAAAAAATTATTTTTGAATGACTTTTTTTGTCTTTTATGGTAAAATAGCACTACTTTATTTGAATATTCTTTCTTTTTATGCTTCTGTCTACAACTCTTTGCAATATTTCTGTGATATAATTGTATTTTTTTTTATTTTAGGCTGTTTTTATAAGGAAAGGAATGACGAATCGGGGAAAATTTTCATATTAGAACATAAAATTGCGTGTATTATTTTTGCATTTTCAAATTTTCTCTTAGATTGTAGGTCTTTTTGATAGATAATTGTCATATGTATCATGTGTGAGAAGGAAATTAAAATAGTAGCATGAAGATTTTTATGCAGAGTTATAGGCATTTTAGCTAAATTTTAATAAAAATTACTTCAAATTGACCAATTTATAAAAAAAGTATGCTATTTACAGGTCAGTTTTTGTTCCTTTTTAAAAATTTTAAGTGCTATTTTACCATAAAAGAACAAAAAAACCTTTTAGCTTAAACGCCTATCACTGTGCACAAAAATCCTAATGCTGATATTTTAATTTCCTTCTCACACATGATACATATGACAGTCATCTTTGCCAGCGGCATTTAGAAACATGTTTTAGATGCAGGAAATGTTTTAGATTCAGGAAATGTTTTAGATGCTATTGTTAATGAAATGAGGCTCAATAATTGGTGTATAATAAATAGTTTTTTTATTTGGGGCTGTTTTTATAAGGAAATGAATGACGAATCGGGGAAAATTTTCATATTGGAACATAAAATTGCGTGTATTATTTTTGCATTTTAAAATAACTGTCATATGTATCATGTGTGAGAAGGAAATTAAAATAGTAGCATTAAGATTTTTCTGCAGAGTTATCGGCATTTCAGCTAAATTCCAATAAAATTACTTTGTAAAATACCTAATAACGAAATTTCAGAAAGTAAATAATTGCAAGTTAGCAAGTCACATAGGGGTTTCAAAGGTAAAGAGTTTCAACGGTAATTCGTATACTGAAAATTAACCAAGTAAAAAAGGATAAATGAAAAGAAAACAAAAGGAGTAATATAAGAAAATTAACTTTAAATAACACCAAACAACTACTAATTAACATTATTCAATGCGTTTATTTACCTTCTAACATTTAGGTGCGCATGCGCCGTTCTTATGTATTATGGATTCCAACACCTTGAGATGAAATATTATTTACAAACTGTATTTATATATAAGCATTTTAAAGCTTCCAAACTTATATTAGAATTATCTCCAGGCTTCAAAACATAAGTACACGAAGTGTCAACCAGATTTGTCAAGAAATGTAGAAACGAAAAAAATACCAAATGTAATCATTTCACACAAAAATCAGTAAATCCACCAAAAATCAGTATATATCTATTTATTTAGTTTCAATAAAGTATTTTTTATTATTAAACAATTTGAATATTTAGTTTTTCAAATAAAAAGACACGGTGACACTTTACATTTCAGTGATTCATTTTTTAGTGAGAATCACGCTGTGAATGATTCACCCTTTGTTTACATCGTCAAAGAGCGATGTCGCTTCATTAGAATCCAAATATCTCTAAAACTATTGAATTAACAGAAAAAGTGTACGCAGAAAAAATTATCAGTTTTCGAAGCTCTTTCCAAATATGTAACATTTATGTACTTTCATGAGAAAAAAAAAATATACCGATTCCTGTATATTTGTTGGCCATTTTTTTCCGAGGATGGGTCAGCCCGGTCGCGTTACGGGTCACGTGATCTCGACATCCCCTTCTGTCTCTTTATTAATATATAGATATTCATTCATCTGGGTTAAAATTCTTTTGAAAGGGGCGTTTCCGTCTTTTCAGTTCGTCACTGAATTCTACGTCATGCAATTTTTACCACAATTTATTATGAAAATAAAAATATATATGTCGCTATAAAATAAAGTAAAATATATGTGAAACAAAAACACACATACAAAACAAACGATATTAAAAACAAAATCCAAAACGAAACTATAATGAATTAAACAGTAATAAATTAATAACAGTTAGAGGAATAATGAATGGTTAATAAACTGGGTAGAAAAAAAGGAAAATGTGCGTTTATTGAAATAAAAAATTAATTATATCATCAGCACATGCAAAAAAGTAAACAACACATAGGCAGCAATGTACTTCCGAAATAAAAATATAAATCATAAAAAAGGAGAAAGCAAAGGAAATTTAAAACAAAAACACACATATAAAACAAGCGATATTAAAACCAAAATCCAAAAAACAAAACTTTAGTAAATTAAATCATAATAAATAACTAGGTGCTTGTGTAATAATGACTGGGTATTGAATTGGGAAGAAAAGAGTTTATAATAATAGTTAAGAACGAAAATGTGTGTTAATGGAATTAAAGCATTCTTAGTAAACATTTTTTTAAGAAACAAAGAATATAAGTTGTAGAGATATCATAAGCACTTGCAAGAAAAAGTTAAATGCACATAAAAAAATTACTTCCAAGGATTAATATATAAATGATGTTAGAAAAGAAATCATAAGGAATGCAGTACAAAATCACATGCATAAAATAAACGATATTAAAAACAAAATCCAAAAATTAAACAATAATAAATTAAATAACATTAATAATTAGTAGTTTGTGCGGTAAACTGGGGAGATGTGAGTTTACAAAAACATTCATGAACGAAAGTGTGTGTTAATCAAAATAAAGACTAATTATGTCACAAACACATGCAAGAAAAAGCAATATAACATATCATATGTAACCATTTACCTCTAAGATAAAAACATAAATGATACTGAAAAGGAAAGTTGAACAACTGCAGAACAAAGATGCACTCTCACATGATATTAAAAACAAACGATATTAAAAATAAATTTCCTAAACAAAACGACTCAAAAAGAAAAAAAACAACGAATGGCAACGTAAAAATGCAAAATCGTTGGAAGGACCTTCCAACAATTCCACCATCCACCAATTCCACATCATCCACCAATTCCAACAATTCCACATCAATCCACCGAAAAAGCAGTCTTCAAGAGACGCCAGTCATGAATTTTTAAATATCGGACTCTATTGACTTTTCTGTTTTGTTTTCACAGAAATGCCTCATTTGATTTTCATTCTAATAACCGCAGGTCCGATATCAGTTGTCGATCCCAGGAGTATAATACCTGGTGGTGTGTACAAGCAATGGGTGAATTGGATCGTCCTATAGCCTTGGCGAGTGCTTTGTGCGATCGATCTCGCTAAGTAAAGGTAATTTATATTCCAACAACTTAGTTCAACTCATGGGCGTGTGTTTGAATCATTAAGAGTTTCTTTTTATGTGTGACTTGAGTACAGGGAAATTTTTATTAAGGAGAAATATATTTAAAAAAATTTTTTTGGGGGGGGGGCATTTCTTTCGAGTATCATGTTTGTCGAGTATTTTAAGATATCTGCCAAGTTAACATAGCTGTTTTAATTGCACAATTTTGAAATTTTTAAAAATATATTGCTCTGTTTCAAAGGCCAGTGTTTTAGGATTCTAAAACTGATTTAATTTTTATTCGTAAGATCATTGAATGAAACCTTATGGCCAATATAATAAACCGAAAGCGAAATTAAAAGACCGGAAGTAGCACCTCTGAATGCATTTTCTAGAAAACACATTTTTCATTTACTTTTGTAAACGAGAAAGCTAATCATTTTAAAACTTTACAATACATTTCAATGAAATTTTGCAATAGTGTTTTACATATTTCTAACTACGTTTTGAACTAAAAGCAAAGCTATATGTGTTAATTGAATCATTCTACTGGTAGGGGAGATCCGTGTAATATGAACCCCCTAAGCAAGAATGCTCATAAAACTTAAATTATCCAAAAAAAAAAATATTTAATTTGTTGGCTGCTCATTACAATTGTATAGCTGCATGGTTAAAACTTGTGAAAGTACTCCAGTAACTATTAATAATTGCAGGAAATTTTTTTTTTTCGTGTCTGTGGTCCATATTACACATACGTTCGTGTAATATAGACCGAACGTATGTGTAATATAGACCACTGACACGAGAATAAAAGACGGATGCAGAAAGATGTGCTTTTAGTAAATTCATTTCAAGTACAGCAATCATCACGATAATAGTGTATCGGGTTGGTTATGTTGGAGCAATAGCCATGCACCCATGGGCAGCATTTCCCGAATCTGATCAAGTCTTCCTACGTACTCTCCCCGCAGGATGCTCAGAAAGTAAACGGTTCTGTAACTTGATTCGCAACTGTGTCCTGACCGGAGGTTCCTGGGAATGTCCCTACTGAGACCCTTGGAGCTGCCGGGCGTTTTCGCTCTGTCGTCTACTGTGCAAGCATCTCTTTTTGAGCCTTTCTTTGTTATTCTTTCCTCTTTACGACGATGTTGGATGTCCAACTTTGGTCGCTTCTTCTTTTTGTTTTTCTGCAACGGCCTTCTTGAAACTGGATGAAGTCAGAACAGATGCCTCCAGTGGCGTAGCGAGAGAGGGGCAAAAGGGTCTATCATGCCCCGGGCGCCACTCGCTGAGGGGCGCCAAATGGTCCTTTTCACTAATTCTATGTATAATATTACAATATGTTTTTCGGGGAGGGGGCGCCAAAAAGGTATCTTGCCCGGGCGCCAGTTATGCTCGCTACGTCACTGAATGCCTCTGAAGTGTTTCCCATTCTCTTTCTTAGGCTCCATTGTAAACAATTCGTCATCCAACCATTTTCCTGGTATTTGAAAAGAGTTCCTGGAGGAGTTCTTTCCCTTCTCTGCAGATGTTATCCATCCAAAGTGTCTACAACGAGTAATATGGACCGTGGTCTATATTACACAACAGCGCATGGTCGGAGCAACGTTGTTTCCAATCACATATCGCTATGCAAAATGGCGCGCATAAAACACATGTATGGATTGTTAAGAAAATAAGTACATTTGCTACTATTAACGTGAAAATTATATTAAAATTACCTAACAGCGGAAAGTAATACTCTCATTTTAACATACCTGTTACAACAGTGATCATATAAACGAAAAAACAATTTCCTAATCGTCCAAATGCAGGCACACATGTACAAGTCACCTCCTGCTTTGGATAACACTAATATTCACTAAGGGCTATGGGATGGTTCTGCTATGTAGTGGTGAACAGATAAATTTCCTCATGGTAAATATTACACGATGGTCCATAGTACACGGATCTCCCCTACCTGTACTTAAAAAAGTAATTTTAAAAAATACCAGATTTTTTTCACTTTTGGTATATTTCTGTGATTTTTGGAAATATTGCAAAAATTTTACCTCAGAACTCAGGTAAGTATCACAGTAGTGTATAGTAAAAAGGAAATTAAAATATATTGAGTTTAATTGGGCGTAAGGTCTCTGCCTAAGCACTATATTGTATTCAAAATTAATAAAAAAGATTCTCTCTATTTCAGAATGTTATGAAATGTTTACCAAAGTTATAATCCTTTTTATGATTTTATATCACATTTGAAATAAAAACATACGTATTTAATCCGTACTATATATATTTGAAAAAATGTTGCTCCGAACGTATGCAGGTACTTAAACCCTCTCCTTCCCGGGTAGGGATGCGACATCGACAACAAAACATCGATGTTTTGAAACATCGATATTCAATATTAAAACATCGATGCTAATAAAACATCACCCCAAAACCATCGATGTTTAAAAACATCGATGTTTTTGAACTTCCATTTTTTAAAACTTGTTTAGTAACGTCTAACATTAATATTACTTTGGTTATTCGTGGAAGGGAAGGGGGTTAATTTTACTCCCTGATTGGGCTGGTACAAATGACAAAAACTTGATTGTTAGAGTCAGCGCATATCACAGAATATCTATATATATATAAATGAATGTTTGTTTGTTTGTTGGTATTTTATGCGCTGCCGTACCGTTCATCCGATTGCGATGAAACTTGGTCAACTTATTGCTTGAACTTGCGCGAAGGTTATAGACTATTTTCATCCCGCTACGACGTTCCATTCCCGAATTATGTTAGAAAAAGTTTGCGCGGTATCAACGGATATTGAAAATCGCCAAAACAAAAATCGCCAAATTTCCCAGCACAGGATATGGGACTTCTCCCCGGATATTTTTGTTCAAAGCAATTGTAACATTTCATTGTTGCCAATTAAATTATAACATTTCCGTAAAAATAAATAGACATGAATTAAAAACGCGATTTATTCGTATATTGGCGCATGCAAGAATGAATTTGATATATTATTTTCATGTACGTGGCAACGCCGGAATTTTTTTTTTTAATGAAAATATAAGGATGAAAAGTCATTCATTTTCAATGAATGTGTTATCTATCCATTTCATGAATTGAAACTATCCCAAGCTACCTTTTCAAACTCAAATATACTGAAGGACACGTTCACATAGCTAGAAACACGTACGTTTAGCCTTGACGCGATGATTTATATAACTGAAGTGACATTGAAACATAGCAGATGATTTAGTTTTGAGAAAGAATTACAATCATGAAATACGTGTATATTATGATTAAGAAAGTCTGAAAGTGGCATTGAAACGTAGCAGACGATTTAGTTTTGAGAAAGAATTCCGAGCATGAAATACGTGTATATACTTTTTCTATAATAATTATTATATTTGCTGTGTTTTAATATTGAATGTGATCTCAATGAAATCTCAATGAATATGATCTCAAAGCATGAAAAAGTTTTCACAGGATTTTTCATACAAAGAAAATTTTTTAAACAGTATGTCAAAATTTGCTTATTTATTTTTCTATTTCTTTACATTTTCCTAATTATTTTTTTAATTAAGAAACCACGAAAAAGTTTTCACAGGATTTTTCATACAAAGAAAACGGGTCGCGGTCGGGAACCGTATGTGCACTACTGGTCTAGGGTTCCAGCTTTCTCTGTATCGTACATAAACATAATGAATAGCGTCGAGTCTCACCAGACAAAACACTTGAAGAAGCCCCTCTCTGGCAAGTAATTGTTGCTTGGAAAGTATATCGAACGGCTGGGATAGATAATTAAATCGATTTTCTAGCTTTTCTGTTGTTATTTACGAAGAACGCAATTCTGAATAGAGACTGATCATCGAAGCAGTCTTCGCTCTTAGTATGCGCTAAGGTTGTAGGTCCAGTACACCACGACGAACAGAGCGAAGGACAAAGGGAAATACTTTCTGCAGAAAACGTCCATTTTGAGGCCATCGTCCAGGCGGAGGCTGCAGAGGCACGTTTTCCGTCCGTCTTGACCGAAGATGGCGTCCCGAATGCGAGTTCTGAACGCGGCTGCCCCTTCTTTCTTGTCTTCCGACCAAGAGTTAAGCTTTGTGTCCAGCGACGACGACAGCGATTTTGGCTGCTCGGGTTCCTTTGCTTTTTTTGCCTGGAATTACGTAAAGTAAAATATTTGACAGATCAGTTGACGGATTATTTAAACTAAATTAATTTTTGGAGGAATACCAGTGTATTAAGGCTACTGTGTACTAACTCTATTGGATTCCCTCACAACCGATGGAGAGAATATGTCCTAGGATTGCCGACTTGTATTTAAAGATTTTTTTAACTGTACTTCGTCATAGAGAAACCTTAGAAAAACCTCATCGTAAGACATTAGACAGCAAATTTATCTGGTAGATTAGCCATGTCTTATAATGATGATATTGACGGTAATTTTGGAATTTCTCGCACAAAATCAGTACAATGTATGCTCTGAAAAACTTGCTGACATTGAGCATTACTATATACACCAGATTCTGCTTTTCCACTGCCTTTTTTTACACGATTTTGATTTAAGGCTTCTGTGTACTAACCCTATTGGATTCGCTCACCTCGATGTTAACCTATGGAGAATATATTGTGTCAAAGGATTGACGACTTGGATTTAGTGATTTTTTTAAAATTGACTGTGTAATACAGAAAAAAATTTGACACCTTGGAGCATTTCTCGTTTTAAAAAAATGCAAGTAATGTTTTAAAATTTAAATTATTCGGGGGAAAAATCTGGTGTAGTGTGTTTTAAACGTTCCTAAATTCTTTCGGTGAATGGAATTTCTAAAGGCGTATCTACACACAAGCGAATCACCTCCCCCCGTCGCCTCTTGACACATTTTGGAGTCGATTATTCCCCCCTCAACCGACGTGGGGGAAGTATTTCGTCGCTTTGATCATTCGTCTTAAAACCGCTCTCCGGGCGGTCTGAGTATGAATGATCAAAGGCACGAGGGATGCCATGAAACCTCCTCTCGGCGACGGGACCAATAAATCACTGCTTTCCCCTACACTTCGCTCTCTGTTTCGCGAATGTGTGCTCGTAGTGTTAAATGAATCGTGTCGCAAGGCGCAGAAAAGTTCAGGCCATTCTTATTGGATTCAGGCCATTCTTATTGGAAAATACCATTCTTATTCGATTATCAGCATTTATGTAGCTGTCAATAGTGGACACATTTTCTCCATATGTTGACATTGAGGCGAGTGAATCCAGTAGTGGGTTAGCACACAGCAGCCTTAACTAAACAAATATCCAAAGAAATATTTAGTAAAGTACCTTCCGTTTTTGCTCGTCTCTGCCCCCGACGTAGGCGTTGTAGCAAACTGCAAACTCCAACAAAGTGGCGAAAACTTCGAAGATGCACACGAACAGCCAGACGTCCATGGCAGTGATGTAATTGACAGACGGAAGCTGGGATTTGTACTGTTGGACCTTGGAGAAAGAAAACAAATCGACGATATTTTTTTTTTTGACAATGTTGGCATTTTGAAGATGACTTCAGGTCAAAGAAATCCAGTCACCAAGATATTTACAGATCAAAACTGACTGTTAGGGTCATGTATCTATTGCCACCGGAGCGGAGCGTAGCCTCGGCAGTAAAAATTTTAATTATCTCTCTCTCTCTCTCTAATTTCTATATATTTATTTTTATTTTTTATAATTTTTTCAAAGCAAAAATGTAAAGTAAGGATTTAAAACAATAAATTCCATTTTATATTTTAGGAAAAATAGTCATTTATTAAAAATTATATATAAAATAGTGAATTATAAATTATATATAAACAAAGGAAATTAAATTACAAAGGAAGTTAAAATTGCCCGTAGTGCTTGTGCGGGGATTTGAACCGGAGACCTCTCGCTCCGCAGTCCGACGCTATAACCATTCAGCCACGGAGTCTATTGAGAGCAAGGTCTTCTTTAGGACATAACGATTTTTCGTTACGTGACGATTCCTGCCAGTTCACTCTACAGTAAGCCGCGTAGAAGAACTTCGTTTCAAAAACATTTTTTCTAAATAAGGTTAAATGCTACTACTACAAATTACTAAATATTTCAAGTTTACATATTTAGACATATTAGACTGTTATGACATTTAGAATTACAAAGTTAGCCAGATTTTTTACATTTGCACTTATCAGACTCGCGTTGTCTCGTGCAAACACATCACTGATATCCCTGACCTCCAGAAAGAGATGATTTTCTAACACAGGGGTTCTTAAACTTATGTAGTCCGAGGACCCCCTCTTGAACAACATTTCTTTTTGCGGACCCCATCCCAACTCTAGGCATTTTAAGTCGTTTTTGAGACTTAATTTCTGGCTCAATAATCTCATAGGCACTACGTTATAATAAATATTGGTAAAAATGTATCGCTGGTTATTTTAAAAAAATGGTCTCGCGCATTTATAGAGACGAACATTTTTATTAGGACATAGAATAAAAAACATAAAATGAATAAAAACAGTAGTAAAAGGAATTTTAAAAGTTACAAATCATAATACATTAAACTCGTACAAGCATTTCTTGGTCAAATATTGGTCAAAATAGATCTATCTTATTATAATATGTTTTTTGTAAATGATTTTTACTTAATGAGATGGGTGTAGTGGTTATCTTAAAACCAGAACCCCAATGTCACGCTCTATGTTGGAAATTTTTATTCTGAGGTCCCCTTCTACATTGAGTTTGTTTCTACACTTTGATTTCATATATATATGACAGTGTGTTCAACAGCACATCGTAACTGATCAGTTGTGAGGCTTCGCACATGAAGCGTTATGGAGTTCTTTAAGTCATTCAACGTCGCAACACCTCCACTGTCCATCGACTTGAAATTTTGCAGGTGAATGAAGGTGGTCACGTGGAGCAGTTTCCCAAACATCGTCCTGGACACGATTAACAACTGCTCCTCTTGTGCAATGTCGTCCTAATCTGTTCTTGTTTCTGCAAACTGAACTGTTTTTCCTTCTCTCTTACCTTTACTTAATGTGGTTCGATGACAAGGTGATCAGAAACTAGTCAATAAATGTAAATATTGTTTCTGCATTCCGTTTTGTTCGTTTATTGTGTTAAATTTCATGTTTTTCCCGAAAAGGCCCCCTCTGGTGGACATCTTGGAACTAATTTTTTTTTTCGAAATTCCGTGAGCGCATCTCGTGTATAGCCCATATACAAAATTTCGTTGCATTCCGTTCACCCGTTTGCGCTCTAGGATGCCCTTTATAGGGGAAGTTTAATTATAACCACCCGGTATATATATATATATATATATATATATATATATATACGGTGTTCATAATTAAAGTCCCACTTTCAAAAGGCTGCAAAAAAAGAACCACTGGTCAGAATGACTTCAAATTTGAAATAAATATACTGGAAGAAGGGGGAAACGATTTGGCATAATAAGAAAAAAGTTCCAAAATGTATCAATAGATGGCGCTGAAAGCGGTTGGAACTTTTTTCTTATTATGCCAAATCGTTTCCCCTTCTTTCAGTATATTCAGTTCAAATTTGAAGTCTTTCTGACAGTGGCTCTTTTTTTGCAGCCTTTTGAAAGTGGGACTTTAATTATGGACACCCTGTATATATATATACACTGAAGTGCCACTGAATTAGGGATACTTACCTAGTAACGAGTTGGGCCTCCTCTGGCCTTGATAACGACTGCTACACGACGAGGCATAGATTCAACAAGTTTCTGGAAACGTTCCACGGGAATGGCTTGCCAAATATTGGCTAAAGCTGTCCATAATTCAGTAAGGTTCTTTGGTGCTGTGTGATGGCTTTTCACGCCTTGTTCCAAAACATCCCAAAGATGCTCAATAGGATTTAAGTCTGGGCTTCTAGGTGGCCAATTCATCACAGAGAAGTCAGAGGAATGCTCATCCAACCAGCCAGTAGCCAACTGGGACTTGTGAGAGGTACAGTTGTCTTGCTGGAAAACTCCATTACCGTGCGGATAACAGAACAGCATAAGCGGATGGAGGTGATCACCCAGCAACTCTACGTACCGAATTGCATTGAGGGAGGTTGGTACACGCACCAAAGATCCCAAACTGTGCCACGAAAAAACACCCCAGACCATGATTGAGCCACCATGCCCTTCTACAGTTCCAGCCAGGCATTCAGGATCCATGGCTTCATGAGCCTGACGCCATATTCTCAACCTCCCGTCAGCGTTAAGTAGTCGGAATCGAGACTCATCACTACATGCTACTCATTTCCAGTCCTCTACACTCCAGTCTCTGTGCTCGCTTCCCCAGGCAAGAAGTGCAGCCCGATGGCGAGTATAGAGCAATGGTACTCTCGTAGGTAGACGGCTCCCGAAACCTATACGGTGAAGCGAGCGTTGCACAGTCCGTTTACTGACTGTACGACTGGCACCGTCATTAAACTGGGTGGTAATTTGAGCTAATGTTTGGCTTCGCTGGCTACGTACAATACGCCTGAGCCGTCTCTCACCACGCACTGTCAAGGCTAATTGTCCCTTGCAATTTGCCCGATCGCTAGTTTTTTTTCCACCATCCATGTATTCTTGGTATACTCTTGACACTATCGACCTTGAAAATCCTAGCTGTCTGACGATTTCGGAAATTGAATGGCCCATGCGTCGCGCACCTACGATTTGTCCGCGATCGAAGGCGTCTAAATCAGGCAGTTTGCCCATACTGGCAATTCCAACAACTAATTCAGAACAACCACAGTACGCGCTATATATGCAGTTACCACAGCGCCCTCACTTGCGCATACATGCGCAGCGCTACACAATTTGCATAGGCTTTGCTATCCCTAATTCAGTGGCACTTCAGTGTATATATATATATATATATATATATATATATATATATATATATATATATATATATATATATATATATATATATATATATATATATATATATATATATATATATATATATATATATATATGTGTGTGTGTGTGTTTGTCTTTGTATCCATTAGGACCTGTAGCTTCACAAATGAAACCCCAAGAACCAAGGATTTGTATATCATCTAAGAAGAGCGTTGAACGAAACGGAATGAAAACTTTCTTGAGTTCTCACCTGAGTACACAAAGTGAGCAGAGAGGTGATGCTGAGAGAGACCCTCGCAGGGGCCGCTTCCGGCCTCAACCAAAAGGTGACCCAGCTCACGGCAACCACCAGAGAAGACGGAAGGTAGATGTTGACGATGCTGCCGGTGAGGCGACGCACGAGGGTGAAATTCGCCACCAGGTAGGTGAAGTTCGCTAGTAAACAAAAAGGGGACCTGTTTTATTGAATACAGAGGAATCCCGATAATCTGAAAGTCCGCTTAATCCGAAACCAAAAGTCAAAAAGAACTAAGGTTACAACAAAACTACGGTGTTACTACGTAACATAAAGTACATTTTTGAAAATTACAAGAGAGATCATAGTTAGACAACAGTATAATAAAGTAAGACACAGTAGAATAATCAACACTTGTTTATGCTAATGCTAAACTGACACTAATAGCAGCGACGCTGTGGCTGTCTGTGAGAAAGGGCGTGTCAACTGAATCCCCCTCCTCCCCCTCGGCCGCATATTACCATTCATTACATGAATTCACTCCATTACATCGTTTGGCGGCTGCTGATTGGTCAATTGAATTTACATCGGTATTTGTGTATTTGGTCCGCTGATGCTTATGAAAGCATGTCTGTTTCTCAAGAATCAAAACTTCCATCACTATTTTTGGTAATTTTTAGAAGAGTATTTATAATTTTTATTTTTTAAGAGTAAGGTTAAAAAACTAAAGTGTGCAAAACAGCAAAAAATACATAATTTGCATCTAGCAATTAAGATTTTAATTAAAAAACATAAACAAAATTTTTTTTTTAAATTCAACATTTAAATTTAAAAATAAATAAAGCTTTCATTGTTTATATTCAACATTTAAATTTAAAAAAAAAGAAAATATCTTTCCTTCTTTTTAATTCAACATTTAAATTTAAGAAAAAAAATCAATTTTGAGTAATATTTACTCTATTTTATTCTACTCCTAAAATTTTACAGTGAAATTACTACGGAAATTGGTAATTTCTTAAAATTTTCCATGCACAAAAAAGAAATATGAAGGCATTTATGGCGAAAATTTCTTTTACAAATAGCTTGTCACTTTAAATTACTTTTACATTAATAGGTGGCGTTCCTTGTAAAATATGGCGTAAAAAATATATAAAGATGAAAGCTACTAAGAAATAGATTTTATCTCATTTAAAATACGCTTAGGATCAAGGGGTTCTCAGTGAAAATTGTGGTGACACCTGATTTTGGTCGAACTTCGACCCTTGGGGTTTATATATAGACACACACACACACATATATATATATATATACCATTATAAATCGGAGTTACATTCCTCAGCACGCTGCCATTTTGGGACCTGGTCTCCAGTTGTTCTGGCTAGGGGGCATAATTAAAAAATAATTATATCTGTCTAACCATAGCAGTCAAAAAAATGTACCGTATTTTTCGGACATTTTTACATAAAAAAAAAAGACGCACCTTTTACATAAAAAAATCGACTTAAAATTGAGGTGCGTTTCATGGCCGGAAGGTAACATTTAAAAAAATGAATATTTTTTTATATATATTATATGTATTTTATATATATATATTATTATTATATATTTTTTGTTATGTTCAGTAAGAAATTGATACTTTCTTTATATACGTAACAAGATACAAAACATTCTTTTTCAAAAATCCTCCCATAAATTTGAGGTGTGTCTTATCGTCCGGGGCGGGGCGTTGTTCGATAAATACGGTAAATTTCAAGTTCCTCATTTACTGCTTGTCTTACGATGTAATGTAATCTGAACCTACAGTAAGCAGATTCATTTCAAAAGTATGGGTTCCTAACTTAACAAACCGAACCAACCTAACACGAATCTCATATTTCTAAGGTGGGATGAAAAAATAAAGGTGTATCAAATACTAAACAGGCCTTAATTTTTTTTAAATCATTTTTAATTATTTTGAACAAAAAATTCAAAAAATTGAAATAATTATTAGAAATAATAATTTGTCATACAAAGAAACTTTTGGCTCATTCCCAATGCACGGTGCCGCAGCTTGGCGATAAATTTTTTAGATTTTTTAGATTTTT
Source organism: Dolomedes plantarius (assembly GCA_907164885.2). NCBI lineage: Eukaryota > Metazoa > Arthropoda > Arachnida > Araneae > Dolomedidae > Dolomedes > Dolomedes plantarius. Next base: position 116,090,894 of record OU015499.1, on the reverse strand, counting down.
GCCAATTTGGCGATGAAATGCCAAATGTGGTTTGTGTTTGTAAAATGCTTTTAAGGTAACCATTTATTGCTCTAGATTTCAATAAGATGGCGATATTTTTTTGGCGATGTTTTTTAGATTTTTGCCAAGTTGACGATAAAATGCCAAATGTGGTTTGTGTTGTTAAATACTTTTAAGTTAAAGCTTCCGATAGTATAGTATAGTCCTTTAGTATAGCTTCCGATTTGAATAATTAGCAGCCAATCAGAGCTGAAATTATTTACTTGTAAACGAGGGTTATCTGGATTTTATACAACGCGCCTGTTTCAAAAAATTAAACCGTTGATTGTTCTTTTCGGGATTGCAGTTCCAGAGCTCGGACGTACTTTTATTTGCGAGGTATGACTTCTTTTACGAATGGGAGGGTTGATTTGGATTTTTTTCGGGATTTACAAAATGCGGGTAAGAGAACTATTATAGATTATTGTATTTATGTTGAGTTAATAGCTAATATTTATTATTGTCTTAATTGTAATTTGCAAATGACTATAACTGAGAGGAAAGATTTGAACATTGCGTTAAAAGATCCATTAGATGTGGTTCCCGGTTCGAAGCGAGTAAATTGGATTTAATTACGGTTTTAAAATTAACTTATTTATGGGTAAAAAAAACGCCGTGTTCTTGGATTACAGACGAATTGGGGGTATCCAAAAACACCGAAAAATCAACAAAACGTAAAAGAAGCTAAACCGAAAGTGAATAACCGGTAAATGGTTTTTTTTTTCAAATTTTAGCATGAAATAATATAAATGACAACATGCAGAACTTTCATTTTTTTACTTTCTGATATATTTAACCAAGATGTATTTTACATTTATTTAAATGAATTATTTGCAATTTACTAACTTTTTTTAGCGGGGGGTTGGGGGGCGGCAGCCCCCCCCCCCCCACACACACACATAACAAATTTCTCATTATTTTTCAGCTTTCGTTTTTTGTATTTTTGTGATTTTGTGCTTTATTGTGGTCGTACAGTTTAAAAATGCATATTTTTGGGACTTTTCGGACTTTCCCGTTCCAAAAATACGGGTTCTGCTTGGGCGACAAAAAATTTAAAAAAATAAAATCGACTGCCCTTATTTAACTTCATTTTTTTATTTTCTGGATAAATTTTCAATGAAAGTTCTGCATGTTGTCATTTATATTATTTCACTGCATTGGAACCAGCCATCTTGGTTCCGTCTCCCATCGCCAAATTGGCGACGGGAGACGGAACCAAGATGGCGGTTCCAATGCAGTGAAATACAAGGGGCACCGTATATTGGGAATTAACCAAACTTTTTTGTGGAGAAATAATTGAAAAATACAAGTGAATAAATAAAAATGAAATTTTATATCCCCGACAAACCCTAAATCAATTTAGCATAGATAGATAGTCAAGTTTTCCCAGGTCCTTATACTCGGAAAAAAACTTCTACACTGTTATTAAGTAGACTGTAGTCCTTCTTTTGCTCGATGATTTTTCTTTTTTCAGAACACAAAATCGGAGTTGGTTTGGTTTGCAGTGCTACGGTCAAGTTTTTGATGCATGTCGGCTAATTAGACCGTGAAAATCAAGTACTGAAAGGTAATTTAATTTTTAATATACTTAAGGCTGTTGAGTAGAAGCCCCATTGAATTCCCCCAGCTAAATGTCAATCTATGGAGAAATTTTTCATTCTTAAAAAAAAAAAAACTCAAATAATTTTTTAATTTGAATTATTCTGGGAAAAACGGGGTATAGTGCATTTTAAAGTGCATGACTACCTTTGGTGGACGAAATTTCGAAAATTAACTAGATAGCAGTGTATAAAACTTCTCTCTGTATTACGGAGTACAGGTTTAAAAAGAATCTCTAAATCCCAGTCGACCATCATTGGGGACATTTTATCCGTAGGTTAACACTGTGCTAAGCGAAAGGCTGCTGTGTACTAACTCTATTGGGTTCTCTCACCTCAGTGTTAACCTATGGAGAAAATGTGTATGCTATTGACAGCTCCAAAATTGAAATGCTGATAATTCAATAAAAATGGTTATTTTTCAAATTGCTTCTACTTTTCTGCACTTTGCAACAGGATTCAGTTCATAAATTCATCCAACAAGGAAATGGATGAACGTTAAAAAAAAAAAGACCAGATTCCCCCCCCCCCTCCAGAATCATTTAAATTTTAAAATATAATTCGCATTTTTCTAAAAAAAAAGATGAAACATATTCCAAGAGATAAAATTTATTTTCCATTACGGAGTACAATTTAAAAAAATCTTTCAATCCAGATCGGAATTCCTTGGACACATTTTCTCCATAGGTTAATATTGAGGTGAGCAAATTTAATAGGATTAGTACACAGCAGCCTTAAACACTGCCTGGTGGGCCAGGCTTGAATCTAATAGAAAAAAAAGCTATTCCAAACAGGTCGTGGAATCCTCGGCCCGCAAAGATCTCTAGTTTTCGTCTCTCGGGTTCCTCCGGTAATCCCCATATACAGACCCTGATTGTCCATTAGGGCCTAGGGGCCCCCGAGCATTGGGGGGCCCCCAAACATTTTTATTTTAAAAGAAAAAAAAAGAAAAACTTCCCAATTCAAATTTTTTTTTTTATTTTACCTTTTTTTAATAGCAATTTTTGTTACAAATTCTTTCAAATTTAATTGATTGGTTCATCATATGTATAGTTAAATATATAGTTCATCATATGTATATTATAGTGCACATAAGGGATTAATAAGTTTTTCTGGTTGCATTGTATTGGTGTTTTAATGATGAAGTTAATATGTTGTATTGCTTTCTGTTATTTGATAATGTTCTAGGCTTCTACGCTTCAAATAGCCAATTCTTGGTAAAATGGTACTTTCACAATAATTCATGATTATTTTTTTTGTGTATGTCAATTTTAGAAATTTTACGCCCACATCAGTGTTAGAGGGTCCCCATCCAGAGTTGTGCCTATAGTCCAGAATTTTCTAAATCGGGTCCTGCCCATATATCCCCTTATATTGCTCAAGATTAATTATTGCTAATAAATACTGAGCAATAATGACTCTCTGTTCTATGATAAAACGTAGCTGAAGTCAACTGTAACCAGAAAGCTGAAATAAAACGGAAATATTCGCGACACGAGCATGGGAAGACAAGAAGGCATAAATTTAATAGCAAAGGTGTGTTCTAATTTCCAGCTTACCATATGACAGGTAGATCGTCTGAGAATGCGTCGTAGGAACATCGAGACGGTACTGCAGTAGCTCGATCGGCCTGAGAAATTCTATGGCCGAACCTGAGAACTGACTGGATTCGTCGTCGAACCATTTAAGAACTGCAGTGTCGTCGTAGGTTGTCACTAGAAAAGATAGGCGGCGCTTTTAATATTACCGCCTGGAAACGCCTCCTTTCATGCAGTAAAATGTAAGCTTTAATTTACTTCGTTTCTCTCTTCTCTCTCTCTCTCTCACACACACACACACACATATATATATATATATATGTGTGTGTGTGTGTGTGTGTGTGTGTGTTAGTTAGTTAGTTAGTTAAATTAGTGGAGTAAACCAAAAGCTAACAAAACACAAACATTTAATTGAAGACAATTACAAATAGAATTACACAGAAGAAAAATATCCGTCTTTGGACATATTACATAGGAGAATCTTACTACAAACAATAACAGCGTTACTGCCGCGTCATAGCGGCTTTTCAGAAGCTACGCGTCGTTGTGACTTGGTCGCTTGCTCGCACAACATCGTTTGCTCGCGCTTTCTTAAAACAGTTACGGTTCAAGTTGAAAGTCTTTTGCACAGTCAGATGCCGCCACCTGGTATTCGTGGTCCAAATGATCTTTACACACACACACACACACACACACACACACATATATATATATATATATATATATATATATATATCCTTATCATACTGATGTAACACTGCTAATCTGACGGATCAGAATGTGGTTGTTCCTTTGGAAATTATTCAGATTTCGAAAGTTTTCAGCAAAATCCCCCATCTCTCACTCATAACTCCCTAAGCACTGATTTCCTTTGAAGCATTCAGAGTTTTTTTAAAAGATGCTTCTAACAGTGATCTTTTTCAAAAATTTCTACTTCTTAGTCATTTGACTGAATAGTCGGGCAACTGATTGTAGATATTCTATAGACATTCGTGTTTTTAACTCCAGTAATTTGTTAGTCAGTAGTTTACCCAATTTACTCCGCCCAACTCGATAAAAGAGAGAACTGTAAAACAAAGGTCAAAATGGCGAGAAAATGTCTTACTGAATGTCACGTAAAAGAGGCACTGCTGGGTGTCGAATGGATAGTGTCTGAAGTTCATGACGCAGCTTGCCTTGAACGAATACCTGGAAATAAAATTATATTCTTATTTTCATTCATTTCAGTTTAAAAAAAAATACCTCACTGAAGCAATTGAGATGCACAAATATGAAAATATTCTAACTACATGCACTGATGAAGAAATTACATTTTAAGCAATAGATTCAGATAATACTGAACTACTATTTTAAAACACTTTAGCAACACTTACACACACAGATATCTCACTCCCAACGTCCAACTCTCTATCTATCTATCTATCTATATATATATATATATATAAAACAGTTCCGTAACTGACTGACTGACTCACTGACATACAGCGCACAGAACAAACCGCTGGATCTAAATGGCTGGAATTTTGCATGGCGATTCTTCTTATAGTGTAGGGGTGCACCAAGAAAGATTTTTGAAAAATTCTTCTTAGATTTTTTTAAAATTAAATTTTTTAGCTTATTTGTAACTTTTTTTAAGTTTGCATTTAAAATAATATTTTGAGGGTTATAAAATTTATATCACGAGAAAGATCCTAAAAATTCCTTTAAAATGAAATCTTTTTCGAATCTTCCTCCATTTTCTGACCTCTATTTTCTGTTTTTTGGTGAATTTTTAAAGATTAATTTTTAGAATTTAATTTATTAAATGTTGATCACGTGATTTCTTTTTTTGGTACTTTAAATTAATTTATCGTCACGTGCATAACAACGAAATAGACAAAAAAAATTTTTTTCCTTACTAATGCGCCAGACGATTGGACATTATCCAATAAAATATTAAAATACAGCAAAAGAAATGTTCCTCAAACTGTACTATATTAACTGTACTGTATTCTTTTGTATGTTCTATTAGATTTAATTTGAATATTTTTTTCTACATTACTTTGTCAATAAAAATATCCCTTCCGATTTTTTTATAAATATATTTTTTCGGTTTTTTTTTACATCAATTGCATGCATTGATCGTTGAATTTATTATAAATATATTTAAACATATTTTTGGCATTAATTGCATACATTGACCGTTGTATTTAATTTGAATGTAATCGGTAGCGAAGTGCGGGTTTTCAGCTAGTCTACATATATATACCCTGGTGTTCAAAATGAAGAAAATTTTCCCATTTTACCGAATTTCTGGAAAACTAATGGACAGATTTTATTGAACTTTGGTATGGATAAACAGTTATATAAAAGAAAAATTACACCACACAACAGTCATGGTATGCATTCATGATCGTCAGTAATAGCACTCATAATCGTCGCTTTTTCATTGCGTTGTACGGACGCGTGGTTTTAAAATCGTATAACAAATTCATATATATATATATATATATATATATATATATATATATATATATATATATATATATATATATATATATATATATATATATATATATATATATATATATATATATACACCGGGTGCGTCATAAATTCGTCATAAGTTCAAAAATTCGTAATAAAAGAAGTAAGGCTCAGAAAAAATTTCTGTTTGCGGCAATAGGATCAGAGGGACATTGGATTTTTTTTCCATGTTAGAAAAATTTCCAAAAGTAACCGAAAGAGGGCGCTTACACGTCATACTGAGACGCTTACTGCAAATCAG
>OU015499.1:116019952-116079952 GCA_907164885.2 Dolomedes plantarius | reverse complement strand
TATGGTCGTTTTCTAATCACTGTTTTATAAAAGATACATTTAAACTGAAAGTGGGAGTATTAAAACTGCATTTGTTATATTCAGATCTAAGATCATAAGGTAAATTAAAGGAAGGCATTTCTCTCTTGCCAGTTATATTTAGATTAGCTTTCTAATATCTGTCTTGTAAAAGATACATTTAAACTGAAAGTCGGAGTATTACAAGTCCATTTGTTGAATTCATTTCTGAGATCTTAAGGTAAATTAAGACAGGGTATTTGTCTATATCCAGTTTTGTTTATAATCTCTATATTCTAAAAGGTACATTTAAATTAAAAATGAAAGAATAACAAATGAATTTATATTCTTAAATTTTGAACCGACATCTTACCATATCTGCCTCATGTATTTCATCAATGTCAATCACTTTAAATTTCACGTACACATTCAGAGGTTGTCCAGGTACCACTGTGATAAAATAGGAAATAAAAACCTTTAACAAGAAAGTAATTTTCAAAATCTAAAATATTCATAAAAAAAATTAACATTAAACAGCGTTCATTGTTTAGGTATATCAAGCAATAGTCCGATTTTGATTCAAAGGAATGGTAAGTTATACAATTTCTCCTCCGACTGCAGAAAACAGAATTGGCAGTTAAGGAATCTTGGTATGAGACGCATACGGAAAGTTAGCCTAGAAATTTTCTTTCTTACACTGTTAATCAGTTCGGGGCACTTGTCAATGAAGACATTTTGCACATAATCAACGATGGTTGATTTCAATGGAGGCACCGTATAGGTTAACAAACATCACCCCCTGGGGGCCCCCTCAATTTTGACCGAGCACACCAAGGGCACGACATCTGGGTCTCGTACCTTCTTGACACCTTAGAAGGACTTTCTTATAGTTCAGACTCCCTTTCTAACGAACAAGATACTGTGATTATTGATAATTAAATTCGTGTTGTTCGTTCAAAAGTGACAATGTAGGAGAAATTCCTCACAAATGTTAAATATGTAACGGAAAAATACCATGCATGATTCAGCTTCAACTAAAACAGTGCAGCTCCAAGTTTCAATCCGTCCCCCACTTGGCGAAGTTTATCTCCCTTTTAGCACATCGGACCGTTATCTCCGAGTTAGATAACAATTATTAATGAAGTGAAACTTTGCTCGGGCGAGGCGAAAAGTGAAATGCTGGAGGAAAAGGAAAAATTTCTACTCTCTGTATTTTAATCAAGAAAAATCCAAGGTGAGCCCATGATACCGTGCTCATAAAATGTATTTTAATCTCCTGTTGCGCGTATTCATGAGTGTCAGGTCTCATGTGCGAAGTTTTCATGGCAAATTACACAATATTTTTGTCTGCACAATAATTATAAACAAAGCTGCAGTGAACCTGACGTCGCATCTTTACCACGCTTCAACATTCTTTTGATTTGCGTTGCCTGTAAATTGTACTAATGTCATTTAGTTCCAGATGTCGAACGTTTCTCATAATAATAAACATAGCGGAAGTGAACCTGAGTTTGCACCTTTACCACGCTTCAATATTCTTTTGATTTACGTTGCATTTAAATTGTACTAATATTATTTAGCTCCAGATTTCGAAGGTTTCTCATAATTCTAAACAAATCTGAAGTGAACCCGAGTTTGCCCCTTTACGACGCTTCAATATTCTTTTGATTTACGTTGCATTTAAATTCTACTAATGTTATTTAGTTCCATATGTCGAAGGTTTCTCATAATTCTAAACAAATCTGAAGTGAACCTGAATTTGCACCTTTACCACGCTTCAATATTCTTTTAATTTCCATTGCATTTGAATTGTACTAATATTATTTAGCTCCAGATGTCAAAGGCTTTTCATAATTATAAACAAAGCTGAAGTGAACATGGGTTTACACCTTTACCACGCTTTAATATTCTTTTGATTTACATCGTATTTAAATTGTACTAATATTATTTAGTTCCAGATGTCGAAGGTTTCTCATAATTATAAACAAATCTGAAGTGAACCTGAGTTTGCCCCTTTACTACGCTTCAATATTCTTTTGATTTACGTTGCATTTAAATTCTACTAATGTTATTTAGTTCCAGATGTCGGAGGTTTCTCATAATTATAAACAAAGCGGAAGTGAACCCGAGTTTGCACCTTTACCACTCTTCAATATTCTTTTGATTTACGTTGTTAAATTGTACTAATATTATTTAGCTGCTGATGTCAAAGATTTCTCATTGATTCTTTACTTAGTTTTGTGTTAATCTGAAGTATTAGTAAATGAAACTGGTCAAAACTGGTATTTATGCGTAACACATTACATAAAAAACGAATTTAGTCTAAAATATCATTAAAAGCATTATTGACACAGTTTATATATAATTTAACTCGTTCATAAATTGTTTAGAATAGAATATACGAGCTAAATATAAAAGCATTCTGCGTCGAACAACAGTTGGCGAACAGAAAGCAATTTATCGCCATCCATGCACATCCATTTCGCCAAGCAAGGTGCATCATCACGTGACTGGAACCGAAACTACTATAACTCCGCCATTCAGAAGTGCATCGATCTTGTTCATTCGCAGTGTACCACGGTTATAATAAGAAGTTTCCCTTCCGAAAGCGTGAGAGTTCTACCCAACGTTCTTTGTTATTTATAAGTGAGACTTTTTACTACTGTTGTAATTATTTTTGTCAATTTCCGCATCCTTGTTTTTGCTATCGAAATTACCTGAGAGCTCTACCCAACGTTCTTTGTTACTTATAAGTGAGACTTTTTACTACCGTTGTAATTAATTTTGTCAATTTCCGCATCCTTGTTTTTGCTATCGAAATCACCTGAGATTTCTACCCAACGTTCTTTGTTACTTATAAGTGAGACTTTTTACAACCGTTGTAATTAATTTTGTCAATTTCCGCATCCTTGTTTTTGCTATCGAAATCACCTGAGAGTTCTACCCAACGTTCTTTGTTATTTATAAGTGAGACTTTTTACTACCGTTGTAATTAATTTTGTCAATTTCCGCATCCTTGTTTTTGCTATCGAAATCACCTGAGAGTTCTACCCAACGTTCTTTGTTATTTATAAGTGAGACTTTTTACTACCGTTGTAATTAATTTTGTCAATTTCCGCATCCTTGTTTTTGCTGTCGAAATCACCTAAGTGGATGATGCATCGAAAACTTTTTGAACAGTTTCAAAAATTCAGTACAAGACACCGGGAAAGTAGAATAAGGATTTTTCAAAGTATATGATACGATATCGATTCCAGTGCTGATTTTTAAGAAACGTCGACTGCGCAAAGTCAGTGTTAAAACTCAAAGTTCCAAGTTTTCACGAGCATAAAAGAGAACTTAGCATTGATTTTGGATTCGCTCACCTCGGTGTTAACCTATGGAGAAAATTTGTCCAAGGATTTCCGACTTGTTTGAATTTTTTTCTTTTTAATTGTATTCCGCAATAGAGAAAGAAATTTTATATCTTGGGGCATTTAAAAAAAAATACCAAATATTTTAAATTTGAAATTATTCGGGGGGAAAAAATCTGGTTTAGCGTGTTTTAAACGCTCCAAAATTCCTTTGGTGGACGGAATTTATAAATAATTACAAGATAAAAAGACTTTTTATGTACCATGTTTTTAAATTTTCTGTTGAATCATATAAACTTGACAATTCTATGTATTAATAAATAATTTTTTAAAATTTTTTTGATGAATAATCCCATCAACTTGAAAGAAAATGATGAAATGAGTAATAAAGAGAGCAATTATAAGAAATTTTCAAACATTTATTTATTGAATAACATATATAAACACATTACCCGAATATTTTCGCTATTGCGTTAATAGGTTCACTATCACATTAATAGATGGCGCCTGTAACGCAGTTACTTTTGGCTCCAGACGCTACTAGTATTTTTACGTAATGGATTTTAAAATATGGAATAAAGATGGGTAAAAGTATTAAAATAATGCATTGTCATCGTGTTCTGAGCTATTCTAAAAGTTTCAAATGTCTAGCTAGTCGGGAAGTTAGATAAAAATCGATTGCAAGATTTGTACCAGACAAACACACAAACACACACACAAACAAGAAATCAAGTTAATAAAAACATGGTTAATAACGAATTCTGTTGCAAGGTGCAAAAAAGTTCAGGCTATCTGAAGACACCATTTTTAATGGATTATCGTCATTTCTGTAATGACTGTATCGTCATTTCTGTAATGACTGTATCGTCATTTCTGTATAATGGATTATCGTCATTTCAGTGTTAACCTATGGAGAAAATGGCATTTTCTCCATAGGTTAACACTGAGGTGGGCGAATCCAATAAGGTTAGCACACAACAGCCTTATGGACGTAGTTCTGCACAGGAATAGCAGAGAATTTACAAACCTTCATTTTTGGGTGGTTCGTGCGGTTGATAATCATCGGTAAACTGTTCCTTGCAGAATTTATCCAAATATGCATCTCTAAAATAGAACGTAACTTTTATGTAAATAAAATTGAGGTAGCATACACGTACGTAACAGACAGCAAAATATTTTTAGTTGGCATTAAAAATTAACAATGTATTATGAACAACAACTGGTCGAATTGGCATATTTTTAATTGAACAGCCGTACTCTTAATGGACGCTTAAGGTAATCTGCCTACGTCGAATTTTGCTTGTTTGGGTGCAAAATTTCGAACTTTTTTTCAATTTAGGCTTTCCCGTTGAAAAGAGAAGTACCAAAATTTTCGAAGAGTATGTTTTCACTGATACAAGGGTTCTTTATCCAAGGCAAATGGCGTGGAAAAGGGAGATAAATGCCTAGCTACACTGGTTATTAAAAATTAAGGAAAAGTCCCAAAAGTAGCGATTACTCAAAAAGTTACGCGTAGAATTTCATTAAACTTATACACATTATACAACATGTAGGTAGGTATAAAATAGCATTAAAAGAAATCGCCAGACAATTATGGTGTTATAGAAACTAGCATATGTATGCAATGAACAAATCGGATGTGTCAGTTTAGTATAGGAAATGTACCTTTAATACGTCGTATGATTCACCCGATCAGCAATACAGCACATACAGCGGTGTGTGATGTTGTCAATTATGCGGTCTATGAGTTCGGCAGGAAGTGAGAGCCATTGCTCTTGCAAAGCAGTTGAAAGCGTGGCTAGGATCCTAGGAGGGGGATTGAGAGTAGCTATACGTCGTCCTAAAGCGTCCCAAACATGCTTGATAGGATTCAGGTCCGGTGATCGAGCTGGCCACTCCATGCGCTGAATTGTTTCCTGCTCAAGATAAGCATCCACGATGCGAGTCCTGTGCGGTCTCGTGTTATCGTCCTGTAGCACGAAAGCATCACCGATTGCCCGGGCATAAGGGCGCACCTAAGCATCAAGGATGTCATCTCTATAGGTGTGAGCATTCACATTTCCATGGGGAAAGACATGGAGGTCTGTGCGTCCACCCAAAAAGATACCACCCCAAACACAGACACTACCTGATCCGTATGCATCTCTTTCACGGATGTGTGATGGATGAAAACGAGTTCCAGGTTCTCTCCAAATCAAAATACGCCTACCATCGCTTTGGAGGCTAAACCTGGACTCATCTGTAGAGTGAACAGCCCTCCATTGATCACGTGTCCAGTGGACATGTTGACGTGCCCACTACAAACGTTCCCTCCTATGGCGTGACGTGAGCGGGACGCAAATGGCTGGTCGCCTCGCAAAAAGACCACCTTCGTGAAGCCTTCTACGCACGGTTGACGTTGATACCAACCTTCCAGAGCTTGCAGCGAGGAAGGATCTGTAGACGGAGCTTGCAGACGGAGTTGCGGTTCTATTCCTTCGTTCGCATAATGGCAAATATCGGTCATCGGCACTCGCCGTAGCGTATGGCCGTCCTTGGCTGAACCTCCTGGATGCTGACTCCGCAGTTAGAAATTGTTACCAAAATCTTTCAAACCACAGACGCCAAAGTGCCAAAGTCTAGAACCACAGACGGATTCACATTTAGCCATCTGGCCACTTCTGTCTGATTTTGTGCTGCCTCTCGTCTCCCAATAGCTCGCCATCGCAGTTCTTCTGTCAAATGATTCCTGGAGGTCATTGTTACAATTTGGCTATGAGAGATGTCTAATCTCAGCCTCTCAGATACAATTGCCGCCTTGCTCTAAGACATGCACTTCTATGAGCCTCGCAAATGACGTATTCCGACTGCAGCGCCACTATTTTGCATAATGTAGTGTTGTTCAGCACCTTTTACTTAACAAATTTAAATTTTAAACAGATTGGCCTAGTTTTGAACGTGTCATCCCTCTTTTTGTGATTTTCCTTAATTTTTGATAACTAGTGTAGTTTGGTTTAGTTCTGTGCCAGGCACTTACCTCCTTTTCCACGCTATTAGCCATGGAAAAACCCTTGTATCAGTGAAAAAATACTTTTTGGAAATTTTGACACTTACCCTCTTTTCAACGGGAACGCCCCAATTGGTTTCTTTCAAAGGCCAGTCTTTTAGGATTCTAAAACTGCTGTACTTTTATTCTTATGATGATTGGATAAGAATTTATGGAATCTATACTTATATATAAAGAGAGAGAGCGATTTTGTACGTGGAGGGTAATCTCCGGAACCACTGCACCTATTTGAAAAATTCTTTCACTGTTTGAAAGGTACATTATATTTAATAAACCAAAAGCGATATTAAAAGACCAGACGTAGCCTCTTTAAGGGGGTCCAGGACACAAAATTGTTTGAATTTTGAGAGAAAATTTTTTATTGCATTAAACTTTTCTGTGTTCTTTTAAGCTTAAAATCACGTTTAAATCATGTTTCCATCTTGATTAGAACAGGAGAGATTATTATTTTTTTTTTTCAACTTTCTAATAGTAGCCTAGTGTTGTTTAAACCTGCGTTTTTCTGCATGATGGGTTTTTCCCCATTTGTCGTATTTAAATTGTTATAAGTCAAGAACCGTTAAAGATAAATGGTTGAAACTTGGAACATGTCTTTTTCAACTATTTTACTTTAATTTTCATTCAGCAAATTTGAAAAAAATATTTACTTTTGAAAATATGATTTTTTAAAAATATGTTACATAATTTTTTGTAAGTTCTAATATAAATATTTTTAATTTTTTTAAAATTAATATTTAAAAAATGATGAATCAGAATTAAAACTTATATATTTCTGTTTAATTAAATGAAAAAGAATTGAAATTAAATAAATAATATTTCGAGTTATAACAATTTAAATTACCCCACTTTTTTTTAAATTTTAAAATTTTTTAAAAACATTTTGAGAGGTTTTATGAAGTGATTTTGTTTACAAATTATATGGTTGACCATCACAAAAAAATTCAAAATTTTAACTCAATAATTTTAAATCAAAAAATTTTTAAATGTGTCCCGGACCCCCTTAAATGCATTTTCTAGAAAATTCATTTTTCAGTCACTTTTGTTAACGAGAAATCTAATCATTTAAAAAGTTTCCAATATATTTCGATGAAATTTTGCAATAGCGTTTTACATATTACTAACTATGTTTTGACCGAAAAGCTAAGATATATGTGTTTATTTAATCATTCTACAGGTACCTGTTCTTTTAAAAAGATAATTTTAAAAAAATCAGTGTTTTTTCTCATTTTTTTTTGGTATATTTCGGTGATTTTCTTAAATATTGTAATACTTTTACTTCGGAAAACACGTAAGTGTCATAGTAATATATAATATGAAGGAAATTAAAATATATTGATTCGAATGGATTATAGGGTCTCTAGCGTAAACACTGAATTGTACTAAAAATTTATAAAAAATTCCCTCTATTTTAAAATGTTATGAAATTTTTACCAAAATTTTATTTCGTTTCGCGATTTTATATCACATTTGAACTAAAAATATATGTATATAATCAGTACTGTGTTTATATGGAAAAAAAAAAAAGCGCTCCGAACGTAAACAGATGTCTTAATATACTTACACTGACCTCTCGTATCTTCAGTCCCCATGTTAGGTTGTGGGGAATTTCCCCCCTCTGTATCTTATGAATCACGTTCTAACATATTTATATTTTTAAATTCTGATTTTCTTCATTTGAAAACAATTCTTAAAATGCAATGCGTGCCTTCGGGGGAAAAAATTGAATTTAATATTTTCGAAAAGCAAATTTTATTTCTTTAGCGATAAATTTAAATTACATTTAATATTCTGCTAAAAAATTAACTTTGATTGTATTAAAAAAATTATGCTAAATGTATACCTTCTTCTAAAAAATTGACTTTGATTATATTCAAAAACTATGGAAAACCTATAAGTTCTTCTAAAAATTTAACTTTGTTTATATTAAAATACTATGCTAAATGTATACCTTCTTCCAAAAAATTAACTTTAATTATACTCAAAATTATGCTAAACGTATACTATCTTCTAAAAAATTAACTTTGTATTCGAAAACTGTGCTAAACATATAAGTTCTTCTAAAAATTTAACTTTGATTTTATTCAAAAACTATGCTAAATGTATACCTCCAAACATACAAACAAAAACAATAAAAAATATGGGTTTGCTGATAAGTGATTAGAAATTGCTGAGAATTAAAAACTTTCATATCTTAAAGTAGGGATTAAGGGTTTGTGATGTGAACTGATTAGCTCCCTTAAGAGGTTGGATTATGTGCTCTAATTATTTACAATTATTTTCAAAAATTATTTTGTTTATTAACTTTGAACAACGCATGTTTTCTTGACCCTTATTCGGTCATGAGTACTAACAAGTACACAGCAAAAATCACCTGAACTGATCATTTTGTTTCCTCCTAAACAGGACATTGATCACGTTTAATTAATCTAGCCAAAATCGGTTAAAAAAACGAATTTAAAAGATGTCAAAATTTGGACCTAATGATGATCATAACACTTTGAAAAAAATAATAAACACACGATCCACTTTATATGATACACATACACTTTAAAGATGGTACACTCTTTAAAATTAAAAAAAAAATCGATTTTGAAACCTTTGGTAGCTTTCTCCCTTAATTACGCCAAAATTGAATTTTCAAATTAATTTCATAATGAGCATGTCCAATAAAAATATGTTGGAACCTTTTCAAGACGGCCAAGAACAGAAGATACATTTTATGTCGAAGAATTCATTTCTGTACATGTTCGAATTTATCTAAATCTAAATAAATTCATGACTTTGGATTCATCCTAAGAAACATATTCTTATTACCTGTCCCTAATGAGCTTAACTTTATGATGAGAAATAGGGGCGTGTCCAATGAAAACGCCTACGAACTTTTCCAAAACGGCCAAGAATAGGAGTAATGTCGATGAATGCATTAGTTTGCATCCACGAATTCCTCCAAATCTCAATCAATTCCCGACTTTGGATTGATCTTAAAGAACATATCCTCATTAATTGTCCCTTATGAGCTTAGATTTATTAACAGAAACGAGGAGGAGGGTATTTAATAAGAACAAGTTTCCCCCCCCCCCCTCAATATGACCAAGAACAGGTGACACATTTAATACAGCAAAGAACTCGTCTAAATCTAATAAAATCACGAATTCGGATTCATTCTAGAAAAATACCCACATTGCGTGACCCTTATCAGCTAAAACTTGAGCAAATCATGGTCGGAAATAAGGAAGATTCCCAATAAAAACACCTAGGAACTTTCCCAAACGGCTAAGAACAGGAGAAACATTTATGTAGAGGAATTCAGTTCTATGCATGCACGAATTCATCTAAATGTAAATCAATTCACGAATTTGGATTCCACCTAGAAAGCAAATGCTCATTTTGTGTCCGTTATGATCTATAATTATTATCACAAATAACGAGGTGTATCCAATAAAAAAAGAAACATAGGAACTCTTACAAAACGGCCAAGAACGGGAGAAACATTATATTTCGAGGAATTCCTTTTTTATATAGGTACGAATTCATATAAATCAAGTCATGAATTAAAATTTCTCCTAAAAAATATACTTAGTACGTGACCCCTATGAGCTTGACATTAATATAAGATATAACGAGGGGCGTTCAATTAGAATGAAATTTCTTTACATGCATGTATTCATCTAAATCTAAATCAACTCATGCATTAAAATTCCTCCTAAAAATATCTTTATTACGTGTACCTTATGAGCTTAACATTATTAACAGATATAAGGAGGTGTGCCCTATAAAGGGCGTCTAGGATATTTTCAAAAAATAATCAAGAAGACGTGAAATTTGAAGGCATTGCAATAGCTTTCATTTACTAGAGTATTGATATTATGGAGGAATAATGCCCATACCTGTAGCCTGCATTGACGATTACGATGAGCCACATCAGCAGAATCAACAACGCTGCGTGCATTTCGGTAGCTTAATTGCATAAATTCTCGAGCTAATCAAAATTCATTAGCTCGGCATCATCTGTACGCTGCCTCGCTAATCTTCATTATGCCCCTAACCGTCTCACTTAATACAATGGAAACCACTCATTTTGAATGTTACTATGGTTACATTTTTTTTCTCTTCTCTTAATACCCTGGAGAACCAGTGCTAAGCAGTGACACAATTTTTAATCCTAACGGAAATAGTTTGCAACAAACACGCCACGAAAGTCCGAAGTCGGTCTCCATTTCTGTTTACGGATGCAAGGTAATTAGTGCAAAAAACAAGTCGCAAAACTTTTCTCCCTTGTGAACGGGGCAAAATGATAAAAAATTTGAAAAATTTGAAAAAAATGTTCGCAGCATAGTTAAGCTAATTAATTTTTCTGTTTTGAGCTTCGACGTCACAGCTCTACTGTTTAAAATTTGTACTTTGTTTGCGACATTCTAGAATCATTCAAGTAGGATAATAAATATTTTATTAAGGTAAGTAGGTGTATGTATAAGAGTATAGAACCTACATTCGCAGCACAATTTCACAAAAATATACAGCACTGATTATAAATACATATATTTTTAGTTTAAATGTGATATAGAATCACGAAAACAAATATGGTTTTTGAAAAAATTTCGTAAAATTTTAAAAGAGAGGGAATATTTAATAAATTTTTAGTAGAATTTAATGCTTACGCCAGAGATGTTGCACGCCATTCAACTCAATTTTTATTGAATTTCCTTTAAACCAGGGGTTCCCAAACTTTTTCCTACAAAAAGAAAAGTTTGGGAACCCCTGGTTTTTCCCTTTTAAAAGAATGATTTCTTCTACCAACCCCTCACTTTTTCTCTATAATATACAGCATACAACATAATTATAATACTAATAATTACACATAAAACAGTTAAAGATAACAATATGACTAAGAATATGAACAAAAAAATTAGAAAAAGAGGTTCATTAGGTTTACGTTTGATTATTTTTGTACTATTTTAATTTTTAATTTCACAAATATAAACAAGATTTCAGAAACACAGATTGTATATGAACAAAAAATTTCGATTTCAATTAATGTGGTGGTTGTGCTTGATGCATCGATACAATTTTTTGAAGGTTTGGCCTGAAATTCCTTATCATCGTACAGTCCCAATAAATCACATAACGAATATATATATATATATATATATATATATATATATATATATATATATATATATATATATATATAATATATATATATATATATATATATATATATATATATATATATATATATATATATATATATATATATATATATATATATATATATATATATATATATATATATATATATATATATATATATATTTTACTAAACAATTTTAATGACTTATATGTAATTATAATATAATTTCATTCCATACATATACAAAAGCGTCATGACATTCGAGTTTCGATAGGTGGATCACTCCGCCCTATGCAAATCTGTATTTATACATATTAAAACGGATATTATTGTCTAATAATTACATTCGAAAAAAAAATTTAATTTTAAAACAGAAAAATTTATCATCGACCCCCAATAGACCCCTGGAATACTATAGACCCTTTTGAAATTTCAATCGACCCCAAGGGGTCCACACCTGGACCCCTTGGGGATCCCTGCTTTAAACTATATACTACTTTGACACTTACCTGTGTTGTGAAGTAAAAGATTTACATTATATCTAAAATTATTTATTTTTAAATCTGCCACATTAAATAGTTGTCAACTTTATATTTATTTGCTTATTTATTTATTACTATTCTTATTTTTATTTATTTATTTATCTATTATTTATTATTATTGTTATTATTATTCTAACTTTCAAGTCAACATTTTTCTTTCAATCCTGAGACCGGAAATATAGCCACAAAAAATTATCCATACCTAGGGTATTGAGCCCTTCTCTCTAGTGCCTCGTTAATATATCATGTCTATATCTATGTCTAAACACGTTACTTTTATTTAAAAATTAATAAATAAACTATTTGTGTGTTACGAGCGGGAATATTCAGAAGGGGCGGTACTTAGAACCGGTCTGAAGCACTTCCCTGCGGAGGGCTGGAATAAACAAACCCGGCACCAAGCTTGGCGCGTAAAACGTAGCATCTGGTCTCATACCGAGACTTTCCCCTAATATTTAAATTAGAAAAGCATCGAGATGAAATTTTCCACGTAGCTTTCCATAGGAAGTCAAATGATCTACCGCCTTAAAAACGTAAAATTTTCTCCAGAGTCAAGAATGGAAACTTTTTAAGATTAGTAATCCCATGAGAGTGAAAATTCTTAGCGTAGATGACATTCCAACACAGCAGTTATAATAGGATTCTTTTCATATCCATGAACAATTAAATTTCTTAAATTCACTAGATTTTATTCTTCATTACTTATAATGTTATAAATAACATTCTCTCATTATGTATTGATGATTCAATTTCACAACAATTAAAGTATTTATGGATAGTTTTATATTTTTTTATTAACCTTCTGTTTAGTTTAAGGGACATAATAAATTATTAAAAGTCAGAACTGATATTTTATTAACATGAAATATTCAGTGGATAAATGAAAATTTGTCGCAGTGGACAACATTTGATTTGAAATCCGATATTTTAATGATAATACATATTTACTTAGTATATAATATTTAGTTGTTTCCTGCTAATGTTACATTTTTGAAATGTTAATCATTAAAAAAAAATTTCTTCCTTAACAATTATTAAAATGTGTTTGAAACAGGTTATTAACCCAATATTTAAACTCAAAAATTTATGAATTGTTCTGCGTAAAAATTCAAGAGTTCATATATGATTAAATGAATTATTTATAGCATTTTCTACCAGAAAATGTTTCGGAAATTTTTTTATATAATTTTAATAAATCATGATTCTTCGTAACGGCGTTGAAATCGCTTCTACTTCACGAACTCTCTCTTAAATAGGGGAAATATCTAAATCCGTGAAACAGTTCGCCCCCGTATTAAATGACCATGAAATCCCCAAAGCTACTGTGGCACACATATTTATCATAAAGCCACAAAAGGAGGGGCAGCTACGTAATAAAAAAGTGCTGCCCATGTGGTCATCACCACCGCGCGCCTGTACTGATGCCGCTATAACACGGAAACCATACGCCTTAATATGGATTTTTCGTATTTTTCAAAAGAAATAAGTTTCTTTTGAAGTGCGTGTTTAATATGAATTTATTTATTCAACTTAAGAATTGTTTATCTTCATACAAAATGTCTATTTGAACTGCCTCTTTTGCTAAACTTCATTAAAATTCTTAAGGGGGAGATCACCTTTGCATGCACAAAAATACACTGATTTTACTATCAAGCTTAATGAGTTGTTAAACAGTTAATTTGTAATTAATTTAAACCAATTTTTAAAGGTGAATTGTAAGAAAAAAATGTTTTATGAATAGTGAATCTTAGATGAATGCAATGTGCAGATTATTTTAAAAACTATAAGATATATATTAAATTATTTGTATATATTATATCCATAGGATATAATTTAATCTACACCTAAAATAGTTACCATATTTCACCTAAAAATATTTTTTCAGGCAAATGTATTGTAATGCACAAAAAAATATAAATTTAAAAAAAAAAAATTTCTTGGAAAAAATACCTTAATTTAGGTGGAAATTGTAGAAACATGCAAGATATATATGTATACAAAAAATTTTAGCAATTTGTGATGATTAGTTTTGAAGATACAGTGCGCACAAGTTTCAAAATAAGTTTTTAGCAAAAGCAATAATTATTTTACTGTTAGCTTTATTCATTTGGCCATAAAATCGGTTCCAATTGTAGGAACGACTTAAATTTTTTTTCATAAGATTCCTTACATTCCATTCTTCAAAATTAAATCATAATAAAAAATTGAGTTTTTTGAAGGGTTTAAGGTGATCTCCCTCCTTAAAGGAAATGAGTAAATAATGATCCATTATTTTCTAGAGCGTGCTAGATAAATATAAAAGCACACACTAGCTGCAGCTATAGAGTATGCAATGTCCAAACATGAGTTGACAAACATCTGACACATGAAGAGTCATACTTCATTATATAAACATTTTCAGAATAATTTTGTATTAGTTCCAGAATAAATTAGTTCAGAATTTTGCAATAATTCAATAATTAAGGAAATGAAATGAAAGAAAAAAAAGGCATCAGTAATTTACAGATGCCGAAGTAAGGCATATGTAACTATCCCTTCCCAGCCACCAGTGACAACTCCCCTCCCACTGATACACCCACTTCTGCACTTGTGTCAACATCTACTTTCGCCAAAATCTCAAGCATATTTAAAATTTTAGAAGAACTGATGTCGGAATTCAATATCGCCGATATTATACAGTTATTTAAATCTCTTTCCCCTTTGTTAAGGGAAAAATAATCACCCAATCTAAAGACTCCTTGCCGTACTTGATAAAATTGATCTTTCATTAAACCCCGCCCACGAGTTTAAGCAAAGATCAATTTTTCAAATTCTCAAAAGCAAATATTCATTACAATTTTACATATAATAACTCCTTTTTAGATATTTAGGTGTACATGTTATAAATTTGACAACATACTGATATTAAAATTTCCCATAGTAGCACCAAAAAGTCTATAAAATTAACAAAAACATTTTTTTCTCTCAAAAAATAAAAGTATACCATTCAAATTATCTTCACATTTTTGCAACATTAGAGGTTTGTAAGGTACTTTACGCTCATGATTAATCCACAACAATTCACTAAAAGCAAAGAATATACATTAAATCTCATATCTGCTAAGATATTTACTGTCGAAATTAAAGAACACCTTTAATTTTTTTTAAAACTCCTCTGCGTTTATCAGAAAATAATACATCTAATACATGTATATAAAAAATATACTTATAATAAGGTTTGTGCATTCTGCTGCGTTGATAGTTGATATACAGAGCGCATGAATTTTGGTGATGGCCATAACAGCAGGGGATCCGGATCACTCATGTATATGCATATCTTAAAATATATATATATGTTGTTGTTCCTAATGCCCTCAGGGCATTCTAGGCTTCGGGCTGAAGTGTGCGACTCCGGTTTATATAGCACCACAAGAGTCGGAGTCAGTCTTAGCTAGCTGACAGCTTAATTTTGACCGAGCACCCCCATGAGCGACATCTTGGGGGGGGGGGGGATCGTACCCTCTCCCACCCTCCCTGACCTCATAGAGGGACTTTCGGGTCTTTCGATTTAACGTGCCCATATCCGGCGTAGATACGGAGGTATTTAATGTCGCGTGTCGATATATATATATATATATATATATTGCATATATAAAATCACTTGTAGTTGTTGTCATATGGAATATATAGGACAAACTTCTAATCCACTACATATTAGAATAAATTTACACCGTTCTAATATAAAAAAAATATAATACACTAAATAGTCAACCACTTAACATTGAATTTGATCACTTCAAAAAACATAATTTTGAAAATATTGTTATTTCCATTCTTGATATAATTAAATCACCCTCTGAAAGGTTACATTATGAAAATATTTATATGCAAAAACATAAAACTCTCTTTCCATATGGCCTTAATCAAATACATAAACAGAAAAATATAGTTAAATTTAATTTTACTGATGTGTCAGCTCAACCTATTTACCCTAATCTAATCGAAGATACTCAGTCCTCAAAAAGAAAAAAAAAGAGGTAAAAGTTATAATAAAAGTAAGACTTTTGATTGTAACTTATATAAAAATGCCTTAATAAGTTTTCAGGAAAGATTTATAATTGATTATCAATATAAAAAATTAAAAGCTTGGATTTTTTCTATCGTTAAAACAACATATCATTAAGCTATATCAACTATTTTTAAGTACAAAAATAAAGAATTATCATTATCAGCATCTGGTATATGATTTAATATTAACACGGGCAAAACATTTAAAAATAAACTTATATAAAAAACAAAATTCGGTACTTACGTATTATAGCTGAAGCTTGGCAGCCTTTAACCCTTGGTATAATATCTGCTCGCCAACACCTAACTTCACAGTGGCAACCTATTTCCTGCCCGAAAATTATAAACAACATTTCGAGCAGAAGCATGTTAAAATAATACAAATGTGTTTACATTATGGTTACTCCCAAGCTCTACGTGCCCAATAAGATTTTTTTTTATTAAATACAAATTTTAAGGGGGTTAAAAAGGGCATAACCCCCTGCCCCCCCCCCCCCCTCTAAAAACACCCACTGTATCTTTGTAACCATAGGGCCTAGGAAGTTGAAATTTCGTATACTGGTTCCCCATAATCCCTAGGTACATTCTAAGAATTTTTTTTTGGAAACTGTAAATTTTAAGGGGGTTAAAAAGAGCCTAACTCCCTGCCCCCCTCTAAAAACACCCACTGTATCTTTGGAACCATAGGGCCTAGGAAGTTGAAATTTCGTATAGTGGTTCCCCATAATCCCTAGGTGCCTTCTAAGAAATCTTTTTTCGGAAACTGTAAACTTTAAGGGGGTTAAAAAGAGCTTAACCCCCTGCCCCCCTCTAAAAACTCCCATTGTATGTTTGGAACCATAGGGCCTAGGAAGTTGAAATTTCGTATGGTGGTTCCCCATAATCCCTTGGTGCCTTCTAAGAAATCTTTTTTGGGAAACTGTAAATTTTAAGGGGTTAAAAAGAGCTTAACTCCCTGCCCCCCTCTAAAAACACCCACTGTATCTTTGGAACCATAAGGCCTAGGAAGTTGAAATTTCGTATAGTGGTTCCCCATAATCCCTAGGTGACTTCTAAGAAATCTTCTTTTTTGGAAACTGTAAATTTTAAGGGGGTTAAAAAGAGCTTAACCCCCTGCCCCCTCTAAAAACACCCACTGTATCTCTGGAACCACAAGGCCTAGGAAGCTGAAATTTCCTATGGTGGTTCCTCTTAAGCTCTAGGTGCATACCAATAAATCATTTTGAACGCTCGAAATTTAAGGGGCTTTGCCCCCTCTCCCCCCAAAAAAATCCTACTGTATCTCTGGAACCATAAGGCCTAGGAAGCTGAAATTTTGTATGGTGGTTCCTTTTAAGCCCTAGGGGCACACCTATAAATATCTTTTTAAAGTTCGGATTTCAAGGGGTTTAGCCCCTCTCCCTAAAAAACCCACTGTATCTCTGGAACCATAAGGCCTAGGAAGCTGAAATTTTGTATAGTGGTTCCTCTTAAGCCCTAGGGGCACACCTATAAATATCTTTTTAAAGTTAGGATTTTAAGGGGTTTAGCCCCCCTCCCCCTAAAAAACCCACTGTATCTCTGGAACCATAAGGCCTAGGAAGCTGAAATTTTGTATGGTGGTTTCCCTTAAGCCCTAGGTGCACACTAATAATTTTTTTTTTCAAATTTTAAGGGGTTTAGTCCCCCCCCCAAAAAAGAAATAAATAAATAAACCCACTGTATCTCTGGAACCATAAAGCCTGGGAAGCTGAAATTTGGTTGGTTGGTTTCCCTGAAGCCCTAGGTGCACACCAATAAATCTTTTTTTTTAAAGTTCAAATTTTAAGGGGTTTAGCCCAGCCCCCCAAAAAAAGAAACTCACGGTATCTCTGGAACCATAAAGTCTGGGATGCTGAAATTTGGTTAGTTGGTTCGTTTTCCTTAAGCCCTAGGTGCACACCAATAATTTTTTCCTTCTTTAGTTCAAATTTTAAGGGGCTTAGCCCCCCCCCCCAAAAGAAAATAAATAAATAAACCTACTGTATCTCTGGAACCATAAGGCCTGGAAGCTGAAATTTTTGTTGGTTGGTTTTCCTTGAGCCCTAGGTGCACACCAATAAATCTTTTTTTACATTCAAATTTTAAGGGGTTTAGTCCCCCCCCCCCCTAAAAAAAAATAAATTATCCCACTGTATCTCTGGAACAATAAGGCCGAAGAAGTTGAAATTTTGCATGGCGTTTCCTCTTAGGCTCTAGGTGCTGGCCAAGAAAGATGTTTAAAAAGCAACTTTTTAGGAGGTTGTAAAGTGGTTTTAAATCCCCAAAATAAAAATGAAATATCCAAAACTCGTATTTAAATTCGGATCACTGTCGTTAAATTCTGCGATGAACTCCTTATGAGAAATGACCCCACCTTACTGCTAAAGTTAATTGAAATTTAATGAACCTAATGACATAATTCATGGCACTCGTGTAATCTGTGGCGAAGCACGTGTATGAAATATACGAAAGCAGTTATTAAACATACATCAACATTTTGAGCAGCAGCATGTTTAAAAAAGTATTTGGAAAACACATGGAAAAGTTTAAAAAAAATAAGCAGCTGAAGAACATGATTTCGCTATAGATAATTTTAGATCTAATTAAAAATTTCATATTAAAGACAAAATAGGAATACACTCTTAGACAAAAAAAAAGCGACGCGCCAAGAAGGGGTAATGCAAATTAGACACAAATTGATATGCATACAGGTTTCGACGGAAAATGCAAATATTTAAAGTTTGGCAATCGGGATTTTAAAGTAATGGCAATCTGGAACCGTAGAACCAGTTTTCCTTCTGAATTCTGACTGTTTTGCCGCAATCTTTGAATATTACATCTCCAGCTACTGATCTATTAAAATGGGCACGCATGTTGTGAAAGTTAGGGCATACACGCTGACTGGGCAAAATTCCACGGATCTGGAAAAAAGACACTGCATCTTCTTCCTTTTGGCTTATATTACACTATCAAAGTTCTTTGATAAAGATATGTTTTAAAAGTTATTTGTATCTTTTATAACAGTTATACATAAAAGAAATGCTATAACCTCAAAATACCCCTATTACACTATCAAAGTTCTTTGACAAAGATCTTTTATAAAAGTTATTTCTATCTATGGGGGCTAAATCCCTTAAAATTCGAGCTCTTAAAAAAGATTTATTGGTGTGTACCTAGGGCTTAAGGGGAAGTACCATACAAAATTTCAGCTTCCTAGGCCTTATGGTTCCAGAGATACTATGGGGGTTTTTTTAGAGGGGGGTTAAGCCACTTTTAACCCCCTTAAAATTTGCATTTTTCAAAAAGATTTTTTAGTGGACACCTAGGGCTTAAGGGGAACCACCATACGAAATTTCAACTTCCTGCGTCCTATGGTTTCAGAGATACAATGGGTTTTTTTTTTCAGTGGGGAGGGGGTTAAGCCTCTTTTAAACCCCTTAATATTTGTACTTTTTAAAAATATTTCTTAGTGGGCATCTAGAGCTTAGGAGTAACCACCATGCAAAATTTCAGCATCCTAAGACTTTTCCTTTGAAAGATTTGCGTTTTTGACATACTCATTTTGAATATTTTTCGTGTATTTCTGTTTTGTCATTAGTGCACAATTTTTAATTAGAGCTAAAACTATTTCGAATCGAAATCTTGTTCTTTATCTGCCGCATTTTCCACACATTTGTATTTTTTTAACATGCTGTTACTCGAAATGTTGTTTATAACATCCGGGTACCGAAATCTTTTATAAAACTTTGTCGAAGGACCCAACTTTTATAAAAGTTATCTTTTATCAAAGTTGAGGTATTACACTGTCATATTTCTCGTCAAACTTCTTTTATAAAAGATCTTTGTCAAATAACTTACATAACCTAAAAAAATAAAGAAAATCTTCAAAACGAAACTAAGAACGGGAACGAAAAGCAATGAATGGCGAAAACAATACTATCAACAAGGATGGGGCGCATAATTGGCTCTTTATTGCCGCTTTTTCGCCAAACCGCAAAGCTTCAGCTATAATACGTAAGTACCCAAAATTCAGCTAATAACACATATTGTGTACTAAATTTTACTAACCTTAAACTTAATAATATAAACTTCAATAGTATATTTGATAAACTTCATGATATGTTTCCTATAAAAGAAATAAAAATAAAACGTGCCTTTAAATATACTCTGCCTATGGGTAGACGTATATTTAACTATAATCAGGTATCCAAAAATTTTTCTGGGTCAATAAATTTAACTTGTGTTTGACATCTGCCCATTTACAATAGTTATATAGATACGAGACATGGTCATGTAATAACAGGCAATATGGATATTGTGGAAGATGTTGCACTGCGAGAGTTGATGAATTTGGGAACCAAGTTTAGAATACCTAGTACTAATAATAATAAGAGAATAATTAGTTTCTTAAATGCTGATTTAGATAAATTTATTTACAAAATAGCAATTAATTATTCTGTACCTACTGAAGGATTCATCCCTTGGAAAATTAATTTACTAAAACTAGTACAAGCTAAATTACCCAATATTAGTGATAACATTAATAATTCTTATAAACACTTTAAAGCTGATATTACAAAATTACAAGATGACTTCATAGTCACTTATGTAGATAAAGCAGCCAACAACTATGCTATAATTTGTAAAAAATATTTTGCCATATGTTTAAAAAACCAGTTAGAAAATAGTGATCTTTTTCAGCCATTAAAAGAAACTACTAATATTATTATTAAGAAAATCATTGCAAAATATAAACTACTAGGTATTTCATCTAACATTTATCATTTTCCTTATATAACTTTAGTTCTTAAATTTCATAAAACACCTATTGCTTTTAGAGCAGTAACCTGTGGTCATAACACTTATGCTACAAAAGCAAGTAAATTATTATTAAAATACCTTAAATTAATCTATAAAAATATAACATCTGGTGTTTGTGGTATAATTGATAATAGCTATAGTCTAATTAGAAAACTACAAACATTAGATAACTGTAAATATATTGTAACTTATGATTTTAAAGATCTATTTAATAATATTGATATAAATGATTTAAATAGAATAATCATAATGTTAGTACAAAATAATATTCAATACTTAAGCAACGAAATTAAACTAACTCGTTTCAATAGGCTCCTAGAATTAGTAACTAAACATAATTTCATAGTTCATAATAATAGTATATACTTACAGTCCAAAGGTGTACCACAAGGTGGTAATGCTTCAAGTATGCTAGCTAATTTATACTTATATTATTTTGAAATTAATAATATAGAAAATAGCAATTACAATATATATAGATATATAGATGATATAATAGTAATTAATAAAAGTAATAACCCTATAGACTTAAATTTTTACCCTCCTAATTTGGAACTAATTAAAAGTAGCCATGATAATATTAATGTAAACTTTCTAGATATTAATATTAAATTAAGTACTCACAGTAAATTTACTTTTGACTTATACGACAAAAGATCAGATTATAATTTTAATATTGTTAAATTTCAAAATTATCTAACCTGTTTACATAAATCTGTTTTTAATAACATTATTGTAAATCAGTTAGTTCGTATAAATGGGCTATGTTCTAAAGACAATAGGATTAAGCATATTATAGACTTGAAAGCTGTGCTAACTCGTAATAATTACCCTGTAAGTCTATCCAAAAACATAATTGGTTGTTTTTGCTTTAATGAATAGTTTGTTCTGTTGCTTTAATATGTTAAACATAACAATAGGTTAAAATAGAAATAATAACTACTAAAAATAAAAATAAAAATCATAAGTAAAATAAAATAATAATAAAATTAAGTCAAAGTAGTAACAGCAAAAACTAAATAATTAAAGGAATAATAGTCTTAAAATACGGTAACCTAAGTAAGTCTGTAACTGAGAATCCACTACCTCAATGGTTGCAAGTTTTATGACGTCAGTCATCTTGCGGTTACAAATTCTTAACTTCCACTCTGACTAGCGCCAGGCTTGGTGTTCTTTGGTTAAGTACTAATTCAAACTTAATTCATTTATTAATCAATTCTTCTGTTAATAATGGATTGTACGGTGCCTGAGTGTGTTTATTTAATAGATCATACTCATCAGAAACAATCCATTGGTTTTTAGACAGTATTAACACCGCTGATGAAGAAATGCTGTCAAAAACCTTATTCATACTTTTCTTTTCTTGTTGTTTGTTCCTGGCTGCAAGTAGCTTTAGAGCTATTACTGGTTTTCTCTTTCATCGTATTTATATATATATATATATATATATATATATGATGAGTCAATTTGACTCCTAGATTTTATGTCAAGAACGAGTTCTGTTTTTTATTTCCTTTAAATACTTTTATTATTTACATATATTAGTAATTATTAAGTGAAAAATGTATACTTGTATGAATATATAAGTTCATTAACTGAACATATTCCTTGTTTTAAAAGTTGTATAGTTATTTATATTAAAAGATATACAAAAGATGTATAAATTTATCACGAGGGAAAATTTTTGTCATGTTATTTCAAACGCAAAATTTTAAAAAGTCATTTTTAAGCAATTTCTAAGAGGACATTTTAAAGTTAACTCGTTCAGTACCTTCGACGACCTTAGTCCTTTAATATATGATCTATTAACATTTTCTTCAACTTAATCTTTTATATTTTTAGAGAATATTTCATTAAGTTTGATTGGCCGACAGTAATGTTTCATTTTGATTTTATTTGTAACTAGCTGATTACCCAACTGTTTCGGGTATTTATTTATCCCGATTTTTTATTTGACATGAAAAGGAATGAATTCTACATTTAGTGTAAAATCGAAGTCATTTTATTTCTCCCTCCTCCATCCCCCCAGTGCTGATGGTCGCTGAACTTGTACTTAAGTAGCATCGGGAGTGTCATTATTCCTCTCAGCTGCCCCGAAAACTATTGGTTCGACACTACTCTCGGTCATTTTGAACATTTTATTTTTCATCCTTTCCCCCCCTCAATGCTGATAGGGGCTGAACTTGCCCTTAAACGGCATCGTGTCACTATTCTTCTCAGCTTCCCCTAAAACTATTGATTAGACACCACTCTCGGTCATTTTGGACATTTTATTTTTCATCCTTTCCCCCTCCCCCCCAATGCTTATTTTTGGAGGGGGGGGGTGAACTTGCCCTTAAACGGCTTCGAGAGTGTCAGCGATTTCAGCGATCTCGAAAACTATGGATTCGACACTAATATCAGTCGTTTCCGTTTAGTTTTACATGGCCCCCTCTCCCCTAGGGGTGCTAGGTGTGTCAGCGCCCCCCCCCCCCAGAAATTATTCCCATATTATAAGTCATATGTGTACCAAGTTTGGTTGAAATTGCTCCAGGCGTTTCAGAGTGATACTGAAACATAGTATATACATACATCCGTTACTACATATTATTAAATGGATGAATTTGAGTTTTCCACTCTACATCAATCGTTATATCAACCGCAACACTGAAAACGCAAATCATTACAATAGACTGCTTATTTCCCCGTTGACTTATTCCCCCCGTTACTCAGCAGCTGGCCAGCAAATCAATCACCGATGCCCGAACGTTTCTAAAAAGACCCGGATCCTGGTCGTTCGCTAACGAGATCTATAACAGATCTATAGCAGATCCGAAGTCGGTCTTTCAGAGAACCGGGTCATTTTGAAAACAGATCTTCAAAAAGAGCCCTTCATTTTGAAAAGTCTTCAAAACGAGACAAATCTTTTTGAAAGACCTGTATCTTCAAAAAGATTCGAATCTGAGTGAGCCGGGTCTTAAAGATTTGTTTACAGTCGGC
Source organism: Dolomedes plantarius (assembly GCA_907164885.2). Lineage (NCBI taxonomy): Eukaryota > Metazoa > Arthropoda > Arachnida > Araneae > Dolomedidae > Dolomedes > Dolomedes plantarius. Next base: position 116,056,036 of record OU015499.1, on the reverse strand, counting down.
GAAGATCCATATCGGTCTTTCCGATTCCGGTGAACGATGTGGGAGCCGTCAGATCCGAGATACTGAGATCCGGATCAGTCGTTCATTTCAAAGAGCCGTTGAGAGCGAACGGCTCTCAGCTGATTTACCCATCTCTAACCCATTACTCTAACCATGAAGCTACAGAAGGAGCGTAAGCTTCAATGGGGAATTCCTCGAAAAATGGACCGATTATGGTCGCTCACCGGCAGATGGCGCGACATGTTCTACTGGTTCGCATTTTTCATTGAGTTTTATGGAAACGAGTTTTAGAAAATTGTTTTACAAATTTTTAAATTTATTCTGTGCACAGATATGCCAACATGTTTTTCACCTGGTTGTTCCAGTGGCCAGATTTCATTATAAATTATGTTGCTGGTTATGTTGTTAGAAGGATCAGTAGATTTTCTAAATGTGACCAATGCATTCAAAACTTACCATTATAAACAGCAATACTGATCAAAATAAATTAATTTTTTTAAAAAGTAAAGGTTCTTTATTATACCCTTCAGAATTGTGTTTGAAAGTAATTAATATTCTAAAAAATTGCAATAATCAAAACTCTAAATTTTAATAAACTAAATAATAAATTAATTTTTTAAGTAATAAAAGAAATTTATACTGGTCCTCTTATGCCAGATATAGGTTGCAATGAGCAACATAACATTAATTTAATTAAAAATGTTGTCAACTTTTTTCTAATTCCGCGCATGCATTTTATATGCAAACAAGAAAATAAAAATTCTCAACTCTTAGCTAAAGATGAAAAATTTAGAAAACAGTCAAAATTATAAATCACATTTATTATTAAATTTAAGCTTGTATTTTATATTGCTTTTGAATTGAATATCAATAAATTATGTTATAAATATCTGTAAAACCTGTCATGTAAAATTTTTTGTTCAAATTTATCTATAGTAAATTGTATATCAAGCATTAATTTTTTATTTTATAACAATGTATTAATAGTGTATGTTGTTAGTTTCAATTCTTTATAATTATGAAATACTTTTCTTATATTCAACATATTTGTGGTTATGGCAAATTAAGATACACGTCTGAGCTAAAGCCATCATTATTTTTTAAATTGTTCACAGAAATAAAATATTTCCACTTTGAAAACTTCATAAAACTGGTGAATATGCCGAAACCTTAAGATAGAACTTAATTACTGTTAAGTTAGTTTTGATAAGTAAATAACTTTGCATTGTATGATAAAAAATGTTGTCACTTTAAATGCTTATGCAAAATCGGTTGCGTATAATTAAAAAAAAAAAATATTTTCCGATCTTTTTACTGTGAGTACAATAAAACCCATTCTTTGTGTAACTAGCTCGCTCTAGAAAATAATGGATCATTATTTACTCATTTCCCTTAAGGGGAGTGGTCACTTTTACGTACCTTTAAAAGTATCATTTTTAGACCTATGTTCGATTGTATGTACTACTCATGATTTTTGCTTGATTTACATGAAATTTTTTGAGTAACTGCCTATAATACTGTTTATTATAGATGCATTTTTTCAAGGTAATTAATAAAAATGACTTTTTATGCGTAAAATGTGAATAATTAAAATTTTTTTTTTTTTTTTTTAAATCGAGCATTTTGCAGTCAACTACTTTGCGCATTCTGTCAAAATAAATTATTAAGGTACATTAATAATTTTTTACTTTATGTGATTTCAATATTTCAGGCAACAATATTCAGCAACATTATTCTAAAATATATTAAAACTTTTAGTACGTGCTATTTTTTATTAGAAATTTCAAAAATGACTGAGTAAAAGCTTATAAAAAATTCTTTAAAAAAATTAAAATATATTAAGGTTCAAAAATTTTGGTGGATTTTGTTGTCTAAAGTGTTGTAATCACATATAGTAAGCAATTATTAATGTACCTTAATAATTTATTTTGATAAAATGTGCACAGTAGTTGACTGCAAAATGCTAGATTTTTAAAAAAATATTCACTTTTTATGCATAAAAAATCATTTTATTTTTTTTATTAATTACCTTGAAATATTGCATATATAATAAACAGTATTATAGGCAGTCACTCAAAAAATTTCATGTAAATCAAGCAAAAATCATCACTAGTACATACAATCCAGCATAGGTCTAAAAATGATACGTAAAAGGTACGTAAAAGTGACCACTCCTCTTTTAAGGAGGGAGACCTTAAACCCTTAAAAAAACTCAATTTTTTATTATGATTTAATTTTGAAGAATGGAATATAAGGAATCTTATGAAAAAAATTTAAGTCGATACGACAATTAGAACCGATTTTATGGCCAAATGTTTAAAGCTAATAGTAAAGTAATTTATAGAAAATTTAAACTTTAAATTGCTTCTTCTAAAAAGTGTTATTTTGAAAGTTGTGCGCACAATTTCTTCAGAACTAATCATCACAAATTGCTAAAAATTTTTGTATACTTGTATATCTTGCATGTTTCTACAATTTCTACCTAAATTTAGGTATTTTTTCGAAGAAAATTTTTTTTAAAAATTTATATTTTTTTTTACATTACAATACATTTGACTGAAAAAATATTTTTATGCGAAATATGGTAACTCTTTTAGGTGTAGATTAAATTATAACATATGGATAATATATATACAAATAATTTAATATATATCTCTTATAGTTTGTAAAAAAAATCTGCACATTGCATTGATCTAAGATTTACTATTCATAAAACATTTTTTTCTTAAAATAATTTCTAATAATCTCCTAACAATTCTTTTTTTTTTGTAATAGATAAAACTTTGTACAATTCACTTTTAAAAATTGGTTTAAATTAATTACAAATTAACTGTTTAACAACACATTAAGCTTGGTAGTAAAATCAGTGTATTTTTGTGCATGCAAAGGTGATCACACCTCTTAAGAATTTTAAAGAAGTTTAGAAAAATTGGCAGTTCAAATAAACATTTTGAATGAAGATAAACAATTGTTAAGTTGAATAAATAAATTCATATTAAAAATGCACTTTAAAAAAAAAAAATTATTTCTTTTGAAAAATACGAAAAATCCATATTAAAGCGTATGGTTTCCGTGTTATAGCGGCAACAGTACAGGCGCGCGCGCCATCTAGTGGTGGCGACCAAATCGGAGACACATTTTTAACACTGAGCTTCCTCTCCTTCTGTAGTTTCATGCCGTACACTTTCGGATCGAATGACTATGAAATCTCCGAAACCACTGTAACATATATATTTATTCACTCCAGAATTTGGCAACGGAAAAAGTCTTCAATCTCTATGTACACTGAAGTGCCACTGAATTAGGGATACCTACCTAGTAACGAGTTGGGCCTCCTCTGGCCTTGATAACGGCTGCCACACGACGAGGCATAGATTCAACAAGTTTTTGGAAACGTTCCACGGGAATGGCTTGCCAAATATTGGCTAAAGCTGTCCATAATTCAGTAAGGTTCTTTGGTGCTGTGTGATGGCCTTTCATGCCTTGTTCCAAAACATTCCAAATTGCCAATTCATGACAGAGAAGTCAGAGGAATGCTCATCCAACCAGCCAGTAGCCAACCGGGACTTGTGAGAGGTACAGTTTTCTTATACCTTCGGATCGAATGACTATGAAATCTCCGAAACCACTGAAACATATATATTTATTCACTCCAGAATTTGGCTACGGAAAAAGTCTTCAATCTCTATGTATTTCCAATAAATGGTACGTTCTTGTAATGTTCGTATTCTTTCTATTTGTTGGCATGGAGTAATTGTCGGGAATTCTCTGTAAATGAGAGAATTTTTAATAACCGTGAAAAGGTTGTCATCCTGAATTATCACCACTTGGCCGAGTGCAAAGAAATTTTCTTTCTTTATACATATAAAGTACATATCTTTAAATATGTCATATATAAAAATAGAAATTATAAACATGCAAATAATTTTCAAATTAGCAGTTTAGATTTTTATACGATTAACTGGTGATTAAAAATCGTAAAGTGTTGTGCGCATCTTATAATTGAGATATATGCTGACAGAAAATAATTAATGGTCAGAATACACTTGTAATATATTTACCTGTAATGTAAAACCAAATAAATTGTTAAAAATATTATTTAAATTAAAAATTGAGCATAAAATTCGAAAACTTCAAAAATTATCACCACTATTTGCATAATTTTCCCACAAAAAAAATATATCCCAGAATTGCACATTTTTCTGGTTTTAAAATGAATAGTACCATGAAATATACATATGTGTGTAGTTTTATCAGTTTCCAATTGATAGTTTAAAAGTAACGCTGCACACAAACTCAAAATCAGCACTTAAACGTATAAAATACTAAACTGCTAATTTGAAAATTATTTATAAATTTATAATTTCCATTTTTATATATGACATATTTAAATATATGTACTTTATATGCATATAGAAAGAACATTTCTTTTTATAATATTATTGGAAGTTTTTGTGTTTAGAATTATACCATGTTTATAGTCATTTCGTCGAGCTTCAAGGTCATGTGTCCTCTAAAATCACTAATATTAAAATACACAATAAACAATATAAAAAGGATCAAATTTAAATGATTTTACTTTAAAATACACAATATTATCAATATGTAAAAAAGGCAACTAAATCATAGATGTATGAAATCAACTTTTATCTTAAACACTTTCCTATTCATTATAATATCATAAACTTTTCATATTCATTCAAAAACCAAATTTAATACTCTTACTCAAGTATGAAAAAAACATGTCAGAACTGATCACTTGTACGACTCAAATCACTAGTTGATAAAATATGTCAACATTATTCACATTTTATTCAAAACTTATAATTCTACCAATTTCAAAAGTAAAGACCCCATACCTTACACCTCAACCAATGCAAACTAAATTCCCTACCTCACAAAATATCACATAATATCAAATAAATTCATATTAATAGGATAAAAAATACACTTATAAAATTCTATCTAAATTGTCAGTTATTATACAGTCTTGAGTGCCCATATTCAATGTACAGAAAATCAAACACATATTATGAAATCAATAAAGTTCAAAGATATTTACAAAATTTAACGAGACTGCCAACAGCAACAAAATCAAAATGCACAATTTAACTTTACTATGTTCTAAAATTTTCTAATAACTATAGCAAAACTCATAAACGTCCAAAACATCAAGAAATTACAATTTTTTAAAAATTTTACCACTGTTTATTATTAATATTCTGCTACCTAGCTAATGAAGCAAAATTTAACAAAATGTAGCAAAATTTAACGAGACTGCCAACAGCAACAACATCAAAATGCATAATTTAACTTTACTATGTACTAAAATTTTCTAATAACTATAGCAAAACTCATAAACGTCCAAAACATCAAGAAATTACAATTTTTTAAAAATTTTACCACTGTTTATTATTAATATTCTGCTACCTAGCTAATGAAGCAAAATTTAACAAAATGTAGCAAAATTTAACGAGACTGCCAACAGCAACAACATCAAAATGCACAATTTAACTTTACTATGTTCTAAAATTTTCTAATAACTATAGCAAAACTCATAAACGTCCAAAACATCAAGAAATTACAATTTTTTAAAAATTTTACCACTGTTTATTATTAATATTCTGCTACCTAGCTAATGAAGCAAAATTTAACAAAATGTAGCAAAATTTAACGAGACTGCCAACAGCAACAACATCAAAATGCACAATTTAACTTTACTATGTTCTAAAATTTTCTAATAACTATAGCAAAACTCATAAACGTCCAAAACATCAAGAAATTACAATTTTTTAAAAATTTTACCACTGTTTATTATTAATATTCTGCTACCTAGCTAATGAAGCAAAATTTAACAAAATGTAGCAAAATTTAACGAGACTGCCAACAGCAACAACATCAAAATGCACAATTTAACTTTACTATGTACTAAAATTTTCTAATAACTATAGCAAAACTCATAAACGTCCAAAACATCAAGAAATTACAATTTTTAAAAAATTTTACCACTGTTTATTATTAATATTCTGCTACCTAGCTAATGAAGCAAAATTTAACAAAATGTAGCAAAATTTAACGAGACTGCCAACAGCAACAAAATCAAAATGCACAATTTAACTTTACTATGTTCTAAAATTTTCTAATAACTATAGCAAAACTCATAAACGTCCAAAACATCAAGAAATTACAATTTTTTAAAAATTTTACCACTGTTTATTATTAATATTCTGCTACCTAGCTAATGAAGCAAAATTTAACAAAATGTAGCAAAATTTAACGAGACTGCCAACAGCAACAACATCAAAATGCACAATTTAACTTTACTATGTTCTAAAATTTTCTAATAACTATAGCAAAACTCATAAACGTCCAAAACATCAAGAAATTACAATTTTTTAAAAATTTTACCACTGTTTATTATTAATATTCTGCTACCTAGCTAATGAAGCAAAATTTAACGAGACTGCCAACAGCAACAACATCAAAATGCACAATTTAACTTTACTATGTTCTAAAATTTTCTAATAACTATAGCAAAACTCATAAACGTCCAAAACATCAAGAAATTACAATTTTTTAAAAATTTTACCACTGTTTATTATTAATATTCTGCTACCTAGCTAATGAAGCAAAATTTAACAAAATGTAGCAAAATTTAACGAGACTGCCAACAGCAACAACATCAAAATGCACAATTTAACTTTACTATGTACTAAAATTTTCTAATAACTATAGCAAAACTCATAAACGTCCAAAACATCAAGAAATTACAATTTTTAAAAAATTTTACCACTGTTTATTATTAATATTCTGCTACCTAGCTAATGAAGCAAAATTTAACAAAATGTAGCAAAATTTAACGAGACTGCCAACAGCAACAAAATCAAAATGCACAATTTAACTTTACTATGTTCTAAAATTTTCTAATAACTATAGCAAAACTCATAAACGTCCAAAACATCAAGAAATTACAATTTTTTAAAAATTTTACCACTGTTTATTATTAATATTCTGCTACCTAGCTAATGAAGCAAAATTTAACAAAATGTAGCAAAATTTAACGAGACTGCCAACAGCAACAACATCAAAATGCACAATTTAACTTTACTATGTTCTAAAATTTTCTAATAACTATAGCAAAACTCATAAACGTCCAAAACATCAAGAAATTACAATTTTTTAAAAATTTTACCACTGTTTATTATTAATATTCTGCTACCTAGCTAATGAAGCAAAATTTAACAAAATGTAGCAAAATTTAACGAGACTGCCAACAGCAACAACATCAAAATGCACAATTTAACTTTACTATGTTCTAAAATTTTCTAATAACTATAGCAAAACTCATAAACGTCCAAAACATCAAGAAATTACAATTTTTTAAAAATTTTACCACTGTTTATTATTAATATTCTGCTACCTAGCTAATGAAGCAAAATTTAACGAGACTGCCAACAGCAACAACATCAAAATGCACAATTTAACTTTACTATGTTCTAAAATTTTCTAATAACTATAGCAAAACTCATAAACGTCCAAAACATCAAGAAATTACAATTTTTTAAAAATTTTACCACTGTTTATTATTAATATTCTGCTACCTAGCTAATGAAGCAAAATTTAACAAAATGTAGCAAAATTTAACGAGACTGCCAACAGCAACAACATCAAAATGCACAATTTAACTTTACTATGTACTAAAATTTTCTAATAACTATAGCAAAACTCATAAACGTCCAAAACATCAAGAAATTACAATTTTTAAAAAATTTTACCACTGTTTATTATTAATATTCTGCTACCTAGCTAATGAAGCAAAATTTAACAAAATGTAGCAAAATTTAACGAGACTGCCAACAGCAACAAAATCAAAATGCACAATTTAACTTTACTATGTTCTAAAATTTTCTAATAACTATAGCAAAACTCATAAACGTCCAAAACATCAAGAAATTACAATTTTTTAAAAATTTTACCACTGTTTATTATTAATATTCTGCTACCTAGCTAATGAAGCAAAATTTAACAAAATGTAGCAAAATTTAACGAGACTGCCAACAGCAACAACATCAAAATGCACAATTTAACTTTACTATGTTCTAAAATTTTCTAATAACTATAGCAAAACTCATAAACGTCCAAAACATCAAGAAATTACAATTTTTTAAAAATTTTACCACTGTTTATTATTAATATTCTGCTACCTAGCTAATGAAGCAAAATTTAACAAAATGTAGCAAAATTTAACGAGACTGCCAACAGCAACAACATCAAAATGCACAATTTAACTTTACTATGTTCTAAAATTTTCTAATAACTATAGCAAAACTCATAAACGTCCAAAACATCAAGAAATTACAATTTGTTAAAAATTTTACCACTGTTTATTATTAATATTCTGCTACCTAGCTAATGAAGCAAAATTTAACAAAATGTAGCAAAATTTAACGAGACTGCCAACAGCAACAACATCAAAATGCACAATTTAACTTTACTATGTTCTAAAATTTTCTAATAACTATAGCAAAACTCATAAACGTCCAAAACATCAAGAAATTACAATTTTTTAAAAATTTTACCACTGTTTATTATTAATATTCTGCTACCTAGCTAATGAAGCAAAATTTAACAAAATGTAGCAAAATTTAACGAGACTGCCAACAGCAACAACATCAAAATGCACAATTTAACTTTACTATGTTCTAAAATTTTCTAATAACTATAGCAAAACTCATAAACGTCCAAAACATCAAGAAATTACAATTTTTTAAAAATTTTACCACTGTTTATTATTAATATTCTGCTACCTAGCTAATGAAGCAAAATTTAACAAAATGTAGCAAAATTTAACGAGACTGCCAACAGCAACAACATCAAAATGCACAATTTAACTTTACTATGTTCTAAAATTTTCTAATAACTATAGCAAAACTCATAAACGTCCAAAACATCAAGAAATTACAATTTTTTAAAAATTTTACCACTGTTTATTATTAATATTCTGCTACCTAGCTAATGAAGCAAAATTTAACAAAATGTAGCAAAATTTAACGAGACTGCCAACAGCAACAACATCAAAATGCACAATTTAACTTTACTATGTACTAAAATTTTCTAATAACTATAGCAAAACTCATAAACGTCCAAAACATCAAGAAATTACAATTTTTAAAAAATTTTACCACTGTTTATTATTAATATTCTGCTACCTAGCTAATGAAGCAAAATTTAACAAAATGTAGCAAAATTTAACGAGACTGCCAACAGCAACAAAATCAAAATGCACAATTTAACTTTACTATGTTCTAAAATTTTCTAATAACTATAGCAAAACTCATAAACGTCCAAAACATCAAGAAATTACAATTTTTTAAAAATTTTACCACTGTTTATTATTAATATTCTGCTACCTAGCTAATGAAGCAAAATTTAACAAAATGTAGCAAAATTTAACGAGACTGCCAACAGCAACAACATCAAAATACACAATTTAACTATACTATGTTCTAAAATTTTCTAATAACTATAGCAAAACTCATAAATGTCCAAAATATCAAGAAATTACAATTTTTTAAAAATTTTACCACTGTTTATTATTAATATTCTGCTACCTAGCTAATGAAGCAAAATTTAGCGAAATGTAGCAAAATTTAACGAGACTGCCAACAGCAACAAAATCAAAATGCACAATTTAACTTTACTATGTTCTAAAATTTTCTAATAACTATAGCAAAACTCATAAACGTCCAAAACATCAAGAAATTACAATTTTTTAAAAATTTTACCACTGTTTATTATTAATATTCTGCTACCTAGCTAATGAAGCAAAATTTAGCGAAATGTAGCAAAATTTAACGAGACTGCCAACAGCAACAAAATCAAAATGCACAATTTAACTTTACTATGTTCTAAAATTTTCTAATAACTATAGCAAAACTCATAAACTTCCAAAACATACTGAAATTACAATGTTTTTTAAATTTTACCACTGTTTATTATTAATATTCTGCTACCTAGCTTTCCTCCCCCCCCCCCCCGACTGAAAACAAAACAAGATTGACTGGGGTTGATCAATCTCCAGAAAATAATTTTTAAAATGTACTTAATCCATTTAACAATATTAAAATTTTCATTTCTTATTACAAATAATTTCAAATTGTGTCACAACATATATTTACACAATTTAAATTTGTCACGAAAGTTTCCAAAATTTTACACAGAAAACCCACATTTTACACATCATAGTTAATAATAGCAATTTTAATCAGTACCATTTGAATTTTAAAATTTCAACACCTTAATCTCAAAATAATTTTACTCTTCAACTTTTTCAATTGCGAATTTAACCATTTTAATAATTTTACCATTTTTCTCATTTTTAACACAGTCAGTAACATTATCATTGAAATTTTCCTTCAACATTACATTTTAAAACATTACCACCATCTGCATTTTATAAATTTGAATGAAATTTCTTACCTTTACATTTTTCCATATTAAAGAAAATATATATATATTTTTTTAAACGCTATCTTTTTTAATTTCCTTGGACACATTTTTTTTTTTTCGAAATCCTTTGATTTCTGAAATCGCCAGGCAGTCCCGGACAGCCATTGGTTTCTGTCTTGCACACATCTCAAACGCTGGAAAAATTTATCGCGAAAAACCTTGCCGAAGTTCCATAAACAAAAAAAAAAATTCTGATTAGAGAAAGATGTCACAACACTCTTGTTAATATTTTTAAAACGATGAGCAGTAGACACGACTCCCGCACGTTGAAAAATTTTCACAAAATCATTACTTATGCCCCATATTTAAGCATTACATATATGTATATATATATTTATATATATTATATATATATATATATATATATATATATATATATATATATATATATATATATATATATATATACATATATATGTACATAAATATATATATATATATATATATATATATATATATATATATATATATATATATATACTAGTGGACCCGACAGACGTTGTCCTGTTCAAACGTTGTAAATCCCAAAAAAAAAATGAAATTATATTAATAAACTATAAATTGTTTAGACCGTTTTGATGAAAAAATATGTAAAAAAAGATCATTTTTAAAAAAACCTTACACCACCACGCGTACAGTTATCACAACTCTACATATCTTAAAATTAGCAAGAATGTGGACGAAATTTCATTAATATGGCTATTAGTATGACAAATCAATGAGCCGTTCAATACTTCATAAGTTGCATTGAATCAAATAAGAATTGACAATTTAAATTTGCAGGTTAAGTTAATTGTTATTCAATGCACGTGTATACAGGAGTAAAATTCATGAAAACTAAAAAAAAATCTTAACACGATTGCAGCGCTGCCTACCCGATCCAATTGTGTACCTAAACTAACCAAAGATCAACAACAACACATAAATAAATAAATTAATTAAAAATACATTTTCTATCGCATCAAATTGTGAATCTAAACCATTCTCGAATCAACTTAATCACGCACAGAAAATTTCATTAAAATCAATCCAGCCGTTTAGGAGGAGTTCAGTGACATACACACGGACAGAAGAAATATATATATAAAGATATAAAATTTCTGAAACGCGATTGCAGCGCTGCCTACCGGATCCAATTATTGAATGCACGTGTATACATCATTAAAATTCCTGAAAATAAAAAAAATTCTGAAACGCGATTGCAGCGCTGTTTACCGGATGCAATTGTGTATCTAAACTAACCAAAGATCAACAACAACACATAAATAAATAAATTACTTAAAAAAACATTTTCTATCGGATCAAATTGTGAATCTAAACCATTCTCGAATCAACTTAATCGCACACACAAAATTTCATTAAAATCACTCCAGCCGTTTAGGAGTTCAGTGACATATACACGGACAGAAGAAATATATATATATATATATAAAGATATACATACATACATACACACACACGTATATATAACCCCCTCAATGGCCGTTCTTACAAAAGGGGTATGAAATTTCCCTTTCTAAAGGGGGAATCTGAATAATAGGCCCCGTAAGCTAAAGGTTAAAAGTTAAATTTGGTTGAGACCCGGAGATATTTCTTGAATTTTCACCATATCAGGGTTCATGTGAGCCTCTATGAGACCAATGAGGAGAGACTTTTGTTTAAGAGAAAAATATTTATATTTCCTGTAAAATGGTTCTAACTCATTATCCAGGATTATGTTGTTCTGAGTCATTTCCCATTAAGTAAAAAATCGTTTAGGTTCTTGAATGATGGATAACCAGGATAGATGGAAATTTTTCGTTTACGGAAAAATTATTTATATGTGTAGTAAAACAGTGCTAACTCATTATGCAGCCTTATGTGGTTCTTAGTCATTTCACAATAAACAATAACGCATTCCGTTTCTTGATTGATGGATAACCCGGTTGGACTGAAATATTTTGTTTATGGAAAATTGTTTATATGTGCAGTAAAACAGTGCTAACTCGATATGCAGCCTTATGTGGTTCTTAGTCATTGCCCAATAAACAACAACTAGTTTCGTTTCTTAAGGGGGCTCACAACCTTTGACTACGAGGAAATGACCCTAAACATGATCAAAATCGAGCTACTGAAACTCCAATAATATTAATATATATATATATATATATAATTTTTTTTTGTTTTATATCAAAATTACAAGTCTTCAGTTATATTTTATACAAAAATAGAACTTGTAAAGCCATAAATAATTTTTAGATTTTATTTTTAAATGTACACATTACTAAAAAGGGAAAAAATCATTGGATGTTTCGCGCATTATAAAATTAAGAAATATGCATACAGAAACTATTTTTTGGTCAAACTAAATTAATAATACACTCAAGTTTAATGTAAAACCAAAAAATATACAAAAATATAGTTTAAATTGAAAAATTTACATAAAATTTGAAAAAATTTAAAATTTAGCAATTTTTTAAAACATTTTCAAGTGTAAAAAATTTTTTTACAATTTTTTTTTTACTTTTCTGGTTTTAGTGTGTAAAGAAGCTTATAATACAAATCTGATAAAAATGTTGTGTGTCTAGCACACATAGTTTGGGAGTAACAGTGCGCGCAATCCAAAAATTCACATATTCGAGAAAACTGAAGTTAAAGTTGGAATAACATGGCTATGGCAACAGAGTGAGCTTTACATAAACTCTCATAACTCGAGAAATAATGCAACTTTTTTTATGCGGTTTTTTGCATATTGTTCAGAAATGTCTGAAAAATCAGAATATAGCAAAAACCAAAAATCGATTTTTTGAAGTTTCAAAGGTTGTGAGCCCCCTTAAGTTGATGGATAACCCGGTTGGACTGAAATCTTTTGTTTACAGAAAAATTGTTTATATATGCAGTAAAACAGCGCTAGCTCGATTTACAGCCTTATGTGGTTCTTAGTAATTTCCCAATAAACATTAACGCGTTTCGTTTCTTGAGTGATGGATTACCCGGATGGACTGAAATCTTTTGTTTACGGGAAAATTATTTATATGTGCAGAAAAACGGTGCTAACTCGATATGCAGCCTTATGTGGTTCTTAAGTCATTTCCCAATAAATAATAACTCGTTCATCTGTATACGACACTAGAAATTCCCAACTTCGGAAGATGCAAAACCGTGTAGACAACAAAAGCATTCTCCGCCAAAAAAAAAATGGACGGATAAATAAATTAAAAAGCGTCAGAAGTGAAACTTTTTAATTTATTCATGTACTCGTTTCTCAGCTCCGAAAAGCCACGAGAAAATGACGCTGCGCTGTCAAGGGTGCTCACGTAACATGCCACGGAGCTGCGGTTACAGTAAATGTTCGCAAACATTATGCATAATTCCTAATTATCGCGTGCATTAGGTTTGCATACGGTACAGCGCCGTCATCGCCCGCTTGCTACTTTCGCTCATGTTTGTTTGTTACCATGCCCACTGGAAGTTTTAGACGCGACGGAGCATTTCGGAAATTAGAGTTTTCAGCGCATAAATAATTTGAAGGGAAAAAGGGGGGATGTGTGTCAGTGGACTCTGAATGTACTCGAGACGTGTGTCACGTGCGGCTGACGTGCTAAGTTAGGAAGTGGGTTAGGGATTCTTCCAAAATTAATTTGGAGCAGCCCTGCCAACCTCCGTAACAGCAAAATCCTGCAATATTCTACCGTGGATAAGATAATCGACATAACACAAAACAGCAGAGTAAAAAAAATTATAATAGAAGAATTATAATGTATACTTACTTATAGTTTATAGGATCTCTTTAATAATATTACTTTAATAAATATTTCCTTACTGTTCAGCAGGGCCGCCCAGAGACTTTACGGGGCCTGGGGCAAACTTCTGTTGGGGGCCCCAAGACTGTTTTTCAGAAAACTATTTTGTAGTAAGAGAAATCTGATTAATCGAATAATTTTTTTTTTATTTTTGGAAGGGCCCCTTTTTTTAGGAGATTATTTTGAATTTTGAAGTACGGTACAAGTTTCAGAATTTTCTTTCGGAGGAAATCTAATTAATAAATTAAAAAAAAGTTTTTGGGGCCCCTCCGGCAGCTGGGGGCCTGGGGCAAAGTGTTCCATTTGCCCCCCCCCCCCCCCCCTCTGGGCGGCCTTGATGTTCAGCTCATTTTGAAATTATAATATTAAACAAAAGTTATATATCTGTAATCATACATTTTAATGTACATCATATTTACACTAACAGGGACCCCAACAGTCTATATTTTGAGTACTTCTATTTCTTTATAATGTTTGTCTTTAATTAATTGCAGAAAATCTTGGAAATTTTTTTAATTAAAAAAATACACAAAATTTCCCGTGTACCACAAAGTATCACACGGGACTTACAGAGGTAAGTATAAAACACTAAGAAAACAGAAGAAACAGACAAAACAAAACAAAGAAAAAGAAACTAAGAAGAATTACAAATATTTACAATAAATTTACAAAATAAACCGAAAGCACACTTTCCAGAAACGAGTAGAAAGAAATTGGGAGGCCAGTTAATATTTAAGTCCTTAAGGCCGTCTGCACACGAAGCAACTCAAAAGAAACTGATAACTGACTCCAATCACAAACCAGCCCGTGATGAGTCGTAACCTATGTAATTGAATGGAGCCACGCACACGGCGCAACTGGTTACAAACCCGTCGGACGGTTACCCGTCCGACGGGTAACCGTCCTCGGACAACAAGCCACAAACCACTCTATGGTTTGTGGCTTGTTTTTACAGCGATGCTCTGCTTGTTGTGTAGTATCTCCGACAAAGTAAATTTGCAAAAATTTAGGCTCTTCCCTCGGTAGAGGCTGCAGACTGCCAATGCGGTGATAAACTTGACCCTGTACCTTAAATGTAGGCATGTACCCGGGCTCTCTAATTTCTTTTGTTGTGCCAAAAGAGGTCATCTGGAAACAGGAATTGTAGCTTCTTATATTAGAAAGGAAATGTTTAGCTTCTTGAGAAGTGCCGCTGAGTAAAGAACATAGGGCTCAGGTGGATCCATCAACTGTGGCAGTTGAACTCTCTGCTGCAGCACATACCTGTGGCTTCACCTTTCCACTTCTTTGCTCCACAATGTTGGCAAGTTTCAGAAATGGATCCAATGTTACAGGAAGGATCAGATACGTAATCTGCCGATGGGCCGTAGTGAAAAGCTGCATTTTCAAAATTAGTGTACATGCGCCTTCGAGCAGCACTTATTGTAGTTCTAACCTGCTGTAGTCTTGTTTGTCTTTCCGCAGTACATTCCATTTCTCTTCTTCTTTGATCTCGTTGTCTGTTTGCTTCCTGTCTTGCTTCTTTTTCAGGAGTGCATTCGATTTCTCTTCTTCTTTGCTCTCGTTGTCTGTTTGCTTCCTGTCTTGCTTCTCTTTCTGGAGTAGATTCATCTTCTCTCCTACTTCGATTTCGTTCTCTCTTCTGTCGCTTTTGTGTCCGAAGACATTTTTTTTTTATTGGAGGCTGTGGCATATTCAAAGAAAAATGCTAAGGACAAAACATTAGTAAAACATTAAGCACAAAATTAAAGGAAATAAAATGAAAGATCCTGAAATGAAACTAAGATTAAATTCGGCAATGGAACATTAAATTCGGCAAACGGCAATGGAAGTTGAATCTGCAAAGAAAAAAAAAGTGAGTTACCAAAACAAAAAATTATTGAAAAAATAAACACATTAAAACAATGAACAAATTGAATTCAGTTAGGGCCCTCCTCAGCACATTGACTGCCGGACGGTCCTTAAAATATGAAATATTATGATTCTTTTTTTAAAATTGAATAACAGTAGAATTGATATTTCAGTAGTATTCAAAAGTTATACAATGAGAAAAATAAATATAATATAAATAAAATGAGAAAAAAAATAATAGCATCGACTTTTTGTTATGGATCATATTATTGTTAAAAACTATGTGAAGACTACAGGCATAATCGGAATCTTCAGTTTCACAGTTTGAAAAAGCGTAAAAACCCAACTTTCTTAAAAAGTTGTCTACAAATTTCCGATTTTAACTGAACTTCTATTAACGTAAGGAAAAATAGTTATGTGAAACGATACGAAAACATAAATTACTGTAAACATAAGAAATTAATTAACGTCATTTAAATCTGTACAAATGAAACAAATAATATAAATACCACATTCAAACTCTAAATTTCTTTCATTTCTCAAGCAATATAATAATAACATTTTGTTTAAAAAATTATAACACATATTCTACAGCTTAAAACTACATAGATTTTTTAATGAAAAAAACATTTCTACATACAGAGAGGGATGTAATTTTTAAAGTCATTGGTATTGGGTTTCTCAATCTTATCTTTAATTCTGTTCTGAAGTAATGGAAATTCACATCTTTTAATCATGATTTTTTTAGAATCAGCGTTATAGTGAATTTAGCAATGATTATAATTTTTTTGGCTGAGCTCCCACTACGCCTTAACAACATATATTTATGATTACAGGTAATGATAACATTCCTTACATAGATTACTTTCAGTTGAGTTGTTTTGCAAAAGAAAATATAAAACTAAAAGCGACCATGCTGGTCACGCAGCGGCTAGTTTTTAAAAAAGTTATGTTCTCAAAATATGACAATTAAGAAAAAGATATCATCGAGAAAAAATAAATCATGCTACTTAAGAAATTCATACCACAAATTTCTATAAAATTTATCTGCAACTGTATTTGACGTACAAAATAATGCATATGTCACATAACTATTTTTTCTTATTTATGCAAAAAAATTATTGAAAAAATAAACACACTAAAACAATGCACAAATTGAATTCAGTTAGGGCCCTCCTCAGCACATTGACTGCCGGACGGTCCTTAAAATATGAAATATTATGATTTTTTTAAAATTGAATAACAGTAGAATTGATATTTCAGTAGTATTCTAAAGTTATACAATGAGAAAAATAAATATAATATAAATAAAATGAGAAAAAAAAAATAACAGCATCGACTTTTTGTTATGGATCATATTATTGTTAAAAACTATGTGAAGACTACAGGCATAATTGGAATCTTCAGTTTCACAGTTTGAAAAAGCATAAAAATCCAACTTTCTTAAAAGTTGTCTACAAATTTCCAATTTTAACTGAACTTCTATTAACGTAAGGAAAAATACTTATGTGAAACGATACGAAAAATAAATTACTGTAAACATAAGAAATTAATTAACGTCATTTAAAACTGTACAAATGAAACAAATAATATAAATACCACATTCAAACTCTAAATTTCTTTCATTTCTGAAGCAATTTAATAATAAAATTTTGTTTAAAAAATTATAACACGTATTCTACAGCTTAAAACTACATAGATTGTTTAATGAAAAACATTTCTACATACAGAGAGGGATGTAATTTTTAAAATCATTGGTGTTGGGTTTCTCAGTCTCATCTTTAACTCTGTTCTGAAGTAATGGAAATTCACATTTTTTAATCACGATGTTCGAGAATCAGCCTTATAGTGAATTTGGCAATGATTTTAACACACGTAAGTAAACACGCACACAAACAAACACTTGAAAACAATTATATTAAAAAATGGAAACAATTCTATTAAAAACAATAATAGTTTATAAAAATTTCAACTTACACTTCAACATCAAGCAGCCGTTTTGCAAATTTGAAAATGGTACGCAATCAACCCAAAGCGAATCGATTTCCATTCGAACTTTCACTTTTAACTGGCAAAATATTCCAAAAAATCAGTACATCTTGAAATGATTTAATTATGATTAAAAGTTTTGAATTAGAAGTTTTTGTAGCTCTTTCTAAGTACGTAACATTTAATCAAAAGGTCTGTTTGTTTACATTTTTAACGTATCATTTCAAAGGAATTTTTATGATCTTTCTCGTGATATAAATTTTATAACCCTCAAGTTATTATTTTAAATGCAAACTTTAAAAAAGTTACTAAAACAGCTTAAAAATTTAATTTAAAAAAATCTAAGAAGAATTTTTCAAAAATCTCTCTTAGTGCACCCCTACACTATAAGAAGAATCGCCATGCAAAATTTCAGCCCTTTAGGTCCAGCGGTTTGGTCTGTGCGTTGCATGTCAGTCAGTGAGTCAGTTACGGAACTGTTTATATATATATATATATATATATATATATATATATATATATATATATATATATGTGAGAATGAGTTTGGCAACACAACTGAACTATTACTACAACTTCCACTCCTACTACTTCGGCGCGAAGGACTTGGCGCGCAAACAGATTGATGGACTAGTGACATTACGAAGCGGATGTGTCGCTCCGCAGGCTTGCCGCTTTGAGTCAAATAGCTGTGTTGATGCTTTGTTTTTTTTAATTTCATACTAATTGTTAGTCCTGTCTTGTAAACATCGTCTAGTTTAATTAAATGTTCAAAATAATTAAGTCTAATGATTCACTTCTAAAGGAAGGAGTACTAACTCCTTCCTACATGGGTGCTCGGCCCTCGGACTCGAAAAATACCCCTAGCTTGGACTGTAAAACTATTTTCTTTTGATGATTACCGGATTACTGTTCTCTGTGATTTCTGTTTTGGATACCGCCAGCGAAAACGAAAGTGATGTGCCACGGACTCTGATAATATTCTGATGGGATGACGAGAACCGAAAACCAGAACTGTGAGTATATTCTGATCATATTGTAATTATTTGATGCATACTTTGAAGCTTGTTCAAGAAAATTTTGAAGATTAATGGAATTCTCATCTTATTGATGATAATTATAAGAAAACTGAAAATATTTCAACGTTCTTTTGATGCAAGAATTTAATTGATGCTAAATTCATTTTTGATGGTCTTTGACGTTGAATTTATCACTTCTGTTTTCTTGAAGAGAATTCTATTTCGATGAAATTATTTGATGATTTGATGAAAATTTCGACATTTAACTTGAAGAATCTTGTTTCCTTGAACAAACCACAACATAACATATATTTTGAATGATTGCAATTTGAATACAGTTTGAAGAATATTATATTATTTCCTTGATGCATAATTTTGACGAAGCGAATGTTTATTTGATGACAACTTTGCTTATTTGATGCGCTTTGATGTTGAACTTAATTCTGCTGTTTTCTTGCGAGAATATTTTTTATTTTGCAGAATGCTTTGATGCTTTCGATTTCACAATTTTGATACTTTCGATTTCCCAATTTTGATGCTTTTAACATTAGAACTTTAACTAATATTTTGATGCTGCATTTACATCCTCTATTTTCTTCAACAGTGATTTATTTTGAAGATTAATTTGATGAATATTTTGCTGAAGTAATATCTAACTTGATACATATCTAAATTTACGTCATCTGTTTTCTTCAACCAGAGAAATTATTTTGAAGAACTTATTATTTGATATTTGATGCTTATTTTAGTTCATAATTTTGTTTTCTTGAACAAAACCTGTTTTAAAGATTACTTATTTTGATGCATATTTTGAGAATCAATATTTTATTATTGAATTGGTATTTGAAAAAATTTCGATTTGAAATTTTATTTTTGAATTTGAATACCTACGTATTATAAGTATTGATTTTGGTTTTGAATATTTGTATATTTGTGTACTATAATTGTTTGAACCTAGTATATAGTTATGGCTACTCTCAACGATTACCCCAATATTGCAAAATCATTAAAAATTGGTAGTACGAATCAAATAAAGGTTCTACATCGTTTAATTTTTGGTACAGACGGCGACAGACAAAATCGTACCAGATTACGTAAATTTACAGGTTTTAAACAGCCATTCGTGTTGGAAGCAACGAAACAGAAAGTACTTAAAGAGTTTTCACTTAAAGACTTGATTTCTATTTGTAATCTACTTCATTTAGAATTTTCAACTGACCCAGACAAATGTGCCAATACCATTCTTATGAGTCTTAGTGATTTATCGTTATTAAAAGCAGAATTTTCTGATCTTTCGGAATGCGAAGTGAATGATGACTCACTTCCGGGTGCACGTTCATCCCAAACTAACAGCGTTATAGAGGAAAATAGATCTCCCTTTTCCCCCACCATTGACGCAAAAGAATCTTCGAATAAGCAAAATACACACATTTCCGTTGGTGAATCAGATCAAAATTCATTGCCTTCAGTTGAAACTGCGAATCTCTCTTTCCAGTTGTTTAGTCTGAAAGACGTTGTTGATTTAATAAAACCTTTCTCGTCTCGTGATAATTACAGTGTTGAGAATTTTATATCTGACGTTGAAGAACTTTTTTGTTTATATCAGATAAACAATCCAATTCACCAAATTACTTTTGTTAGAAAATGTTTAACTGGTCCCGCTCAAACTTTAATTAGGTCTATTCGTGGAATTACAAATTAGGAACAATTGAAGCACCATTTATTAGACGAATTTTCGGACAAAATTAACGGTATTCAGTTACATAAATTAATGGAATCTCGACGTATGAAACCGTTTGAAACCCTACAAGAATATTTCTTAGCTATGAGAGATTTGGCACACAAAGGTTCTCTCGATGACTCCTCTCTGTTTGAGTATGTCATAAACGGAATTCCTGATTCAACAAACAATAAAGTTATTCTTTACGGTTGTAAATCCGTCCCTGAATTTAAGGAAAAGTTGAAAATTTATGAACAAATCTTTAACAGATCACAAAATTTCAGACAAAATAATCAGAAAAAAATTGATGCTTCCTACCTCAATGTGAAAGTCGATAATACACGTAGCCCAAATACACAGCCAGTATGTTTTTCCTGTGGCTTGAGAGGTCACAAAAGCAACCAATGTTTGAATAAGTCACATGGTAAACAATGCTACGAATGTAAAAGTTTTGGTCATGTTCATGCTAATTGCCCTAAAAGTTATCGAAATTCTAAACCAAAACCTGATTCTCAAAAACCTATTTCTGATAAAACTGTAAATGCACTTTCTCCTGAAACTTCATCGAAAAATCCCATGCATGTTGACATTCAACTTGCAGGAATTCAATTGACAGCACTCTGTGACACTGGGTCACAGGCAACCCTCATCAATGAGAAAACCTATCGAAGAATTGGTTCGCCACCATTGCAGCCCACCAACATTCCCTTTTCAGGAATTGGCAAAAACCAAGTTCACAGCATCGGATTCTTTCAGGATTCCATCGAAATTCAAACCATTACTTTACCTGCTAAAATACATGTTCTAGAGGATGACTTGATTCCTTTTGATGTGATTATCGGAATCGACTTTTTACAGCAAACCCAATTTACATTTGATAAAGACGGTATTCGTTTATGCAAAACTCCTGAAAATAACAACTTCGTTAATATTGCTAATGTTTCTGATGATCAAGCTTTTCCATTTGATCTTTCACACATTTTGAATTCTGAAACTCGTGAGGAAGTTCAAAATATCGTTACTTCCTACAAACCACATAAAGTTCAAGACACTGAAATTAAGATGATTATTTTATTACAAGATGAAATCCCTGTAGCTCAACGTTCTCGACGACTCCCTTTCGCGGAACAGAAAATTGTAGAAAGCCAAATTCAAGATTGGTTAAATGATGGAATTATTAAAGAAAGTTGCTCCGATTATGCCGCACCGATTGTTCTATGTAAGAAAAAAAGTGGAGATTATAGACTTTGTGTTGATTACCGCAAATTGAATAGAAAAATGATAAAAGATAAATTTCCCTTACCGCTCATTGAAGAAGCTTTAGACAAACTTGGAAAATCTCGGGTGTTCACTTCACTTGATCTCAAAAATGGTTTCTTTCATGTACCTATGGACCCTAATAGCACTAAATATACTTCTTTTGTGACTCATGAAGGACAATACGAATTTTTACGTGTCCCATTTGGCTTATGTAACAGTCCCAGTGTTTTCCAACGATATGTTTACACAGTTTTTAGAAATCTCATTCGCGACAATGTTCTTATTGTTTACATGGACGATCTTCTCATACCATCTAATGATGAAGTTGAAGGTCTACAAAAATTACGCCTAGTTCTCCAAACAGCTGCAGACTATGGCCTTGAATTGAACTTTAAAAAGTGTCAATTTTTACAGCGAAAGATAGAATTTCTTGGTTACATTATCGAAAATGGAGTAGTTAAACCCTCACCTACCAAGACGCAAGCTGTTCAAAATTTCCCACAACCTCAAACCCCTAAACAAGTTCAAAGTTTTCTTGGATTAACAAGTTATTTCAGAAAGTTCATTCCAAATTATGCGCTGATTGCTAGACCATTAAGTGACCTCCTTCGGGATAATGTAGAATTTAATTTTGACTCTGAACAAATAGCAGCTTTTCAACAACTTAAAAACATTCTTTCACAAAACCCAGTTCTTCATGTTTTTCAACAGGGATACCCATTAGAACTCCACACTGATGCCAGCTCCTTAGGTTTTGGCGCTGTGCTCTTGCAACAATCCGATGATGGACAGTTTCATCCTATTCATTATTTTAGCCGTAAAACTACAGTTCAACAAGAAAAATATCATAGTTATGAACTGGAAGTTCTTGCCGTTATTGAAGCGCTAAAAAAATTTCGAAACTACTTGTTGGGAACAAAATTTAAAATTATCACCGATTGTGATGCTTTCCAAAAAACGATGCACAAAAAAGACCTACCAGCTAAAATTGCTCGATGGGCATTGATGTTAGAAGACTTTGATTATGAAGTTTGTCATCGACCCGGTAGACAGATGAAAAATGTTGATGCTTTAAGTCGTAACCCCATTCTTGTAATTACCTCAAATGATATCACTCAAAAGGTGAAAAATGCCCAAGACCAGGATGAATTTATATCTCAAATTAAATCTGTGCTTGAATCTACACCTTCTGATGAATTTTTTGTTAAAAACGGAATTCTTTATAAACTTCATCAGGATGCCGAACTTTTAGTAGTACCACAAATGATGCAGAAAGAAATAGTGCTAAACGCCCATTCACAAGGTCATTTTGCTTCACAAAAAACCGAATTAATTGTTTCTCGTGAATTTTTCATTCCTCAACTTAAGAAATTAGTTCAAGAAATTATTTCGAACTGTATTCCTTGCATTTTGTCCTCGCGAAAATCTGGAAAACAAGAAGGATACCTTCACCCCATTCCAAAAGGTGATGCACCCCTTGAATGTTACCATTGCGACTTTTTAGGACCTTTACCATCGACAAAAAAATGTTATAAGTATCTTTTTACAGTAGTTGATGCCTTTTCCAAATTTGTATGGATCTATCCCGTGAAGTCCACCTCTACGAAAGATGCCTTAGACAAATTATCCTTGCAACAAACTACATTTGGCAACCCTTCAAAAATCATTACTGACAAAGGTAGCGCATTCACATCTTCAGAATTTCAAAGTTACTGCCAGGAACAGTCAATTGAACACATTTCAATAGCAACAGGTGTGCCACGTGGCAACGGTCAGGTTGAGCGTGTTCATGGCACAATTATTCCCGTTTTAACTAAGTTAGCTCTAGATGAACCTGACAAATGGTTTAAATATGTCCCAAGATTGCAACGTATCTTAAATAGTACCACCACACGCAGTACAAAATTCACACCTTTTCAACTTTTAATTGGTGTTAAAATGAAACAACAAGAGGATCTACAGATTAAAAATCTTCTTGACGAGGAACACCACCAAAGAATTCTTGATGACAAAGAAGCGTTACGTATCGAAGCTAAACGAAATATCCTCCGTTTACAGGAAGAAAACATACGACAATATAACAAACGGCGTAAACCGGCTTGTAAATACAAGATCGGTGACAAAGTGGCAATACAACGAACTCCATTTGGAACCGGATTAAAGCTCCGACCAAAGTTCTTCGGACCATATGAGATCACGAACATCAACCCCAACGATCGTTACGAAGTTCGAAAGTTAGGACATCACGATGGTCCAACCATAACATCAACTGCAGCGGACAAAATGAAACAGTGGTGCAGAAACTGAACACCAATACCACTGTGTTGAACACTGCTTGATTTTTTGAAATATTTTTCCTTTTTCTGCTCTTTTTTTTTATCTTTTCAGAATTATTGTTGACAACCCAGCCGCGGACGTCTGGAAAGTCAGAACGGCCGTGTGAGAATGAGTTTGGCAACACAACTGAACTATTACTACAACTTCCACTCCTACTACTTCGGCGCGAAGGACTTGGCGCGCAAACAGATTGATGGACTAGTGACATTACGAAGCGGATGTGTCGCTCCGCAGGCTTGCCGTTTTGAGTCAAATAGCTGTGTTGATGCTTTGTTTTTTTTAATTTCATACTAATTGTTAGTCCTGTCTTGTAAACATCGTCTAGTTTAATTAAATGTTCAAAATAATTAAGTCTAATGATTCACTTCTAAAGGAAGGAGTACTAACTCCTTCCTACATATATATATATATATATATATATATATATATATATATATATATATATATATATATATATATATATATATATATATATATATATATATATATATATATATATATATATATATATATATATATATATATAGCCGCTTAAAGCCTTTTACGTCAAAGACTCTGTTGCTGAATGGTCAACGTACCGGACTGCTGAGCAAGAGGTCCCCGGTTCGAAGCTCTACATTATTTTAATTTAATTTAATTCTAATTCTATTTCTGTTAGTTCTAGAAGTTGCTAGAACATTCTTTAATTTCCTGGAACGGCGTTCCAGAATATTCTGTTGATGGATAAAAGAGCAAGTAGCTCAACCTGTGAGTTCAGTTCTGAGTTCTACCAGCTAAGTGTTGTGTGCTAATAAACAGCGTTGTATTCCCTCTACGTGTGTGTTCAATCCATACGACCACCATCTACGCGACATCTTTGGTGGAGGCGCCGGGTACTCAGTTCAGTCTGGAAGCAGAAGAAATACGAAGAAGCCGTAGACTTTTAAATCTTCCTCCGGAATACGGTCTTTACGTAGCCGCTCCACGAAAGCGATTCCCGGCAATGCCTGAAGGAGAAGTCAAGCCACAAACCGTCCTGCTGTCTCCAGCACTAATTAGGGAACCGAGAAAGCCGACAATTTTTAGTGGCGATCCTGGACAAGATCCAACCAAGTGGTTAAAAGAATACCTTAGAGTATCAAAATTTAATCAATGGGATGATACTCTATGTCTTGCGAACGTCTACTTTTTCCTTGATGGGACCGCCAAAATATGGTTTGAAAATAACGAAGATCTGCTGAATTCATGGGACGACTTCGAAAGAGAACTGAAAAAAACTTTTGGTGACTCTCAGCTATATATACGGCGAGCTAAGGATTGCTTAAAATGCCGAGCGCAGAGAGCTGGGGAAGCTACACAATCTTATATCCAAGACGTTTTAGGACTCTGCAACTAAATTGACCCGGCCATGTCAGAAGACGATAAAGTGTCCCACTTAATGAAGGGCATCGCAGAAGAGGTGTACCAGGCCTTATTAACTAAGGAGATAAAAACGACAGTCGATTTCAGTAAATGGTGCCAGTACATTGAGGAAATGCAGCAAAAGCGAATAGGACGTCAGAAATTCAGTCGCTTGCCGAATGTTGTCCCAATTGCCTCCGTCGACGAGGAACAGGATCTAACCTCACTGATCCGTAAAATTGTCCGTGAAGAGATACAGCGATTAACTACACCCCAAATTGAAGAGCCCCAAACAGGCGTACAAACCATAGAAGCAATTGTGCGAGATGAGGTTGAGAAATCTTTGGCTCCCATATCTAGTGGAAGCTTCCGAAGGTCGACTCCCACATACCACCGCAGCATCCACTCGACGTATAACAGGCCGGAGCCGGCACAGGAACAATTACCCCGAAAAACCGACGTGTGGCGTACGACCGACAATCGTCCCGTTTGCTTTCACTGTGGCCGCCTCGGACATGTCGTTCGCTATTGCCGGGATAGAAGAGCAATTTTTAATGCTTACAGTGCTGATAGAGGAAACACAGCCCAGCGACGCATGATCTCCCAGAACACCGCCGACGAATCCAGCCGAACGTTTGAAAGAAGTCTGTCGCCTAGCCCTAACCGAGGTCGATCGCCTACTCGTCGCTTCAGATCCCCATCGCCGTATAGACGTTCCAGTGTCTCACCTGGCCGAAGAAATGAGGAAAACTAAGCAGTGCGACCTTCCTTGGAGGTGAGGCAGCCGAAAAACAAAATCCTCCCGCTGCCGCAAAGATGACGAAGAATTATCTAGAACTAAACATTGACAGTCAACCAGTGCGTGCACTCGTGGACTCCGGCGCATCATTTTCTGTCATCTCAGACCAATATAGACGTCAGCTGCGAAAGATTATGTTCCCAATCAACGGAAGCATAATCCTCAAGGTCGCCGACGGAAGTCACGTCCGTCCAATAGGGAAATGCGTTCTTCGCTTAAACATCAATGGTCTAATACGTCCCTTTGAGTTTACAGTTATGCCGAACTGCAGTCACAATGTTATACTTGGTTGGGATTTTCTCGAAGCCTCGAGAGCAGTCGTCGACTGTGGCCGATCGGAACTAGTGTTTGACGAAATGATGTCAGATCCTGAATCTGCTGAGACATGGCGAGTGAACACCCTTCAAGACTGTGTCGTACCTCCGCACTCTATTGCTAAAGTAATTGTCACGAATCCCAAAATTAATGCGATCACAGACGTCATAGTGGAGGGAAATCGACTACTGCTGCTGGACAAAGAAGTTGCGGTGCCCTCAACGATCCTGACGTTTTACGACGGTACAGCCGAACTCTGGGTCACGAATGCTCAACCAGAAGCTAGGTTCATACCCAAAGGCATGTGTGTGGGCTCTGCAGAGACTCTAGACGAGAGGTATCTGAACTGCATCTCCAGTGCGCATGTCTGCTCAGCCGCCAAGTTGAAATCGAGCCCTTCTCCGGTCGACTATTCCCAAATGCTAGCCCAAGATCTCACAGTAGAACGAAAACAGCGACTCTTAGAATTACTTTCTGAGTTTCCTGAAATTTTTGATCAATCAAGAAAAGCCGGAACAAAAGTAAATGTGAAACATCGTATAATCACTGGCAATCATCTACCGATTAGCCAAAGGGCTTACAGAGTATCTCCTGCGGAGCGTCGAATTATTCAAGAGGAAGTAGAAAAGATGCTAGACAGAGATTGTCGTCGTTAGCTCAGGACACCACACAAAGTAATCACTCATGGACTGTTTAAACTCAATTTATTACATAACTCTATAAAAGACTCAGACCCATCGGTTACGCGGTCACAAGCACCGCAAAACACGTCTCTCCGATGGGGTCTCTCGAAGAACTCTGGTAAACAAACACCCTTGTTTTTAAAAGGGGGCGCTGCTGCAACAGCGCTTGGGGGGTTGGTTCAGAACATTCCTCCCCACGTTGCAATGGTAACATTCAACCATTTAATTATATAATCATTACATAAATAATAAAAAATATATAAAATAAGCACAAGTATATGAAAACATTAAACTACACATAACAAAAAATACTAATATAAAGATTACATACTAACAGGTAAAATACAGATTTTAGTAATGGGCCTTTTAAAGATTCCAGACTGAGTTTTCACCTTAACAACTCTGACCCGTTTGTCATCACCAAAATAGAGCTCAATTATTCTACCTAATGCCCATTTTTGAGGAGGTAGATTTTCATCCTTGAGAAGCACTAGCTCATTGATTTTCACATTATTTTTCTCCACCATCCACTTGGACCTCTGTTGCAGATTATTAAGATACTGTACCTGCCATTTCCTCCAAAAAATTTTAATTACTTTTGTCATTCTTTTCCAGTTGGACAAGCGAGTATCTGCTCAATTAATTATTCTACCAAACACTAATTTTTTGAGAATTGATAAACTAGTGAAATTTACCCTTAATGACAAAAAGACAGTTAAAGTCTAACCAATATTAACTAAGTATACGAGAGAAGGGTTAATTAAACAATAACAGCACAAAGTATTACACATGAATATACCTATATGAAAATATTATAAAAACACTCATTATTTTTCAAAAGAATTGTTAACAACACAATGAATAAAAGTTCGACCCTTGAGTAATCTAAAACACACTAATTATATTTTTCTCAGTTAAACAGTTTTCCTTTTTTCTCTTATTGAAATTTCTCTCAAATTTTACACATTCATTGAGAGCATTTTGTGCTCGTGATCTAGTCTTTAGAACTAAAGGGTTTGTAGGGTCAACAAAAAACTTTGTAGTGTACCCTCTAATTACATAATACACAACAGCATTGGATTTAGTGTAACTGTTACTAATACTAAATAATTCTTGTTGAAATGAATTCGAAGTTACAGTAAGCACATGTAAGTCACTTTGTTTTGAATGTTTGAGTTCAGACGTGAACTCGTCTCGTATGACTGATGTAGGAATTTCACGTTCGGGATACTCTCGGTCAGTCAGGAAAGCAGGGTCCTCGAACCACAGTTCACTCGTAGCCAGTTTCTCAGGATTCATTCCTCTCGAGATAAGGTCCGCTGGATTGCTCTCGGAAAACACTTGACGCCACTGTTGCACTGCTGTCAGGTCTTGTATTTTGGCTACACGGTTTGCCACGAACGTTTTTAGTAGGTAGGGCTCTTTTCGTATCCATGAAGGTACAATCATGGAATCACTCCACAGATAGATATCACTTGCCTTAAATTGTAAGGCACTCTTCACTTTGGTTATCAACTTTGATAACAGAACTGCTGCACATAACTCTAACCTTGGTATTGTAGCCCGCTTAAGAGGCGACACACGTGACTTGCTACAAACCAAGTTCACTTCGAAGGTACCATTTTCTGACGTTGATTTGCAGTAAATGACGCATCCATATGCAGACTCGGACGCATCTGCAAATCCGTGAAGCTCAATATGCACTGATTTTTCTATCAGTATACACCTCTTAACACTCACGTTATTTATTGCTGGCAAGGATTCAATGAAATCTTTCCACTGTTGCGCTTCCGTGTCAGGAAGCGGATTGCTCCAGTCTAAATTCAAGCACCACAGTTTTTGTAAAAAGATCTTTGCTCTCGCCACCACCGGACCTAAGAGTCCAAGGGGGTCAAAAGCTCGCGCAATTGTGGAAAGCACTGATCTCTTCGTAGGCGGAACCACGTTTTCCAGCTGAATTTGGAAAGTAAAGTGGTCAATGCTAGGTTTCCACGAAACACCTAGCGCCTTTGTTTCTTCTTGAAAATTGTAGTCACTGTCAAGCCCTGTTTTTAATTCAGGTTTATTACTACACCACTTGTGTAGTATCATGCCTCCGCTCTTGAGAGCCCCTATTAACTCCGATTGAAGTTCCTTTGCTTCGCTCAGAGTGTCGGCACCACTCAGGACATCGTCCATGTAGAAATCTCTCTCTAAAACTGGCGACGCTAAAGGATAATTCTCATATTCATCTCTGGATAACTGAAGTAACACTCTGGTAGCGAGATGAGGTGCGCTTACTGTGCCATACGTCACTGTTTTGAGCTCATAAGTCTTAACTGGCTCATTCACTCCCTCCTTCCAAAGAATTCTCAGAAGTTTAGTTTGGCTGGGGTCAATTAAAATCATCCTATACATTTGCTTAATATCAGCCACGAAAGCATAAATGTGCTTACGAAACCTCACCATTATTGAAAAAAGGTCTTCCTGACTAACCCCACCGTTATATTGCAAGGAGTTGAGTGAATTACCTACGGTTGTTCGTGAAGAAGCGTTAAAAACTACACGAAGTTTTGTCGTACTTTTATCAGGGCGATAGACTCCTAAATGTGGTATATAATATGTTCCCACTTCTTCCTCACACTCAGAAATTTCCTTCATATGAACCAAATCGTTATATTCGCGCATAAATTCCCTATATAATTCTAAATACTCAGGCTCTCTTAAAAAGCGACTCCACAGCGAATTTAATTTTTTAAGGGCAATATCTCTGGATTTTCCTAAACTCATTGGATCTTCTTTTAATGGCATTTTTACTATATATCTCCCCGTACTATCTCTCTTAACGTTTTTCTCAAAATGCTCTTCACAAATTAATGCTTCTTTATTTTTGGGTACTTCTATCTCCACATTTTCTATTTCCCAAAATTTCTCTAAAGCTTCGTTTAAACCAGTATTATCCCCAATGAACCCACAATGTACATTTCCCTCAGTTGCTATGGGTATGCTCCCACTAACTACATATCCCAAAACTGTATTCTGTAGAATCAAATTACTATTAGCAGGATAAATCTGACCTGGCTGTAACAACTCATAAAAGATCTCAGCGCTCAAAAGCAGATCTACGCGACCTGGCACATTAAAGTTTTCATCCGCTAGCTTTACATAGCTTAATTCTGGCACATTTACCTTAAGCATTTTTGACGGCAAGAAATCTGTAATTCTGGATACAACTAAAAATTCTAATTCTTTTTCAAAATTTCCCTCAAAATTGGAAATTGTTGTACTAACCACATATTTAATTGTGGTGGAGGTATCTCCTATCCCGCAAACTGTCATATTGGTTCTATCTCTTTTTAAACCGAGACTATTCGCACAGTCTATGGTCATGAATGAATTCATTGCCCCTGGATCTAAAACTGCTCGCGCATTATACAATTTTCCTCGATTGTCCCTCAATAAACAATTCACAGTACTGAGCAAAACGGTTTTACATTTATTTATCCCTCGCACAGAAAGAACTGAATTATTGTTTTGACTAGTATTCTGGAAGGACGACCCGACCCTATATCTGTTGCCGCTGATAAGGGATGTCTGGGGTCAAAGACCTCTGCATTGGGAGAAAGGAGGGGTTGACTCGTAACCGAAGATGCTCTCTCAGGGGGGTGATGTCCAAGGACAATTTCCCCTTTCGCATAGCATAGCGAAGAGTGATGCTTTTTTCCACAAAAGTAACATGAACTTTTTGACTCACAAACTGATTTCTTGTGAGATCCTAGACAGTTGAAACATAGACGATTTCTCTTCACCACCTCAATTCTTTCATTGATAGATAATGCCTTGTACTTTGGGCATTTAGACACAATATGATTAATTTTTTCCTCGCAATATAGTATGCATTGTGAATGTTTCACTTCAGATAAAAATGATTTAGACACATTTCTCGAATATGAATTTTTCTGATAACTGGAATTTATGGTCATGGTTTTTCCTCGTGAAGCAAAATATACGTCGATCTCCTTAGACATCTGAATCGGGCTGAACCACGTTTCAGCCTGTCTTACACTTATAAAGGAAGCAGTCTCTTTGTCTAATGTTTGAAATAGTTTATCGGAAACCAAGAGTTTTTTTAATGTTTCGAAATCTGTCACTTTTCTCAATTTTAGGTAGTAATCAAGACTAGTTGTTAGTCGAGATGTAAATTGTAAATGCGTCTCATTTGTCTGACGTACTGCTTCTCTGAATTGTTCTAAAATATCTTGCGGCGACGGTTCGAATTCCCGTAAGACGATTGTTTTGACTTTTGAATAGTCGCAAAGCTCATCATCTTTGATGTATGTCAGCACATTTGAGGCCTTCTCACCTAGCAAATTTATGAGAATCTCAGCTTTGAACTTTTCTGGCACGTTTTTCGTGTGAAAAGCCCTCTCTAAAGATGCAAAATATAGCACCCATCCTTCGGGTTTGCTAGGAACTCTTAAAGTTAAAGTTCGAACACCTTTCACAAGAGACTCTAAAGACTCACTTTTCTCAACCGGATTTTCTTTTTCCGGGGAAATCTCTCTCGATTCTGCTCTGATTTTAGCCAATTCTAGCTCGGCTCGTGTTTTTTCCAGCTTAAGTTTTTCAAACTCTATCTCTTTATTTTTTAAATCTAACTCTCTCTGCTCTTCTGATTTTCTAGTATCCACAATCTCTGTAATTAATTCCTCAACATAATCAGGATCAATTTTAAATTTCTCAGAACGCTTTATAATATTTGTCAACTCGATCACAGACATTTTGTCCGTTACTGCTTCATTTAGATTTACGGCAACAAGCCGAAAGATCATCTTTTATCGCGTTCTTAAACATTGTATCAGTAATTCAGTAAATATGCGTTAAATCTCACAGCAACACAAATTAAGTACTCATTAACTCACAGTTATAAAATTCAGAACTCATAAAATCACAGATATAAATTCGGCACTCATTAAATCACACTTTTAAAATTCAGGACTCATTAAATCACAGTTTTAAAATTTTGAACTCATTAAATCACAGTTTTAAAATTCAGGACTCATTAAATCACAGTTTTAAAATTCGGAACTCATTAAATCATATATATTCACTAATGTACTATAAAGGATTCCTACTTCTCTTTCCGGAGCATCACAATCGAAATCCTCATATAAACCGGAGGTTAACACACAAAAATATCCAAGGTTGCCTTCTCAGGTTCTCGACGGACCAGGTGTCGTCGTTAGCTCAGGACACCACACAAAGTAATCACTCATGGACTGTTTAAACTCAATTTATTACATAACTCTATAAAAGACTCAGACCCATCGGTTACGCGGTCACAAGCACCGCAAAACACGTCTCTCCGATGGGGTCTCTCGAAGAACTCTGGTAAACAAACACCCTTGTTTTTAAAAGGGGGCGCTGCTGCAACAGCGCTTGGGGGGTTGGTTCAGAACAGAGATGTTATTCAACCATCGGAGAGCCCATGGTCGTAACCAGTTGTCCTCGTGAAGAAAAAGGATGGAAGTTGGCGATTTTGCGTCGATTATCGTCGGCTCAACAAAATTACGAAAAAAGATGCCTACCCTCTGCCACGTATTGACGACACATTAGACAGCTTAAAAGGAGCAAAGTTCTTTCGTCGATCGATCTCTATTCTGGCTACTGGCAGATTGAAGTGGACGAGGCAGATCGCGAAAAGACAGCTTTTATCACACCAGAAGGACTTTACAAGTTCAAGGTCATGCCCTTTGGTCTGTGCAATGCGCCGGCAACCTTTGAAAGAATGATGGATAACTTGCTACGACACCTAAAATGGACCATGTGTCTCTGTTATCTAGACGACATTGTCGTGTTTTCTGAGACCTTCGACGACCATCTTGAACGTCTGAATGTCGTACTTAAATGCATCCAAGAAGCTGGGCTTGTCCTAAATCCAAAAAAATGTCTCTTCGGGGCTGAACAAATTAAGATTTTGGGACATCTAGTATCGGAAGGAGGTGTCCGCCCCGATCCAGATAAAGTAAAGGCCGTGAAGTGTTTTCCCACACCCAAAAGTGTGCACGACGTCAGATGTTTCCTAGGACTCTGTTCTTATTACCGCCTCTTCATCAAGGATTTTTGTCATCAAGCTCAACCCTTACAAATATTGCTGAAAGGTGACTCTAAATTTCGTTGGGGACGTGAGCAGTCGGATGCTTTCGACCGGCTAAAGGAAGCACTGATATCTGACCCTATACTGGGACTTTACGACGAAAACGTCGTAACAGAATTGCGAACGGACGCCAGCGGCTATGGTATTGGAGCAGTCTTGGTTCAAATACAGCATGGAAAAGAAACAGTTATTGCCTATGCTTCGCGGACACTAACCAAAGCAGAGAAAAATTATTCCACGACTGAAAGAGAATTCCTTGCCGCCGTATGGGCTGTTCACAAGTTTAGACCATACCTCTTAGGCAAACACTTTTCGATAGTAACAGACCACCATTCGCTGTGTTGGCTAACTAATCTAAAGGATCCCTCAGGAAGACTTGCGAGGTGGGCCTTGCGACTACAAGAGTATGACATCTCGATTGTTTACAAGAGCGGAAAGAAACACAAGGACGCTGATAGTTTGTCCGGAAATCCATTGGAAGAAGACAATATACCATCGGAAGTCATCGTCGCTATAGATTTTGCTAACGTTGCTGACGAACAAAGAAAAGATCCAAGACTTGCGGAGTTAATACGGACTCTAGGAAATGGCGAAACAGTGAAAGGAGAATTTGAGCTGATTGAAGACGTACTATGTAAAAAGAGTTTCGATCCAACCGGCAAGAAATGGCTTCCTGTCATTCCAAAGCATCTACGTCAAGACATTCTTCAATGTTTCCATGACGCACCCACGGCCGGACATCTAGGATTCGTCAAAACGTACGACAGAATAAGGAAGCGGTTTCACTGGCCAGGGCTCTACCGAAATGTGCGACGATATGTCATGCACTGCCGGGAATGCCAGCGTAGGAAAGCCGTTCCACAGAAGCCACCGGGTCATCTAATGCATATACCGCCTGCTGTTGCGCCATTTCATCGCATTGGGATAGATCTCCTTGGGCGTTTTCCAAATTCGACCACTGTAAATAAATGGATCGTAGTCTGCACCGACTATTTGAGTCGCTATGCTATTACAAAAGCCCTGAAAACTGCTGAAGCTGCGGAATTAGCGAGGTTCCTCGTCGAAGATATACTTCTAAAACATGGAGCGCCCCGAGTTATCATCACCGATCGAGGGCAAGTGTTTCAATCAAGACTTGTTTCAGATATCATCCGGTTGTGTAACATTAGTCATCGAATGACGACAGCCTACCATCCCCAGACCAATGGCCTTACTGAGCGATTCAACAAAACACTAGGCGACATGTTATCCATGTACGTAGACGTAGAACAGAGAAACTGGGACGAGATACTGCCGTTTGTGACCTTCGCTTACAACACCGCTAAACAGGATGTAACCGGATTCACACCTTTCTATTTACTTCATGGCCGAGAAGCCGAAACAACGCTCGACACTCTATTCCCCTTCTGCCCTGACGTGGAGAACGACTATACTAAGCATCTTGTCGTGAAAACCGAAGAGTCAAGGCAGTTAGCCAGACTACGAACCCTAGAGGCGCAAGAAAAGGACCGTCGGCGTTATAATTCCAAGCACAGGGTGGTGTCCTATGCACCTGGAGATTTAGTATGGATTTTCACGCCTGTTCGGAAAGTAGGCTTGTCCGAGAAACTGCTTAAAAAATACTTCGGACCATACCAGGTGTTACGACGATTATCTGACGTAACCTACGAAGTCCAAGACTATGAGCCAACATCAAGACGCCGGAAAACGATAGACACCGTCCATGTTCTTAGAATGAAGCCTTACTACGACCCTGAATTACAAGCACAACATCCGAATGGTGATTCTTCAACATCTGAAGACGGCCATTGTGAAGAGGATCCGCCTACCAATGTAAAGAATGATTACACCGGACCACAGACACGTTCCAGATCAAAAGTTGCTAGCAGTTAGGCAACCTAGGACAGCGGGACGCTGTTCTTCTAAGGAGGGAGCAATGCCGCTTAAAGCCTTTTCCGTCAAAGACTCTGTTGCTGAATGGTCAACGCACCGGACTGCTGAGCAAGAGGTCCCCGATTCGAAGC
This sequence comes from Dolomedes plantarius, assembly GCA_907164885.2. Lineage (NCBI taxonomy): Eukaryota > Metazoa > Arthropoda > Arachnida > Araneae > Dolomedidae > Dolomedes > Dolomedes plantarius. The sequence goes on along the minus strand of OU015499.1, from coordinate 116,020,232 downwards.
TCTACATTATTTTAATTTAATTTAATTCTAATTCTATTTCTGTTAGTTCTAGAAGTTGCTAGAACATTCTTTAATTTCCTGGAACCGCGTTCCAGAATATTCTGTTGATGGATAAAAGAGCAAGTAGCTCAACCTGTGAGTTCAGTTCTGAGTTCTACCAGCTAAGTGTTGTGTGCTAATAAACAGCGTTGTATTCCCTCTACGTGTGTGTTCAATCCATACGACCACCATCTACGCGACAATATATATATATATATATATATATATATATATGTATAAT
>OU015499.1:115445770-116019852 GCA_907164885.2 Dolomedes plantarius | reverse complement strand
CTCAAAAGTTCGATTCTTGTGACCGAATCTTGTGTATACCTTACAAACTGTTAATACTTTTGAATAAATTTGATAACTGGCCATACCGAAAACCATATTCCAAAGGAAAATATTAAAAAGGAGCTGCAACCTACCACGTCTTCATATCAAGCCCTGACTGAACAACCCGAGTTTATTTCTATAAAAAGAGCGCCCGCGTATGAAAATCTTCTACTGCAAGCAAAGAAAATGTTACGGACCTCAAAAAGAGAATTTCCACCTGCTCAAATTCTGATACCGTACGAATATAAGTCCCTGATGTCGACCGTGGTCGTACAGTTGCCAGAAATATGTGGTGATTGTTGTTGGAATAAAATACTCCGACTTTTATAAATTAGCAAACAATAATTGCTACATAAAAAGAACTTTTTATATACCATGTTTTAAAATTTCTGTTGAATCACATAAACTTGACAATTCTATGTGTTAATAAATACTTTTTAAAAATTTTTTGATGAATTATCCCATCAACTTGAAAGAAAATGAATTTAATTGGAAGTTAACTTGCGTTTGACTTTTCATTCACGTCCCGTCGATAGAGGGCTGCACCAGTCTACAAACAAAATTAACTGAAAATAATAAAAATCTGCTTAAAGATGGCTAAAAGTATTTAAAAAATGCATTGTCATCGTCTTCTGAGCTATTTTTTTGATGAATTATCCCATCAACTTAGAAAGAAAATGATGAAATGCGTAATAAAGAGAGCAATTATAAGAAAGTTTCAAACATTTATTTATTTAATAACATATATAAACACATTACCGGAATAATTTTGCTATTACGTTAATAGGTTCACTATTACGTTAATAGATGGCGACTGTAACGCAGTTACTTTTGTCTCCAGACGCTAGAATTTTTACGTAATGGATTTTAAAATATGGAATAAAGATGGCTAAAAGTATTAAAATAATGCATTTTCATCTTGTTCTGAGCTATTCTAAGAGTTTCAAATGTCTGCCTAGTCAGGAAGTTAGTTAAAAATCGATTGCAAGATTTGTAAGGACAAACACACAAACAAACAAGAAAACAAGTTAATAAAAACATGGTAAAAATGGTACCATCAAGCACCATTATACCCGTAATCAGTTCGTAATTTGTAAAGAAAAGTTACTTTCCATAGATGAGAATTCTTCTAAGAAATGCCGCTGAGAGTAGGGTTGCCAACTTTTTCTTTGACAATTCCGGGACAAATAGCTCAAAACTGAACATCTTCATTATCAGCCAGTCATTACCTAGTTTTAAGAGGAAACTTTTTGTGTATGAAAAAATTATAATACAGTTTTTTTTATTTATTTTTTATATTTTTAATTTTAACTATTATAGAAACATAATTATATATATATATATATATATATATATATATATTTCAGACTCTCCATCAGCAGTTAAATACCACTTCCACCTGCCTTCCACGTCATCCAGGCGAATTCATTGCAAATGTAGGGGTGGTCATAATGTTTTGGCTCTTGAGTGTGTATATTATATATATATATATATATATATATATATTTCAGACTCTCCAGCAGCTAAATACCACTTCCACCTGCCTTCCACGTCATCCAGGCGAATTCATTGCAAAATGTAGGGGTGGTCATAATGTTTTGGCTCTTGAGTGTGTATATATATATATATATATATATATATATATATATATATATATATATATATATATATATATATATAATTAAGTTTCTATAATAGTTAATATATATATATATTATACATAATAATAATAATAAAATTTTAAATCTTATAATAACAAATTTAACGTTATATTTTTATGAGTTTTTCCAATAATATTTTCTCTCACTTTTTGCTGCAATCACCAATTCTTTCACAAGTGAGTCCGTATTTAAAAAGTTCTCAAATTCTGCACACGATTCACTATTAAGTCGTATTTGCAATTCCGCCTTCACTAAGTCGATATTCATGTTATTCCTGGCCTTCGTCCGCAAACTGTTCATGTGACTAAATACTCTCGCTGGGTAAGCATTACTCGCAGGGAATGGACAAAATAAAAGATACAATTTTCATCAGCTCGACCAATTTTTCATACTTTTCGAAATACTCTGCCCATAGTTTGTCATCGTTTTGCTCTTTGTTCAGAGCAGGGAAAAAACAATCGAAGTTCTGTATATTCATTATATACGCATCGTTGTCAATTTTGATTACTGCCCGACCACAGTACGAAGAACCACGGTTGGCATAGTGCCAAGACGATTCTATTCACGCTGTAGGTAAGGCTGCTGAGGAAGGAGGGGGAAAAGGCTCGTATTCTCTCGACATTCTTTAGAATCGGTTACTAACTGCGCTTGCTTGCTTTTTCCTCGTCTGTTATTTTGATTATTATATTAAAATTAATGGATCCTTTACCCAACACAACTGCTCGGAATAAGCCGTTCCGTAGTTATTGTAAACGTATAATACACAATGTAATTAAATTGTGTGAGAAAGAAGCACCAGACGGAAATGTTATTGTTCCACTTTCGCAATCCCTAAAGAGAGCTAGTGAAATGACCGGGATATCAATGTCCAGAGTAAAAAGAATACGCATACAAGCAAAGGGTAAAGAAACTCCAAAATTTGAATCTCCGAGGAAACGTCAGAAAAAAAGAACCACCGAAAACGTAGCTTTAGATAATTTTGATTTTGATGTAATCCGAAAATATCCACTCCTATAACACTCCTATTTTTAAATAGATTAGCTTCTTTCTTTTATTATTTTGAAATTATTATTCACATATTCGATCAAAAATAAAGTTTTAAAAAATAACTTTAAAATTGCGGACAAAAAGCAGTCTGAAATACATTCCGTATTTCATAAACAAACACATCCGAAAATATGACGTTTTCCCCTATTTTCTAAGTAGACTAGCTTTTCTCGCGCATGCGTAACAGCTTCCAGGGACCTTGCTTCCGTGGTCGGACAGTAGTTATATATTTGGGATAACGGATAATTGCTCTCATGTCAATTCAAAACATTCTTTGTTTTTTTTAAAGAAAGGCATTTTATTTTGTCAATTTCAATTTTTTTAAAAATGGAATAGTTTCCGCTAAATTCCGGGACAATTTAGCATTCATCCGGGATCAGGGACAGCGATTTCCGATTCCGGGACAATCCCGGCCAATCCGGGACAGTTGACAACCCTAGCTGAGAGAAGTAGCTGGAGCTATTTCGAGAAGTGGAGGGCTATACACTCTGGTATTGCAAAAAGAGATTCCATGAGTAAATGCAGTTGTAAAAGCAAGAGACTGTTGTGCAATTCAATGTGTCATAACAGTTTAAGTTGTTGCAATAAATAATTGTATAACGTCAATCACATAATTAAAAGGTGACTGCCTACGTTCGGAGCTAATTTTTTTTTAAATTGTTTTTTTAAGGATTTTTGGTCTCTTATGGTAAAACAGCATTTAAAAATAAAAAATTAAAAAAAAAACTTTCCTGTAAATACCATACTTTTTTATAAATTTCAATTTGAAGTAATTTTTAATGAAATTTAGCTAAAACGCCTATCACTCTGAACAAAATTCTAATGCTACTATTTTAATTTCCTTCTAACACATGATACATATAAAAGTTATCTACAAAATGACCTACAATCTAAGAGAAATTTTAAAATGCAAAAATAATACAGTTAATTTTGGTTCCAATATGAAAATTTTCCCCAATTCGTCATTCCTTTAATTAAAAAAACAGCCCCAAACCAAAAACTATTTATTATACATCAATTATTGTACGTCATTTCATTAACAATAGCATCTAAAACATTTCCTGAAAATTTTATCAAATTATATGCATTTTATGTGAATATCATGATAACGGTAGAGATTTGTGCTAAAAAACATAATTCTGAGAAAAACGCCTTTAAAGTTGTTTGTCACTTCATTTTGTATTAGACGATGTTTATTAAAATAGCTATAACTCTGCTTCTAATTTATGTAGAATGAAAATCTAAGCGGTTTTGAAAAGAGAAAAGACTGATTTACAAGATTCTTGCAAAAAATAAAATTGACCAAAATAGTCCGAAAATGGACGCATTTAAAGTTGTTTGTCACTTCAATTTTGCATTAGACAATGTTTATTAAAATAGCTATAACTCTGCTTCTAATTGACGTAGAATAAAAATCAAAACGGTTTTGAAAAGAGAAAACATTGATTTACAAGATTGTTGCAAAATATGAAGTTGACCAGAATAGTTAAAAATGGCATTTTCAACGTATTATTGGTTTTATTTTCTTTTCTGATTTAGTACTCTTCGTTTCAAGTTCAACAATTTATTTACATGTGCTGTTACTTAAGCTTTCTCCAATTTCGACATATATCATAATATGTTTAATAATAAAGTATGATTTAAAAACGCAACAAAAATTGTTTTATTCGACATTCGTCATCAGTGCATGGTGAATGTCGACATTCGTCGGTGTAAGTGAGAAATAAGGATATTTAGCAAATATTTCGGACATACACCAAGCGACCATGAGAATGTTGACATTCACCGGAGAATGTCGACATTCTCCAGATTTCGGTCTTTCACGGTAACATATGTTAATCTATATATATAAAACAGTTCCGTAACTGACTCACTGACTGACTGACATACAACGCACAGACCAAACCGCTGGACCTAAAGGGCTGAAATTTTGCATGGCGATTCTTCTTATACTGTAGGGGTGCACTGGGAGAGATTTTTGAGAGATTCTTATTAATTTTTTAAATTAAATTTTTAAGCTGTTTTTGTAACTTCTTATAAGTTTGCATTTAAGATAATAATTTGAGAGTTATAAAATTTATATCACGAGAGAGGACATAGGGATTTCTTTGAAATGAAATCTATTTCGTATCTTTACCTCGATTTTCTGATTTTTGGTGAATTCTTAAAGATTCATTTTTAGAATTTAATTTCTTAAATGCCGATCACGTGAATTCTTTTTACTGGCACTTTAAATAAATTTATCGTCACAAGCATAACAACTAAATGGGCAAAAGAATATTTTTTTCCCTTGATAATGCAGCAGACGATTGGATATTATCCAAAAAAAATATCCCTTACGATTTTTTTATAAATATATATAGTTGTAATGTACTGGAACAGCCAAGGAGAAGACTGGTGTCCAACACACCCCAAAGGATGATAGTAGTCGTGGCTCTAATAAACGGCGCAGCAAGTTACCGTATTACATTTTTTTAGACGGAGAATACGTCTTCCCAAGACAGTTACAAAATCCGAAAGCGTACAGGTTTGTTGATCAGACGGCTTATATAAACTTTGTCATGTGATCATGATAGCGATTAGAGATTTGTTGTTGTCGACAAGTCACATGGGGTTTTGTGTAATCTGCGCAAAGCTTATATGAAATCTCGAATGACGCTGCGCAGGTTTGAAAAAGGGAGCCATTTAATTTTTTTCACCGGAGGCCTTTTAGGACTTAGAATTGAAGCGAAAATTAGCTCGTACGCCCAAGGAAATTTAGAATTTAAAGTGGTATGGGGTTTTTTAATGTTATATATATATATATATATATATATATATATATATATATATTTACATCAATTGTATACATTGATCGTCGCATTTATTATAAATAAATATATATATATATATATATATTTGGCATTAATTGCATACATTGACTGCTGTATTTAATTGAATGTACTCCGTAGCGAAGTGCGGGTTTTCAGCTAGTATATATATACTAGCTGAAAACCCGTACTTCGCTACGGAGTACATTCCAATTAAATACAACGGTCAATCTATGTGATTAATGTCAAATAAATAATATATATTTATATATATTTATTATAAATACAACGATCAATGTATGCAATTGATGTAAAAAAAATAAATAAATAAATTTATAAAAGAATCGTAAGGGATATTTTTATGGACAAAATAATGTAGAAGAAAATATTCAAATTAAATCTAATAGAACATACTAAAGAATATAGTACAGTTAATATAGTACAGTTTGAGGGACATATCTTTTACTGTATTTTAATATTTTTTTGGATAATGGCAAATCGTCTGCCGCATTATCAAGAAAAAGAATTTTTTTAAATCTACACTGCTCAAAAAAATTAGGGGAGCAAGCAAAAAAGTTAAGGAAACAGTGCGAGACAGCCACGTATTGGAATAAAATGGATAGTACACGCATATCAATGCGCAATACAGAAAAAAGACGTAAAAATTTTTTTTTAATTAAGCTGGTCGAGGCGGTGGTTCAGTTTTAAAATTACTTAATCACTATCTAGTCAGTTTATCTATAATCTAAATCATAAGAACACAGCAAAAAGAAATCTATGCAAAAATTTGAGAAAAATTTAATAAAAGGTTAAAGCGCATGTTATCTCATCTAAATCTAGATCTAATCTGCTACACATAAAAGGAGAAAGAAGAGTTACATGACTAGCGCATGCGCGCTGAACAGCTTCGCGTCACAAGTGACGTGATTTCGAAGGAGAGTTCAATTTGCTCTAGTCGGAACATCCCGGCCCCCGTTGGACGGTGGTCCAACATCATCTGGAAAGGGGAGTGGGACGACCCTGTTGATGGCACGGCGGTAAACCCCGTTTCTCGTTCTCAGGTCCACCACTCTAACTAGTCCATCTTGACCAGTAAACGTTTGCTCGATGCGTGCTAGATTCCATTCCATTGGAATTTTGCTTGGGTCTTTCATTAAAACTAACTGTCCTACCTTTAGGTTGGGTTGTTGTGTAGCCCATTTGGCTCGAGATTGCAGGTGGCTAAGATATTCGTTTGTCCATCGGTTCCAAAATTTAGATCTTAGGTCTTGTATTAGGGTCCATCTGGAAGATAAAGACAGATTATGTGAAGTATGATTAGTTTCTGGTAACTGTAATAGGGAGGCACCTATCAGGAAATGGCCTGGAGTCAAGGCTTGAAGATCTGTTGGATCTGCAGAAAGAGGAGTTAATGGGCGGGAATTTAGGCAGGCTTCTATTTGAGTTACGAGCGTGTACAACTCTTCAAAATTTAGAATCTTTGTTTTCGCAGTCTTCACCAAGTGTTTCTTCATCGATTTTATATTAGCTTCCCATAATCCACCAAAATGTGGCGATGCAGGTGGTATAAAGTTCCACTCTATGCCTTCTTCGGCACTGAATTTTTGTACAGAGTCCGATTTGCATATTTTAAACCAGGAATCTAAGATGTTTTAGCGCCCTTGAAATTTGTAGCATTGTCACTCCAGATGGTAGTTGGTCTTGATCGTCTTGCGATAAATCGCCTAAGACTTGCAAGAAAGGCTTCTGTGCTTAAATCGGATACGATTTCAAAATGAACAGCTTTCGTACTGAAACAAATAAATATTGCGATATATGATTTCATAGTCACTTTAGATCGTCTCAAATTAGGTTTAGTAAGTATTGGACCAGCGAAATCCAGTCCTATCTTTTCAAATGGTCGAGACGGTATAACTCTATCTCTTGGTACGTTACCCCTCATTTGCTTCATGGTTTGATTTCTTGTTCTGAAACAAGTCATGCATTTACTAATAACTCGTTTGATTCTATCCTGTCCAGAAGGTATCCAATACATTTGTCTAATAAGGTACAGGGTTGTTTGAGTACCCGAATGAAGAGATTTTTTGTGGTAGTAATCTATCAATAATTCAGTAAAGTGGTGAGCTTTGGGTAAAAGTAATTGGTGTTTCCGGGATTCTGAAAGTTTCGAATTGCTTAATCGTCCACCACTCGCAAAAGTCCTTCTTTGTCTAGGAATACGTTTAATGAGAGAATTTTACTATTGTTTTGGATTTGGCGATTTGATTGTAAAGATTTAATTTCGGAATGAAATTCGGAACGTTGAACATATTTAACCAATATCTTGGTTGAATTTTGAATTTCGGAAGCACTCAAAAGGCTTTGTTTCTTAACTCAGGTTCAAGTCTACAATTTTTAGAAAATCTTAAGCACCAAGCGGTGACTCTAACTAATTTGCTGAATGAAGTATTTGTTAATGAAATCATTTGTCGTTACACGATCTACTACTGTTGCATTCATTAAAGCTCCTTTTTCGAATTTCAAGTTTTCGGTGTCTAAGCCCTTTTTGCTCCTTCAAATCTGGGCCATTTCTCCTTATCGTGAACCAACCATTCAGGTGCCGTTCCACCATAATTTATTATCTTTTAATTCGGCGACAGTTAATCCTCTAGATATCAATCTGACGGGTTGTCCTTTCCAGGACAGTGGAACCATTCACTAGATTGGGTATATTGCTGAATCTCTTGTACCCTGTTTTTACAATGGTTTTTAAACCTGTCGGACGTATTCTTTATCGAAAAGTAAGCCTATAGACGAATCTGTCCAAAATAACGCTCAAATGAATATTCTAAGCCCTTTGAAATTTTTATCAAATAACCAGCAGAAAGAGAAGCACCCATTAATTCAAGACGGGGGTAGCGAAATTGCTTTTAGTGAGCAACTCTGCTCTTCGACGCCACAAAACTAGTAAAATACTTCCATCACTAGCTGTGCTATGCGTAGATAACGACGACGCCATAAGCTTTCTTCGAAGCGTCTGAAAAACAATGTAATTGTATATCATTTATTTCCTTAGGAAGGGCATTGGCGAAACAATAGCGAGGAATACTGATACCCTTCAGCTTTTCGATTTCATTACAACCATTCATCCCAAACACGGTTATATTCTGAGGAGATAATCATCCCCATCCAGTCCCAAACACCAAATCTCTTGAATTAGACACTTATTCTAACTATATAAGGTCCGAGGAATCCCACGGGATCAAAAATGCGACCTACTGCTTGTAGAAGGTATCGTTTTGGTGTTTACTTGCTTTGAAAGAATTTCTCTAAATTTTTTGTTCGAAATAAAACAAGTCATCGTTGGCATTCCAAGCCACTCCTAGCACCCTTTGGGTAACAGAGCTTGAGTGTTAGGCTTCGACGGATTCCTTTACATCTATCCCTACTTTCTTCCACAGTTCACGTACTCTAACGAATTGGTCTGCCATTTACGTAGAAACCATGCTTGCATCCTCAATATTTTAGTACTCTGTATGCTCGTATTATAGGCGTGTTCTACATTTTCTTCTCCACCAGTGATCAAGTCGTCTACAACAAAGATGTATTTAAAATTTTGTAAATTTCAGGAAAGCTTTCTACATACCTCGTTAGGTGATACTTAATGGTTGCAGCCAGGAGAATGGTGTGAACTCACCCCAACAAGACTCTGCAGAGTCTGAACTCCTTGAGCTCTGGAACTGCGTTAGGTTTAGTGGGGTCTCGTCCCAAAGGAATCGGGCCACTTCTCGATCTTCTCATCTATCTCTATTGCAGGAACGCCTGCTTAATGTCCGCAGTCAGCGCAACAGGGTGTTGTCTAAATCGAATTAAAAGAATGAAAAGATCGGGTAATAAATTGTTTCCAGTATGCAGACAGTCATTTAAGGATACCTGTCCTTTGCCATGTGAAGAAGCGTCAACACTACTCTAATCTACTCGTGGTTTTGTCTGTCGAATCACTGTCCTCGTGTTGGAGGTAGAAGGTTGGGGCTTCTCTGGCTTCATCTAAAACAGGGAACAGGTCTCTATGATATGTTCACTTTAAGTAGTCTTCTAAAACAGCCTTGTATTCTGTGAATAATATTGGATCATTCTGGAACGTACATCGTAGTCTTGAAAATCTTTTATTAGCAACTTCTCGATTATCTTCTAATAATTGCTTCATCTCAGGTTTCCAAGGAAGTCGCACCTTATATCTCTTGTTATGAAGGATATACCTGCCTCAAAGTCTTTCATAATTGTGTTCGTCGAAATTACTACTATCTTTGTCGTCAGCTTCAACGCCAGATTCTCCAGTTCCCAAAACTGTCTTAGCTGTTGAGATAAGTTTCTCTTCCACAACTACCTTCATACTCAGTAACTCGTTAGTTGAATCAATCCGACCTTGAAGACACCATCCGAAAATGTTTCTGCGGCTACAAGCTTATCACCTAAACGTTTGAGTCTTCCTGATACTACATCAAAATAATAATCAGCACCGATTAAAATCTGAATTTATTATTCCCGTAATTATAGCAGTCTGCAGCTGTAATCCCCTCATCTGTTTTTTAGCTCTAACCAATTATCTCTGGAGCAGAATATTAGTTGCGGATATTTGCTCCGTTTCTAGCACTTCTATTTCGATATATAATGAAGGTTCTTCTCTGGTTTTCAAGTTTTAATTTCACTACATATATGTTTTTTTCAGTTGGTTTGTTGGTCCCGAATGAGTACACAGATAAGTTTCTGTCTAATAACTCGTAGTTTCAACTTCTGAGAAATATCTTGAGCTATAAAACTCCTCATCGAGCCATTATCAAGCAACAAGCGAACATGTTCGATTTTATCATCGTTAAGGGTTTCCCTTATCATTGCTGTGCATGTTGAAGTAATACACTGCACTGAGAATTTCCGTTTGGTTTAGTATTTTCCGATTCAATTTTGTAGTGAGAAATTGCCGTAACCACTTTATTTTCAGTGTTACTGTCTGATTTATTTTCGAGTTGATAACAGATGGATCTGTTATGTTTTCTATTACAACGATCGCACAATTCTCTTTTTTTGCACTCTTTAATTCGATGTTGTGCTTTCAACATAAAAAAACAACGCGCCTGTCTTCTCAAAACATCTTTCTTTCATTCACACTCAACTTTCACAGCGCTCTGATCATGTTTCGCATTGCAGTAAATGCAAGTTTGACTACTTGGCAACATGTATTCGTGTACCTTAGAACTATTTATCGCTGACGTTCGGTAGCGATCATGTTGTTTATTCGCGAAAATTGTTTTGGACTATCTCTCGAAAACTGCTTTCGACCTGACGCCAGCACTTCCCGAGCTTGTCTGGCTGTAGTTTAAACACTCTCCCCCCCTTCTCCCTTCGAACTACGAAGCATTATCGATGATTCGCGACACTCAGTTTCAATTTTTAAGAATTTCAATAATTCTGACACGTTCGATTCGCCATCTTCTGATTTATCTAAACATCTCTATTAAAATCTAAAGCAAGATCCTCAGGTATCAATTTTAAAAGTATGGGTTGTAATAAATGACCGTACATTCCAGAGTAACATTTAGCGATTCTAGAACCTTTCTGATCTGTATCTCACAAGTGTCCGTACAATTTTCTCAGTCCGGTTACATTGTAGAGTCCTTCACAGGATTAAGGTTTAATATCTAGATATGTGTGCGAATATTAATTACTTGACTTCGCAATCTGTTCTTTAATAGCGTTTTCGCTGTTTTCATAATTCTCATCTGAAAGTGCGAAGCCGCAAACAACATTGGCCGCTGCACCTCCAAGTAATGATTTTAAATATGAGAATTTATCTATTTCCGTCAAGCATATTGTTGATCAATGAGTTGTTGAATTGGTTCCAGAATTCCAGCCAGGTGGCATGGATCTCCGTAATATTTGTCGATAGTTAACTTAGGTAATTTAATAGACTTCGAGTAATTAATATTTCTTTTCCAGAATTTGAGTTATCCAATGAGTTATCGTGATCTAAGATAACCTGAGAGGTTTGTGCGAAATGGTGAAATTTGACTGAGAACTTCTGGTTTCGTTTTGAGCTTTTAACTGAGCGGAAATTTTAAGAATTCCACAACATGATTTTCTGACAATATTCAAATGATGATTCTACTTCTAACTCGAAATCTTTCTCATTATCAATAACATCTGAACTTTGTCATCAAAATCCTTTAGCTCTTTGTAGAGCTCATCTAAATAATTTGAAATGTTCTTGCAATGAGTTTATATCATATGATTCCAAATTTACTTTCTATTTTATTAATGAACTGTGTAACAACAGAACGTCTAATAGCTCTATTCTTTTTAAGCTTAGATAGCTTATCCATTTTTATATTTCTAACTGAATTATCACTATTTATTCAATAGTCAATGTTCTTCAAGTTCAAACTAATAGTTTATATTAATAAATTAGAATCCTTACCTTGATCTAAGGAGTTGAGTCAAGGTGAAATTGTATTCCAATTGTATTCTTTAATCAATCACAAAAATGTATTCAACGGTTATTTATAATCCGAATCTTTTCCCGGCCGATTGCACCAATTATGTCGAGGCGGTGGTTCAGTTTTAAAATTACTTAATCACCTATCTAGTCAGTTTATCTATAATCTAAATCAATAAGACACAGCAAAAAGAAATCTATGCAAAAATTTGAGAAAAATTTAATAAAGGTTAAAGCGCATGTTATCCTCATCTAAATCTAGATCTAATCTGCTACACATAAAGGAGAAAGAAGAGTTACATGACTAGCGCATGCGCGCTGACAGCTTCGCGTCACAAGTGACGTGATTTCGAAGGAGAGTTCAATTTGCTCTAGTCGGAACATAAGCTTTAATTCTTTGAAAATATGGAAAAAAACATGAAAAGATGATTTAGGGCAAGAATTTGGTTACATGTAAACGATAAAAAAAAGTATTGTTTAGAAATGATGCAAGATTTTTAATATGGCGTGTTGTCTCCTCGAACAGCTAAGACTGCTGCCACCTGTTTTCCATGGATGCGATGATGTATCGATAAGACTTTGGGGAATACTGTTCCCTCTTCAAGAAGTGCAATCTCCAAGTCTTGGAGAGTAAAAGGAGGCCTTGGTCTCACAGCAATGCATCGTCCCGAGCATGCCCAGACATGCTCGATTGGATTCATGTCAGGAGAGCACGCTGGCCATTCCATACGCTGTATAGTTTCAGCTTCAAGCATGTGCTCCACAAGACGAGCTGTATGCAGTCTGGCATTATCATGCTGGAAAACAAAAGAATCTCCAGTGGCTGCTGCGTAAGGTGTGACATGAGTTCTCAGTATCTCGTCTGCATACCTTCGGGCCGTCAAAGTACCATTCCGAATGATATGCAGGGTCCTTACGTCCACCTATGCTGATTCCACCCCATACCATAAAACCAGCTCGTCTGTTTGTGACCTTTCACGAACGAATGTGGGGTTATTTCGAGTGTCCCTTTCCCTCCATACCAAAACACGTCGGGTGTCACACTCCAGACTGAATCGGGACTCGTCTGTAAACAGCAACTTGGCTCCAATCATGTTGCTCCCAATCCTCGATGTTCAGCAGTCCATCTTCTTCGGGCCGCCCGGTGGCGTGAGGTCAACGGAATGCAGGACCATTCCGCCTGCGTGCATAGAGACCTCCCTGATGAAGCCTATTACGTACTGTTTGGCTGGACACCCTTCGTCCTGTTGCAAGAGCAACTGTCTTTGCAGCTGAGTAGCTTGTCTGTCCTGTTTCGACGAGCTGTTAACAATATATACCGGTCAATCAGTTGCTGTAGTGGCGCGTGGCCGACCTTGGCCCTGGTCGACGTCTAACATTCCTTGTTTCTTGGAATCGATTCCACATCCTTGCAGGCGTCACTTCTGACGACTCCAACAGCGTCCGCGACACTACGTTGTGTTTGCCCGGATTCAAGTCTGCCTATAATACACCATGCCTTGGATTCCGGTAAATCACGTTGGTGAGACATTTTCAAGTCACCTTTTCTCAAAGGGAATAACTGAGAAATCGAATTTCACAGTTAAGGCAGTGAAACAGACGTTTCTGCAACATCCCGATTTCTGCCCTTATGTTCTTTTTTCTGGTTTTTGACGTCATGAACTTTGATTTGCATATGAAGTTTTCTTCTTCTGTTTCCTGCTAGGCTTTTAAAATTATGGATGATTTATTTTATGGTACTTATCGGTGTAAGTATTTGCGTAATTTCGTTAAAACCATGTACTCCCCTAATTGTTTTGAGCAGTGTATTTCGTTATGCACGTGACGATAAATTAATTTAAAGTACCAGAAAAAGAAATCCGTGATGAGCATTTAATAATTAAATTCGGAAATTAACCCTTTAGAAATTCACCAAAAATCCGAAAATGGGGGTAAAGACTCGAAAAAGATTCCACCTTAAAGAAATTCCATGATCCCTCGTGTGATATAAATTTTATAACCCTAAATTATCATCTCTAATGCGAAGCTAAATAAAGTTACTAAAACAGCTGAAAAATTTAATTCCTAAAAAATCCAAGAAGAATCTCTGAAAAATCTTTCCCAGTGCACCCCTACACTACCAGAAGAATCGCAATGCAAAATTTCAGCCCCTTAGGTCCAGCGGTCTCGTCTGTGCGTTGTAAGTCAGTCAGTCAGTTATTGAACTGTTTTGTATATTTAGATGAATTATTTATAGAATTCGTCACCAGAAAATATTTACCGCATTTTTAGACATGTTTCTACTAAATCGGCACAAAGTTGTGGTGGATTCCTGATGTTCTTGTAAACTCTCCATAAAGGAGAGGAATATGTAAATCTATCAAACCTAAACGCACTAACCGAATGACCGTGAAAACACTGTGATATATGAACTTATAAATTGACACTGGAATTTGTCAACGGAAAATATTCCGAATATTTTTCCTCTTGAAATAAGTGGTAGGGATGTCATAAACGAGTATTTTTCAATAACAGGTACAACCAATCCAGTTCCAAAGAAATACCTATTACTCTAACCTCGTCTTCCACTTTCATTCCCGTTGTCCTGTCACCCTCTCTCCCTCCATACTCATTTACCGAGTAGGTCTATACCCCGTACCTGTTACCGCTTCGCCTAGTGCAGGGGTTCCCAAACTTATTTGACCTACCGCCCCCTTTTCAGAGAAAAAATCACTCACCGTCCCCCTGGAAGTTTACCGTTTTATGCGAGTTAACAGAGATACAATAACAAATTTTCGGCCTTTTATGTATCTGTTTTTCTACGTATATAGAACATAGTAAAGAAATATGTTGTTGTAAATAAGGTCCAGAGGTTTGGTCTGTGAATTGTATGTCAGTCAGTCAGTCAGTTACGAAACTGTTTAATATATATAGATATAACTACATAGGTACTTACGTATTATAGCTGAAGCTTTGCGGTTTGGAGAAAAAGCGGCAATAAAGCGCCAATTATGCGCCCCATCCTTGTTGATAGAATTGTTTTCGCCATTCATTGCTTTTCGCTCCTGTTCTAAGTTTCGTTTTGAAGATTTAATTTTTTTAGGTTATGAAAGTTATTTGACAAAGATCTTTTATAAAAGAAGTTTGACGAGAAATATGACAGTGTAATACTTCAACTTTGATAAAAGATAACTTTTATAAAAGTTGGGTTCTTCGTCCAAGTTTTATAAAAGATTTCAGTGCCCGGATGTTATAAACAACATTTCGAGCAACAGCATGTTAAAAAATACAAATGTGTGGAAAACGCGGCAGATAAAGAACAACATTTCGATTCGAAATAGTTTTAGCTCTAATTAAAAATTGCGCACTAATGACAAACAGAAATACACGAAATATTCAAAATGAGTATGTTAAAAACGTAAATCTTTCAAAGGAAAAGTCTTAGGATGCTGAAATTTTGCATGTGGTTACTCCTAAGCTCTAGATGCCACTAAGAAATATTTTTAAAAAGTGCAAATATTAAGGGGTTTAAAAGGGGCTTAACTCCCTCCCCACAGAAAAAAAAAACCCATTGTATCTCTGAAACCATAGGACCCAGGAAGTGAAATTTCGTATGGTGGTTTCCCCTTAAGCCCTAGGTGCCCACTAAAAAATCTTTTTGAAAAATGCAAATTTTAAGGGGGTTAAAAGTGGCTTAACCCCCCCCCTCTAAAAAAAACCCCATAGTATCTCTGGAACCATAAAGCCTAGAAAGCTGAAATTTTGCATGGTGGTTCCCCTTAAGCCCTAGGTACACACCAATAAATATTTTTAAGAGCTCGAATTTTAAGGGGTTTAACCCCCCTCCCCCCTAAAACATCCCACTGTATCTCTGGAACCATAGGGTCTAGGAAGCTGAAATTTTGTATGGTACTTCCCCTTAAGCCCTAGGTACACACCAATAAATTTTTTTTAAGTGCTCGAATTTTAAGGGATTTAGCCCCCTTAGATAGAAATAACTTTTATAAAAGATCTTTGTCAAAGAACTTTGATAGTGTAATAGGGGTATTTTGAGGTTATAGCATTTCTTTTATGTATAACTGTTATAAAAGATTCAAATAACTTTTTAAAATATCTTTGTCAAAGAACTTTGATAGTGTAATATAGGCCAAAAGGAAGAAGATGCAGTGTTTTTTTTCCAGATCCGTGGAATTTTTCCCAGTCAGCGTGTATGCCCTAACTTTCACAACATGCGTGCCTATTCTAATCGACCAGTAGCTGGAGATGTAATATTAAAGATTGCGGCAAAACAGTCAGAATTCAGAAGGAAAACTGGTTCTACGGTTCCCGATTGCCATTACTTTAAAATCCCGATTACCAAACTTTAAGTATTTGCATTTTCCGTCGAAACCTGTATGCATATCAATTTGTGTCTAATTTGCATTACCCCTTCTTGGCGCGTCGCTTTTTTTTGTCTAAGAGTGTATTCACTATTTTGTCTTTAATATGAAATTTTTAATTAGATCTAAAATTATCTATAGCGAAATCATGTTCTTCAGCTGCTTATTTTTTTTTAACTTTTCCATGTGTTTTCCAAATACTTTTTTAAACATGCTGCTGCTCAAAATGTTGATGCATGTTTAATAACTGCTTTCGCATATTTCATGCACGTGCTTCGCCACAGATTACACGAGTGCCATGAATTATGTCATTTGGTTCATTTAATTTCAATTAACTTTATCAGTAAGATGGGGGTCCTTTCTCATAAGGAGTCATCGCAGAATTTAACGACAGTGATCCGAATTTAAATACGAGTTTTGGATATTTCATTTTTATTTTGGGGATTTAAAACCACTTTACAACCTCCTAAAAAGTTGCTTTTTAAACATCTTTCTTGGCCAGCACCTAGAGCCTAAGAGGAAACGCCATGCAAAATTTCAACTTCTTCGGCCGTATTGTTCCAGAGATACAGTAGGATATTTTTTTTGGGGGGTGGGGGGAGGACTAAACCCCTTAAAATTTGAATGTAAAAAAACATTTATTGGTGTGCACCTACGGCTCAAGGAAACCAACCAACAAAAATTTCAGGCTTCCAGGCCTTATGGTTCCAGAGATACAGTGGGTTATTTCTTTTTTTGGGGGGGGGGCTAAACCCCTTAAAATTTGAACTAAAAAGGAAAAAATTATTGGTGTGCACCTAGGGCTTAAGGAAAACGAACCAACCAACCAAATTTCAGCATCCCAGGCCTTATGGTTCCAGAGATACAGTGGGTTTATTTATTTTTTTGGGGGGGGGGGGCTAAACCCCTTAAAATTTGAACTAAAAAAATTATTAGTGTGCACCTAGGGCTTAAGGGAAACCAAACAAACAAATTTCAGCTTCCCAGGCCTTATGGTTCCAGAGATACAGTGGTTTTTTTAGAGGGAAGGGGGCTAAACCTCTTAAAATCCGAACTTTAAAAAGATATTTATAGGTGTGCCTCTAGGGCTTAAGAAGAACCACCATACAAAATTTCAGCTTCCTAGGCCTTATGGTTCCAGAGATACAGTGGGTTTTTAGGGGGAAGGGGCTAAACCCCTTAAATTCCGAACTTTAAAAGATATTTATAGGTGTGCCCCTAGGGCTTAAGAGGAACCACCATACAAAATTTCAGCGTCCTAGGCCTTATGGTTCCAGGGATACAGTAGGATTTTTTGGGGGGGCAGGGGGTTAAGCTCTTTTTAACCCCCTTAAAATTTACAGTTTCCAAAAAAATGATTTCTTAGAAGTCACCTAGGGATTATGGGGAACCACTATACGAAATTTCAATTTCCTAGGCCCTATGGTTCCAAAGATACAGTGGATGTTTTTAGAAGGGGGCAGGAGGTTAAGCTCTTTTAACCCCTTAAAATTTACAGTTTCCAAAAAATATTTCTTAGAAGGCACCTAGGGATTATGGGAAACCACCATACGAAATTTCAAGTTCCTAGGCCCTATGGATCGAAATTTAAGGGCAAAGCCCCTAATTAAGGGGCAAAGCCCCTAATTAAGGGCAAAGCCCCTCGAAATTTAAGGAACAAAACCCCTTAAATTTCGAGTGTTCAAAATGATTTATTGGTATGCACCTAGAGCTTAAGAGGAACCACCATAGGAAATTTCAGCTTCCTAGGCCTTGTGGTTCCAGAGATACAGTGGGTGGTTTTAAAGGGGGCAGGGGGTTAAGCTCTTTTTAACCCCCTTAAAATTTACAGTTTCCAAAAACAGATTTCTTAGAAGTCACCTAGGGATTATGGGGAACCACTATACGAAATTTCAATTTCCTAGACCCTATGGTTCCAAAGATATAGTGGGTGTTTTTAGAGGGGGGCAGGGGGTTAAGCTCTTTTAACCCCTTAAAATTTACAGTTTCCAAATTAAAGATTTCTTAGAAGGCACCTAGGGATTATGGAGAACCACCATACGAAATTTCAACTTCCTAGGCCCTATGGTTCGAAATTTAAGGGCAAAGTTCCTAATTAAGGGGCAAAGCCCCTCGAAATTTAAGGGGCAAAACCCCTTAAATTTCGAGCGTTCAAAATGATTTATTGGTATGCACCTAGAGCTTAAGAGGAACCACCATAGGAAATTTCAGCTTCCTAGGCCTTGTGGTTCCAGAGATACAGTGGGTGTTTTTAGAGGGGGGCAGGGGGTTATGCCCTTTTTAATCCCCTTAAAATTTGTATTTAATAAAAATATCTTATTTGGCACGTAGAACTTGGGAGTAACCACGTTTTCCACACATTTGTATTATTTTAACATGCTTCTGCTCGAAATGTTTATAATTTCCGGGCAGGAAATAGGTTGCCACTGTGAAGTTAGGTGTTGGCGAGCAGATATTATGCCAAGGGTTAAAGGCTGCCAAGCTTCAGCTATAATACGTAAGTACCACTATATATATTTATTTATTGCTTATATTTATTTATTGTTTGAATTATTTATTGTATATTTAATTTTGTGTTATTTATTAAATTACGTTATAAAATTGAATTCCATAATGACACGCAGGGGGATATTTTAACAGTATCAAAACACAATGGGGAATATTTTCCACTTAACTGCTTTCTTGTCATGTCAGAAAAGATAACATTTGCTTCGGGCAGGAGAGTGCTTATTCAAACACAAAAATGAATATTGAAATGACTTCATTAAAAATTAATTTTGGGTGGAGTCAAGTGCAAATTGTCTCGTCTCAGTCGAGGGCTATTTATTAACACAAATACAGTCCAAGCTTCATCTTTTAACAGTGTCAGGGAACCGGACATGCACGTTTTTCAGTGCAAACTTTTTGCCCTAGTTTTTTTCGTGGGTGCGGATCTGGTGCATTCCGAGTAAGTAATTTTTTTTTTTTTAAATTCGTTATTGATGTTATAAAATATTTAAATTAAGTTATTATATTAATAATGTTGTGAATAATATAGGCGTTAATTGAGCTTTTGTATACCATTGGATGACTGAGTTCAGTTTTCAATTTTAAAGGTAGTTCACATTTAGGTTTATCTGAATAACGGAGTTTTAGATGTCGAATGAATCAGAAATTAGGATTCTTCATGTATATACACAGTGAAACCTCTGTAATGTAATATATATATATATATATATATATATATATATACACACACACATTTATGTATATATATGTAAGTAATTAATATATAAATAATAGTCCAGGCCCACTCACTAACAACAGAGTAATTATGTGATTACATAAATGTTTTTAACTATCGTAATTTTTTTTTCCTAAAGAGAGGTACTGGAACGCCGTTCTGTCTCAAATCGAGCCGTGCATATATATATATATATATATATATATATATATATATATACAGGTAACCCCCCTATAACACGGTAGATAGGTTCCGAGAAGATGCTGTGTTTTGTGAAACCCCAGAGTTAGTACAAAGAGGGTGGTTACGTTCCGAAAATTTATTTAAAAGAAACATTTTTTTAATAAATTCCATACAAGCAACTTAATTTTTATTAAAAATATAAATGTATGTATAATACAAAAGGAAAAGAAACAAAAAATTTTATTTTCATTTAATGCGACCTTAATTTAATAAATTTCTTCCTCATCACTGCTCAGTACAATCAAACGAGAACGTTTTTTCGATTGAACGATATCACCTTCACTTTCATAACCTTTTTCTTGATTTAGATTTTTTGAACCTTCTATCCTCTTTAAAAAATCTGTAATTTTGGTTTGTTTGCTGGTTCTTACAAGGTCATTGTAGATTTCACGGTATGGAGATAGACAGTTTTGCAGCTCCTTTTTGAATTCTTTGCTTCTTTCAGCGGAAGGGTCTGCATTCAAGCAAAATGATTCAAGATTTTCGGCTAAGCTTAGGTCATCTTGTAATTTTTTTTAGGGTTAAATTATTAACTTCACAATCTTGGTCAGTGCTATTGTCCTCAGAATCGATATGATATACAGCTTCGGACGCAATTTCCATCAAATCCGCTTCGCCAACTTTTTCCTCTAATAAATCTTGAACGTCCTCAATAGACATATCCACAAAACCTTCGCCTCCGATTGATTTAGCAAGTTCTAATATGCCACCGATTTCCTTTTCTTACGATTCTATTTCAACTGAAGATGGCCATACCTTCTTCCAACATGCATTTAACGTTGATAATTTTAGTTCTTTCAGCGACAAAGATATGATGTCGATGACGTGATTAATTGAAAATTGCTTCCAAGCTTATTCCATTACATTAATTGATTTCGAATCGGTTACGTCTAAAATCCACTGTAATGCTCTTCTTATGAAATAAGTTAGTGCGTGACGCTTTCCGCTATGACATCGGAATAGAGTTATACATGAATAAATTATAATTTGTTTATACATTTTCATGTAAAGCCACTACAGCTCATTATTCCTTCCAGTCATTTTTTTAAGGTAATTTAGTTTTTAAATGTGTTAAACAAATATCATGTTATCTAGCGCTGTATAAACATAGTTTTTGTAGAAAAGTTTTCGCAATTTTTTTATCACTAGGTATATCATCAAACAACTATCTCTTCCCTTATATTACTTTAGTTCCTACGTTTCATAAAACACCTATTGCTTTTAGAGCAGTAACCTGTGGTCACAACACTTATGCTACTAAAGCAAGTGTAATATTATTAAATTACCTTAAATTTACCTATAAAACTATAACTTCTGGTGTTTGTGGTATAATTGATAATAGCTTTAGTCTAATTAGAAAACTACAAACATTAGATAATTGTAAAACAGTAGTAACTTATGATTTTAAAGATTTATTTAAAAACATCAATATAATTGATTTAAATAGAATAATCATAAAGTTAGTACAAAATAATATTCAATACTTAGGCAATGAAATTAATCTTACTAGTTTCAATAGGCTCCTAGATTTGGCAACTAAACATAATTACATAGTTCATAATAATAGAATATACTTACAGACCAAAGGTGTACCACAAGGTGGAAATGCTTCAAGTATGCTAGCTAATTTATACTTACATTATTTTGAAATTAATAATATAGATAATTGCAGTTACAATATATTTAGGTATATAGATGATATAATAGTAATTAATAAAAGTAATAATCCTATAGACTTAAACTTTTACCCTCCTAATATGGAACTAATTAAAAGTAGCCAAGATAATATTAATGTAAACTTTTTAGATATTAATATTAAATTAAATTCTCAAAGCAAATTTACTTTTGACTTATACGACAAAAGATCTGATTATGATTTTAATATTGTTAAATTTCAAAATTTCCTAACCTGTTTACATAAATCTGTTTTTAATAACATTATTGTAAATCAGTTAGTTCGTACAAATAGGCTATGTTCTAAAGACAATAGGAATAAGCATATTTTAGACTTGATAGATGTGCTAACACGTAATTATTACCCCGATAGTCTATCCAAACACATAATTGGTTGTTTTAGTTTTAATGAATAGTTTGTTCTGTTGCAATTAATAAGTAAATCATAATAATAAGTAAAATTAGAAAAAATAACTACTAAAAATAAAAAATAACTACTACAAATAAAAAATAAAAAAATTAAATTAAAAACTAAAGTAAAAATAAAAATAAGATAAATAACTATTAGTAATAAAAATAAAAAACTAAATTAATAAAGGATTAATAGTCCTAAAACACAGTATCCATAGTAGGCCAGTTTCTGTGTTTCCATAATCTCCATGGTTGCAAGTTTTGTGACGTCAGTCATCTTTCGGTTACTTATTCTTAACTTCCACTCTGTCTAGAGCCAGTCTTGGTGTTATATGGTTAGTAACTCTTAATTCAATTCTTCTGTTTTTCATGGACTGTATGGTGTCTAAGTATGTTTATTGCATGAAGCTACAGCTGTAGCTTCATGGTTTATTGTACAGATCATACTTAACTGAAACAGTCCATTAGGTTTTTTTAGGCAGTATTGACACCACTGATGATGAGATAGTGCCTAAAACCTCTTTCAATCTTATCTTTTCATGTTTTTCGTTCCTGGCTGTAGTAGCTTTAGTGCTCATACTGGTTTTTTTCTTTCAACTACATATAAGAAAGAAATGTGCAAGAAAAAAAATTAAATAAAAACAATAATAATAATAATTTACGGTAGCAGATGATTAAGCATAAATCAGTAAGGATAATAACATTTTTCGGTTAATGTTGTTGATAAAATTCACTGATTATTCATTATATTATTGTTAATCAATTATGTGTTTTATGACAGGTGAAAAAAATGTATCTGCTCACTTGTCAGATTTTGAGAATTAAATTGTTGATGATAATAAAAACAAAGTCTTATGAAAAAAATTTATTTTATAGTAAACAAGATTATCATTAGCAAAACATAAATATTTTTTAGAAAAACAACTTGGTATATGTGTATGTATTGTACAATAGGTATACAGATTTTATAAAATTCACTGATTATTCATTATATTATTGGTAATAATTTATGTGTTTTATGACAGGTGAAAAAATTGTATCTGCTCACTTGTCAGGATTTTGAGAATTAAATTGTTGATGATAATAAAAACAAAGTCTTATGAAAGAAATTTATTTTATAGAAAACAAGATTATCATTAGCAAAACATAAATATTTTTTAGAAAAAACAACTTGGTATATATGTATTTATGGTACAATATTTATACAGATTTTATAAATAATCAACCGAACAATTGTAGTTTGCACATAAATATTAATTATCCCTTTATGTAAATATGAATTAAACTGTACCCTAATACAATTAAATTAATATTACAGAAAAATTAATTACTAAAATTTTATTGAATCAAAAAAATAGAATATTATTTAATGTTCTAAAAATTAACAGTGTTAACAGCTACCTTAATAGTAATACTAACTTTTTGTATCGAAATCAAATAACAAAACTGAATAGGTATTTAATTATAAACGCATTGCATTAATTATTACGCATTATTGTTAAAATGTACATGACATTTGTAAAAATCTTACATTAATCATTAATAAAGTTGTTACACTTAAAGTTTTGTTTTCGTTACTTCTTTGTTTATTTTTAGTCTTAAAATAATTGCTCACGATAGACGGTCAATCACCACAGAATAGGTCGAAGCGGTAACAGGTACGGATATAGACTTCGGTAAATGAGTATGGAGGGGAGAGAGGGTGACGCTATCACGGGAATGAAACTGGAAGACGAGGTTAGAGTAATAGGTATTTGTTGCAGGAATTTTTTGGGAACTGGATCGGTTGTACCTGTTACTGAAAAATACTCGTTCTTGGCATCTCTAGTGATCTCACAGACATTCAGTCCGTAAGTCTATAGTTCGCCAGATTTAGATTCTTCCCTCGTTTATAGAGAGTTCAGGATATTCAGACTGCATCAAGATATTGGCGATCCGGCTAATTGGGGTATAAAATGGAGTTCCCTGGTCCGATTGGACTTTACCTCCAGTAAGCAAGTTAATGGTGTCAAGATATCTGTGCTCAGTAAATTAAGTAATAAGGAAGAGAGAGGTATTAAGTTAATTATTCATTACTTTAAGGTTAACTTAAGGGGAGAGAGAGTAGGTCAATAAGTTATCTAGTAATTTAAGATGGCTCAGAGAAGTAGCAAGATAGTTAAGTTAATTTAATTTAGAGTAGTTAATTAAAGTTTCGGTATTTAATAATTTATTTTTTAGAAGTCATGAGGAAACGAAAATAAAAAGGCCCTCTTCAGGGTCGTACAACTACATAACGAGAAGATAGCGAAGCCTCTATGGAGAGGCTAAAAATAGCAGGAGGAAGATATTGGCGACTTCAAATGCTCTTTACTAAAAACATATGTGAAAAATTCGTAAAACCTTTCTGGTGAAAGTTTCTATAAATGATTTTTCTTATTCTTATATGAGATCATAAATTTTTATGTATCCCGTTTCGTTAATTTTTTAGCTTAAATATTGGATTAATAGATTTGGATTCTCCTCCCGTTAAAGGAGAGTTCAGGATATTGACTCTGCAAAAAGTATTGGTGACGCTAAAACAGGCTTTACCCCAAACATGTGTGAAAAATTCGTAAAATCTTTCTGGTGACAGTTTCTATAAATGATTTTTTTTTTATTCATATATGAAATCATAAATTTTTATGTATTACGTTTCATTAATTTTTTAGTTTAAATATTGGATTAATAACTTGTTTCAAATACATTTTAATAATTGATGAGGAAGAAATATTTTTTTAAAGATTAATATTTCTAAAATGTAATATTAGCAGGAAACAACTAGGTATTATATACTAAGTAAATATGAATTATAATTAAAATATCAGATTTCAAATGAAATGTCCACTGTGACAAATTTTCATAAATCCACTGAATATTTCAATTTAATAAAATATAAGTCCTGACTTTTAAAAATTTATTATGTGTCTTAAACTTAAAAGAAGGTTAATAATTTTTTTCCTAATTGCTGGGAGAACTGAGTGTATGCCCTTCTCTTGGGGGGGGGGGGGGGGGGGGGAGCCTGGAGGTGAAACCAGTTCGCCGAATGCGTTGCCCCGGGTGCTCCACAAGGGGTGGGTCCACACTGCATCCGTTTGATAGTCCGCGAATTTTGAACTGAGTCAAGTGATGGGACCAGACCATTTGATCTAGCACCCCGAGAGGTAAATAAGAGAACTTGGAGGACATTGCAGCCATGCCCTATTTTACGTGCCCCGGCCACCATTAGTGAACCATTATTGGATTTTGTCAGCGACCGGCCTCGAACCCGCACACTTGAACTCACTGGCTCGACGCCTTTGCTAACCTGGCCACCACGCCCTTTAATAAAAAATATAAAACTATTCTTTATAAAATACTTTAATTGTTGTGAAATTGAATCATTAATACATAATGATTTACTACGTTTTCCCTCCCAGAGATGGCCCCTGTAGAAACAGTGAGAAAATAAAGTTCATGAATCTTCACAGCCATATTAAACCAAGTGCATAGGACATTTTAACATCGAGTACAAATGAATAATATATTTTGTTTTAGCATAATGAGTAGCAATGAAGAGTCTTCAGGTGAAGAATATGTTCCAGCTTTATTTCCCACCAATATTAGACTGCCACTGCCCTCGTCGATGTGCTGATTTATTTACCAATGATCGACGTAAAGTAGTTTTTGATAGTTTCTGGAAACTTGGAGACTATTCTATACAAAATGCATTCATTCGTGGTTTGGTGCAAAGAAAAAAAGGTAATTAGGTCAAGACTTCGTGATGGTACTGGTGCTGCAAAATCTTGCAAATATGAATACACACTTAGAGTAAAAGAAGACAATATTCGAGTATGCAAAAAATACTTTCTTGGTACTTTTCAACTTAGTTGGGGCCGTGTTTATAGATGTTTAACCAAAGATGATGTGTCCGCCATTGTAGACTCCAGAGGCAGGCATACCCCTGGGAACAAAATTGACATTTCTGATGTTGTGGCACACATTAAGTAATTTCCTGCTCATAAAAGTCACTATTCCAGGAAAGATAATCCTGAGAGAAAGTATCTTCATCATTATCTTTCCATTCGAAAAATGTATGACATGTATGCAGAGGAATGTAGAGATAAGGATAAGGTCCGCGTGTAAGAAAAATTTTATTATGCAATTTTCACAACGAAGTTCAATTTACATTTCAAGTTGCCAAGTACAGATACATGTCGTTTGTGCGATGAAATTTCAACACAGTTGTCAGCAGAGAATGAAGAAAATACCATAAAAAGTCTTGAGACCAAAAAGGAACTCCATTTGCGGAGAGCAGATCAGGCTAGAACCGAAATAAAAAGAGACAAGGAAAAAGCTTCAGATGATAGATACTGCTGTACTTTTGACTTACAGAAAGCACTTCCCTTTCCTAAACTCACACCATCAGTAGCTTATTATAAACGTAATCTCTAAGTTTATAATTTTGGGA
This sequence comes from Dolomedes plantarius, assembly GCA_907164885.2. Taxonomy (NCBI): domain Eukaryota; kingdom Metazoa; phylum Arthropoda; class Arachnida; order Araneae; family Dolomedidae; genus Dolomedes; species Dolomedes plantarius. The sequence goes on along the minus strand of OU015499.1, from coordinate 115,993,446 downwards.
TACATTCCTTTAATGATAATACTGGATTCATGTATCTGTGGCATGAGACAGAGGGCGGAAGAGGCTCCCAAGACCTTTCAAGCATTCTCTTAAGACATCTTAAAAATAATTCTGCATCTCATAAGGATATTGTTCTATACTCTTATGCCTGTTGTGGGCAAAATCGGAACATCAAAGTGGCCCTTACACTGCTGAAACTAGTCAATAGCACAGACATTGTAGCACAGAAAACTGACCACAAATTCATGGTCTCTGGTCACTCCTTCCTTCCCAATGATGCAGAATTTGGAGTGATTGAAGCAGCAAGTCGTAAGAAAGAACATATTTACGTTCCAACGGATTGGAAGGAAACTATAATAAATGCAAAGAGAAAACATCCTAAATTTACAGTCATTAATATTAAACATTGTGATTTCCTCTCTACAAGATCATTAGAAGAAACCATCACAAACAGAAAGAAGGACACCGTGGGAGCTCCTTTATATTGGCTGAATATTAGATGGTTGCGAGTTATGAGAGGTTGTCCTTTCATTTTACAGTTCAAAGAAACCTTGAATGAAGATGTACCTCTCCGGGAAATAAATTTGCGAAAGAAGGCTCGTGGACGACAGTTGCTCTCTCTGTCATCTGTTACTCAAGATACATTGTACATGAGTAGGAGAAAGATTAGTGTTGCCAAAAAGAAAGATATGATGAGTCTCCTTCCATTCATTCCACCGATCAATAATCATTTTTTCAAGAACCTTCCAGTGGAAACAAATACTAGGATCCAGGACATAAGTTCGGTAAAAGAGGAAGATGATGATACAATTGCATACTGTGACTAAGAAAAGTTAAATGGCAGCATGAGTCATAAGTTATTTTTTGTTTGCATCGGAAAAGTGAATCGAATTAAATTTTTATTCTTTTTCATTCACATAATGTATATTATTGTAGTTTTTTTTTATTAAAGTCTAACGTAGTATTCTTCCATGCAATAGAATGTTCATAGCCATAGCGAACCAAGTCCAAGTTTTTTACTGAAAACCCCAATATGATACAGAAATATTTATTTCCTACTTATAGATGCAGGACAATTAAAAAAGAAACAGTTTTAACAATATAATGTCATATTTGTCTTTACAATATCACTTGACTAAAATTGATTCTCACAAAAACTTCAAACCTTGATTTCTTCCATTTAGTTTAGATGGACTTGGTTCACTATGGTCGTGACCCCCTCAATTCACACGGTATTTATATTGTGTCATTATTTCAATCACGAACACACACACATACAACTGCACTTTCTGTTTCTCGACTTTCCATTATAAAATTGCAATAATGACACAATATAAATCCCGTGTGAAATAAAACAATAACAAACAAAAAATAGAAAAGAAAAAATGGCATTTTTTTCGCACACTGAAGTTGATTTTGGATTTTTTTTCTCTTTCGATACTCTTTTTGACGCTGAGCATATGATTTTACTATTATTTCTCTGTAATGCATGTAAATAGTAAATAGTAAACACTCGAATAACACGTATATTAAAGGAATGTAAACAGTAAATACTTGTATTAATTTATATGATTTATTAACTTACTTTTGTAATTTTTCATTATTTACACTTGCTGCAGTTTCTGTTTCTCGATCTTCCATTATAAAATTGTAATAATGACACAATATAAATCCCGTGTGAATTAAAACAATAACAAACAAAAAATAAGTTTAAATAATATTTACACGTGTTTCGAATTCAGGTTATACAGCTGACCGCGCACAATGCTTACTGACCGAATCTCGATACTCGCACGAACACACACACATACAACCGTATATAATAGAAAGAGACAGAGAGAAAGAAAAAGAGAGGGAAGGTCGCCTGGAAGGGGCATAACGCTTTTTCCTTACGTGACGATTTCTGCCAGTTCACTTTACTGTAAGCCGCGTAAAAGAACTTCGTTCCAAAAAAAAAATTAAATGGGGTAGAAAATATTCTTGCGTTAATTATGTTATGTGTTTACTTGTGTAAAATGCATTTACCTGAAATGTAACTCCAGTAAGGACACCGAAAAAAAAAACACTTTCCAAAATAATGTCGACAATAAAATTATCAAAGAAACACACTGCAAATACTAAATAAAAGGTCAGAAATATTGTATCGTCTGCCGGCTCACTCGAATTACAAAAGGTCAGCGCATGCTCGAGTGTAGCGGAGCAACACAGGGGAATCCCCGTGTTTATAGTAAAAGAAATTATATACTTAAAACGTTCCATTTCTATTATAAAATAATAATGAAATAATTTTAAAAAATTCCCAAATTACCTTCATTTGCTGTCGAAATTTAACAGTAATTTCGGTTGTCATAATTACCAATAATACCGGTTAACCGGATGTCGGTAATGCAAACCTTAGGCACAACAGCGCTTTGTTCTTCGAAAAGACGCGCTAAAAAAAATGGGTGAAGAGTACGGGACGTTCCGGACGTGCGGCATTGGGACAAATAATGCTGCAGTATATTTAAGTATATATGACAATTGCTCACTCGGACAATATTTTCGGGGGGCCCCCACTTTCTTGGGGGCCCTAAGCTATAGCTTGTGTAGCTTATACGTAAATCCTGCACTGTATTTGCAGCATGCGAGTTTTAAAGTTCTACATTAGAGCTCATTAGAGTCAGTGATGTAACTACATTACATGGGCCACGACCGCCAACGTAGATGTGCATAGTAATTGACCAATGGTTATAAAGAAGAAAGCAGATAAGTTGAAATTTGGATCCGGGAGAATGAACAAAGTGATTTGTAGAATAGAAGGAAGTTTAATGTTAATATTAGGAGCAATGCAAGGAAAGAGAGAGTTAACTTATAAGAGAAATTGTCTACAAAAGTAGGGTAAAAATTTACTTAACAGTAACCACAGGACCATAGGACTAGATGTTTAACTGAGTTTCCTAGGCCAACGCCGTCAAACTCAGATATTTCATAAATTGTCATCGAATAGCTGGATTTCCTCAGGAAATAGAAAAAGCTCGTTGTGCGAAACGTCAAAAGTTCAGGATAACTTAACAGTAAACAGTTGAATTTATAATTAATAAATAAATTTTATATAAAATTTCTGGGAACAGGAGCTACTAATTTTCTCGCCAAATATTTCTGGTCGCGCTACAACTGGGAATATCCTGTACGGAAGCATTTTGATTTAATTTTTTCCCTTTCCATTGTTTTTCCCTCTTGTAAGAAGAACCTTTAAATCTGTACTTTCTAGCCTACATTCTTAGTGGCGTATTTGTTCTTAAAAATAGTTGTCAATTATGTGACTTTTGAAGTTCTACAAAATTTTGATGAAGAATAGGAGCTTCAAATTTTCCAGCCAACTGCTTCTCGTTGTGTCACTACTGGGAATTTCTTATATAAATTTCATAGAAAGCGTTTTAATTTCACTTTCTTTTTTTTCATCGATTTCTTTCTTGAAGCAAACTTTTGAACTTGCTCCTTTTCTAACCTTCATTCAGAAAATAACGTATTTGTTCTTAAAAATCGTTGTCAAGTATGTGAGTTTTAAAGTTCTACAAAATTTTGGAGAATAGGAGCTACTAACTTTTAATATTTTTAGTCGTGCTACAACTGGGAATTTCCTGTACGAACGACACGGAAAGTATTTTGATTTTTTATTTTTTTTCATCAGTTTTTTCATTCTTGTAAGCAGAACCTTTAAATCTGTACTTTCTGGTCTACATTCTTAATGGCGTATTTGTTTCTAAAAATAATTGTCAATTATGTGACTTTTAATGTTCTACAAAATTTTTGAAGAATAAGAGATTCTAATTTTCCCGCCAACTATTTTTGGTCAAACTACAGCTGTGAATCTTCTATATAAAATGTGTGGAGAACATTTTCATTTCTCTTTTTATAATCATCTGTTTCTTTCTTGTGAGTGAAACATTAGACTCTCTTCTTTCTAGCTTTCATTCATAATAGTAAATTATATGTTCTGAAAAAATGGTAGTCAGTTAAGTTATTTTTAAAGTGCTAAAAGAGGAGGAGCTTCTGATTTTCTCGCCAAATATTTTTGGTCGTGCTACAGCTGAGAATTTCCTGCACGAACTCCATGGAAAGCATTTTAATTTCTTTTTATTTTATTTTCATCAGCTTTTTTTTCTTGTGAGCAGAACCTTTAAATCTGTACTTCCTAGCCTACATTCTTAATCGCATAATTGTTCTTAAAAATAGTTGTCGATTATGTAACTTTTAATGTTCTATTTTTGGTCAAACTACAACTGAGAATTTTCGATATAAATTGTCTAGAAAGCATTTCAATTTCTCTTTCTTTCTTTTTATCGGATTCTTTCTTGTAAGTGAAACCTTAAACTCTCTACTGTCTAGCTTTCATTCATAGTAATAAAGTATATGTTCTTAAAAATATTAGTCAGTTAAGTTACTCCTACAACATTTTGAACACGAGGACCTTCTAATTTTCTCACCAAATATTTTTGGTGGTGCCAGAGTTAGGAATTTTTTGTTCTAGGGCATAGATTCTTAAACTGTGGTCCGCGAACCCCTGGGGGTCCGCGTAGCCATTACCAATGGTCCGCGAAACAATTTTGACATTAACGATCTATACTTGAACAAGATATTCTCGTGGAATTATTATGCGATACTTTTTTGAAACTACAATTCAACAAAACTGAACTCACAAACTTTTGGATATTTCTCAGATCTGATTACCCTGCACTTGCAAATGAAGTCTTCCAACATTTGATTCCGTTCTGCACAACATATTTATGTATACAGGCTTTTTCGGTGCTGTTATATATATGAAATCAAAGTGTAGAAACAAACTCAATGTAGAAGCGGACCTCAGAATAAAACTTTCCAACATAGAGCCCGACATTGCGGTTCCGGTTTCAAGAGAACCACTGCGCCCATCTCATTAAGTAAAAATCATTTACAGAAAACATATTATAATAAGATAGATCTATTTTGACCAAAATTTGACGAAGAAATGTTTGTATGAGTTTCATGTATTATGATTTGTAACTTTTAAAATTCTTTTTACTACTGTTTTTATTCATTTTATGTTTTCTATTCTATGTCCTAATAAAAATGTTCGTCTCTATAAATGCGCGAGACCATTTATCAAAATAACCAGCGATACATTTTTACCAATATTTATTATAACGTAGTGCCTATGAAATTATTGAGCCAGAAATTAAGTCTCAAAAACGACTTAAAATGCCTAGAGTTGGGATGGGGTCCGCAAAAAGAAATATTGTTCAAGAGAGGGTCCTCGGACTACATAAGTTTAAGAACCCCTGTTCTAGGGTGACCATAGCGGGATTCCATTTTTCCCAAAAACGTTGTGATCAACTCTAAAAAATTCATTTTCCTAAAAGATCTTACAAATTTGGTGAGGTGGAGTAGCACGCAACCCAAACGCTTAACAAAATAGCATAAAAAAATTATTGTAAACGACAGCTACGACTATAATGCAAACAGCTTTTTTCAATTTGTTGCCAAGCTTATGAAGTGTGCTGCCATCTAGGGACACAGAATAAAAATACCATGAATTTTTATAGTTTGGGGTAATGCTCAACTTTCCTTACTTGAGAGGTTGAGAATTATGTCCAAGCGATTTCATTTACCTAAAATTCATTTACCTAACAGATCTTACAAATTTGGTGAGGTGGAGTAGCATGCAACCCAGAGTTTTAACAAAATAACATAAATAAATTATTGTAAACGACAGCTACGACTATAATGCTAACAGCTTAGTTCAATTTGCTGCCAAGCTAATGAAGTGTGCTGCCATCTAGGGACACAGAATAAAAATACCATGAATTGTAATAGTTTCGGGTAATGCTCACCTTTCCTTAGGCCTGGACTCCACTTCACCAGAAAACGCGACAGAAACAGAAAACAGAATCGGAAAATCTACGCACTTCCGGTTTTTTCCGTTTCTGCCAAGCAGAATGACGGCGGAAAACAGAGTTGAAAATGTTGAACTTTTCTGTTTCCGTCCGCGGATTCCGCGTGTATGACAGCCAATAGGAATGCGTCTTGATCCACGAAACACAAAACAGCAATGGCGTCTCGGTTTGACATGGAAGCGTTTATTTATGAACATCACCTCCATAACTGCAAGCTAAATAAGTCAAACAGTAAATTCTACTAGAATAATTTGTTGGAATAATGATTTTCTATTACCAGATAATGGATTTAGTGTAAACTGATCTGTAATCCTAAGATGTCACTTTGTAAAGGTCTGATATTTTTAACTATCCAAATGTTATAGAGATGATATATACTAAACATGACAACTAAAACCCTCAGTAATATTTTGTCGAAATTTCTATTACATACTATTTGTTATGCACTACTGTTTTTTCAACAAGACTTTTTTCAGAACTCCTGATCGGTAGTTCGAAGATCTCTAATTAAGGTGTTGTGAATACCATGTTTTTCCCTTTCTTGGAAAATCTTTCGAACCCAGAATCGATGTTTTCTTTTTTTTTTTTGCTTCAGAGGTTCTAATTAAAGACAGCAGACTTAGGAAGTGCAAACTCGCCATAGCAAAATCTGTGTCGTTTTCCATACTTTCTTGAGCTTAAGTATTTTATGTCCGAATCACAGCCAATGTAAAACAATAAACAAAAAAAAACAAAAAACGACGACAGATGGCGCCAGCTGAGCGGAATCTGGTGAAGTGGAGTACAGAAAGAACGGAATCTCAGCAGAAACAGAAAACAGAAAAAAATTCCGTTTTCTGTTCTGTTTTCTGTTTCTGGTGAAGTGGAGTCCTGGCCTTTCTTGAGAGGTTGAGAATTATGTCCAAGCGAGTTTTAAGGCTGCTGTGTACTAACCCTATTGGATTCGATCATCTAAATATTAACTTATGTAGAAAATATGTCTACTATTGAAAGCTACATCAATGCTGATAATCGAATAAAAATAGTATTTTCAGATAGCCTCAACTTTTCTGTCCCTTGCAACAAGGATCATTTTACAAATTTCGTCCAGCAAAGGAATTTAGGAACGTTTAAAACACACTATACCATATTTTTTCTTCAAATAATTCCAATTTTAAAATATAATTTTTTAACTTTTTTAAGGGGACAGGGGACTTTCAATCTTGTTCTTCTATAATTTTCAATATTTTACTCTATATACCCCATGAGTATAATTTATATTCTTTTCTACTACACTAAAGATACTTAGAATTCACAAATAAGTATTTTGTGGGGGAATAAGACCTAGTTATCAAAAAATTCTTCAAAAATGCTAGAATTTTTCAAAATGCTCCATGCATATTCATTTTTTTCTGATATCTACCAAATTTCTCAGAATTGTTAATTGAAGTGTTTATCACAAAACTGTGCATAATTCTTTAAATCACAATTTTTTTTTACAAATTTATAGACCATAAAATAAAGTAAAAATATAAGAAAAATAACAGACAGAATAGAAAAAATTTATTTAAGACTTTAGATTCACACACAAAAAAAACAATTAATAAAATTTATATTCATATACATATGGTAAACTTATAATACAAAATTTAAGAATTTTAATTAATATAGAATGCGCATGGAGCCTTTTGAAAAACATTATCAGTTTTGAAATATTTTTTTGCAAAACAGGCATTATTCAGCTAAAAATTCCTTATTTTGAATTCTAAGGGTAATTAATGTAGTAAAATAGAAAATTAATTATTCTCATTTTGTATATAGAGCTAAAAACTGAAAATAAAAAAACCCGAATTTGAAGGTCCCCTGTTCCCTTAAGGGACGAAAAATGACCCCAGGCGTAAAATTTCTTTCTCAATTGCGGAGTACAAATTTTGAAAAAAAAATCTCTCAGTTCAAGTCGGCAATAATTGGTCAAATATTCTCCACAGGTTAACACATTGAGGTGATCGAATTAAATAGGGTTAGTATACAGCAGCCTTAAACTTCGGGTGTAAACCTTCTAACTTTCTAGTAAAATAGTCTATCCCTAATAACAGCATACTATAATTGTACTGAAATTCCTTCGTGTCTTGCTTGTTTAAATTCACGTCTGAACAAATTGTTTTTCTTTTTTCTATTAGTTCCGATGAAGAAACCTGCGAGTCATTAGTACCCGAATCTTACGATCGCCATATAGCCCCTCGAAATGAAGGTAATGTTCAAGTTCATTAAAATTACTTTAAAAAATGTTTTTATGCACAACATTTATATATATATATATATATATATATATATATATATATATATATATATAAATATATATATATATATATATATATATATATATATATATATATATATATATATATATATATATATATATTTATATATATATATATATATATATATATATATATATATATATATATATATTTATATATATATATATATATATATATATACATATACAGTGATTTCCGCTTATAAGAATCACATTTGTTATTACTGTTTTTGATTCTTATAAGCGGTTGATTCTTATAGCCGAAATTTTAGGTTTTCGAACAGGCACACATATATATATATATATACATATGTTAGATAATTTGTGTGTGGATATTTCGACTAGGTATGTGTCCTTGCTATTTTAGTTATAATTATAGTTCTAAATGTATATATTTGATAATGTTTAGAGTGTTGTGTGTGGATATTTCGATACTTAGGTGGTGCTTATTTGAAGTGGTTATATGTGGATACAGTTATAATTTAATCATAAGTCTAAATATTTTTTAAAAAAAATTATTATATGATGCATTGTTTATAGGTGTAGTGAATATATGGGGTGGCTGCAATATTTTAGTGAATTGACAAATAGTTTTGAAATAATTTAACCCAGGTTTTTAATGTACGATGTTCCAGTTCCTTTATTTTTTTTTATTTCATCGCTCCTTGCTTTGTTTTGACTTTACGTCAGGTTGCAGATGAAGGATGACTTCCGGGAGTGTTACCTAGGTACAAACATGTTTAACCGGAGTGTTGGGGGTCACAACTCCCCCCGGTCATTTATATTCTTCATCTTTCAGGTTGATGAATTGTGCTGGTGTTGTCAGGTTTAAAAATGTTTTTATTTAATATATAGCAGCTTACGGTTGAGCAGCGTAGCGCCATAGTAAGATTGCCGTTGTTCATTGGTTTGATTTCTGGTTGTACTTTTGTAGACATATATATATATATATATATATATATATATATATATATATATATATATACACATATACAGTGATTTCCGCTTATAAGAATCACATTTGTTATTACTGTTTTTGATTCTTATAAGCGGTTGATTCTTATAGCCGAAATTTTAGGTTTTCGGACAGGCACACATATATATATATATACATATGTTATATAATTTACCATAAAATTCTCTTTAATTTACGTTAATTATCTTTTATTAATTTCTTTTTATAATTTTAAAAATACAACTTCTAGACCTATAAGTAGATACACATGATTATAGTAAGAAAAATATCCAATATTTGTCACAACATACCTGCTTAACAGTTTTAACATTTCAACTACAGGAAGGGAGAAAGAAAAAGTTTTCTATGGTAATTTGGCGTAATGAAGTTTTCAGGAGACTGTTTATACCTCTTTCAATAGCAATAGTCTCAGACGAAGATTCATCTTCTAGCTTACGTTTCCAGTTTGAAAACATGCTGAATCTACTAATGTCACGTTTGCCTAATAGTGGACACTTCGCCGAAGATTTATGTTTTTCAGGTCCCAGGAGACCGCAACCAGAATGAGGGAGGTGGGAAAAAATAGTCCCTGTCTTTCTGTAAAGACAGGGACCGAAGTCGCCAAGCAAGCGTCAGCACTAAAAGAAATATTCCGCAATAGTCTGTTTTTGTTGCTAAGCCCATTGGACTAGAAAATGCTGGACCGGGTCCACGTGGCTCTGTCGTGTGAGCAAAAAGGGCCTGATCAGTATCCTGAGAAGGCCTGATCAGTAGCCTGAGCAGTATCCTGATCTCCTGCAAGCATGCTGAGAGGTATACCCAAACAGTCTCCCGATATGGGAAGGATTCGCAGCTGAACAGAAACAAGGGGGAAAGACCTTTGTGGAGTTCTCGAAGCGCAAACTTTTGTATGGCCACTCAGAAGACGAGCAAAGGCAGGCTGTATTGGTCTCGGACCACTAAAGAGCAACGCAAGACCAGGGCGCTTGGTCTTTCCCCTTAAGCCCGTCTGCACACGGAGCAACTCAAAAGAAACTGATAACTGACTCAAATCACAAACCAGTCCGTGATGAGTCGTAACCTATATAATTGAATAGAGCCACGCACACGGCGCAACTGGTTACAAACCCGTCCCGGCGCAACTGGTTACAAACCCGTCCGACGGGTTTGTAACCAGTTGCGCCGTGTGCGTGGCTCCATTCAATTATATAGGTTACGACTCATCACGGACTGGTTTGTGATTTGAGTCAGTTATCAGTTTCTTTTGAGTTGCTCCGTGTACAGACGGCCTAAGTCGTGTTAGTTGCGCATCGTGGCAAGTGGAAGTCACTGGAAGTAATGGGCAAAGTACGTCGGGAGATTTTCTCCTGGTAGGGTCGTCCTAGGCGTGAAGGCCATTCCATTATTTCCCCAGCTAAACACTATCAGGCTATTCGAGGTCTCGTCAGTTTTCTCCCTGTTCTCAGGTTCCTCGGTCAATCTGAAGCTGCACATTTTTCCCCATCGCCACGGATCTGTCGCAAGTGTCTAAAAACGTTTGTAAGTTGCGCCGATTATTGTTTCGTTACATGATGCACAATTATTCATACAAACTCGCCAACTTTACGCCAACGTTTTGGTGGACGGCCTAACATGTAAAAACAAATATTTTATACGTTTTAGAGATTTCTCAAATCATTTTTGATGGAAAACAAGATTTTTTCTTCTTTTCCTGTAACCGATGCAAACTTACAAAGCTATCTTATCAGGTCAACCAGCAAGAGTATTCATTCAGATGGAAGTTCTGGACTTGGACGAAATTAATGAAGAAACTATGGTAAGTATTACCTAGAATCTATTTATTTTTTTAATTATTAGATGTTTGAGTTATACTTATTCTTTCTTCAGCTTCTTAGTCCAAATTTTAATTTCCCTTTCACGTCATACTGCAAAGACCCGTGAAATTGGGCACTCTTTGGTAAACCCTTCTCCTTACGAAGCTAGACTTCACATCTATGAAGTTTAAATCCTTTAATCCCTTCTTAGCATAATTCCTTTAATCCCTTCTTAGCATACTGCAAAAACCTCCGTTTTTGGAAAGTTATTTTGGTTCCCTGCCCTGCCTATAGGTAGCCAGTGGTCCAATATTCAATCTCATGATTGGAAGCGGTCATTCATTTTCAATTTAGCAAAAGTCATCGTCAAGGTAACTGCTGTTTAGCCCACAATTATTGGTTTACTCTTGCTCTATGGGGAAACGGAATTTTCTTCGCAGGCCAAAGCTAGGACCGACCACGGATCCAGACGGCAGCCATGCGACTTTTCTAAATTCATGCTTGGCAACTCGTTTACTTCGGAAAATTACTGAAAGTTTATAAATTCATTATCTGTTCGGAGGTGAAAGCAGTGTAATGCTCCGTATTGCTAGGAACTTCGTAAACCCTACTACCTTGACCTTGACATGTTTGAGTTAGGATGCTTACACTGGAGTTGCAAAGAATATATGGCGGTAATAAAGCTGCTCAATTGGTTCGCTTCAATAAATGTTTTAATTGAGTGGTATTCCTTAAAAATCAACTTGAAATGTGCGAAAATATCGTCTGATATTGAGAAAGACAGTTAGTATGATAATTTAGTAGCATACTTCGAAAAAAAAAATTCATATTTGAGTACCACTACTGAAAATTCTCAGTCCGATCCGCAGAATCCACCAACCGATCAATCGGTCGACAAAATGTAATCGATCGCAGGATCAGATTAGATAATCATGTTGTTGTTCCTTATGCCCCTTGAACGACAGTAGACATCAGATCAAGTCCCGGAGGCTATGGGCGATGAAGATGCGGCTCTTGTTTTGTATTAGCACCACAAGGGTCTGAGTCCGACTTGGCTAAATGACCGATCCCGTAATTTTGAACCGAGTCAAGTGTCGATACCGGAACACTTGACCCCGCACTTCCAGAGGTAAATTTGAGAACTTGGGGGACATTTTAGCCACGCCCTATTTTACGTGCACCGACCACCATTAGTGAACACGGCGGTAGATTTACAGCAACGAGAATCGAACCAGGGACGTTCAGATCACTAGCCCGCTGATCTTGCCAACTGGGCTACTAGATAATCCTAAGTAGCATGACTGATCCTTTACTGATACTCACTAACTGCATGCGTGCCGAATTATTGTCAAGCATTCGATCCTACTTTTCGCTGATTCAGTGACCTCGAGAAACTTATTCATCCGTTTCTTTTAAGGACCTTCGCTTGCACTTCTATATCCGGGCAATATGGAAGGATTCAAGGATATCACTCAACTCATCTGACCTGCCCGAGGACTGCGTGAACGACATCTGGAGTCCGGACCTCATGTTCGAAGAGGCGAAACGTGTCGATGACACCGGAAACCACAATAAGAGGTTCATCGTGAGGGATGGTTACTTCTACCTGTCCCAACGGTTTGTTGATCATTCCTGTTCTATTCACGATAGAGTTCTTAAAATGCGGCGCGATCTATGATCGCCATTTTGGTGCTCCCTACAGAATGCCACAAGAGAAATTGTGGTTCGTAGGCGTTTGGCAGTTCGTAGTCAAGATTTGATCGTTGGACTGCAAACCGCGTTTCCCAAAATATCTCAACAGCCGTTAGTTTGGCCCTGTATAGCAATTCATTACAGTGCAATGGAATATTAGCGATGTGCAAATGGATTAGAGAAGTGGTGCGCAAATTGTAGGTAGCCAAAAAAACTGGAGGGGTCGAGGATGGTTTGGAGTAAGTTTATATCATATTCAAGTGCTTATTTAAAAAATATGCTTTAAATTTTCCATAATTACAAATTTTTAACTTTTTTTTAAATGCGTTAACAATATACACTCTTAGACAAAGAAAAAATCGATGCACCAAGGGGTAATACAAATTGGACACAAATTGATATGCTTACAGTTTCGACGGAAAATGGAAAATTTTAAAGTTTGGCGGCCAACGAATGAACATGTGACGCCGCAGCGCATCTTAACTGCGCAACTGGCAGGATGTTAAAGTGGAGAATTTTCCATTCCAGGTCAAAAATTCTTTGCGAATTTCATTTGTAGACAGAAACTATGCCTCGTGTACTCAGGTAGACAGTAACTATGCCTCGCATACAGGTGCGCGAACAATATGCGCAGATGTCAGCACATGAGAAAGAACGTGCAGTTGGGCTCAAAGAATCCGGTCGGCGAACCGCTCGACATTTGGATAGGAGCTATGTCACTATTAGACGATGTTGGCAGGAATAGGTGAACCATGGTCGAACACAGTGTCAAAAAGGAAGCGGTCGGCCTAGAGAATCGATAGAACGCCAGGACCGGGCAATCGTCAGAGCGGCACTCACAGGCCGAGATTTATCATTATAATCGATCGTACAAGCAACTGGTGCTTCAGTGACCGCAAAGACCATTCATAGGCGGCTCAGAGAAAGGGGCTGAGCTCACGGCTCCCCTTGCGCCGACTACTGTTGACCTCTGTACACCGACAAGTTCGTTTGCAGTGGTGTCGGGCACATTCGACCTGGGATGTCACTGACTGGAGTAGAATTGTCTTCAGTGATCAGTCCCGCTTCGAAATGAGCCCCGATAACGGGAGAATGGTTGTCTGGAGACACCCCAGAGAGCGGTGGGATACCAACCTGACTGTCTTCCGCCATATGGGCCGACAAGAGGGAGTGATGGTCTGGGGTGCCGTTTCATTTCATAGCAGGACCCCTTTGGTAGTCATCCGCGACACCCTTACAGCACAGCGGTACGTAGACGATATTCTACGTCCCGTTGTCTTGCCCTTCATATCACGCCATCCTGTCTTACATTTCAGCAAGATAATGGCCGCTCACGGTGAGAGTTTCTACCGCTTTTCTTCGTGCTTGCCCAACGCTACCTTGGGATCTCTCCCCCAATGAACACGTTTGGAGCATAATGGGCAGAGCCCTAATACCAGGTTGGAATTTTGACATTCTAACGCGCCAATTGGATAGAATTTGGCACGATATCCCACCGCAGGACATCCGCCACATCTATCAATCAATGCCAAGCCGAATAACTGCTTGTATGAGGGCCAGAGTTGGACCAACGCGATATTGACCTTTTCACTATGTGAAGCTCTTTCTTTTGAATAAATCATACAATTTTTCTCAAATTGTAATCATTTGTTTTTCTGTACATGTACATCACATCTACCGATTTTCGTCCCAACCAATAAATTTGACAAACATTTAATTACAAAAACGAGGCATTTTTTGTTTTAATGTAAATAAATGAAGTTTATAATTATTAATGTTTTAATACAAAGTTTATATTTTGATATCACGCAATCTTAACTTTCGTTAATTTTTATCTTTTGGTCTGGAATACTTCCGGACAGGGGGTGTAAGAAACAACAACCCTTTTAAAATAGTGTTATAATTGCAGATTATCGTTTAAAGTTGCCTGCATGATGAATTTCCAGCTCTACCCCTTTGATACCCAGCAGTGCACGTTTTCTGTCCGTTTCAGTAAGTATGTTTCATAAATCTGAATACTACAATATTAAATCTGCTGTAGGTTCCAAAATCATTATATATATATATATATATATATATATATATATATATATATATATATATATATATATATATATATATATATATATATATATATATATATATATATATATATATATATATATATATATATATATATATATATATATATATATATATATATATATATATATATATATATATATATATAAATAAGAATTAGATGAAAGAGAATACCAGTAATAGCACTAAAGCTACTTGCAGCTAGGAACAAATAACATGAAAAGAAAAGTATGATAGAGGTTTTAGACAGCATCTCTTCGTCAGCGGTGTCAATACTGTCTAAAAACCAATCGATTGTTTCTGATGAGTATGATCTATACAATATACACACTCAGACATCATACAATCCATGAAAAACAGAAGAATTGATTAATTATTGAATTAAGAGTTACTTAACCAAAGAACACCAAGCGTGGCGCTAGACAGAGTGGAAGTTAAGAAGAATGTCACAAAACTGGCAGCCATGGAGATTATGGATACTCAGTTACTGACTATGGTTACTGTAGGACTATTAAACCATTATTAATTTAGTTTTTAATTATTATTACTAAGAGTTATTTTTATTCTTATTTTTATTTTTACTTATGATTTTTATTTTACTTTTTATTTCTTATTTTTAGCAGTTATTTTTTCTATTTATTATTTTTTTTCTTATTATTATTTTTAACTTATTAAATGCAACAGAACAAACTATTCATTAAAACTAAAACAACCAATTATGTTTTTGGATAGACTTTCGGGGTAATTATTAAGTGTTAGCACAGCTTTCAAGTCTAAAATATGCTTATTCCTATTGTCTTTAGAACATAGCCTATTTATACGAACTGACTGATTTACAATAATGTTATTAAAAACAGATATATGTGAATAGGTTAGGTAATTTTGAAATTTAACAATATTAAAATCATAACCAGATCTTTTGTCGTATAAGTCAAAAGTAAATTTGCTTTGAGAATTTAATTTAATGTTAATATCTAAAAAGTTTACATTAATATTATCTTGGCTACTTTTAATTAGTTCCAGATTAGGAGGGTAAAAATTTAAGTCTATAGGAACTTATTGATATATATATATATATATATATATATATATATATATATATATATATACACACTGAAGTGCCACTAAATTAGGGATACCTACCTAGTAACGAGATGGGCCTCCTCTGGCCTTGATAACGGCTGCCACACGACGAGGCATAGATTCAAGTTTCTGGAAACGTTCCACGGGAATGGCTTGACAAATATTGGCTAAAGCTGTCCATAATTCAGTAAGGTTCTTTGGTGCTGTGTGATGGCCTTTCACGCCTTGTTCCAAAACATCCCAAAGATGCTCAATAGGATTTAAGTCTGGGCTTCTAGGTGACCAATTCATGACAGAAAAGTCAGAGGAATGCTCATCCAAACAGCCAGTAGCCAACCGGGACTTGTGAGAGGTACAGTTGTCTTGCTGGAAAACTCCAGTACCGTGCGGATAACAGAACAGCATAAACGGATGGAGGTGATCACCCAGCAACTCTACGTACCGAATTGCATTGAGGGAGGTTGGTACACGCACCAAAGATCACAAACTGTGCCACGAAAAAACACCCCAGACCATGATTGAGCCACCATGCCCTTGTACAGTTCCAGCATGCCCTTGTACAGTTTCCAGGCATGCAGGATCCATGGCTTCATGAGCCTGACGCCATATTCTCAGCCTCCCGTCGGCGTTAAGTAGTCTGAATCGAGACTCATCACTCCATGCTACTCGTTTCCAGTCCTCTACACTCCAGTCTCTGTGCTCTCTTGCCCAGGCAAGACGTGCAGCCCGATGGCCAGTATAGAGCAATGGTACTCTCGTAGGTCGACGGCTCCCGAAACCCATACGGTGAAGCGAGCATTGCACAGTCCGTTTACTGTCTGTAGGACTGGCACCGTCATTAAACTGGGTGGTAATTTGTGCTAATGTTTGTCTTCCATGGCTACGTACAATACGCCTGAGTCGTCTCTCACCACGCACTGTCAAGGCTAATTGTCCTTTGCAGTTTGCCCGATCGCTAGTTTTTTTTCCACCATCCATATATTCTTGGTATACTCTTGACACTGTCGACCTTGAAAATCCTAGCTGTCTGACGATTTCGGAAATTGAATGGCCCATGCGTCGCGCACCTACGATTTGTCCGCGATCGAAGGCGTCTAAATCAGGCAGTTTACCCATACTGACAATTCCAACAACTAATTCAGAACAACCACAGTACGCGCTATATATGCAGTTACCACAGTGCCCTCACTTGCGCATACATGATGCGCAGCGCTACACAATTTGCATAGGCTTTGCTATCCCTAATTCAGTGGCACTTCAGTGTAGACATTATTCTGTTATGGCATCTAAAAATTAGAAATACTTAGAATATGCAAGTTTTCTGTCAAAATATCATATTTTGAATATTTTATTTACAGAAAATATACATTATTTTAATACACTATAAAAGAAATTAACGAAAAATACAAATATAATCACTTTTTCATAAAAATATCCATTTTGAAACCTCTTTGCGGCACTTGAAAATATTTTAGTAAAGCAAAAAGTTTTCACATTCTTAATTTTAATTTTAAAAGACAACTTTTGGAAACTAGAGCATATTGAAATTCAGAAAAAAAAAATTTTTCGTACCACCGTGATGTCCGAGTGTCTTTTAAGTGCCTCGTCCTTAAGTGCCTTTATGTGTACTATTTTTATGAAGTAAAACGTATTATATAATCAGTTTAGCAGGTCTCCTGACTAAAAGGAATGTTTAAATTACATATTTTGCTACTTTTTTGTACTACATTTCAAAATAATTGCGAAATTTGTGAGAAATTTAATAAAAACCAAAAGTTTGCCCTTCTTGCGCGAACTGACAACATGCACCAATTACGCTAATATTTAATTTCCGTCTTTATTTTCTTAAAAGGCAACTTTTGAAAACTAGAGAATATTGAAATTGAAAAAAAAGTTTTTTTCGTTCCACCCTACTGCGCACAACACTGGCATTATGTGCCTATCATGTGCAGAATCGGAAAGTTCCCGTCTTCTCAGCGAAGCCGCTACATAGGTGAGCCAGCATTGCTCCCTATGAGGAGCACGAAATGGAAACGACCACGCCTTATTCGGGATTTGAACCCACGCCCACTGCATGGCCAAGTGAGAGAATTATTTATTTACTAGATAGTACCCGAAAAACTTGACGGTAAAATACAAATCGTTATAAAAGTACAATTAAAAGTGGTATTAAAAATACAATAATAAACAGAAATTAAAAACATTATCATCGTAATAGAACGCTTTACAAAAAATCACATGAAAGCCGCGTGTGTTGGCAATTTAGAAATATTCAATTAATTACTTTTAAAAATTTAAGAAAATTTTGCGGTTATGTTAGGTATTCGATTCGAAAAGCACGCTACCGTCGCAGACAGTTTTGAACATATCACTACGCATGCGTCGAGTTTGCAACTTTCCGAAAATACTAAATTTGACATTATTGTAATATCTGGTTCAAATATATACATTTTATGGTTAAAATATAAATATATATATTAAAAAAATAGTATAATGAAAAACTGTTTTACTGTTAAAAATATTCTCCGATTCAATTTTTCTTAAATTAACGACGATGAATGAATCACGGTGAATGAATGACTCAACTCGTGTTTACATTTTTCAAGTTCTGAGTATATAAAATGAATACTTGTTATTAATTTAATTGAAACACTATGATAACGCGAAAGGTGGCGGAAAAGAGATAATTCTCTAATGAATATGAAAATCACAACGAAAATACGGTACAATGAAAGGATATTTTATGCTGAGAACTGTCTTAAACGGTGGCGAGCTGTTTTGAAACTGTCATAACCGTTTATTACACCCGACTAAAAATCGAAATAATGTTGATTTGTGTCGATATTACGTTGTTTCTAATAAATTATTTGGGTTTAGATAGCAAATAATCATTTTGAACTTTACTTTTAACTTGTTAAGCTATAGAGAATATCTCACTTCTACCCACACTTGGGTGTATATAATTTGAAGTGGCACTCTAAATGAATTTGATACAAACACAGTTTATACATGAAACAATGTTTATTGAATTCGTTGCACATATAGAATTTGCTTTTACAGCAATAAGCATACGTACTACTTGTACGGAATATATATTAGCATTCAATAGAAATACGCTTTGCAATACTCAGAAACCAGCAGAGAGTCAAACCAGCAGTACTGCACGTAAACTTTGGGCCCCCTAAGCACTAGCGCAGGATAGCACCTGGAACTGCTTACCTCGTAGCTCCCTCTCGCTTATCTATCAACCTTAACAAAACCTTCTTCAACCTTAACAACCTTTTTCATTAATCAAGCTGCATGGTATTTATACCAAGCGCGTATGCCCAAATTAGCATATCTCAAGCAGCTTCTTTCATTCACTCAAATCTTCTTTCATTCACTTAATTCATTCACTCAAAAGTTCGATTCATGTGAATCGAATCTTGTGTATACCTTACAAAGCCTAACTTATAAAACAAAATGGATTCCATAAGCTGATATATTTTTGAAGTGGTCGCTCCGGAAGTGTTCATGACAGATACATACATACATACACAGAACACGGCAACTATTATGGAAATTTATTACAAATGCCCGGAAGAGATTGGGTATGACGCCATTTGTTCACAGTTAAGGGTGAGACTGCTGGCCATTCATTTAAGGGGGGGGGGCACAACATGGGTGGACAACAATACCCCCTTACAAGCCGGTCTTGTAATTTAGAACCGAGTCGAGTGACGAGACCGGAACACTCGACCCCGTACCTCCAGAGGTAAATTTGAGAACTCGGAGGCATTGCAGCCACGACAGATTTTACGTGCCCCGGCCACCATTAATGAACCTGGCGGGGGATTTTGTCAGCGAACTGGCATCGAACCCGCAACCCTCAGATCACTGGCTCGACACTTTTGCCAACAGGGCCACCGCACCCGGAAGTGAGGGAATTATGAATCAGTCATCATTCACTTCGAAATGCCAAGTATTGTTTGATACTGCCAGTTGAAATATGCTTGAAAAGTAAAGCATAACTTTGCTGTCGCGGTGGATTATACCCTGAATTTCGAGGTATACTTTGTTTCAGTGAATTATTTCCCGTTCCAGATTTCATTCCCCGCTTGACAGTTTTGCCTTTTCAGTGGCCACCGATGACTGTTCCGCTATCCTCAGATGGTCCGATGACGAGGAAAGTCCTTACAAATCTAAAATGCCGGCGATTCTGCTGACGAAAGACATCGATCCTCTACAGTTCATCATTGACAGCCCAATTACGGGTTGGAGGGTTAAACAGAACAAGTTCAGTTCAAGTAAGTTTTCTTTTTCTTTTTTCCCGTTCACGAGAGAGATTCTCGAAACAAAATGGCGAAATGTCGCGCATAGTAACTGAGCCGATGCGAGAATTTTTCCCGCTAACCAACGAGGTATATCTGAGTACATTCGGAGCACTTTTTTTTTCAAAAATATACAGTACTGATTAAATATACAGTCGAACCTCCATATATCGAACTTCCTTATATCGAAATTTTCTATATATCGAATTCTTACCAAATCTCCATGTTCATTACATAGAAAAACTGTTTCTATATATCGAAAAAATATCTATATATCGAACTTCCTTATATCGAAATTTTCTATATATCAAAATCTTAGCAAATCTCCATGTTCATTACATAGAAAAACTGTTTCTATATATCGAAAAAATCTCTATATATCGAACTTCCTTATATCGAAATTTTCTATATATCGAAATATTAGCAAATCTCCATGTTCATTACATAGAAAAACTGTTTCTATATATCGAAAAAATCTCTATATATCGAACTTCCTTATATCGAAATTTTCTATATATCAAAATCTTAGCAAATCTCCATGTTCATTACACAGAAAAACTGTTTCTATACATCGAAAAAATCTCCATATATCGAAATTTTTTTTCAAGACATATTGGGAGATTTTATTCTACTTTAGAATAAAAATCTAAACAATACGACAATTTGAAACAATACGTCATGGACTTCAATTCGCGGAAAATGTCCCTCATGAAGTTTTTAGTGGACTGAATAAATGCGAACATTCTTTGATGAACTTTCCGCAAAACTGGCTGTTCAGCAAGATATTCGTAGTTTTTTTTTAAAGAATGTAAAAGTGATCATTGTAGCCACTGTCTGGATTATTGTGCTTTTTATAGGTGTGTAGTATTCAAAGAATCTTTTATATAAATTTATTTTTAGTTATAAACTTTCATTTAATGTGTTTCGTATATAAATTAAAAATGGAGTTTCGCATACGAAAATTAGCTTTAATTTTAATGTTTTAGAAGAATTATGATAAAATGAAGGTCAATTCTATATATCAAAATTTCTATATATCGAATTTTTTTCTGGCAATTTGCTACGTCGATATATGTAGGTTTGACTGTATATATTTTTAGTCCCGATGTGGTCTAAAATTATAGAGAACAAACATAATTTTGGTAAAAAATTTGTAACATCTTAAAATAGAGGGAATATTTTAATAAATTTGTAGTACGATTGAGTGCTTACGCCAGAAAAACTATACTCAAATTCAACTAAATATGTTTCGATTTCCTTTATATACTACAGTGACACTTACCTGTGTTCTGATGTAAAAGTTTTTACAATGTATCCAAAAATCACTGAAATATACCCAAATATGTGAAAAAATTTCACTTAGTCTCTTCTAACGAAACTACCGCGGGTTATTAATGCAGGATTGCTTATCGTTGCTTACCTCTTTTATATGTATATATGTATGTGTTTGTTATGTATATATGTATCTATATATATGTACGTATATATATATAGATACATATATACATAACAAACACATACATATATATATATATATATATATATATATATATATATATATATATATATATGTCAAGTTGACATATATATATATATATATATATATATATATATATGTCAAGATTTTGACCCATTTTGGTGCTTTTCTGTTTAACTGTTTACTGCTTGCCCAAACGATACAGGTTTTGCGAGCTGCCAAAATTATAACTCACGACGATGGACGGTTTTAGCGTCTGAAATTCTGCTTTCCGGAGGACCGTTATGGACGCACGTAAAACTACGTTAAAAAAACAGATTTTTTTTAAAAGAAAAATTATCTTTTTATAAGTACAAGCTCCTCTAGAATGATTCAATTAACACATACTGCTTAGCTTTTAGGTCAAACCATAGTTAGTCATAAGTAAAATACTACTGCAAAATTTTATTAAAATATATTGAAAACTTATTTAAAAATTATTAGAATTCTCGTTTACAAAAGTAACTGAGAAATAATTACAGGATAAAAAGAACTTTTTATATACCATGTTTTTAAATTTTCTGTTGAATCATATAAACTTGACAATACTATGTATTAATAATTACTTTTTTAAAAATTTTTGATGAATTATCCCATCAACTTGAAAGAAAATGAAGTTAATTGGAAGTTAACTTGCGTTTAACTTTTCGTTCCCGTCCCGGTCGATAGATGGCTGCACCAGTCTGCAAAACAAAATTAACTGAAAATGAATTTAATCCTGCTTTAATGATGGCTAAAAGTATTAAAATAATGCATTGCCATCGTGTTCTGAGCTATTCTAAAAGTTTCAAATGTCTAGCTAGTCGGGAAGTTAGTTAAAAATCGATTGCAAGATTTGTAAGGGACAAACACACAAACAAACAAGAAAGCGAGTTAATAAAAACATGGTAATAATAATTAGTTTTAAAAAAATGCATTTAAAGACGCTACTTCCGGTTTTTAAATATAGATTTCGGTTTATTGAATTGGCCATAAGTTGCCATCCAATGATCGCACGAACAAAAGTAAAGCCGTTTTAGAATCCTAAATGATTGACTTTTGAAGGAAAGTAGCCGGACGATGGCCGAATGTTTGGGGGGCTGGTATTTGGTACCAGAGTCTGTGGGTTAGGATCCCTCTTTTGGCATGGACGTTCGTAGACGGAGTCGGCTTTAAGCAGCAAGTACCGGTCTAATTAGACCTCTGTAGCCCCCCCCCCCCCCAAAAAAAAAAAAAAAAAAAAAAAAAAAAAATGACCGAACCAAACCTTGAAAGAAAGTAATAAAAAAAACATTTCGAAATTTTGCACCAAAACAGCCATTTCAACGTAGTCAGAAACCTTAAGCAAGAATTAAATTTTTAAGCCGGAATGATTACTTTCCCATAAAAATTCCTGCAAAGGAATCAGTTATTATTTTTTCAGATATAACTAAATTTAAATAAT
Source organism: Dolomedes plantarius (assembly GCA_907164885.2). Taxonomy (NCBI): domain Eukaryota; kingdom Metazoa; phylum Arthropoda; class Arachnida; order Araneae; family Dolomedidae; genus Dolomedes; species Dolomedes plantarius. The sequence goes on along the minus strand of OU015499.1, from coordinate 115,970,360 downwards.
TCAACAAAGCAAGATAATTATTAACAGGATAATTATCTTGCTTTGCTGAATTATTTAATTTTAGTTATATTTGTCCGTTTTCAGTATAAACAGTAATTCAGGGGCATGTAATTCCACTCCAGTCATTCTGTATTTCAGTTGGCATGCGGATTTGTTGCAACTGCGCAATCTTTTATTAAAAAGTTAAAATTTTCAACGCTAGGGTAGGTTTTCTGTTAATTTGTTCTGCAGTCTATGCCCTCTATATACGTTTCAGTTGGTGTTGAATTATTTACATCATTTGTGTTATTATTTATTCCGTTAATAATACCTCTATTGGAACACGCCCACTCATAAGAAAAATAAGGATATCGAAATATTACGACCTGTTTATTGGAGCTATTTTGGAAGACCGAACTTGCTGAAATTAAACAGCGTTTCTGATTGCCTGCAAATTGGCCTCCAGCGTACATAAGCGCCATCTGTTGGAAGGAAAATAAAGGATATTTCATTATTATACAACTTACTTGTCGATTACTGTACTTACGTAGTCCTCACCTCTCTAAAGCGTCCTTTAAAGGGTTTTAAGATGTTTTTCTGGTGTATTTTCCTCATATAAAATTTCCTCGATACATCAATCTGTTCACATTGCAGTGGGGTAAGTATCTCAAACTCCGTAGAATTGACCTGTGTTAAAATCTTCGTCTAGCCATGAAAGAATTAATAAGTTAATGCCTTGAGTGTACGATTTCAAACGTGAAAATGGAAAAATCGAAGAATGGAATAGCCGTCTGAAACAAATATCTACATTTTTATTACGCATACAATTAACGCTGGACAAAGGATTTTTTGCCAAACACCCAGGTTGGTATCATTTACTCCAGATGCGGGACAAAGACACTCATGTTGTTAATATTTAAACTGAGACCCAAATTCACTACTAGTAAAATCTTTAATCGCTCATTTAAAAACTAGTGTTTCTTCTAGATTCAAAACCCACCCCGTAATTAAGTATGCAATCGACGAACGACAACAGCAACAAGCGAGCAAGCAGTAGTGGCTAATACACTTTCTCTTTGACACGTATTTCACAAACGATCAGCTCGCACAACAAAGAAAAACTCAAGTAGCTAAAGGTGAATGGTGTGACTACGGAAAACTCTACGCGCTTAGCTCAAAACTCAAGCATCAGCTTTCCTTAAACTCGTTCCTAAACACCCTAATCACCTGTAGTGCAGTCACTCAGAAATAAGAAAGTAGGAGTCCAGATAAAGGCTTTCTGAAATATATATATCTATATATATAAAACAGTTCCGTAACTGACTCACTGACATACAACGCACAGACCAAACCGCTGGACCTAAAGGACTGAAATTTTGCATGGCGATTCTTCTTATGGTGTAGGGGTGCACTAAGAAAGATTTTTGAAAAATTCTTCTGAGATTTTTTTAAATTAAATTTTTAAGCGGTTTTTTTGCATTTTTTTTTAAGTTTGCATTTAAAATAATAATTTGAGGGTTATAAAATTTATATCACGAGAAAGATCCTAAAAATTCCTTTAAAATGAAAGCTTTTTCGATCCATTACCACGATTTTCTGATTTTTGGTGAACTTTTAAAGATTAATTTAAATTATTAAATGCCGATCACGTGATTACTTTTTCTGGTACTTTAAATAAATTTATCGTCACTTGCATAACAACTAAATAGACCAAAAAATATTTTTTTCTTTCTAATGCAGCAGACGATTGGATATTATCCACAAAAAAAAAATCCCTTACAATTTTTTTATGAACTCACGCGCAAAAATTATGGTATTTCTCTCATTGCCTCGCCTGTAAATAATGCCATTTTAAATTAATTTTTTAACACTTCTATTTTTAAACGTGGCGTATATATATATATATATATATATATATATATATATATATATATATATATATTGGCATTAATTGCATACATTGACCGTTGTATTTAATTTGAATGCACTCCGTAGCGAAGCGCGGGTTTTCAGCTAGTATATATAGTATATATACACACACGTATATATCTAAGAGGAAGTACAACCCTCTTTGACCCACTTATCAAATACCTATAAGGGGGCGTCCATTAATTACGTGAGGCTTTTAGGGGGGGGAGGAAGTCGAGCCGAATCTCACCCAGTCTCACGTGGGGGAGAGGGGGGGGGGGGTCTCGGCAAATATCACGTAATTATTTTTTCCGCAAGAAACAGTGTAAAATTGCGAGAAAACTGGGTTATATTAAGTAAAACATGTTTCTACACTAAAATATGGCCAAATCCTACACAACAGTTCCAGTGGTCACTCTTGAGACCACACATGAGTCCCCGTGGACTGAATTAGAATGAATATTCTTTTGCGAATTTCAGTAGTTACTATTTAAGTATTTTATTGTTCGATTTTCTCACTGTGATTCTAGACTACGTTCTTAGTAGTCTTAAATACTAGTCCTAACTAGTCTTAAGGAAACGGTGGACATTAAAATTTATTTTTTTTACTTTTCATCATAGAAATACGAAATTTTGTACGTATATACATTTAAGTATAAATAAATGGAATACCTTAAAAGAAATTTCCAATCTCATTATAATTTTAAGATTTTTTAAAAAACTTGAAATTTATAAACAAAATTTTAAAATGCTCCTTGCTACTTAATTCTTCAGATATTTCCTCGATTTTGCATTTTAATCTCTTTAAACTGTATAACAAACAAATCTGGGTATCATTTATTTAATCCCTTTAATAGTTAATTTTTGAGAGATTTTTTTCTGAATTCATCCCGATTTTCATCAAAATTTTTCCTTTTAAAAAGTTATAAATCAAATTTAATTACCTTAATGAAGTCGAATTCTAAAATGCAAACCCAGTTTTTTTGTAAACAGCATCAGGATTATTTCTTATCAATTTCATGAATTTTGAACAAAAATTAAGGTAGCATGGAGCATTTAAAAAAATCTAAACACCTTGAAAAATCTGTTTTTATAAAAACAGATTTAAAATTTATTACTACACTTACCCATTATAAATTACTTTGTAGAAGCTTCATAAATGATTTTTGACTTGAAAAAAATTATTTTGGTTCTAATAATCTACAGAAATATATATATATTTTTTGCAATTACACAATCAGTATTACAATGAAAATATTTGCTCAAATAAAGGTCCACTGTTCCCTTAAATAAAAATAATTTAGCAAATTACGTTTTCTATCTATACTAATAAAGAGACAAGTGGATATTGAGAGATCACGTGACCGTAACTCATCCGGGCGGGCACCGATCCTCGAAAAAAAAATGGCCGACAAATATACAGGAAACGGTGTAATTTTTTTCTCATGAAAGTACATAAATGTTACATATTTGGAAAGAGCTTCGAAAACTGATAATTTTTTCTGCGTGCATTTATTCTGTTAATTCAATAGTTTTAGAGATATTTTCATTCTAAAATCACTCACTGCTGAGAAACCAAATCATCTGGTGCAGTGGTGCTGCCATCTGTCGGCAGCGACGGGAATGAAAATTGAAAGGAATTTATTCACTTGAATTTAATACATTTGTAGGATTTTTTTTTTCTTTTGTGGGGCCCGAAGTACATAAATATGTTACACGGATGGCTTGAGCGTAGCTAGACGAAGCCCGGCTAGTTTTAAATGAATCCAAAGCAAGCAGGCACATATTAATGTATTTACACTAAAAATACGCATTTTGAAAATCTCACGTGAGATTAGGGGGGGGAGGGGATGAAGCCAAATCTCACGATATCTCACCAGGGTGTAGAGGGGGTCGAAAAATCGCCAAAATCACCTCACGCAATTAATGGACGCCCCCTAATGTCTTCTATTTCTCTAATTTTTTTTAACCTTGCGCATCCTTCAGCTAACTTCACGTACCTGCTGGCCCACTTTCCCCTGACTCGCCGACTGACAGGAAGCGTCGTCAACTACTACATGCCGTCCGCTCTGTTGGTCATCGTCAGCTGGGTCACGTTCTGGCTTAGGGAAGACGCCACTGCCGAGAGGGTGGCTCTCATCATGACGGGACTGTTGACCATCTGCACTCAAGTAATCAGTACTCTATTTTTGCCATGCTTTTATTAACTCGCTTTCTTGTTTGTGTGTGTGTTTGTGGGTGTGCTTGTCTGGTACAAATCTTGCAATCGATTTTTAACTAACTTCCCGACTAGCTCGGCATTTGAAACTTTTAGAATAGCTCAGAACACGATGACAATGCATTTTGTTAATACTTTTAGCCATCTTTATTCCATATTTTAAAATCCATTACGTAAAAATACGAGTAGCGTATGGAGCCAAAAGTAACTGCTCTACAGGCGCCATCTATTAACGTAATAATGAACCAAGCATATTACATTTTCATTCCATATCTCATATTCCATATTACATTTTCATTGCCATCTTTATTCCATATTTCCATATGTCCAAGCATATTACATTTTCATTCCATATCTCATATTCCATATTACATTTTCATTTCCATATTACATTTCATTCCATATTACATTTTCATTGCCATCTTTATTCCATATTTTAAAATACATTACGTAAAAATACGAGTAGCGTCTGGAGCCAAAAGTAACTGCGCTACAGGCGCCATCTATTAACGCAATAGTGAACCAAGCATATTACATTTTCATTACAATGGGATAATTTTTATATATGCCCACATGCTATTTGCGATATTTTCTCTGCGAAATTCATTGATTTTTTTCCCTTCAAATTATGGATTATAATTTATAATTTTGAAATCCATAATTAACTATGGAAGATGCTAATTCGTTTGCAGCTCATGAAGAAGCTGCATGTAAATTTCATTTTTTTAATAGAAAATTTAAAACCATGGTATATAAAAAGTCTTTTTATCTTGTAATTATTACCATGTTTTTATTTACTCGCTTTCTTGCTTGTGTGTGTGTTCGTCCAGTACAAATCTTGCAATCGACGTTTAACTACCTTCCCGACTAGCTAGACATTTGAAACTTTTAGAATAGCTCAGAACACGATGCCAATGCACTATTTTAATACTTTTAGCCATCCTTAAGCAGCATTGAATTCATTTTCATTTAATTTTGTTTTGCAGACTGGTGCAGCCATCTATCGGTCGGGGCTGGAACGAAAAGTTAAACTCAAGTTAACTTCCAGTTAACTTCATTTTCTTTCAAGTTGATGGGATAATTCATCAAAAAAAAAATTTTAAATGTGTTTATTAATACATAGAATTGTCAAGTTTATATGATTCAACAGAAAATTTAAAAACATGGTGTATAAAAAGTACTTTTTATCTTGTAATTATTATTTTTACATGTGGAATATCTGATTCACCCTTTCAGCCTCAGTACGCTAGCTTAGTGGAATTTCTGTCAGCTGTGCAAAAAAAAAAAATCGCTCTTCATACAGAATTATAACCATTATAATTCCTCTACCGGGCATGGGACAATGCCGTCTCTCTGGACTGATGTCTGTCTGGACTGATGGAAGATGCGCTCTGGACTGATGTCTGTCTGGACTGATTGAAGATGCGCTCTGGACTGATGTCTGTCTGGACTGATGGAAGATGCGCTCTGGACTGATGTCTGTCTGGACTGATGGAAGATGCGCTCTGGACTGATGTCTGTCTGGACTGATGGAAGATGTGCTCTGGACTGATGTCTGTCTGGACTGATTGAAGATGCGCTCTGGACTGATGTCTGTCTGGACTGATGGAAGATGCGCTCTGGACTGATGTCTGTCTGGACTGATGGAAGATGCGCTCTGGACTGATGTCTGTCTGGACTGATGGATGATGCGCTCTGGACTGATGTCTGTCTGGACTGACGGAAGATGCCGCTCTGGACTTTGCTCTGAGTCTCGTGCTCAGAGCAAATCCCCACATACAAGGTGCGCCTATAAAGTAACCGGACAAGTTTTTATAAATAAGAAAAATATTACTCACCTTCAAATAAATTCATCTCCTTCAAAATAATCACTAAAGGACTCTATACAATTTTTCCAACGTTTCTTCAAGTCATCGAAACACTTTTTCTAGGCATCGGAACTAACCGTTCGTAAAATACGCGTAACATTTGATTTAATATTCGAGACGTTTTCAAATATCTGTCTTATCATGACCAACTTGCTTCGGAAAAAGGGAAAAAAATCAGCTGGCTTTAAGTCGGGAGAATATGGTGGGTGATTCATCACTGTAACTGAATGCTTATCAAGGTATTGTTGTACAGAAATTGCTGTAGGGGGCCAAGCATTATCGTGTAAAACAAACCATTGCCCAGAATCAAACAGTTCCTTCCTAACTCGCCTTATCCCGTTTCTTAATCGAAAAAGCACCTCCTTGTAAAAATACTGATTAATTGTTTGATTTTCAGAAAAAAATTCGTTGTGAATAAGTCCTTTGTAATCAAAAAAATGCAAAATCTATGAAAGGACAGAGATTTGAAAACGTCTCTGGTATTAAATCAAATGTTACGCGTATTTTGCGAACGGTTAGTTCCGACGCCTATAAACAGTGCATGGATTCACAACAGTGCATGGAACAGTGCAGTGTTTCGATGACTTGAAGAAACATTGGAGAAGTTGTATAGACTTTTTGGCAATTATTTTGAAGGAGATAAATTTATTTGAAGGTGAGTAATATTTTTCTTATTTATAAAAAAACTAGAAGGTAACCCGTCATTTTGACGTCATAATACTAATAATGACGTCATAATAGAAAAAGTATATGAAAGTTAAATAATATCCCGAATTATCTAACAATATTGCATTTAATCCACACCTTGTAAAAGCAAACCCTTTCATTATTTTTTATTTATTTAATTTTTCATGCGATTGGAGTAGTAGACTGCCATCCAGTTTTTTTACAGCTCACTACGCGATATGAATACTTGAGCTACTTGATTCATTCACATTCAAGTTTGTTTACTTTCAGAATTCATCGCAAAAGTAAACAGATTTTTAAAAACTGTTAAATATACAGCTAAAATCATCCAATTTTTTTTAAGTTCTGAATGTTTTATAGAAAAATAGGCTGAACAAACGTGATTTGATGGAGAAGATATTAGTTTTTAGGTAAGAAAAAATTCTGATCCACATCTGAAATTGAAATTAAGCCTAACCGGCTGTTTGTTTACTGAGGGCTTCAATTGAAAGATGAGTACAACCCGGAATTGTTATACAGAGACAACGGCTATTATATATATAATGTCCGGTCACTTTATGGGCGCACCTTGTATTTAGCAATGTACTCTTTCGTCCAGTTCGTATAAGTCATTAGAAAATCGAAAATGGTTAGTGATACAACTCAGTAGAAATTAGTGTGAACTGCGTTGAGACACTAGCCAATTATAATCGTGGTAGCTGAGTGCGCGATCTCGCTGCAGAGACAAAGATTTGGTCACTCGTAAAGGCTTTGAGGCTGTACTAATAGTGAAGGACAATGTGCCTATAGGAAAGTCCATAGGCCAGGACGTCAGGGACGAAGACGTCGTAAGAATTAGTGGAAGAACGCAGAGAAGAGCTCATGTATATATATATATGTGTATATATATATATATATATATATATATATATATATATATATATATATATATACCGGGTGGCCATAATTAAACTGACAGTGCTCACAGTGTTCTGTAGCGCGATCTATTTGCGAGAATGACGCCACATTTTGTAGGAAGATTAAACAAAGCGGGGGACGAAGGATTCCGCGAAAAAATAAATTAGTTCCATAAGTCACCGCTAGGGGAATATTTGGCGTTGTGTAATAGAAAATAGAGTGTTAACAAATGCAAATTAATACGGAATAAAATTACCTTTTATTATGCACATTTTCTTATTTAGTTCAAGTGCAATATGGCAACACTTTTAAAAAAGCGTAAAATCTACATAAACACCGATAAAGTCTCGTGATCTGCAATATCACGTACGCTGAGCAGAAGAAGTTCTTTATTCAAATTTCACGTTACATCCATTGGCACAGTGCCAGCTGCTTCGGTTTTAAAAGGCAATGTGTTACGTTTCGAATCAATCGGATTGAAAGTTTATGTGCAATGTCTCCTTCTTTAGTAGAGCGTGCGTTACTGTTCAAATTCTTTTACCTCAACTAGTGCAACGCGTCAGCCGCTCTTCGTGCTTTTAGAACGCACAAAAAAATGCGAAAAGGTAACGGTCCTGTGTCAGTTAATGGGCTAAAAGCAATGGTTGCGACGTTTGAGAAAACAGGTTCTCTGAATGTTCAGTCAGGCAGAGGACGAAAACCTGTACCACAGGATACAATCGAAGCAGTTGCCACGGCGATTGTCGACAGAGGAACAGATAATATTGCTGCCACCTCTAGCGCTCGTGGATTAGCTCGGAATATGGATATGCCTTACAGTACGGTATGGAAAATCTTACGAAAGATTATCAACTTCTATCCGTACAAGATCAGCAGTGTACAGGAGTTACTGTACCCCGACCATGATAAGCGATTGACTTTTGCTCTCACCTTTCTTGCCAGAATGGAGGTGGATGATGCTTGGTCGTGGAAAATCTTATGGGGAGACGAGGCCCACTTTTACCTGCATGGAACTGTGAATACCCAGAACTGCCGAATTTGGGATGACAAATCACCACATGCAGTCACAGAAATTCCCTTACATTCACCAAAGGTAACTGTTTGGTGTGGGTTCACAGCGGAATTTATCGTAGGTCCATTCTTCTATGAGAACATTACCCCGACAGGACCGGAAACCTGTTCTGTTACCGGAGAGAAATATCGCCACATGTTGAACAGCTTTGTCATTCCGGCACTTCAGCAAAGACAATGCCTGGGGGAAATCATTTTCATGCAAGATGGAACCCCTCCACACGTTGCTGTACGGGTGCAACAGCTGCTACGACAGAAATTCACAACAGAAAGAGTCATTAGCCGCTACTTTCCAACTGCATGGCCACCTCGGTCGCCAGATCTTACCCCACGCGACTTCTGGCTATGGGGTTACCTTAAGTCCAAGGTCTATCAAGGAGTGGTCCAGGACCTGGCTACGTTGAAGGATAACATATCACGGACTGTACGGGAGATTCCTGCAGACAAGTTACTTTCTGCTGTTGTGCATACTGTGCACAGAATGCAATATGTGGTCCACAACAACGGCAGCCACATTGAACCTCATTTGAATGCAAAATAAAAGGTAATTTCCGTATTGATTTGCATTTGTTAACACTCTATTTTCTATTACACAGCGCCAAATCCCCTAGCGTTTCCCCTAGCGGTGACTTTTGGAACTAATTTATTTTTTCACGGAATCCTTCGTCCCCCGTCTTGTTTAATCTTCCTACAAAATGTGGCGTCATTCTCGCAAATAGATCGCGCTACAGAACACTGTGAGCACTGTCAGTTTAATTATGGCCACCCGGTATATATATATATATATATATATGTATGTATATATATATATGTATATATATATATACACACACACATATATATATATATATATATATATATATATATATATATATATATATGTATGTATATATATATATATATATGTATATATATATATACACACACACATATATATATATATATATATATATATATATATATATATATATATATATATATATACACGGGGTGGTTATAATTAAACTTTCCCTATAAACAGCCTCCTACAGCTCAAATGCGTGAACAGAATGTAACCACATTGGGTATATCAACTGTACACGAGATGCACTCACGGATTTTTGAAAAACAAAATTTTGTTTAAAAAATGTCCACCAGATGGCGCTCTTCATGGAAAACATTAAATTTAACCAAATGAATGACCAAAATGGAATACGTAAACAATTTGAACATTTATTGACTAGTTTTAGATTACCTTGTCATTCAACAACATTAAATAAAGGTAAGGAAATAAATAACAGTGCGCCTTTGCTGTTTGAGGGGAAATAAACAGTTGAGTTTGCAGAAACAGGTACAAATTATGACGAAATGTCACAAGAGGAGCAGTTGTTAATCGTATTCAGGACGATGTAAGGAAAGGTGCTCAGTGTGACCACCGTCAGTCGCCTGCAAAGATTCAAGGCGATGGACAGTGTGTTCAATAGCAGATCGTAACGGATCATTTGTGATACCTCCAAAATAAAGCGTAATGACACATGAAGCGGGATGTAAGGAAAACATTAACCTTTCCTTATATTATCCTGGACACGATAACAACTAGTTCCTCTTGTGACATGTCGTCATAATCTCTACCTATTTCTGTAAGGTCAACTGGTTTTTTTTTTGTTTTTTTTTGTAATCGGCCACTCCTCTAAACAGTCATATTTTGTTCAGATCCGACTAAAGACTCCATAGATGAATCAATGTTATAAATGAAACCTCTATTCGACGCCCCCCCCCCCCAAAGCTGTCACACTTTTCGGAATCATTGCTGGCCGCCATCGTGGTTTAACTGTTTATATATATATATATATATATATATATATATATATATATATATATATATATATACACTCAAGAGCCAAAACATTATGACCACCCCTACATTTTGCAATGAATTTGCATGGATGACGTGGAAGGCACGTGATCAGGTGGAAGTTGTATTTAACTGCTGCTGGAGAGTCTGAAGAATCATTCTTTCATTTACTTCTGTGTGTGATGGGAAAGGCTGCGGATCTAAGCGACTTTGATAGAGGGCAGATTGTAATGGCTCGAAGGCTCGGAACAAGTGTTTCCGAAACTGCACGACTCGTGGGTTGTTCGCGACCTACAGTTGTTAGTACTTAACCAAAGTGGATGAATGACGGTGAAACCAGCAGTAGACGACATGATGTTGGACGTCCACACGCTATCAAAGAAAAAGGTCGTCGGAGACTGTCTCGCATGGTGAAGCAAAACCGGAGCCAGACAGAGGCTCAGCTGACAGCCCAATACAATGCAGGGCCAAGTAGAATAGTATCGCAGCACACTGTTCAGCGGACACTGTTGGATATGGGGCTACGCAGCAAACGTCCCACTCGTGTGCCTTTGCTGACCAAGCGCCATCGCCAACTGCGCCTGCGCTGGGCCCGGGAACATCGCGACTGGTCCATGGATCAGTGGGAGAGAGTTGCCTGGTCAGATGAATCACGGCTTGTCATTCATCACGCCGATGGCTGTGTCAGGATACGCCGTCAATCAGGCGAACTGTTGGTCCCTCAATGTACAGTAGGTCATACACAGGCCGGTGGTGGCGGTATTATGCTTTGGGAGACGTTCTCTTGGGCGTATCTGGGACCCGTGGTTGTGGTAGAGCAGACCATGAATGCTACAGGGTATCTGAACATCATTGCGGACCAGTTGCACCCTTACATGGCCTCTGTTTTTCCAGCTGGAAATGGAATGTTCCAACAGGACAACGCCCCGTGTCACAAGGCTAAAATTGTGTTGGAGTGGTTCCAGGAACATGCTGCTGAATTTCAGTTAATGTCCTGGCCGCCTAACTCACCGGATCTCAATCCGATAGAACACATTTGGGATGTCATGGGACGGCAGCTCAGAGTTCAAAGACCACCAATTCGCAATATCTCGGATTTGCGTGACCGTTGCTTAAACATCTGGTACAATCTGTCTCCGGCCATCTACCAAGGACGTGTGGCATCAATGTTAAGGCGGGTTGAAGCTGTGTTGCGCGCCAAAGGTGGGCCAACTCGTTATTGACAGGTGGTCATAATGTTTTGGCTCTTGAGTGTATATATATATATATATATATATATATATATATATATATATGTATATATCCCAGATACTGGTAGTTCAGTGCTCATTCCTTGTAAAATTCCTGTGTAGTGGTAAACTGCATTGCGACTTTAAAGGAAAATGCTGTTTCCAGAGAGTACATTGCTTATTTTTCCTTCGACAGATTGAACAGTACAAGTCAGAATTACCTCCTGTAAATTACATCATAGCGATGGACATCTGGTACTTCGTGTGCATTTTCATGCTCTTTGCCTCGCTTCTCGAGTTCGCTTTCAGCTACAACGCCTACAGAGCGCTGAGGATAGAAAAATCGATTAAAGTAAGTATGACTTATTCCAAACGATTCCAAAACCATGAATATTTTAATTTTCCACGGGGAACTAAGCGCAGTTTACCTATTTAGATTTGGTTGAGGTTAGTTCTTTGGTATTGTGTCTATCAGAGCAGAACACGAGCGGTCAGCATCGCCTTATAGCTAGCTATCTGAAGACACGTGTCCGTGAACAGTTTCTTCCCGAGGTAGCTATCGTTGCCCTGCAGAGCTGCCCGGTATTGAAGAGCAGAAGAAAACATGATATGGAGTGAGTCCAGTTTCGGGACAGTTTCAACAATTTGTATAAGCTCTGGTGGCATCCGGATGGATTTTCATTTCTCTGTAATGCTGCTCTCCGAGACTTGCAACAGTTTGACTAACGTTTCTGTTTGTATTTAGTTCGCAGGTCTGATATATCTTTTCTTTTTTTTCTCGCCAAGTCTAATCTTGGCCGTACATAGATAAAGAGAAATTGGCGTTCACTACCGTGTTGCCTGGCTTCCTTAGCCAAGACATCAGTAGCCTTAACCTTCGGTGCCGCCGGACGATGGCCGAATGGCTAGGGCGCTGGCTTTCGGTACCAGAGTCTGTGGGTTCGAACCCCACTCTTGGCATGGACATTTGTAGCCGTTCGGAATCGGTTTTAAGCAGAAGGTTCCGGTCCAATTAGCCCTCGTGTAGCAAAAACTGACCGTAGCGCTCCAAACAGAACCAAAACCTTCGGTGCCAACATTACATGCGTTGGTATCCACTGCATGGTAAGCATTTTTACAATCAGTTAATCTTGTAAAGAAGGAGGTGATTATCATGTGTCTGTCTTGAGCTACCTTGCAGTATTTTTCACTTGATTTTATCTTGTTACAGTCTTTAAGCTATGACCGAGAATAGAAACTCTCTATACTGGCATATTTTTGCCGCACCAAAGTTTTGAAGTTTTCAACTCTTTTTTTTTACTGTTCTGCTGATAAATAAACGTTTATTAACGGCGATATAACTTCTGGAGGCCCTAGACACGTGCATCAACAAAATAATCCACCACCAATCCTCAACACGTTTCATCAATTTTTTGTTGAAAGGAATTATTACCTTAAGCGCACATAAATAGGGAGAAGAGGAACACATCATGGCCGTTAACAAACGGCCTTAAGATACGAAAATATCGTGGATGACAACGTCAACAAGGTTATCTAAGTACAATTTTGCCTGAGTACTTAGTAATATGCACTAGTAATACAGTGTGTACATAAATGAATATCCCAACTTTGCAAGGCTATTGAAAGAAAACTGAACAAAGTACAAACTTGTTGTTCATCTGAAATCAAAAATAACAGTTGAGAGAGTAAATTCAACACAGTTATGAGTGTTCAATGTGAGCCCATTTAGTAACACGAAGGATATCGAGGCGGTACGATAACTCTTCCCACGCTCTTTTCAGCATGTCTGGTGTGACGGTTTGAAAGGCTGTAGATATACGTGTCTTAAGTTCGTCAACGTCATTCGATAGCGGGGGAACAAACACCTGATGTTTGATTTAGCCCCAGAAAAAAAATCGCACGGAGGGATTTCAGAGCTGCGAGGAGGCCATTGATGAAGAGTAAGGTCCTGGGGTGCTTGGTGATCAATCCTCCGGTGTGGCAATTTGTCATTTAAAAACCCACTAACATGTAAGTGTCAGTGGGGTGGTGCACCATCCTGCCATAGAATGAAATCACCTGATTCTTCTTCTGCAGCAACAACCAAATCTCTAACATATCCAAATAAGTAATCCCATTAACAGTCTTCTCGTGGAAAAAGAACGGACCGAATATTTTGTCATGGGACATAGCACAAAACACATCCACCTTTGGTGAATCGCGTTCCACTTCAATGGTGGCTTGTGGATTAGACGGTCCCCAGATGCACACATTGTGGCGGTTCACTCTACCGTTTATGTGAAATGTCGCTTCGTCACTGAACACAATGTTGGACAGGAAGGACTCGTCGTTATCGAGCTCATGAAGTACGAACTAACAAAATTGTTTCCATACTTATTTATCGATTTTCAGTAAGCGCTTGGACTATCTGCAACTTGCATGGTTTGAATGCTAATCTCCTCCTCAACACTATCCAGACCGTCATAACAGGCATTTGCAGTTGTTGTCTGGAACGTCGAGCTGATTTGCTCGGAGTGTTAACTAAATTGCTTCGAACACGTTCAACATTTTGTTCACTCACACGTGGGCGACCGGAGCTTTTACCTTTGCAAATGCACCCTTCATCAAGAAATTTCCGAAAACAACGTAAGATACTCCATCAATCGGGTGTTTCGGGCAATTCCGTATTTATGACGAAATTCTGGTTGTATGGTCGTAACTGAGTCACTTTTCGAAAATTGAATCACACAGTAGGCATTCTGCTGGGCGGCAAACATCTTAGCGAAAAATGAATGACATACGTTAAACTCTCAGCGTTCAGTCTGACGGCCTCCTCGTGCCGCCATCTGTCCCAATCTTCATGAACTTTCAACTGTTATTTTGGATTTCTGATGAACAACAAGTTTGTTCTTTGTTTAGTTTTCTTTCAATAGCCCTGCAAAGTTGGGATATTCATTTACGCACACACTGTAGATCTGTTCCTTACCCAATTCGTCAAGTGAGGAGATAAACCTCGCAATTAGCAGACATTTCGAAAATGACTACTCTATCACCCAGGGTAGAGCTCCTAAATATCCTGGCTGACTCCAGTGCACCAGGCGGGGCCTTCCGCGTGAGATCCCCGTCAGCGAGGGTAGTCCGCCAGCAGCCAATCACCTAACCCGTTGCGAAAGCAGCTTTAATGAAAAAGAACAAACGATAGTGGAAGCACAGTGTCAGGTCGATAGCGTAGGCTACCGAACGGCATGACTGCAGTCGGTACATCTGAATCCCTGGGGGACAGGACCAAATCTCCTGACTTAGCAGGTCACGTGCCGCATCCCTCCTCATGGTGGATGACACATGGAAATCCACCTTGTTTCCCAGTCACGTCAAAAATACAAACGCAAAAACTTTTGTTGCTGATTCATCGACAATTTTTAAAAATGTCGATCCTTAATTTTTTTGTTTTGTTTTGTGTGTGTGTGTGCCGATTTTACGAATTCTATTTTCTTTTTCTCAAAGCGAATATGCTGAATACGTACATGTGATTGTGTAATTTGGGGAGAAATGTCTCTGACGAATTTTATCTAATGACTCGCGGCCCGTCTCAACTTTGTTCGGGTTGAACAAAATATTATACCAATAAATTTCCAGTTGATAGCCAATAAATTGTAAATATTTTTTTACCTTAAAAATAACCTTAATAATACCTTAAATTAATATTACGTTAGTTAATAATTAAAGTTAATTAATTTTTTAAAAGAAAAAGGCGTGCCGGAGAACGGCTAGGTTCGAACCGCTAACGTTAGAACAGAAGCCCACCGCGATAGCACCACGCTAAGGATCGTTGGAGTCTTCGACACAAAAAGCGGTAGAGGACAGTAGCGGTAACAATGGAGATTGTTAGAATTAAGCCCCTAACTTTATTTCTACTGATCGGATATACATAATATATAGCCTATGTCCATCTGGAATAATGTACCTTTCAAACAGTGAAAGAATTTTTCAAATAGGTGCAGTGGTTCTGGAGATTACCCTCCACGTACAAAATCGTTCTCTCTTTATATATAAGTATAGATAATAGGGGAAACCCTTGTACCTAGGGCCGGCTATTTTCAAATGGCAGTATCTTTACTTATAACTAACTTACAATAATAAAAATAGCTTGTATACATTACGTGCTTTATTCTCTTTAAATAAAAATCACATCAAGTGTAGAAAAAAAAACTTGTAAATGATATTGAAAATTTTTTTAAAATTACAAATGGCCCTAGGTACAATAACACTATTGTACCTAGCTAAGGCCAGTTATTTCCAAACACTGAAATTGTTGTTTACAATAAAAAAACAATTTGTATCCATTATTTCTGTCATGCACAACTTCTAAAAACTTCGTAAGGAACAAATGTCAATCGTAGGCAATGTATTAAAGGAAGAAATGTTTATTATTTCATCACTTTCTAATGTATGTTTTTTCTCCATTGTCTTCTTAATGATCCCACATAAATTTTCTGTTTCAAGCACAGATTTCGAATTTTTTTTTTTTATCAATTATTTTTTTCAAAATTTGTGCTCGATTTTCATTTTTCTCCGGGGTATCAGTGATAATTCTACACTTGCCAAGTTTTCGTCCACCTCTTTTCTACCAGAGGCCATGGCCCTAGGTACAAGACAAGATTATGGCCCTAAGTACAAGATGTTGTTGTTTTTGGCAAAATGGCTTCCATAGCCAAAGACCTGCAGAAACCAAACTTTGTTTTTATATCATTTTTTTCCTTTAATGATTACAAAAAATATCTGCTATACATTAAAACATAAGTTTGCGCTTAATTTCACAAAATAAGACTTCAAATTGAAGTGAAAAATTTAGTTTTGATCATCAAATCAAGACTTTCTTTTCTATTTAACTATAGCTTCTTCTTGCTTTCATTAAAAATGGCTGTTATGATTTGAAACAATGTTGTCACTCACTCCAATGAGTAAAAATGCTGAAAAATAATAATTATTTAAATAAAGCATGGTGGCCCTAGGTACACGATGGCCCTAGGTACAAGGGTTTCCCCTTTACATTTTGGAGTACACTTATTCATTCGACGGATCCGAGATTGTGGAGAAGCAGACAATTATGAATTTCTCTACCTGACGAACTTTAAAAAATCCATGAAATGTATAAGCTCCTATAAAAGATGCCATATTATGAAGAATTTGAAAGAGAAATAAAAAACGAACATAAACGTGACAGATAGAATAGCTAGGAGCCTTAATCTAAACGGTTTATAGGGCTACCACAGTTTGGGCAAGATTTCCATCTGGAGACATTCTGGCCGCTTCTAGTTGCCAAACTCCGAGCTGCCATGCTGATAAGACATGCAGCTTTTCATCGTCTAATTTTCCAAATTAGTAGATAAGTTGAAAAGCATTATCTTATACGTTTCAGACATTTTGTTCCCATGTTCAACAAATGGAGTAATAGTAGCATTTAATTCTTTTCAAACGTTATGTAATCGGTTACTGTTACTTTTGTAGAAACTAAATCATCTGATGCAATTTTCAAAGCTCCAGTAGAAAGAAAAATTTTACACTATTTGCCTCTTTTACGATCTCAGACTTTAGTAATAAATGATTATGTCGCACAAATGTTTATTACATTTTAATATAACTTGCATGACATTTATCCTTAAATTGTGTATTCCAATGCAAGTGCGTAACGAATTAGAAGAAAAGGTAATTGAAAAGGTAATTGAATTCCTAAGCAGCCGAACAAGGAAATTTTCGATCGACCATTTTGTAAAGTGGAGATAATTCATCCTCAAAAGCATTACGTTTGTCAAGATTTGTAAAAAAGATAGATGCTCACGAGTCAGCCTGTAAATTTAGGAGTTATGTTTCGAGATGATTGATTACTTCGTTGTCATTATCGCGATGCTGTATTTCGATCGCACAGGGTTTGCGTTCGAAAGTGGCTAGGTTTATTGGGCTGCGGTTGAGCAAATAAATGCTTTTTCCTTATCTATCTATGGGGAGTTCATACATGCGTATTATTCATAAACTAAAGGGCATTTGCAAATTGAAAAAAATACGTAAAATAATTCATTTTTAATTACAATCTCTTATAAAATGCTTAAACCGTGGCGTATAAAGATAAAAGGGGCGTGTTCGTTCGTCGAAAAACCTTTTCACTACTTCAAACATTCCGCTAACATGAATTGACAGACAGCAAGCTGATAGACTATCAGGACCATCAGGAAAAATGGTGTAACTACGTTACATAGGCCTCGCCTTCCAACGTAGGCTTGCATAGTGAATTGACCATAGAAGGATGAAATCAAGCTGATAGAGTTTGGCACACGCCGTAGAATGAAAGTTTTATGATTAGTTTCGCCAAATAAGGAAATAAATTTCACCAGATATTAGACAAGTAGAAATGGATCACGCTGTCCTCTACGGTAACTAATTGGATTGCAGTTCGGGTTGCGACAATTTTGTCCCTTTAATTGCATTTTTCATTAGGAATTAGCCTGAATGTATTGAAGATTTTTGGTGAATGGACACGCCTTCCTTATCGAAGTACGCCCGGTTTAAAACTTTATTACAAATCATTACGATTTATTCTTCTTTTGGGAAAATTCAACTGTTGAAAAGATACATTGCAGATTGAATTGCAATCGCTTGCACACGCAAAACTGGAATATTTTATTTAGAGGCAATTAAGTAATTTTTTATGTTAGTAGCATGTGATTTTTTTAGTTATTTATTTATTTTTTTTTTTTATCAAAGTTATCAAACATTCTCTTGCAGACGAATAGCCAGATTAGCAGTGTGAAATACCCTAGCTCCATGGAAAGACAAAATGCAATGTTTGTAGCTGAAGACTCTAAAGACACAGAGGAAGCAAATTTGAACACGATGAAAATGTTTGAAAAATTTGTGCATTATGTAGATACTACTAAACTAGATTCTATTTGCAAGCTGTTATTTCCAAGCTTCTTCTTCATTTTCACTGTAGTTTACTGGTCATATTACTGTATTGTATCCTAAACGCACGAATGTGATGTAATAGCACTATTTATCTATGATGATGTACGAAAATATTTATAATGTATTTGGAGGTTTCCTTTAACTTATATATACAGTGATTTAAGCTTATAAGAATCACGTTTGTTATTACTGTTTTTTGATTCTTATAAGCGGTTGATTCTTATAGCCGAAATTTAGGCTTCGTTCACACACATTCACCTATATATACATATATTAGATAATTTACCATAAAATACACTTTAATTTACGTTAATTATTTTTATTAAAATTATTCTTTATAATTTTAACAATACAACTTAATTTCTAGACCTATAAGTAGATATACGTGATTATAACAGGAGAAGAAAAAAATCCAATATTTGTTACAACATACCTGCTTCACAGTTTAACATTTCAACTACAGGAAGGGTGCAAGAAAAAGTTTTCTATTATAGTTTGACGTAATGAAGTTTTCAGGAGGCTGTTTATATCTCTTTCAATACCAATAGTCTCAGACGAAGATTCACCTTCTAGCTTACATTTCAGGGTTTGATAACGTGCTGAATCTACTAATGTCACGTTTGCCTAAATGATAGTGGACACTTCGCCGAAGATTTATGTGTTTCAGGGTCCAAAAAGCAGCAACCAGGATATGGGAGGTGGGAAAAAAGAGTTGTGTCTTTGTTTGTCAGTGGAGAAAAGTGATATCGGACTCGGACGGGTTAGATGCCCCTGGGTCAAGCTAAAAGTGTGGTGTTTAGCTAAAGTGTTTAAGGGGAAACCATTATGTTATGTCTAACAAAGAAATGGATGCATCTTTCGACTGTATTCCATCCCATCTTATCACTCTTTCTTTAAAAAAATAAAGAAAGAACTTCGTGCCTTTTGAGGGTTTAAGTAGCTTTTTTGGAAAAATGAAAGGAAATCGAAGAGTGTAAGCTGATTCTTAAAACCGATGGATTGATTCTTTAAAGTGAAAATTTTAACATGGAAATAATGCATTTGTTTTTGTTTTTGCGATATTGATTCTTATAACAACTGATCACTATAAGCGGTGGTTACTGTATATATATATAAATATATATATATATATATATATATATATATATATATATATATATATATATATATATATATATATATATATATATATATATATGTGTGTGTGTGTGTGTGTGTGTGTGTGTGTATGTGTGTGCTCGTTCAATCCACCTTTAAGTCAGTCAGTTCATTGTAGACGTAATCGTGTAAAACAGGTGGTTGTGACACTTATCTTCGTCGTTAGCCATTTACATTTGTTAGGAGCTAAAACACAAAGCTGTTGCCTACACCAGGCCTGTCTGCTAAAGAGAGTCCGTCTACAAACGATATTATGCAACACTTTTCACCCTGGCATTTTGAAAAGTGGGCGTGTCCTACCGTCAGTATTGACAAAAGTCTTTTTCGTAACCCTCAAATTACCATGTTTTATGATTGTAGCACTAAAACTGCAAACTGTCAGTTTTCACGTCCCTGAACAATCTAATAAGCACATTCCCAAGTTATAATTTGTTTATGGACATTCCTCAAAATTATGAAAAGGGCGTAACTGCACCAATGATAATTTATAGATCACAGCATGAATAAGATATGGAATTAAATACTTTTTGGAATAATGCATGAACACACTGATATATACCGGATGTCCCAAAAATAACCGACGAATATGAAAAATCAATAAGGGGGCAAACTGTCAGTTTTCACGTCCCTGAACAATCTAATAAGCACATTCCCAAGTTATAATTTGTTTATGGACATTCCTCAAAATTATGAAAAGGGCGTAACTGCACCAATGATAATTTATAGATCACAGCATGAATAAGATATGGAATTAAATACTTTTTGGAATAATGCATGAACACACTGATATATACCGGATGTCCCAAAAATAACCGACGAATATGAAAAATCAATAAGGGGGCTCTCAACCTTTGACTACTGGGAAATGACCCTAAACATGATCAAAATTGAGCTACTGAAACTCCAATAATATATATATATATATATATATATATATATATAATTTTTTTGTTTAATTTCAAAATTACAAGTCTTCAGTTATATTTTATACAAAAATAGAACTTCTAAAGTCATAAATAATTTTTAGATTTTATTTTTAAATGTACACATTACTAAAAAGGGGAAAAAATCATTGGATGTTTCGCGCATCATAAAATTAAGAAATATGCATACAGAAACTATTTTTTGGTCAAATTAAATTAATAATACGCTCAAGTTTAATATAAAACCAAAAAATATACAAAAAATATAGTTTAAATTGAAAAATTTACATAAAATTTTAAAAAAATTAAAATTTAGCAATTTTTTAAAGCATTTTCAAGTGTAAAAAATTTTTTTACAAATTTTTTTTTACTTTTCTGGTTTTAGTGTGTAAAGAAGCTTATAATACAAATCTGATAAAAATTTTGTGTGTCTAGCACACATAGTTTGGGAGTAACAGTGCGCGCAATCCAAAAATTCACATATTTGAGAAAACTGAAGTTAAAGTTGGAATAACATGGCTGTGGCAACAGAGTGAGCTTTACATAAACTCTCATAACTCGAGAAATAATGCAAATTTTTTTATGCGGTTTTTTGCATATTGTTCAGAAATGTCCCTTAAATCAGAATATAGCAAAAACCAAAAATCGATTTTTTTTGAAGTTTCAAAGGTTGTGAGCCCCAAAGAAAAACGGAAGGCGATAGAAATGTACGGTTTGCTGCTTTCTGCTTAGGTAACCAGGGAATTTATTCTCACCAATTTTCAAAATTTGTTACAAAGTTCGTCAACAGACGGCGCTGCTGACTGGGAAAAACTATAAAACAATGTTTTCAAAATAACCACCGTTTGAAGCAACAATGTGGCGCAGTCTGGGGTCAAAATTCGCTGACGCCGGTGCAAACATTTCAGTTTGAATGTTCTGACAAGCAGCAGAGATGCATTGTTCCAGTTCATCTACAGTTTGTGGATTGTGACGATACACCTGGTCTTTCAAGTACCCCCAAAGAAAAAAATCGCATGGCGTCATATCTGGCGAATAGGGAGGCCAATCCATGCCACTTTGCGTATGCTTCTGGTAGTCAAGGGCAATGACACGATCACCGAAATGTTCGCTGAGAAAATCAAACACTGCAACCGAACTGGAAGAATACACCTGTGCTGCTTGTCAGAACATTCAAACTGAAATGTTTGCATGGGCGTCTGAAAATTTTGTCCTCAGACTGTGCTACATTGTTGCTGCAAACGGTGGTTATTTTGAAAACATTGTTTAATAGTTTTCCCAGTCAGCAGCGCCATCTGTTGACGAACTTTGTAACTAATTTTGAAAATGGGTGAGGATAAGTTCCCTGGTTACCTAAGCAGAATGCAGCAAACCGTACGTTTCTATAGCCTTCCGTTTTTCTTTAACTGATTTTTCAAATCGTCGGTCATTTTTGGGACACCCGGTACATACAAAAAAACAGTGATTTAAATATATCAAGTTATTGGCTTTTATACTAATCGCAGAAACACAATTTCGACTTGAGTTGCTATCATCAGAAATCTCTGCGGTAGAAAGCGTTGGCCTAGGGCACTCAGTTCATCACATCTTCATATGGACCTATGGTCTTTTGTAGAAACGAATGTACGAGTATTTTGTATACAAAACTGATAGCCTTAGCTTTTTATACGACTCAAAAGATTTTTGTGCTTTTTTTATCAATACTAACAAATATCTAAAAATCCCCGTTTTTGACTTAAGCCCTTTATACCAGAAATCAAAGATATGTATTTAAGAGGGATGAATATTACCACACAACAGGATAGATTATTCATGCTCCTAGAGAGCATGAACACCAGCTCCCACACCACCCAGGCCCCGTGATGGATGCGCCTCGGGTCTTGTCTATTGTCGCATGGAATGCTAATGGTATAAAACATAAAATCCATGAGCTTAGGGATTTTGTAGATGAGCATAACCCTGATTTAATCCTTTTACAAGAAACTCACCTCCAACCAGGGGATAAACTCTTCATCAAAAATTACTACACGTACAGGTTCGACTACACTAATCCCACTAATCACCCCTCTAGAGGCACCGCTATCCTAATTAAAAATACCCTCCCTCACCATCCACTTAACTTACCAACCCTCCACACAATAAATGCTACTGCTGTTAATATTAAAATTGACAATAGCCACTACTACACTATCATTTCCACTTAGATCCCCCCTAAACAAAACTTAAACCATGTAAAATCTGATCTCGAAACTGTTAAAAACCTTAATTTCAACACTCTTATCTTCTGTGACCTTAATGCCCAACATACTCTTTGGAAATGCAATATTAATAACACCTATGGTAATTTAATTTATAACCTAACAAATACAACAGACCTAGAAATCATTGCTCCTGACTCCCCCACTCACTTCACCAAAAAAAACAGCCTCCATAATTGATTTTGCCCTCGTTAGAGGTATCCCACATGATATTATTATCCAAACTCTCTGTGAACTTAGCTCAGACCATAACCCTGTCCTCATCAAAATCCCCCTAAAAATTAACCCACTAGCTATAAAACCCTTCAAATTCACTAACTGGAAAAAATACTACAACACACTAAACAACAAACACTACAACTATTACGAAATTAATAACACTGGTGACATTGACAGGCTTGTAAATGACATAACCAATGATATCACTAATAGTTATAACCAAAGCACACACTACATCACACCAAAAAATAATAAAATCATTGACAACCATCTAAAAATCCTAACTAACAATAAAAACCGCGCTAGGAGAGCATGGCAGCAAAATAGAATCACACACAATAAAAGAATAATGAATAATAGACAACAAGACCTTAAATATTACCTCAAAGACAAAGCCAACAAAAGTTGGAATAACTTTATTAGTACACTCACTATTGACGACAATTCCATTTGGAGAGCAGCCAAACGTTTTAAAAATACATATAAAACCATTCCCCCTCTAAAAGACCCCCACACCAATAGCTACAACTACACTGACAGTGATAAAGCCAACACTATTGCTAGAACACTTATTAATCAATTCACCCCCAATAACATGTCTGACCCGACTACCGAAAATACAGTAAATACAAATATTAATCTTTTCCTAAGCACACAGCACGATACTTACACACCTAATATCCTACCTTCAGATGTCGTAACGGTAATTAAAACCCTCCCCAATCGTAAAACTCCTGGTGATGATGCTATTACGAATACTATGATAAAAAACCTCCCACCTAAATACATATTCAAAATTGCCCATCTCATCAACAGCATTCTTAAATTTAATTATTTTCCCCCCCGCTGGAAAAATTCCTTAATAGTACCCATACATAAACCTGGTAAACCTCCTGACTCACCTGATAGTTACCGTCCCATTAGTCTCCTAAACACCCTTAGTAAATTAACTGAAAAATTCATAGCCAAAGAAATAAATGACCACCTCAACGATAATAATATCATAGTTCCCTATCAATTTGGTTTCCGTAAATCCCTATCTGCGCCTCACCAAGTCTATAGAATTACCGAACACCTTGCTAAAACCAAAATTAATAAATATTCTACTGCTGCCCTTTTCCTGGATATTCAGAAAGCCTTCGATAAAGTTTACATCCCCGGCCTAATTCACAAAATTATTAACTATAACTTCCCCCCCGCACATCACCAAACTAATCATCTCCTACTTAAGCAATAGAACCTTTCAAGTTAAAATTAATAATACAATCTCCGATAAAAAACCAATACTTAGTGGCGTTCCCCGAGGTGCGATTTTATCTACCCTTCTGTTTACCTTGTACGTCAACGATCTCCCAACACACGTTAATTCTTTTTTTTTTTTTTTTTTTTTTTTTTAACCTATGGCTTTATTTGGAAAATTAATCCATATTTACAGGCAACACAAACAGCAAAGAACTAAGCATTGAACAGATGCCTAAAGCACAACAGTAAACAAAGTCAGATAAAAGGTGTTAAAAGTTCATAGAAAGTTCATCATATCTCTAGCGTCCCAGTATAATTTGGTAAAGTTCTCACTTTTTTGGGCTTCCGGATCAAGTCCTGGGCATGTAAGTAAATGATCTGCATTCATATTCTCAGCCCTGCAGACCTGGCATTCACTTTTGGTTAGGATGCCAATTCGGTTTAAATGTTCTGCTAGACAGTCGTGGCCTGTTTTGAGTCTGAAATGTGCCACTGCTTCTGTACGGGATTTATGACTATAGTCTTTCCAGCTGTCCTGGATCTCTTCCCAACGTTTCCCTTTAGATAGCAAGTTCTGCTCTGTCTTAAGTTTTAAAGAGATTTTGTTGTTGGCACGTTTGTTGTTGACACGTTTCCCTTTAGATAGCAAGTTCTGCTCTGTCTTAAGTTTTAAAGAGATTTTGTTGTTGGCACGTTTGTTGTTGACACGTTTCCCTTTAGATAGCAAGTTCTGCTCTGTCTTAAGTTTTAAAGAGATTTTGTTGTTGGCACGTTTGTTGTTGACACGTTTCCCTTTAGATAGCAAGTTCTGCTCTGTCTTAAGTTTTAAAGAGATTTTGTTGTTGGCACGTTTTGTTGTTGACACGTTAATTCTAATCTTGCGATTTTTGCTGATGACACCGCCATTTACTGCACAAATAAAAATATCAAATACGCTGTCACCACACTCAATAAACGCATCACCCGCATCCACACATGGCTCACCAAATGGAAAATTAAACTCAACACCGATAAATGCGCTGCTGTCATGTTCACAAATAAATACACCTCATCGTACCGCAATATTAATATTAAAATAGGAAACACTATTATCCCCTGGTCTGACACTGTTAAATACCTCGGTGTCCATCTTGGTAAAAGACTCACTTTCCAACATCACATCACACAGAGTAGAATTAAATTTCGAGCAGCCAGACGTTCACTCTACCCCTTAATTGCTCGAAATAGCAAATTAAGCATTAATAAAAAAATTGCTCATCTACAAATCCTTCTTAAGACCGCTTTTAACTTATGCAGCTCCGGCTTGGTCATACGCAGCAGTTTCCACTATAAACCACCTCACTGTCTGTCAAAACACAACCATAAGACAAATTGTTGATGCACCCTGGTATTTTAGGAACGTTGATCTGCAAAAAGAATTAAATCTGCCCACTATTCCAAATTATCTTAAAAAACTAGCATCAAACTTCTTTCTAAGCATCGACAATGAACTGCTTTTGGAAAACTTCGACTATGACCCAGCCGCCGCTGTGAACAAGAAACGGCCTCGTGCTGTTCTTGTTCGTTAAAGTCTTTCCTCTTTCCCAAAAAACAAAAAAATAATAAAATAAAAAATAAAAAAATGAAAAATAATACGTGCTTGCACGGTAAAAAAAAATGCTATAAAATTATTTAAAATAATACGTAGCCTTGGCTACGGTAAAAAATATTCTATCTATTTAAATCCTTAAACTTCCTCCTAGCAGTATGACAGAAAATTTTCTGTCATACTTGTTTTGTTTAAGCTGATGGATCCTAGAGACATCCAATCACTTTTCTCTCTCTTTCTGTCTCCACCTTATGGCCATTAGTTGTTATTCCCTGCCCAATCAATAGCAAGAAAGGCTCCCGAGGGCTTGGGCCAGAAGAAGTCGCACACCACACTTCATAGTTGAGCTCATAGTTGAGCTCAGTGAAAGAGTGTTTTTCCAGAAGGATATTATAGTTTATCTACCTAGCTCAAATAGCGAAAATGTCTCAGCTTGAAAATTACTCAAAGACGGACACTTAAAATTTTTAAATCAAGTATTATTTTACGAGCCCCCTGCTTACGGTCGTGATACTTTTTTTCTTAGTTTCCTCTTCGATAATTAAACATTTGAAACGTAGTTCTTACCTGCAGATCAATTCCAATAAAATTAGTGTAGAATGTGTTTTAACGGATTGAATGGATTGAACGGATCAAATGTTTAATTCCTCTTCGATAATTAAACATTTGAAACGTAGTTCTTACCTGCAGATCAATTCCAATAAAATTAGTGTAGAATGTGTTTTAACGGATTGAATGGATTGAACGGATCAAATGTTTAATTCCTCTTCGATAATTAAACATTTGAAACGTAGTTCTTACCTGCAGAACAATTCCAATAAAATTAGTGTAGAATGTGTTTTAGCGGATTGAATGGATTGAACAGATCAAATGTTTAATTCCTCTTCGATAATTAAACATTTGAAACGTAGTTCTTACCTGCAGAACAATTCCAATAAAATTAGTGTAGAATGTATTTTAACCAAACTGCAAATTTTAGGAAAATACATTTTATGTTAGTTAATATATATACATATTATGTTTACGAATATGCATGTTGTGTTAGTTGTTATAAAATAGCAGCTATCTTCCTTTTTTCATTGTATGATTTGGCGTTGTATAAGCGCTTGGTTGAGATACTAATAAAATTATTTCGATGGTTATCGAACTTCCTTCTATAAAAATTTTCATTTTCATTTTGGCGCCCCTCACTTTGGATGTTTTTCCTTTTCCACTAATAATAATAATAATAATATATATATATATATATATATATATATATATATATATATATACTAGCTGAAAACCCGCGCTTCGCTACGGAGTACATTCAAATTAAATACAACGGTCAACGTATGCAATTTATGCCAAAAAATAAATATATATATTTATAATAAATGCGATGATCAATGTATACAATTGATGTAAAATATATATCTATCTATATATATATATATATATATATATATATATATATATTTATAAAAAAATCGTAAGGGATATGCAATTTTTTTTGATAATATCCAATCGTCTGCTGCATTAGAAAGAGAAAAAAATTATTTTTTGTCTATTTAGTTGTTACGCACGTGACGATAAATTTATTGAAAGTACCAGAAAATCACGTGATCAGCATTTAATAAATTAAATTCAAAAAATTAATCTTTAAAAATTCACCAAAAATCAGGAAATGGAGGTAAAAATTCGAAAAAAATTTCACTTTGAAGGAATTTTTATGATCTTTCTCGTGATATAAATTTTACAACCCTCAATGTATTATTTTAAATGCAAACGTAAAAAAAGTTTAAAAAACAGCTTAAAAATTTAATTTTAAAAAATCTAAGAAGAATTTTTTAAAAAATCTTTCTTAGTGCACCCCTACACTATTAGAAGAACCGCCATGCAAAATTTCAGCCCTTTAGGTCCAGCGGTTTGGTCTGTGCGTTGTATGTCAGTCAGTCAGTGAATGAATGAGTCAGTTACGGAACTGTTTTATATATATAGCTATATATATATATATACACTCATGGGCCAAAAAATTAGCGCACCAAGGAGTCGTCAAAATGAAACGAAATTTTACATACGTAATGACTACTTTGATATAAGTAAATGATAAGAAAATCAAAGAAAAAGGATAATTTATTTCAGAGAAAAGGGCAAAAGAACGGGGGAGTTAATACTCCGTTGGACCCCCTCTAGCACGAATGCACGATGCGATACGATCGGGCATTGAGTCATACAAGTTCTGTATGATGTCTTGAGACATTTCGTTCCATATTTGCTGTAACCTTGCCTCCAGTTCTTTCAAACTCGTGGGATGCCCAACTCGTCGTCCCAAATGATCCCAGATATGCTCGATTGGAGACAAATCTGGGGATCGGGCAGGCCAAGGAAGGGTAGTAACAGTGCGGAGACAGTCTTGTGACACCCTTGCCGTATGAGGCCGAGCATTGTCTTGTTGAAAAATGGATCCTGGGAGCCGTTGCATGAGTGGCAACACATGTGGTTGCAGGATTTCATGAACATACCGCTGGGCTGTCATGGTGCCACGGAACAATACTAGGGGTGACGGTGTATTGTAGGCAATGGCACCCCATACCATCACACCAGCTGTGGGAGCGATGTGTCGCTGTACAGCAAAGGCAGGATTGAAGCGTTCACCACGGGCTCTCCACACACGAACACGATTGTCATCACTGCCGAGATTGAATCTGAATTCGTCGCTAAAGACGACCTCGTTCCATTCCGCTGCAGTCCAGTTTCCTCGTGCGCGGCAAAACTCCAAACGGAGGCGTCGATGGGTGGGCGTCAAGGGCAGCACACATAATGGGCGCCGCGATACCAACTGTCCTTCAGCCAGGCGCCTTCGTATGGTTCGAGAAGACACAGAGGCCCCTAGTGAAGGTGCTACCTGTCCCTGGATGGCGGCCGATGAAGCAGTTGGCTGTACGCGTGCATTTCTTACGATGTGGCGGTCTTCTCGACGACTGGTCTGTCGAGGGCGTCCTGAGCCTGGTCTTCGTGTACATGACATCTCTCGGGTCCACTGGTCCCAACACCTCCTCACAACACAATCAAAGCGGCCTAATTGACGAGCTACTTGCCTAGCTGACCACCCAGCTTCCATCATCCCGACGATTCTCCCCCTCTCAAACTGCGACAACTGCTTATATTGTCTTCGAACACGGCGTAATGGCATGTCTATCTTAGCTCTTCCTTTGTAAATGATTCAGCACACTCAAAAAAGCTTTGGTTACCTGTTTTATACTCCACAGAGTACGATGTTCAACGCCCTCTACCGGCTATACGTAATGCGCAATCACGCTGCATTTCTAATCATTTGCATATCACCCCGACATGTACCTTCATTGCAAGTTTCGTTACGATCCCGCAATTATTTCTTGGTGCGCTAATTTTTTTGTCCATGAGTGTATATATATATATATATATGTATATATAGGATGGCAAGATGTCTATGGGAATGATGATGCAACTTTTGCACAAACGAACATTATTTATTATTCTTGGCACATGACAATTACACGGGACATTTACTAGACAGTTATAGGGACATTCAGAATTAAAATAACCGCTCTCTTCACCATTTAACACAAATCAATTCGATGCGTGGGCAGTCTCGCGGAGATGACCTAACTCGTCACTCCCCTGCGATCGAACTCCTGTTTTTCTCTTCACGCACGTTTTACCTTGCCGCGCAAATCTCAGCGACATCTAGTAGCCATTCTGCACAACGTAGCTATTCCGCAATCTTCTGGTACGGTCTGCCTCATTCCTATAGCGCTCGTCTATCCTGACTAGCAGTGTCCTCACTGCTGCAACAGCCTAGGATCTAAAATACATGAACTAAAAAAACAAAAACACATAGATTAGTACACAGTTTACAAACATTAAATTCTGGCCAAAACATTTATATAAGTCAACATTTGGTCCAGGGCTTTATTTGGTCCGCTGATGAAGATGTAACATTTGGTCCTTCATGATCTCCAATTTTGGCGACATCGTAGCGATCATGGTATTTAACTTTAGTAACACGGTAGGGTCCAAAATATTTCGGTCGGAGTTTCAGCTTGCTTCCAAACTGAGTTCTCATAATTGCCACCAGTTCTCCTTGCTTGTACTGATAAGCTTCCTTGCGTTTTCTATTGTAAGTCTTACGATTCTCCTCTTGTATTTTTAAAATATTCTGCTTAGCGTCTTTCCTAATGCTATCACGATGTTGATTAAATTGGTTTTGACTTTCTTCCACAAGCAAATTTCTTATAATGGCATCCTCGGGATTTTTCATTCTGGTTCCTATGAGTAATTCAAACGGTGAGTATTTAGTACTACGTGACGTACCGCAGTTTAACACTCTTTGCAATGAGTCAACATGTTTGAACCACTTCGCGGGATCATTTAAGGACATCTTTGTTAATACCGGGATAAGGGTTCTATGTATTCTTTCCACTTGACCATTTGCTCTTGGTACTCCCGCAGTTATTTGTACATGATGTATATTCTCTTTAGTGCAGTATTCTTCGAATTCGTTGGATCTGAAAGCTCCTCCTCGATCACTGATTATGGTCGAAGGATTTCCGAAGGTTTTCTGCTGTAGCTTTAGTCTTTCGATGGCTTCTTGCGCTGTGGTACTTTTAGTTGGATAAAGCCATGTGAATTTTGTAAATGCATCTACGACCGTGAAAATGTGATTGTAGTTCTTATTGGTTGTCGGCAGTGGTCCAATGAAGTCCACATGATATGTTGATAATGGCGAATCTTCCTTAGGAATAGGATGTAACAGTCCTTCTCCTTTCCCAGTCTTCTTATTTACCACTATGCATTCAACACAGTTTCTTATCACATTCTCAACACACTTTCTCATGTTTGGGAAATAAAAATTACGTTTCACCAAGTCTTCAGTTTTTACAGCAGCAAAATGTCCAAAAGAGTGTGCATGCTTCACAACGTCCACTTGCATCATTTCAGGCACTACCAGTAACTCTTCATCATTATCAATCTTATACAAGACATTATTATTCAAGATAAATTCGGAGGTTTTGCCTGACTGTAACAGTTTCTTGATGGTTTTGATATATTCGTCACTTTCTTGAGCATTAACAATTTTGTAAGTCAATTCATCACTATTCACAAACATAACGGGGAATCTGCTCAATGCATCAACGTGTTGCATTTGTTTTCCAGCGCGATGTACTACTTCATATTGGAACTCTTGCATGAATAATGACCATCTGGCAACTTTTGGTGTAAGTTCCTTTTTATCTAGGGTTTTTGCAAATGCCGCACAATCAGTGAAAATTTTGAATTTGGTTCCCAATAAATAATTTCGAAATCTTTTTAACGCCTGGATAATCGCAAGCACTTCAAGTTCATAGCTACACAATTTTTCTTCCTGGATGGAGGTTTTTTTGCTCATATACTGAATTGGATAATAGCGCCCATCATCACTCTGCTGGAAAAGTATTGCCCCTAACCCAAGTTTACTTGCGTCTGTGTGTAATTCCAATTTCTGTCCTTCTCTGTAAAGGTGTAACAGGGGTTCATTAGACAGCGCGTCCTTAAGTTTTTGAAAGGCTATTTTCTGTTCAAAGCCAAATTCGAAAGGTTTTGAGGCTCGTAATAAATCACTAAGTGGTCTTGCTATAATGGCATATGAAGGTATGTACTTTCTAAAATATCCTGTCAACCCCAGGAAACTCTGTACTTCTTTGGCATTTTTGGGTTCAGCAAAACAACGAACTGCTGCAGTCTTCTCTAATGACGGTCGAATAGTACCATTTTCAATGATGTGGCCTAAACAATTGATTTTCCTCTGCAAAAATCGGCACTTCTTAAGGTTCAGCTCAAGACCATACTTGGAAGCTGTTTCTAACACACGACTTAATTTTTTGTGCGCTTCTTTCTCATTGATAGCTGGGATTATGATATCGTCTAAATAAATAACTAAAATCCCGTCTCTCAATAGGTCTCTGAACACGTAATTGATGTATCTTTGAAAGTAATTGCTGCTAATGGACAAACCAAACGGTACTCTTAGGAATTCATACTGGTCTGACTCTGTTACAAACGCAGTGTATTTTCTACTTGCTTCATCCACTTCTACATGGAAGAAAGCATTTTTCAAATCGAGGGTCGTGAACACCCTTCCATTTTCTAACTTATCCAACACTTCCTCGATAACAGGTAGCGGATATCTGTCTCTAACTATTCGCTTATTCAAAGCTCTGTAGTCAATGCACAAACGCATCGTATCATCCTTCTTTCTGCACACCACAACAGGCGAAGCAAAGTCAGAGCAACTCTCCCTAATTATCCCTTGTTCTAACCAATCATTTATTTGTTTTTCGACTTCTCTCTTTTCAGGAAGCGACAACCTGCGTGATCTTTGACAAATGGGTCTTTCATCGGTCAGAATTATTTTCATTTTCAAAGCAGTAGTTTCTGTTTTGTTTGGCTCATAATTTTGAACAAGCGCATGAATTTCGTTTCTCAATTTACAGTCAGTAATGTGTGACAGGTCAAAAGGGCAATCATCATACGATTCGGATACTCTCACTAAGAACGAAGCTGATGAATCGTTGTTTATATTCGCGCTCTCTAAATGTTTTCCCGTTTCCAATCCTGCACCGCTCGTCGGCGCCACCGCCTCCTCTGGTTTCAATAACATGTCGTAAATTTTTGCTGGCAAAATAACTTCCGCGACAATCTCAGAGCTCGCAGCCAAGACCTCTCTCGCTTTCCCACCCTCGCGTAGCGAAATGCTGAATCTGTAAACCTTCTCCAGCCGGCGCTCACCGAACACACTTGTCAAAACAATCTGAGAATGAATTGGCTTTGCAGCCGAAACAAAATACTTGTTTACGATTATCGAACTCGCACCACTGTCTACTGTGGCGACTAAGGGTTTTCCGTCTATAAACACGTCGACATATTGGAGCTCACTGAATAAATAGTCATTTTGAGTTGGGATAGAAGTTGAAACGTGATTGATGCCGTATTTTTGGTCACTTTTGTTTTCTGCATTCGACAATTTCTTTGTACAGTTTCTAGCAAAATGCGGCCCCCCACAAACATAACAAGATATAGGTTCTCTACTAGAAAATTTTTGATTTTGTCTCTGAAACTGCCTCGGGGAATGGTTTCCATATTCAAATTTTGTACGATCTTTGATAGCGTCACTTTCATTCCTAGAACGAACATTCGGATAGTTCCGCGTTTCATGCAAAGTTTTATTTTTAGAAACAAAAAAAACATCACAAGTCTTTCCAAGTTGTTCAGGCGTCAGCCACGAGTCAGCCTGTGTGATTTTAATGTGAGAAGCTGTTTCTTGATCTAGTGTGTCTAAAAATTTATCGCTCACCATTAGGTCAAAAAGTTGTTTAAAATCAGAAACATTACGGATTTTGAGATAATATTGGAACATTGCACTTAAGCGTGCTGCAAACTGAACATGCGTCTCATTTACCTGCCTTCTAGCTCTTCTAAAATTAAGTAGACACTCTTGAGCTGTGGGTTGGAATTCTTTCATGATTAAAGATTTAACTAACTCATAGTTATGCATTTCATCATCTTTAACGTATAGTAAAATGCTATGGGCCTTCTCTCCGAGAATATTTATAAGAATTTCGGATTTCAATTTCTCTGGGACATCCTTAACTTTAAACGCTCGTTCCAATGATTGGAAAAAAAGGCTAAAATTTTCCGTTTTTGTCGGCAACTGTATCGTTAGCGTTTTTACACTTTTAATCAAATTTTCAAGATCACAAACCTCAGGATTTGATACATCTTGAGCTGCTTCTGCTTTCGATTTGCAAAGTTCTACCTCTCGTTCTATACGTTGGAGCGTTAATTTTTCTAATTCTAGTTTTGAGTTTGTTAGCTGCAGTTCAAGCTCAGCTTTTGGCTGCCGATCCTCAATTATTCGGTTAAGAAGATTCATTACAAATTCCGGGTCATCTTGGAATGCTTTAGATCTCTCAAGTTTATTTTTTAACTCTATAATCGTTTCTTTTGCAATGCACTGCTCACCAATCTCAGTAAGAACATTCACTATGTCCTCTTTGCGCGTATTCTTGTTATAATTAATAGTAGTAGACATTTTTCATAAATCTTTTTCTCAGCAATAGAGTTATAAAAAGAAGATATCCTACCTTTTCTCGCAGGACTCTTGCATCAGTAGTTAACTTCACAGTGTATCCCAAAATGTAACACAATAAATCCAAAAAGTATATCACTATAAATCCACGGATTGTTCTTTCATATCACAGTCACTAATTGTCCTCAAAGTCCTCAAAGTCCATCCGGGGCGATCCCCCAAGTTTATAGGATGGCAAGATGTCTAGGGGAATGATGATGCAACTTTTGCACAAACGATCATTATTTATTATTCTTGGGACATGACAATTACACGGGACATTTACTAGACAGTTATAGGGACATTCAGAATTAAAATAACCGCTCTCTTCACCATTTAACACAAATCAATTCGATGCGTGGGCAGTCTCGCGGAGATGACCTAACTCGTCACTCCCCTGCGATCGAACTCCTGTTTTTCTCTTCACGCACGTTTTACCTTGCCGCGCAAATCTCAGCGACATCTAGTAGCCATTCTGCACAACGTAGCTATTCCGCAATCTTCTGGTACGGTCTGCCTCATTCCTATATATATATATATATATATATATATATACATATATATAATCAATAGAAATCTACATATTAAATCCCGTTTAGAGTTGAAAAAATAACGTAAGGAACTTCATTCCTGACGGGGGTCCCCCGACCGCACAATTTTTTATTTATTTATTTATTTTTCTATTTATTTTTTTTTCGGAAGAAAGGAGAAAATATTAAATTTAAGTATGAGACAGGATCGCTCTGGGCCGTTTCCTGTTAAGACTCACTTCCGTGAATCCAGCTGAAGGCATCGAACTCACGGATCCAGACCTCTCCAATAAGTTCTTTTCTTTACTTCCTGTCCAATGATGGTTCCCCGCTACTTACTCTCTGAAAACCCTCACTAGAGGGTATGGCCCAGGAAGTGCTGTTAGATCACTTTTGCTACGGTCGTAGGTAAAAGGGACGAATATTGTGATGTTTATTGAAAGTGTGTTACGAAATGGATATTATATATTACCTACCCAGCTCACATGTCTCGTCCTGAGAACTATTTATAAAAAAGATATTTTAGATTCTTAAACCAGGCGTTATTTTTCGAGCCCTCTGCTTACGATCATAGCACATTTTTAGGTTTAAGGAAAATCAAAACTATTCAGAGAGACCTTATTACTGCATCTCCAAAAAATACCTCCACAAGAATCTGAAAATTTTTTAATTTTATTTCTAATCTTCGTAATTAGATTGCGGTGTTCCCAGACTATGATTATCTCTTTTTTGAAAACTGTATAACAGGGGTGGCCAGCAAGTCGATCGCTTGTGATGTCGTAACTTAGAAACCAATTAGATTACGTGATAAATGGAGCATTAATTTAGGACCCTAGTTAGAGCGGCAGTAAGGGTTCTGTTTACACTGCTTTAGACCGGAACTGCAATTCAGTCTGAAACCGTACCCATATCATGGCACAAGCGCTTTCCAAGCATAAGAAAATTGCCACTGATATGGCGCCAAATTATAATTCCCTGGTTAGGGACATGCAAACTCAGTCCTCCCATTAATGTTAACATAATAAATTCTAAATCTGTCTTTATCTGTAGCGAATTTGAACTAATATTGTCAATAATTACTCATGTTGTTTAAATTCCCCTGGACGTGAATTTTTTTGGCCCGTTATGTATGTTTTTTTTAACGTAGATACATACGTATGTTTGAGCATATATTTTGCTTATATACCCATAGCTCACGAGAGTGCACCTCGTAATGAAACACGGTGTATAAACATAGTATGTATTTCACACCTCCCCCTCCCCACATATATATATATATATGTATGTATGTATATATATATATATATATGTATGTATATATATATATATGTGTATATATATATATATATTATATATATATATATATATGTATATATATATATATATATCTTTATATATAAAAGGCAAAGTCTGTGTGTGTGTGACCGAGTTTTTGTCTGCTCGCGGCGCAGCGCAAAGACGGTAGGTCGGACAGTCTTGAGATTCGACACGAAGAAGCCTCCCGAGGTCTCATTATGCACCTCGAAGCCCTTTTTTCGATTTTTTAATTAGATTTTCCGTAATTAAATATTTAGTCACGATTTGGAGCTCCCGGACGAGTAAAAGCTCCGTAAATCCTAACGTATCCGTCCAAGAATTTTTTTTTTTCGGACGAGCCTATACGGGAAAGATGACACTATACGGAAATCACAATTAAAATTGTCTGTCTTAATTTATGGATTAATTGTGATTTTTTTTCGATCGCCTGTACGCACCCGTTTTTCGGAAAAAATCGGGATTTTGTCCGTGACCCTTTTTTCCAAATTGTCGAATCGATACGTAAATATCGTTACATTTTTACGAAATTTTTATCTCAGAGACCCTAGACATCACAGTTTCGAAAGCCAGAACCAAAATTAATTTACAAATTGTAGTTATTTTTTAATAATTTATTTTATGATTCGGAAACTCTTGTGAGAATTCTCATTTTGGAGATTTCGTTCTTCATTTCCGGACGAAGGTACAGCGAGTGAAAATAGGAGAAAAACCAGTTTTTCGACTTAATGCACGTGATGTGTTGGGGCGTTTGTTTTCTATGAGGGATTGAGTGGTTAAAGAAAATCGATTACTATTGCAGTGATAATCGATTAAAAAATCACATTTAGTAATGCCGTAATTTTTTTGGCCAGCACTTAGTTAATATCATATAATTTGTGGTGTATTTGTGGAAAAAATCTATGAAGATTTCAAAGAATTTCAGCATGTGGAGGATGTGATATATTCGCTTTCAAGGAAATCGATTACTATTGCAGTGATATTCGATTAGTAATCCTATGTCAAAAATTTTGCCAAAATGTGCCAGAAAGGATTAAATTTATATGGGTAAAATAATGTATCGTGGTGAGGAAAAGGATGACAGCGACGCCTATTAACAAAGGGTTAAGGCTACTAAAAAATTGGTAATTACATTACCCGAGCAACGCCGGGACGGGTACAGCTAGTATATATATATATGTATGTATGTATGTATATATATATATATATATATATATATATATATATATATATATATATATATATATATATATATTATATATATATATATATATATATATGATATATATATATATATAGATATATTTATTTATATGATATATATATATATATATATATATCATTGACTACGCCTATGACAACAAGTCGATCGCGACACATTTTTAAAAAATAGATAAAAAGTAGATCTTATGTACAAAAAAGTTGGCCACCCCTACTGTATAAGCCTTCGAGCATGTCTCTTGCTTGGCCTTTTTTTCCCCTCCTACTGCTGAGGCATTTGTCGTGAGACAATCACCCTTTATTATTCACCACAATTTTTCCTGGCTACTTTATTATGGGAGCACCATTTAGGTGAGCCAGCAATGCTCCCTCATGGAGATCAACACTGTAGCGACCAGGCCTTTCTCGGGATTTGAATCCCAGCCCACTGTAGAGCTCACGACGCTATCCGCTACACCATGTGGGCGGAGCTTAGCTAAAATTAGTTTTTCTCATTTTTACCACTTAACTGCACTTTGTAAAAACCTTCCCTAATCTAAAGATTTTAAATTTTGCTCCCTTTAAGCATGTTCACAATTTCTAATAAATTTTAATTCTTAATATATCTTTTAACTGATGGAGGCCTATATTTGTTTATTTATTTATATATCTTTTTACTGTTTTCAACCTTTTTTCTTTTTTGACCATCTAACTGATTACTGCTTATCATTAGAGTGTGATGTAAGATATAATGCAGTTCAGCTATAAAAGGGAAACTGTAATTCAGTTGAAAAATGTAATATAAAATATATGCCTGAATTTTTTTAATTAAAAATATTTAACGTCACAATTTTGATTGTTTTCTGAATTTGTTAACTGCAGTGCCGTGTTAAGCATTTTTAAGCTCTTGTTTTCGTGTTGCATTGCAAACAAGTTAATAAAATTGATAAATTGTTGAATGAAATTAAGGTTATGTTCCCCGAGGCCCTCTTTCGCTTGATGACGGTTACTTATCCATTATAACCATGAAGCTAAAGCTTTGTGATTATAACGAACAAGCTTATATCTTTTTGAAATGTTTATGAAAATATATTTAGCGATTCCAAAGTATCGTTTTCCCATGCGTAAATGAATGCAATGCAATACCGAATGAATGAAACCGAACACAATAGTATACGTAGCGCCCTTTATTATTCACCACATCTACCGACTCACTACTGTTTCAGGACCATTATTCCAAGGAAATCCCCGTAAAAGTTGGAATTTTTCTCATATTCATAAGTAAAAGTGTCGGTTGTGCAAAGTATAATAGAACCTTGTATCCTCCCCTCCCTCTATATCATATAGTACAAAGAGAAATTTTCACTCACAGATTTATTAAATTAACGAAGCTTTGATCTCCGACTCAAGTATCAGTTTTCTTTTGAGCGAAAAAGCTTTTATTTTTTAAAATTTTTCTATTGCATTAATTTTTTTTCTTATAGAAATGGAGAAAAATATAATTATTCCACTTTCTCTCTGATTTTCCTGACACAAGAAGAAGTAGGTATTTGGTTTTCGAGAGTAATAATTAGTCAACCTCAATAACCACACAGGAAGAAATGTTGATGCGGATATCCTAGAAAAGGCTTTCTCCAATGTCGTGTAGTATTTTATTGGAGCCTGACTTAAGTTGTCAGGCTCCAATTAAGGATCAGGCTACCGTTAAGGAGCCTGGTTCCTTTCTAAGGTGAGTTAAAAGAGAGACCGGAAAAAGATAGACTGATCCCCGAATTTCTACAACTAGAGAGTTTACGGGTATGTTTAGATTAGAACAACTATAGATAACCTTATATAGTTTTTAATCATTAACATCACGTTTGATGTATTTATATAATATTCTAATTTAAAATTTCAAATATTATTATTTTTAAATCGAAGTGATTCGATTTATTAGCTTGGAAAGGAGAAATTAGAAAACGTTGGGGCGGTTGGCGAAAATTTGTGTTTCTGAGACTATCAGTTTTTTTCCCCAGTCACATTTTGCAGTTTTTGAAAGATTAAATCATCAGATCAAGCCCACCAGAACCATCAAAACCATGCCCATTACAGCAGGCTATTCCTATTTTATTACTATTTTTATTTAATTTTTATTATTATCCAACTTTTAAGTCAACCCTTTTCTTTTAATGCTGATAACGGAAATATAGCCACAAAAATTATTCATACCGCGAATATGAATCCCTGCTCGCTGGTGCCTCGTTAATGTACCATGTCTATGTATATGTTATCAGAACAATAAAACACGAAAGAAAAAAACAGGCAACTCAGAAATTCGGACGTCCTTTCAAAAAAATTGCAACATGAAAATAATAGAAAAGTTTAAGGCTTTTACTATAAAAATTGAATGAACAAGTAAATCGAAAAGGATTTCAGAGGAGATGACGAAGTTTTAAATCCAACAACTTCAGATAGGCATTTAATCAGGTACCTTGAGGGGGATGGCATCGTTCACGCCCACTACTCAATGCTATCATATAAGGGGAAGGGCAGAGATAATTTTATCGAGGAATCACAATTGGAGAATTTTCTTTTGTTGAAAGAATTGTTTTATCGTCGATTCTCAACAGCTGTCAATTATTTAAAGTTAAAATAGTTAACTTGTATGCAAAGTTTATTTTTAAATCTAGTAAACTGCAAATATATTTAGTGAACTAACATTTTATTTTCTATTCCGTATTAGTAAAAATATATTCTATCAAAATATATCATTCCATAGGAGAGGAGTAACCAATATGCAGCGATACACAGTATACGAAAGAATAGCCGCAGAAAATTATGATAACAAATGAGCTCAAGAAAATATCTATATCACAGAGATATTTTCTTGGTAAGAAATTTACATGAAACTACAGAAGGAGCGTAAGCTTCAATGGGGAATTCCTCGAAAAATGGACCGATTATGGTCGTCACCGGCAGATGGCGCGACATGTTCTACTGATTCGCATTTTCCATTGAGTTATATGGACACGTGTTTTAGAAAATTGATTTACAAATTTTTAAATTTATTCTGTGCACAAATAAGCCATCATAT
The DNA here is from genome assembly GCA_907164885.2 of Dolomedes plantarius. Taxonomy (NCBI): domain Eukaryota; kingdom Metazoa; phylum Arthropoda; class Arachnida; order Araneae; family Dolomedidae; genus Dolomedes; species Dolomedes plantarius. Next base: position 115,930,097 of record OU015499.1, on the reverse strand, counting down.
TTTTCACCTGGTTGTTCCAGTAGCCAGATTTCATTATAAACTATGTTGCTGGTTATGTTGTTAGGACGATCAGTAGATTTTCTAAATGTGAACAATGCATTCAAAACTTACCATTATAAACATCAATACTGATCAAAATAAGTTAATTTTTTTTAAAAAGTACAGGTTCTTTATTATAACCTTCAGAATTGTTTCTAAAAGTAATTAATATTCTAAAAATTGCAATAATCAAAACTCTAAATTTTAATAAACTAAATAATAAATTAATTTTTTAAGTGATAAAAGAAATTCATACTGGTCCTCTTATGCCAGAAATAGGTTGCAATGAGCAACATAACATTAATTTAATTCAAAATGTTGTCAACTTTTTTCCAATTCCGCGCATGCATTTTATATGCAAACAAGAAAATAAAAATTTTCAACTCTGTGCTAAAGTTAAAAAATTAAGAAAACAGTCAAAATTATAAATCACATTTATTATTAAATTTAAGCTTTTATTTTATATTACGTTTGAATTGAATATCAATAAATAATGTTATAAATATCTGTAAAAACTGTCATGTATAATTTTTTGTTCAAATTTATCTATAGTAAATTGTATATCAAGCATTAATTTTTTATTTTATAATAATGTATTAATAGTGAATGTTGTTAGTTTCAATTCTTTATAATTATGAAATAATTTTCTTATATTCAAAATATTTTGTGGTTATGGAAAATTAAGATACACGTCTGAGCTAAAGCCATCATTATTTTTTAAATTGTTCACAGAAATAAAATATTTCCACTATGACAACTTCATAAAACTGGTGAATATGCTGAAACCATAATATTGAATTTAATTACTGTTAAGTTAGTTTTGATAAGTAAATAAGTTTTCATTGTATGATAAAAAATGTTGTCACTATAAATGCTTATGCAAAATCTGTTGTGTATAATTTTAAAAAAAAATTAATATTTTCCGATCTTTTTACTGTGAGTACAATAAAACCCATACTTTGTGTAACTAGCTCGCTCTAGAAAATAATGGATCATTATTTACTCATTTCCCTTAAGGGGAGTGGTCACTTTTACGTACCTTTAAAAGTATCATTTTTAGTCCCATGTTCGATTGTATGTACTACTCATGATTTTTGCTTCATTTACATGAAATTTTTTGAGTAACTGTCTATAATACTGTTTATTATTGATGCAATTTTTCAAGCTAATTAATAAAAATGACGTTTTATGAATTAAAAATGAATATTTTTTTTTTTAAATCGAGCATTTTGCAGTCAACTACTGTGCGCATTCTGTCAAAATAAATTATTAAGGTACATTATTAATTTTTTACTATATGTGATTACAATACTTCAGGCAACAATATCCAGCAACATTATTCTAAAATATATTAAAACATTTTAGTAAATGCTATTTTTAATTAGAAATTTCAAAAATGACTGAATAAAAGCTTATAGAAAAATTCTTTAAAAAAATTAAAATATATTAAGGTTAAAAAATTTTGGTGGATTTTGTTGTCTAAAGTGTTGTAATCACATATAGTAAGCAATTATTAATGTACCTTAATAATTTATTTTGATATAATTCACTTTTTATGCATAAAAAATCATTTTATTTTTTTTATTAATAACCTTGAAATATTGAATATATATAATAAACAGTATTATAGACAGTTGCTCATAAAATTTCATGTAAATCAAGCAAAAATCATGAGTAGTACATACAATCCAGCATAGGTCTAAAAATGATACTTTTAAAGGTACGTAAATGTGACCACTCCCCTTTTAAGGAGGGAGATCACCTTAAACCCATCAAAAAACTCAATTTTTTATTTATGATTTAATTTTAAAGAATGGAATATAAGGAATCTTATGAAAAAAATTTAAGTCAATACGACAATTAGAACCAAATTTATGGCCAAATGTTTAAAGCTAATAGTAAAGGAATTTATAGAAAATTTAAACTTTAAATTGCTTTTTCTAAAAACTGTTATTTTGAAAGTTGTGCGCACTATTTCTTCAAAACTAATCATCACAAATTGCTAAAAAATTTTTTATACATGTATATATTGCATGTTTCACAATTTTTACCTAAATTTAGGTATTTTTTCGCAGACAATTTTTTATTAAATTTATATTTTTTTGAACATTGCAATACATTTGACTGAAAAATATTTTTATTTGAAATATGGTAACTCTTTTAGGTGTAGATTAAATTATAACCTATGGATAATATATATACAAATAATTTAATATATATCTCTTATAGTTTTTAAAAAAATCTGCACATTGCATTGATCTAAGATTTACTATTTATAAAACATTTTTTCCTTAATTTCTAATAATCTCCCAACAATTCTGTTATTTTTTTCTAATAGATAAAACTTTGTACAATTCACTTTTAAAAATTGGTTTAAATTAATTACAAATTAACTGTTTAACAACACATTAAGCTTGGTAGTAAAATCAGTGTGTTTTTGTGCATGCAAAGGTGATCTCCCCCTTACGAATTTTAATGAAGTTTAGCAAAAAAGGCAGTTCAAATAAACATTTTGAATGAAGATAAACAATTCTTGCGTTGAATAAATAAATTCATATTAAAAATGCACTGTAAAAAAAAACATTTCTTTTGAAAAATACGAAAAATCCTTATAAAAGCGTATGGTTTCCGTGTTGTAGCGGCAACAGGTCAGGCGCGCGCGCCATTTAGTGGTGGCGACCAAATCGGAGACACATTTTTAACACTGAGCCTCCCCTCCCTCTGTAGCTTCACGGAAATTTATCTTAACAAAAAAGTTTCTGCAAAGAGTTTGAAATGAAAATTTCCATAACGTACAACCAGAACTACCAAAATTACTTGTGTAAATGAGAGGGGCATTTCATAAAGATGAATAATTGAATTGTTACAGTAAAGTTTATTTTATCCATATAGCGCATTTTTTTTCCAATTCTCAAAAACGTCATTTGATTACAATTTTACATTTCAAAAATCTTTTTCGAGTAATTTGGTGTAAATGAAATTAATTTAATAACTTACCATTATTAAATTTTCTCATAGTTGTACCAGGAAGTCTATAAAATTAACAAAACTTTTCTCTGAAAGAAATTCAAGTATACTGTTAAAATTATTATCACATTCCTGCCCCATTAGGCGTTTGTATCATATTTCAGAGTTATGCTCTAGTGCTCTAGAATGATTCACAATTCACTAAAAATAACGCATTTTCATTAACGTCATGTAAGATAATCTGAATGCTTTACAAAACGTCATATAAGATAATCTGTCTGAATTAATCCTAACCTCTAAATATTTTAAAGCTGTTCTACAAATACCAGTATTATAATAGAGTAATTATATTTTTAAAAAAATGGTACCTTACTGATTTAAGAATAATTTTAAGTCATTGATCAAGACAACAAGAGTTGCTAAGCAATGCTTGTTTGCTTACTGAAAAATCAGAATCCGAGGTTAGTTATCGTATCATATGCACTAGACATGAAGCTTCAGAAGGAGTGTAAGCTTCGATGGGGAATTCTTCGAAAGATAGACCAATTAGGGTCGCTCACCGGTAGATGGCACGACATGTGCTACTGGAACGCATTTTTCTTTGAGTTATATCATGAAGCTACAGATCTTCATGAGTTATATGAACACGAGTTCTAGAAAATTGTTTCACAAATTTTTAAATTTATTCTGTGCACAGATATGCCAACATGTTTTGCATCTGGTTGATCCAGTGGCCAGATTTCATTATAAATTATGTTGCTGGTTATGTTATTACGAGGATCAGTAGATTTTCTAAATGTGACCAATGCATTCAAAACTTACCTCTATAACCTGGGATACTGATCAAAATAAATTTATTTTTTAAAAAGGTAAAGGTTCTTTATTATACCCTTCAGAATTGTTTTTTAAAAGTAATTAATATTCTAGAAATTGCAATAATCAAAACTCTAAATTTTAATAAACTAAATAATAAATTAATTTTTCAAGTGATAGAAGAAATTTTTGCTATTTCAAGTGATAAAAGTATATAGAAATTTATACTTTTTCAAGTGATAAAGAAATGTACTCCTATGCCGGAAATAGGTTGCAATGAGCAACATAACATTAATTTATTTCAACATGTTATGTACTTTTTTCTAATTCCGCGCATGCATTTAATATGCAAACACGAAAAAAAAATATCTCAACTCTGTGCTAAAGTTAAAAAATTAAGAAAACAGTCAAAATTATAAATCCCTTTTCTTATTAAATTTAAGATTTTATTTTATATTATTTTTGAATTGAATATCAATAAATGTTATAAATATCTGTAAAACCTGTCATGTATAATTTTTTGTTCAAATTTATCTATAGTAAATTGTATATCAAGCATTAATTTTTTATTTTATAATAATGTATTAATAGTGTATGCTGTTATATTCAATTCTTTATAATTATGAAATACTTTTCTTCTATTCAACATATTTTGTGGTTATGGCAAATTCAGATATACGTCTGAGCTAAAGCCATCATTATTTTTTAGATTGTTCACAGAAATAAAAAATTTCCACGATGAAAACTTCATAAAGCTGGTGAATATGCTGAAACCTTAATATAGAATTAGGTTAGCTTAGATAAGTAAATAAATTTTCATTGTATGATAAACAATGTTTTCACTATAAATGCTTATGCAAAATCTGTTGTGTATAATTTAAAAAAAAAATTAATATTTTCCGATCTTTTTACTGTGAGTACAATAAAACCCATACTTTGTGTAACTAGCTCGGTCTAGAAAATAATGGATCATTATTTACTCATTTCCCTTAAGGGGAGTGGTCACTTTTACGTACCTTTAAAAATATCATTTTTAGTCCCATGTTCGATTGTATGTACTACTCATGATTTTTGCTTCATTTACATGAAATTTTTTGAGTAACTGTCTATAATACTGTTTATTATTGATGCAATTTTTCAAGCTAATTAATAAAAATGACGTTTTATGAATTAAAAATGAATATTTTTTTTTTTTTAAATCGAGCATTTTGCAGTCAACTACTGTGCGCATTCTGTCAAAATAAATTATTAAGGTACATTATTAATTTTTTACTATATGTGATTACAATACTTCAGGCAACAATATCCAGCAACATTATTCTAAAATATATTAAAACATTTTAGTAAATGCTATTTTTAATTAGAAATTTCAAAAATGACTGAATAAAAGCTTATAGAAAAATTCTTTAAAAAAATTAAAATATATTAAGGCTAAAAAATTTTGGTGGATTTTGTTGTCTAAAGTGTTGTAATCACATATAGTAAGCAATTATTAATGTACCTTAATAATTTATTTTGACAGAATGCGCAGAGTAGTTGACTGCAAAATGCTCGATTTAAAAAAAATATTCACTTTTTATGCATAAAATATCATTTTATTTTTTTTATTAATTACCTTGAAATATTGCATCTATAATAAACAGTATTATAGGCAGTTACTCAAAAAATTTCATGTAAATCAAGCAAAAATCATGAGTAGTACATACAATCCAGCATAAGTCTAAAAATAATACTTTTAAAGGTACGTAAGAGTGATCACTCCCCTTTTAAGGAGGGAGATCACTTTAAACCCTTCAAAAAAACTCAATTTTATATAACGATTTAATTTTGAAGAATGGAATATAAGGAATCGGTCAATTCCCAATATACGGTGCCCCTTGTATTTCACTGCATTGGAACCGCCATCTTGGTTCCGTCTCCCGTCGCCAATTTGGCGATGGGAGACGGAACCAAGATGGCGGTACCAATGCAGTGAAATAATATAAATGACAACATGCAGAACTTTCATTGAAAATTTATACAGAAAATACAAAAAATGAAGTTAATAAGGGCAGTCGATTTTATTTTTTTAAATTTTTTGTCGCCCAAGCCGAACACGTATTTTTAAAACTGGAAAGTCCGAAAAGTCCCAAAAATATGCATTTTTTAAACTGTACGACCACAATAAAGCACAAAAAATGAAAACTGATAAATAATGAGAGATTTATTATGTGTGGGGGGGGGCTGCCGCCCCCCCCAACCCCCCGATAAAAAAAGTCAGTATATTGCAAATAATTAATTTAAATAAATATAAAATACATATATTTATTTAAATAGTCGATTTTATTTTTTAAAAGTCAGTATAAAAAAAGTCAGTATATTGCAAATAATTCATTTAAATAAATGCAAAATACATATATTTATTTAAATAGTCGATTTTATTTTTTTAAAAGTCAGTATAAAAAAAGTCAGTATATTGCAAATAATTCATTTAAATAAATATAAAATACATATATTTATTTAAATAGTCGATTTTATTTTTTTAAATTTTTTGTCGCCCAAGCAGAACGCGTGTTTTTGGAACGGGAAAGTCCAAAAAGTCCCAAAATTACGCATTTTTTAAACTATACAACCACAGAAAAAGCACAAAAATACACAAATTCAAAAAATAATGAGAAATTTGTTATGTGTGGGGGGGGGCTGCCGCCCCCCCCCCCCAACCCCCCGCTAAAAAAGTCAGTATATTGCAAATAATTCATTTAAATAAATGTAAAATACATCTTGGTTAAATATATCAGCAAGTAAAAAAATGAAAGTTCTGCATGTTGTCATTTATATTATTTCATGTTAAAATTTTTAAAAAAACCACTTACCGGTTATTCACTTTCGGATTCATCCAATCGTTTCCATTTTGCTGCTTCGATTTTGATTTTGGCCTGATCTTTTTCAGCTGGCCTATATACTTCCTTTACTGAGTCAATGAAGGAAGCGTACATTTTTGGGACATCGTCCTGATGCAAGCGACGCCACATGAATTCTGAAAGATAAGAATCAAACTGATCCCTAACTTTCCGAACTCCACGTAACGAACGCTTGAAGCAGTTCCACATCCCCTCGACCGTATTGGTATGAGCTCCTGTGTCCGGGTCCTTAAATGTCATACTATGATTTACCTTCAGATGCACGAAGCCCTCATCCTGAAGGCAATCGTACGCCTTCCAGCAATCAGAGATGACAGTAGTTCCCGGACGCACATACTCTCGTAAAACTTCAAGCAACACAACCTTTCCCCCTTTTTCAACCACTTCCACAAAACACTTATTTGTCCCTCTCTCAACACCCCCAAAAACCCATTCCCCATTAACGCGTTTTCCCCTATTATATTTTCGTTTCGCAAATTTACTTTCATCAATTTCGACGATGATTCCTGGCCCACCAATTATTGTACGCACTATTTCTTCAAATCTGATCATCACAAATTGCTAAAATTTTTTGTATACATGTATATCTTGCATTTTCCTACAATTTCTACCTAAATTTAGGAATTTTTTCGCAGAAATTGTTTTTTAAAAATTTATATATTTGTGTACATTACAATACATTTGCCTGAAAAAATATTTTTATGTGAAATATGGTAACTCTTTTAGGTGTAGATTGGTTTAAATTAATTACAAATTAACTGTTTGACAACACATTAAGCTTGGTAGTAAAATCAGTGTATTTTTGTGCATGCAAATGTGAACTCCACCTTAAGAATTTTAATGAAGTTTAGCAAATAAAGCAGTTCAAATGGGCATTTTGAATGAATATAAACAATTTTTAAGTTGAATAAATAAATTCATACTAAAAACGCACTTAAAAAAAAACTTATTACTTTTGAAAAATACGAAAAATCCATATTAAAGCGTATGGTTTCCGTGTTATAGCGGCGTCAGTACAGGCGCGCGCGCCACCTAGTGGTGGCGACCAAATGGTAGCCACTTTTCTAATACGGAGCTGCTCCTCCTTCTGTAGCGTCATGGCACTAGTGATGGGCAAAACGGATCTTTGGGAACCGTTCACTTTACTGAACGGCTCTGAACGATCGGTTCATCGTTCACTAGAAAGAATACATATCGATATACATATATATATGAAACAAATTTTAATCCTTTTAAATACTCCTAACACGCTTTTTTCAAATTCGTTTATCTTATTGCAACAGAATGCCGTCCCCTTAACTTGGATTGCGACCTATATTCAACCAATATCAATTTATTAGTTTTTCTCCTAAAGCCACGCGCGGAGCATTGCATAACAGTTATAAAAGATCGAACCGGGTCGAACATTCGAAAACCATCACCCCATATGCCGCGTTAAAGTCAGGTGCTAATCCTAACCAATTAAAGTTCAGCTCGCCTGTACTCAAGGACATACAACTAGGGTTTTCGCGGGTTTTTTTTGGGGGGGTGTCTGTCTCCTTCCTGGAAACATGTCGTAAATTGCGCTGCGGTTTTTTAGATTGCTACGTGCTGTTCAGACAGCCCCAGGGTGATATTTCTTATGCATAAAGTCTTATAGCTATTATAACTGGAACTTAAATAGTGTACTTGAGCCAGTAGATTATCACTTAATACAGAACTGTGTAACCAGCTATGCGGAGTATTATGCTTTCTCGCCTGGACTTCATCCCTACGCCAATCAGCCACTTTCTACGACTATATTTAGGACTTTTCCAGTTCGCCGTGCCAGCCACTCGTTCTTGATGCCAGCTACGACTACCAGTACGAAACTTCAATCTCTTCTTTTGGATACATTACAAGTAAGTCGGCAGCAGAAAGTTATCTCTTTCTTAATTTATTTTTAACTTTTATTTTCTAACTATTTTTTGTAATCTTACTACTTACTTCGGTAAAGCAGTGAGCTCTTACTTTTTAAATTATTAAGTATTTTCTCACTTAATTCCGCACTGCTCTCCTTGAGCTTTGCTTTATCTATCAACTTAAACTTCCTATTCTTAAGCCACTCCCCCGGATCCAAAATCCACCTATCTCTTTCATCTTTCTATGGTCATTTCACTATGCAAGCCTACGTTGGAAGGCGTGGCCTATGCAACGCAGTTACACCATTTGTCCTGATGGTCCTGATGAAAGTTATCTGTGCGCCGTGAAGACCTATGTGTGGATTTCCAAGATGTGCGTCGTTTTGAAAATTCCGCGTCAGTGTATAGAGAAATCTATTTTTAAAGCTCAAGTGTGTGCCACGTCACGATTAGAGAGCAAGTGTGTTTCGGTGCCAGTGTAACACGATTTTTTTTTCCGTACTGCGCCAAGAGTTTCCGCATTTGTGTGACCAACGTTTGTGTTCAAGACCTTCATCTGTGTGCGCGTTTTGTGTGCAAGATCTCGTCTAAGGGCAAATGTGTGACTTCGAGTCGCCAAAATGAAAATGCGTATGGGATACCGAAGCCGCGATATATTTTTCAACGTCCTTATGCGTCGTCAAGTTTTTTGGTGCTGCTCTTGTGGTGAAACGCTTTACGATTTAATTTTTTTCTTTTCTCTTTCCTGAAAGACCGGGGTTGGATTGAAGTAAATTATTTTACCTAAAATTATGTTTAATATTTAAAGTGATAATACAATAATAGAAAGAATTGTGTAAAATGTCTAAATGCAAGATTTGTGAGGTATTTTGAAAGTGAAATTTTTTAAATAGTTATATGTTGAAAACGTATTAAGAGTATTTAATGTGTAATAAGTAAAATTTTAATGAAGATTATGATATTATATTAGTAAATTTTCCTTTGATTAAAAATATTTTAAGAGTATTGGTTAAAATTTTGTTGAGAGTAAATGTTTTTATAATAAGATAGAGAAATTATAGTAGTGTTGTTTCCATTGAGATAAAGTACTAAGATTTATGAAGTGTTTTAAAATATTTTTCTTTTCATGATTTATTTTCACATTGGAGAATTAAAAAATAATAATAATAATAATAATAATCATAAGTAGTATTATATTAGAAAATTTTTGTTGACATGTTTTTGTGGGTAACATCTGAAACTTATGACTTATATTAGTAATTTCCATTGATATGAGGTATGAATGTTTATGAAATGTTTAGGATTTTTATGATTTTATGTTGATTGGAGAATTAAACAATAACCTAAAAGAGTAAAAATGACGTCAAAAGATACAACCAAAACAGTGGTGGAAACCGAAAGTAGTGAAAATAAGGGAGAGAATAGGAATGAACTAAATTTAAGTGTTAACCATGCAAATTTTGTCCCTTTTGACCCCGAGTCGGGGATGAGACTCTCTCAGTGGTTCCATTATTTTGAACAACAATGTGCTGAAACTGAAAAAAACTGATGAGTGGAAGCTTCGAAATGTGAGCAGGTTTTTGAGAGGCAATGCCCTCACCACGTTTATCGACCACTGTTTGGACATTAACACCTGGAAAGAGTTAAAAGATGCTCTGAGTGAGGAGTTTTGTGACCCCACTTCAACAAAGTTTCAGTGAATTTTCTAACTTAAAATTCAAAACAGCAGACCAGATCACAGACTATTTCCATAAAAAGGTTCGCCTTGGCAAGGCCTTGGGCCTTAATACAAAATTAATTTTAGAGGGACTTACTGATGGTTTGCCCATCAACATGCGTCAATTGCTGACAATAAACACCCCCCCCCCCAGAACTTTTTAGATTGGTTGCAGATTGCCACTAAGTGGACCCAAGTACAGAGAGAGGAAGACAGTGAGAAAAATAAAAGACCAGAGTTTCAGAGACCAGTTCCTTTTCGCATGCATAGACCAGAACAAGAGAATACCAGATTTAGAGCCCCTTTTCAGCCCTGGAGACCCAATTATCCTCCTAGGAGTTCCGACCCAACATTTATGCCAAACCCAAATATGAATATGAGACTTAGGCCCCCTGGCCACTATACCCATTATAATTCGAGTCAACTGCCACCTGCTCCCTGCAGAATCTGTGAGAGGCGTGTTATAATCAATGCATTCCATTGGGCGCAAACATGCCAGTTTAGACAAAACAATCCAAGAAACACTCCTGAACGAGACTCCCCTGAATCAGAAGAACATTAACCTCAATATTGACAATTAATTGTATCCGGATACTTTCAAAATAAAGCAAGAAACTTAACTAGGAATTCCATCTCATGCGTTTTAGACACAGGATCCTCAATCTCGCTCCTCCCCCGACATTTTGTGAACCAATATGGTTTTTTACCTACTAAGACTAAATTCCCAATTCATGTTAGACAAACCGATGGTACCATAAAGTTAGCAGAGAAGTGCACTGTAGAATTGAAGATTGGAAAACTAATCAAGACTACTGAACTTTATATTTTGGAATCAAATTTACCATATGTAATCCTAGGATTGCCCGAATGTGGGCTTTTTAAATTAACAATTGACTGTGAGAGACGTGAAGTATGCCAACTGCAAAAGAGGATAAAATTGCAACAGAATTTACCTAAGTGCAGAGTCTCGCTTCACATTAACTATGTTAGTGAACCCGAATCAAGTCAGACCAAATTTCTTCCAGTGACTCTTCCTCAACCCAATTGTAATATAAATCCAAATAATTCTGTAAACTTATTCTGTAAACTTATTCCAGGACTCTCTCTGTATCTACCCTTCCTCTTTGCACTTTGAACTCTATGTACAGGCACGTCAGCTGACCGGCTAAAAAAGGCCTTACGCAATACGAATGGCGTCGCCTGACATCACATCCCCCCATACAAGATTGAAGATAGTGTTTTACTTCTATCTACAATATGAAATTTAACTCAGGTGACATCACAATATTTTCCTCTCACACTTACACGATTATACAATGAAGAAAAAATATTACCTACATAAAATACTTAAGACTCCTTAAGTCTGCTAGCTCGAACTTTTAACCTTATATCCTGCTCTTACTCTGAAAACATACAAAAATAACATTACAGACTAATACAATTACAATACCAAAATATAATATACCGTGGTAATAACAATCAAATCATCTTAATACTGTTACTAACATAAATAAAATGACATTTCTTTCTTTATCTCTTTTTGACCTGCAGATACTTCTTTCTTTAACTCTATCGCAATGTTATTTGGCATAACCATCATAGCAGCAATCATCTGTTGAAATTTATCTTCCAAATCTTGAGTTTTAACAGTCTGATCAGCCATTGATCTTGCAATAGGCATTCAATCCCTATCCCACTCCTAGCACCAAAATGTTCCGTTTTCTGGATTCGATGGGATTGAACAAATTCTCTTCAGAAAGTGCACACAAAATAAAATTTATTATTCTGTAAATTCTTCAGGCGCATACACAAATTTTATACAGAAAACACGTAACAACTATCTTCTATACAGCAAAAAACTCTAAAAACACAAGTCAGGATAACAGAGTCTTCAATTCAATACTCGCAAAGCACGCTTTCAATACATTCAAGTCTCAGCAGAAAAGAACACTGACTTAAAATGTCAATCTGAGGTATATTTATAGAATTCCAAAGCGCCCTCTATCGGCCGGCCAGTTAGAAAGTTCCAGAACCTCCTCGAAAGGTCCAGAAGGTTGGGGACCATTTGGCGCCATATCGCCAAATTTGGCGACCAAAATAAGTCACCAAATCCATCGCCAATTTGGCGATAACTCTCATATTTGGTAAAATTTCAATAGACTCCTAAAATTCGTAACAATATTATATTTATAATGAAAACTAATTGCATTTTTGAACAAGAGATGGCGCCACAAAAACATCAATAGGTACAAACGTGCTGTAATGATCCACTCCTCTTCCTCTTAGCCAGGGGATCCCAAACTTATTTAGCCTACCGTCCCCTTTTGAGAGAAAAACTTAACTCAGCGCCCCTTCTCCGCCTCCTTGGTAATTCACCTTTATAAGTGAGCAAACACAGATGCACTGACATATTTGCGTCCTTTTATATAACCATATTTCTACCTACGTCCTAGAACATAATAAAAAAAGATGTTGTAAATCAGACACCTTGAAGTTTAAAAGTATAAAATTATTTATTAAAATCAACCATAGTGATATACGCATTACACACATAAAAACAAGATAACGAAGGATAATATTAAAGTAAAAATTCCAAAAAATATTAAAACTAATCCTAATGAGAAGGTTGAACTTGATGCACTACTATCAATTTATTAATGTTCGGCTCTATTTTTATCAACAGCTTTCTTAAATCACCGTGATCAGGTATTTGTAGTCGGTTTCTGTTTATAGTCTTGTTTTTGCACAGATTTCTGATCGCACTGAAACCACGTTCTACTAAATGTAATGAAGGAAATGCAGCTAAAAACTTTTGTACAATAGCCCATATAAAAGGGTAAATGTCGGTACGTTTTTGCAACCAGAACTGTTGATTGCTGTGTTTGAATTTCAATTCCTCATTTGTTGTTACTTCTATCAATTCTCCTTGTATTTTTGGAGATTCTTCTGCTTTTGTTCTTGAAAAAATGTCCAAAACCAAATCTAGTATGTTCCTATTGAGAATGTCTTCAAATCGTTGACTGAAGTCAGAATGGAGAGCTTACAAGTGCTGACAATATATAATCAAGTCTTTATGATGTTTTACTATTGTTGACAAATTTTGAAACTGGCTTAATTCCCTTCGTCCTAAATTTCGTTTGCACAGAAGAAGTTTTGCCACAAACGAGGAAATAACAGTTTTAGTTTTGATTAAATTCAGCTCTTCGACTTTCAGTCTTTGATTTGTTTCATCAAATTTATTAAACAGGTCTATCAAATAAGCTATGTCATATTTCGAATTGGTTAAGTTGACTCGTACAGCCTCATCTTTGTTTTCTAAGAACTCTAGCACTGAGTCATGAAGTTTATAAGACAGATCCAAACAGACAACTTTTGATAACCAATAAACTTCTGTATGAAGCAGCAAGCGATTGAATGCTTCATCGTTTTCAGTACAAAGTTGACCATATAATCTGTGATCCAAGGAACTGTTTAAAAGAACATGCTCAAATGTTCACTCAGATTTTTGGCAACTGAATGCTGACGATGAATGGCGCAGTGCTCAACGAATACATTCAGAACCACTTTTTTTAAATATGCAAGAAGAGCCCCCCCCCATCCCTGTAACATCCAAGCATGGCTGGAACACCATTCGTAGCAACTGATATTTCTGAGGGGGATTTCTTTTACTTTGAAAAACTCTTCCAATGGCAATTTTTCTTTAGTATCAGTTTCCAAATTTTTAGCGAATAATAATTATTGGAAATTATTGTCTTCTTTTATGAATCGCATGTATACTAAAAGTAAGACCTAATTTCCTATAAAAGTTGACTCATCAAGCTGTATAGAGAACTGGAATGTTTTTAAATCCTCACCTAATGAGTCTTCAGCATCTTGAGCCATTTCATCAGTTTTTAGCGTTGTATAATTGCTCAAAGTAATTTTCTAGCTAATATCAAACGCTGACTTGTGTAGCAAAATGCATATTTCTTCACTTATAGTAAAAAATTTCATAACACAAAACGATTTGACAATTTTGCGTACGAATTAACGTAAGGAACTTCGTTCCAGACGGGGGGGTCCCCCGACCGCACAATTTTTTTTTTCGGTTATGATAAAAATATGGGATTTGCCTCAAACGGAAGAAGATGCAGTGTTTTTTTTCCAGATCCGTGGAATTCTGCCCACTCAACGTGTGTGCCCAAACTTTCAAACATGCATGCCTAATTTCATCGGTCAAAAGCTGGAGATGGAATATTAAAGATTACGTAAAAACAGTTGGAATTCGCAAGGGAAACTAATTCCACGGTTCCCGATTGCCATGCTTAACATCTTTAAGATTCATATAAAGCTGGTCGCAGAAGTTAACCGCCACACAATGTTGCGAATATCAAACGGACATGGCGGATAAAACTGATGTGAAGATGGCAAAAATATATTGCTTTCCTCCGTCTCGGCGGTGCAGCTGTCTTGGTACTAAGTGATTTCAGGTAGACGAACATTAAACATGTATTTATTCAATCTACTACGAAACAAAAAGAACGTTACATTGCTACGATACAAAAACAGGAAATTGCATAAACAGAAGTAAGAAAGGAATCATGGGATAGCTTCTGGTTTGCTCCGGTTTGGCGCGCGCCTTGGCGACTTAGGGTCGCATGAAAAGGTTAATTTTCAAAATGTGTGATTACTTTCCAACAAAAACGACACTTTTATATGTGTAGTTTGTGTTCATGTATAAAATTCACACACTGTTCGGGAAATTGGCAGACCTTCAGAAATTGTGGAAGTAGATGAGAGTCTTTTCACTAAAAGAAAAATTAACGCAGGTCGAATTTTTCCACAACAGTCGATTTTCGGCGGTGAGTGCCCTGAGTCGGGAGAGGTTTCTTTTTTTGGTACAAGTGCCTAACCGCAACGCTTATGTCGACTTTTCCCGACTATGTCGAGGAGAGCAGCACAATATATACAGACTGCTGGAAAGTCTATAAAACGTAAGAACGGGAGAAGGCTGGCTTTAGTTACTCGACTGTGAACCACAGATACTACTTCGTCAACCCGATGACCGGTGCGCATACTCAAACGATACAGATACTTTGGGGGGGTCTGCCAAGTGGCGAAACAAAAAACGTAGGGGGACATCTAGATTCCTACTTCTCCGAATTCATGTGGCGTGAACACGTAGCGGGAGCAGACAAAGTTTCCAGGATTTTATCTTCCATTGCAGAATTGCGACCACCAGAAAGTGTTGTGCATGTTTAACCTTTTCCTTACGGGGTGGGATAGCATTTATCTCAAGAATACGGATCCAAGAACGTATATATATATATATAAATATATATAACTATATATATATATATATATATGTAAATATTTATATATATATATGTATATATCTATGTATATATATATACATAGATATATACATATATATATATATATATATATGTATGTATATATGTATACATATATATATATATACATAGATATATACATATATATATATATATATATATATATATATATATATATATATATATATATATATATATATATATATATATATATATATATATATATATATATATATATATGTGTGTGTGTGTATATATATGTAAATATATATATATATGTATATATATGTATATATGTATATATATATATATATATATATATATATATATATATATATATATATATATATATATATATATATATATATATATATATATATATATATATATATATATATAAACGTTCTTGGGCCCGTATTCTTGGGATATATGCTATCGCACCCCGTAAGGAAAAGGTTAATGACGAGTTTTTATTCATATATATATTTCATATAGTTTTTCTTTTTACATCCTCATTTAGAGTATTTTTGTGTATTTCTATTTTGTCTTTAATATGAAATTTTTAATTAGATCTAAAATTATTTCTATCGAAATCTTGCTCTTCATTGCCGATTTTTTTTATACTTTTCCATGTGTTTTCCACATACTTGTAGTTTTTTTAGCAGGCTGCTGCTCCAAATGTTGATACATGTTAAATAACTGCTTTCGCATATTTCATACTAGCTGAATACGCATGCTTCGCCATAGATTACATGAGTGCCATGAATTATGTCATTTGATTCATTTATACTGGTGAAATAAATTAAGAGAATTTGCAGATTTTATCGAATTTAATGAAAAGAACTGAACTGAATGTAAAACCACTGCTTCTAGACAAAAATGCAAATCTTGTGCGTCAAATACGTAAGCTTACACGTGGGTGTTAGACGGAGCCACTAGAGAAACAGGCTTTATAAGCGCGCGTAAGTTAAGGGGCATTTCGTTCGCTAGCACACCTCGGCGAATTTCTTGGTGTTATTTTGCAGGAATCGGTTAATTTCAAATTGCAACAGTAAAAATGAGTAACCACCAACGTTTAGATGATGGAATAAGGTGGCGAATTGTGGGGAGGCTAGAAGCAGGCCAATCTCAAGTCCAAATTTGTAGAAAGTTCAATTTAACGCCCAGCGTCGTGTGTAACTTATGGAAACAGTTCCAGGATACCGGATCCATCGAGAGAAAGCCTGGGTAAGGTCGTCCAAGAGCCACGGCGGCCAGAGAAGATCGCCATTTGTCGATTATACCGAGGCGTAACAGGAGTGCTACAGCTTCTCAGCTCTCTCGTGACTTGTATGCAGCCACAGGAACCAGTGTATCAAGGGTGACTGTTTCCAAAAGACTTCATGAGAGAGGGTTGTTTGCAAGAAGACCTGCTGTTTGCGTCCCGCTCACTTCTACGAACAGGAGAATCCATTTATCATGGTGCAGAGAGCATAGATTAGAGAATGGATCAATGGGCGACCGTTCTCTTCACTGATGAGTCCCGGTTCAGCCTAAACACCGATTCTCACCGTACGTTCATATGGAGAGAACCAGGGACCCGCTACCTACCCTCCAATGTCCGCGAAATCGACCATTATGGCGGAGGAGGTTTAATGGTCTGTGCAGTCATCATGTTGGATGGCCGCACACCTCTCCATGTCTTTGAAAGAGGCACTATGACTGGTGTGAGGTATAGGGATGAGGTCTTGGAGTTCTATGTTCGCCTTTTCAGGGGTGCAATTGGCCCTGAGTAAATTTTAATGGACGATAACGCGAGGCCACATATAGCTCTTCTGGTCGACGAATTTCTAGAGAGTGAGGATATTCGCCGGATGGATTGGCCAGCCTGATCTCCAGACCTTAACCCTGTAGTGCATGTATTACTAGCCCTAAAATTTGGAAAAAAAGAAAAAATCAGAACTTTTTAAAGACGTATAATTTTTTTCTAATAGTTTACTTTATTTCTAATAATGTAAAAACTACTCTTTATAGTTACTTAAATGCGTGAAAAATACTTTTGAACACGTTGCCGTTCATTTGAATTCGCACAAAATGCCTTAAAATACCCTTATTTTTGTAAAAAACCTCATATTGCAGCTCTTCGCCCATTTCAGCATGTTTTTCCTTTATGCTGTAATGACCCATGACTGACCACGTGAAGGTGGCTGCAAGTCGAGTCCCATTCACACCCTACCCAACAAACCAACCAATTTGGGTATGGTTACTTACACTGAAGTCCCTTAAAGTTCTGACTTCATATCAAATTTTGGTATCAAAGACCTTGATCCTAAAGTTGTTCGAATAAAACATTCTCGGTTTTCATGCCCGCAGACTTTTTCAGCGGCCTCTGTAACAAGTTTCACACATCGCTCTACCGACTGAGTGTGGCATGGAAATTTGAAATAATCAAATTCTGGCAGGGCTTTGTCTTTCAATAAAGTTGAAATGTGTCCTGTTGCCATATTTGACAACAATAGAGGTGGTGTCAGCTTACACTTTGTCCAATAAATAAGTTCAATATAGTATGTGGCTTGAAAATTAATTAAAGGAAGCTTGAAGGCTCTAACGGGACCTACTACTGGAGGCTCATTTCTGGCTTTCAGTATCCCCCTGTTGCCTAATTCTCGAATGATTTGTCTCTTGTCCAATATCGCAAAACATCATATTCTATGGATGGCAGAAGAATGAGTTTCTCTGAATGACCGGATCGAGGATTTCTTTTATGTTGTCCGGGAAATATCTTGTTGTTTGAATGACCTTTAGTATGTACTTCGGACCATCTTTCACAGTGTAAAGCATCTTAACATCAAACCAAATAGGAGCATAGGTCTTTACAATGTAATTTAAAAGAGTCTTCTTTCCTCTTGTCGGACAACTTTGGGAAACATAAAGTCTTAATGCCCGGTTAGCAGAGGTTAATCATCGGGAACGGCTGGGGGGTCGGGGATCTTTAACAGCTAATTCTGGATCACAGAGTCCTGTGATGACTGCCTTAACAATGTCTAGAAGATACTGCTGACCTTTACTGACATCAGTTTTATCTATTGTGATGACAACTTCAGATTGAATCGGCGCAAAATCAACAACAGGATTTTTCTCACAGTTAGGCAGTTACTTGCCAATTGGACCACTTAATGACGCTGGCCCAGTTGTAGTATCATCTAAGTGCTCAAATAAATGTTTATAAGTCATCTCATTAAAGTGAAGCAAAGAAATAAACCACTGCAGTGGTCGCTATTACCTAACTTCGGTGTTCTGTACAACAGCACTTTTCCAACCGGTGTTTGTGACTGTCCCGACACATCCGTAGACTAACACTGGCAGTCTTCTCAAAATATTCCTTTTTCATGTAGTCGAAAATGATTTCGGCAATATCATTACCGGTTCCTAATTTCGATGTAACGTGGCCAATGTATTGGCCAACAAGCTCACTGAATCATGCTAATATGTTCTTCTTTTCTTACTCTGCGGTGCATTTTAGCTCCTATTTTTTCTTTTGTTAATATATTATATTTTCCTCCGTCGAAGTAGATTCCATTTACTTCTTTCAGCTGATGCTCATTTTCCTTTATTGCTTTCCGAATCTTCACTTTTTTCCATCTAATCTAACTTTCGTCAATCACTCGTGACATATCTGAATCAGAGATCATTCCAAGATCATGCAGGACACCAGAAGCTATTGCTGCTGTGGCCCTGTCAGAAACACCATACCTATCACTTAATAAGGAAGTATACAACTTTGAACGCATTTGCGATGTAGAAGGCAATACAAAACTCATAGAGGAAAAACATGCTGGAATAGGCGAAGGGCTGCAATATAAGGTTTTTACAAAAATAAATGGTAATTTAAGGCTTTTTGCGCGAATTCAAATAAACGCCAATGTGTCCAAAACTATTTTTCACGCGTTTAGGTAACTACAAAGAGTAGTTTTTACACAATTAGAAATAAAGAAAACTATTAAAAAAATTTTATACGTCTTTAAAAATTACAGATTTTTTTTCTTTTTTTCTAAATTTTAGAGCTCTTGCGAGATTTCAAAACCTATTCATATTTTTTTATATTATTTTCCCCGTTTTTAGGATGCCAATGCGCAAGTTTTCCGCGCTATTAGAAATTGATTATAAAAAAATAATTTTTTTCGCCCCGTATATGTGTATATATATATATATATGTATATACAGTGAAATCTCGATCGATTGTTTTCGGATCCATCGTTCTTCCGTATGTGTCGTTCATTTTATCCAGTCCCAAAGATTATATTGCTTTGTTATGTTTCCCGCATTTATCATTTATTTCAATCGGTCCCTTGAAAAACGATAGATCGAGATTCCACTGTATATATATATATATATATATATATATATATATATATATATATATATATATATATATATATATATATATATATATATATATATATATATATATATATATATATATATGTATATATATATATATATATATATATATATATATATATATATATATATATATATATATATATATATGTATATATATATATTTATATATATATATATATATATATATATATATATATATATATGTATATATATATATATATATTATGTATATATATATATATATGTACATATATATATATATGTATATATTTATATATATATATATATATATATATGTATATATATATATATATATGTAAATATATATATATATATATATATATATATATATATATGTATATATATATATATATATGTACATATATATATATATGTACATATATATATATATATATATATATATATATATATATATATATATATATATATATATATATATATATATATATATATATATACATATATATATATACATACATATATATATATATATATATAATATATATATATATATATATATATATATATATATATATATATATATATATATATATATATATATATATATATATACTAGCTGAAGTACCTGACGTTGCCCGGAATTTTAAGGTTTGTTAACCAAAATCAATTTAAAAACTTAACACAGTATAAATTACATAGCCCCCCCCCCAAAAAAAAGCATGTGAAATGTTATACATATCTCAGTATTTTGGTAGATGAAGTCTTTCATCATTGTACCACTAAAAGCTGTAAAGTAAACATGTCAAATTGTGGAATGTTTGTTAACCAAAATGAATTTAAAAACTTAACACAGTATAAATTACATAGCCAAAAAAAAAGCATGTGAAATGTTATACATATCTCAGTATATTCTTAGATGCAGTCTTTCATCATTGTACCACTAAAAGCTCTAAGGGAAAAATCTCAAATTGTGGAATGTTTGTTAACCAAAATCAATTTAAAAACTTAACACAGTATAAATTACATAGCCAAAAAAAGCATGTGAAATGTTATACATATCTCAGTATTTTGGTAGATGCAGTCTTTCATCATTGTACCACTAAAAGCTGTAAAGTAAAAATGTCAAATTGTGGAATGTTTGCTAACCTAAATCAATTTAAAATCTAAACAATTTAGCAAGATTTAACCTTCAATCTTTGGAGAAAAAGAAGCTGATAAGTAAAACATAAAATATACATACATTTATAATAAATCACGAAAAGCTGAAAAGGAAAAATGTCAAATTGTCTTTTGGAAAGCAAAGCTGAAAAGTAAAAATGTAAATTTATCGAATGTTTGTTAACCAAAATCAATTTAAAAACTAAACACAGTATAAATAACACAGAAAAATAAGCATGTGAAATGTTATACACCCAAATAATAGAAATAAAATCCAATATAAAAATATATAAATTTATAATTAACTCCTCAGAATTCATCTAGATTTAACCTTTCATCTTTGGAGCAAAAGAAGCTGAAAAGTAAAACATAAAATATATACATTTATAATAAACCACTAAAAGCTGAAAAGGAAAAAATGTCAAATTGTCTCTTGGAAAGTTAAGAGTTTTAAAAAGTAAAGCTGAAAAGTGAAAATGTCATTTTGTCGAATGTTTGTTAAACAAAATTGATTAAAAAAGTATACACAGCATAAATACATTTAAAAAAAAAACATGTGGAATGTTATACACATCTCAGAATTGTAGTAGATTCAGCCTTTCATTTTTGAAGTTTAAATTAAAAATGTCAAATTGTCTAATGTTTGTTAACAAAAATTAATTTAAAAACTAAACACAGTATAAATAACATAGATTTAATAACAGTATAAATATCATAAAATATATACATTTATAATAAATCACTAAAAGCTTAAAAGTAAAAATGTCTAATTGTCCATATAAATACCTCCATAAATGCAGGATTCTGTAGCCAAAAAAATATATAAATAAAGTATTAAAGCATTGGTTAAAGGCATTGACTGATGAAAAAATTAACAGAAATCTGCAATTTGGGCTACACTCACCATAAATGGAAGATTCTATACAATAATAGAAACATCCTGTCCTTATTAAACTCCATATAAATCTCTGTTCAATTAAACTGATCCAAATATTATCTCAAGTACCTTCATAAACTATGTTTCTCGTTTCTTGATTCGGGGTTCAATATGAATGTTTGTTAACCAAAGTCAACTTAAAAACTAAACACATTATAAATAACATAGGAAAAAAACATGTGAAATGTTATGCACATCTCAGAATTTAGATAGATTCAGCCTTTCATCACTAAAAGCTGAAAAGTAAAAATGTCAAATTGTCTTTTGCCTTGTGAACTCTGGAATGAAAAATTAAACACAGTATAAATAACATAGTATAAAAAAGGGATGGGAAATGTCATACACATCAATACTAAAAAACAACGAATGAATTTTGGTTATAATTTGACTCTTAGTGTGCTTCACTCTTGAGAATAGTTGTTCACAGATGTACGTGCTTCCAAACGTTGATGACCAGAATAACGCTTAACTATGCAGTGAAGGATATTTATATCTGGGCAGGTATGATTTATGAGTACAACAAAGAGACTCGATTGAATTTCTCTTTAAGTCAGATTGCAACTCTATGCATTCCATTTGACAATTTGCTAGCATTATATCTATATCGACTGTAAATAGAGTAGAAAAGATGCAAAAAAATTGTTTATTTTCCCCAAAGTCCTGAAATCAATTTTAAATTCTTGTACTAAATCGGAAAGTAGGGCCGCGTATTTTGTAACATTTTTAGAATTGTGCTCGGTCAGCGTCTCGAAACGCAAAAAATTTTTAACATTTAATTTGGCTTGCCATAATTTCAACTTCATGGATTTTGCACTGAAGTAAAATCTATGAAGTGACGGGTGTTTCAGTCATTTAAATGGGCATTCAGATCTATCAAAATCTGCTAAATCTGCAAGCCAGTTATCATAAAGTTCTGGCACAGATTACTTTTCAATGTCATAAACAATTTGATATCATCAAGTAGGCTATAAAACCTTTTTAATATTTTCTCCACTGAGCTACCTCATTTCTTAAAAGTATTGCCATATTCAGCATCCAAGCTTTTAAGAAATTCCTGAAACTGGCTATGAATCAATTCCCAATCCTTCATAAAATTCACCATTTTGAAGATGATTTGCATAACATGGTCCATTTTTTTTTCTTTTCCGCATTACTTTTTATATCAAGGCAGGCTATTAATTTTTTTTTCGCTTTGAGCTCTCTCTCACTAACACTCTGGGCCTCACTAACACTTGCTTTGGGCCGCATGCGGCCCGCGGGCTGGACACCCCTGTATTAAAATATAGGTAAAAGACCCTGACAAAGGTAAAAATTAATAAAAATCTGCAATTAGGGCTCCACACACCATAAATGCAAGATTCCGTCGCAATAAACATCTCTATAATTAATATCTGCATAATAAATGTCTCCATAAATGCAAGATTTTGTAGCAAAAATATTAAAGTATAGCTGGGGGCATTGACAAACAAAAAAATTAATAGAAATCTGCAATTAAGAGTTCCACGCAACATAAATGCAAGATTCTTTAGAAAAGAAAAAAAATAAAGTATAGGTAGAAGCCACTGACAAAAGTAAAAATTAATAGAAATCTGCAATTAGGGCTCCACGCACCATAAATGCAAGATCAGTTGTTTTCAAACAACTAATATAACCAAACATGTTATTTTTCGCACATTCATTAATATAATACTCGTGTTGAAAGGGTCAAAATATAGAGATGAAGCTAAACGTAAGAGCAACGTATGGTTAAACATAAATACTGTATGGAATATGTGAGATTAAAAAATTAAGAAACATGAGTCTTTTTAAAATCAAATTAACAAAAAAAAATATTGCTTTCATTGCACATAAAAACATTTATTGGTAAATTAAGGTGTTTTTTTTATTATACACTGCTGGCCACTGTAAATGCAACACCCTGAAGGAAACATGCAAATAACATGAAATTTACAACATGCATTAGCGGAGGTGAGATATGCAAATGATTAGAATTTCAGCGCAGACGCACATCACGCGCGCTTGTGGCGCCACTTCAAAGCGCTATTTAAGGCTTGGAGATTTAGACGATTTCAAGTTCGGCAATTGTGTTTTTCTTGTGGTTTTTTCAAAAAAACGATCAATTATGCCTCGTCGAAAACAGCGATAATCTTTTGATCAAGTATCCGAGTTCGACAGAGGAAGGATAGTGGCCTACCGAGATTGTGGATTATCTTTCAGGGAAATCGGTAGTCGTGTTGGATGAAACCAAACAACTGTAATGCGGATATGTGATCGTTGGATGCAGGAGGGTACGACGGACCGGCGTGTTCGATCGCATCCACCTCAGCGCACCACTTCACGTGATGACAGGCAAATTGTGCTCATTGCAGTGACGGATCGCTCAGTCACATCAAGAACCATAGCACAGCACATGCAGTCTGTAACGCATCATCCAGTGTCTACGCGTACCATTCGACGCCGTTTACAGCAGAGTGGTCTGTCCGCAAGACGTCCATTGCTTTGGCTACCCTTGACGCAGAACCACAGACGTATTCGCCGCCAATGGTGCGATGACAGAAGGATGTGGACGGCAGAATGGAATGAAATTGTCTTTACTGACGAGTCATGCTTCTGTCTGCAACACCACGATGGTCGCATTCGAGTCTGGAGACACCGTGAAGAGAGGATGCTGAACAGCTGTGTTATGCACCGCCACACTGGTCCTGCACCGGGTATTATGGTATGGGGCGGTATTGGATATCACTCTCGCACACCTCTAGTACGCATTGCCGGTACTTTAAACAGCCAACGCTACATCTCCGAGGTGTTGGAGCCAGCTGTCCTTCCTTACCTTCAGGTCTTGCCCACAGCCATATTTCAACAGGATAATGCGCGACCACACGTGGCACGAATTGTCCAACGGTTCTTCGTCAATCGCCAGATTGAATTGCCTTCCTTGCCGCCTCGCTCTCCGGATCTTTCGCCGATAGAAAACATGTGGTCCATGGTTGCTCTACGATTGACCCAGATTCCATCCCCAGCTGCTACAGCAGATCAACTTTGGCGACGTGTGGAAGCTGCTTGGTCTGCTGTACCCCAAGAACTTATCCAAAGTCTCTTTGAATCAATGCCGAGGCGTGTGGCAGCGGTGATCTCCAACAATGGCGGCTACTCTGGCTACTGATTTTGGCAGGAACCACACTTCACAGAAGTCTATAAATTTAATCATTTGATACTTGGTCAACATGTTATCTACAAAATAAATTTTGTTGTGATATCTCTTGTCTTTCTTGGTGTTGCAATTTGCGTGGCCAGCAGTGTATATATAAATATGGTGAGCAAAGTTTTTCAGTTTGTTTATTCTATTCTCTGCTTTTTTGAGGGGAAGATGCATTAATTTTAAATGTATTCAACTTGAATTTAAGTAAATGAAAAGTGAAACTAATAATATAAAAAATTAGACTATATTTAGTTACATTAAAATGAAATATGTTAATCATTTGACAATATTAAACCAGTTAGGTATATTATAATGTAAAAAATAGTTATTACATATTAAATATTATTTCCAGGACGGTGGATATTGTTCCGAGTTCAAGACATTTACTGCAAAAAGCTATAGTACCAATAATGCATAACGAAATCTATAAGTTGGACACATTTCTAAAGAATTGGAACCATGAGGAAAATCTAACTTAAAAGTATTCGAATGAAAACATATTAATATTTTGAAAAATATATTTACTTTGAAGCATTCAGCTTTTAACATATTTTTTTAACAAAAAGGACTAAAATAATACAGTAAATATATTTCTATTTTACGGGGCAAAACATATATCTATCTATATAAATAAAGCAAAGTGTCTATGTACGTATGTAACGTATACAAATCTACATTTCTTGACGAATCTAGTTGAAACTTGGTATACTTATGTTTTGAAGCCTTAAGATAATTTTAAGATAAGTTTAGAAGCTTTAAAATAATTCTAAATAATTCCAGTTTTTAAATAATATTTCATCTCAAGATGATGGAATCAATCATTCATAAGAACTGCGCATGCGCACCCACTAAACGTTAATTCTAGATGTCCAAGGTAAGTAAACGCATGGATTTGTTATTTCGTAGTTATTTAAAGTTAATTTTCTAATATTACTCCTTTAGTTTTCTTTTTTTCACTAATCCTTTTCTACTGGGTTAATTCCCAGTATACGGATTACTGTTAAAACTCTGGAATATTTCTGTGATAGTCACATACTGTTTTCACTTTTGTTTGTTTTTGTATTGCTAAGGAAATTGTGTTATAATTGGATATTTTTGAAGGGCAGTGAAATATAATTGTTTTATTTACTTTTCTATTTTACATTTAGTTAATTTTCTAATTTTTCATAAATTAATAGTTATTATTCCATTAAATATTATTTCAATGCGATAGTGAAGTGGAATTTGAACTATCTGTCATATTTTGTTTAATTTAGTTACTTTATTTGAATACTAGCGGCCCGTCCCGACTTTGTCCGGGTTGAACAATTATCTTTTTTTTAATTATGCTTTTTTTAATTATTTTAAGCACCTAAAATAGTATTCAAATTAATAGAAAAAGTAATTTTTTAAAAGAAAGAGGTGTGCTTGAGACCAAAAAAATGATTTTAAGAAAAGATTGTTTTTTTAATTATTTTAAGCACCTAAAATAGTATTCAAATTAATAGAAAGAGGTTAAGAGATGAAATAAATATACAAAATAAAAAAAGGATTTTAAGTAAAGAATGTTTTTTTTAAATATTCAATTTTTAAAAAAAATAATATTCTTAAAATAATATTCAAATTAATATTACGTTAGTTAATAATTAAAGTTAAATTTTTAAAAGAGAATAAGCGTTTCGGAGAACGGCTAGTTTCGAACCGCTAACGTCAGAAAAGAAGCCCACCGCGATAGCACCACGCTAAGAATCGATGAAGACTTCGGCACAAAAAGCGGTAGAGGACAGTAGCGATAACAATAGAGATTGTTAGGATTAAGCCCCTAACTTTATTTCTACTGATCAGATACACATAATATATAGCCTATGTCCATCTGGAATAATGTACCTTTCAAACAGTGAAAGAATTTTTCAAATAGGTGCAGTGGTTCTGGAGATTACCCTCCACGTACAAAATCGCTCTCTCTTTATATATAAGTATAGATTATTTCTATTTATGCTCCTGTCTACAACTCTTTGAAATATTTCTGTGATATAATTGTAGTTTTTTTTTTATTTTGGGCTGTTTTTATAAGGAAAGGAATGACGAATTGGGGAAAATTTTCATATTAGAACACAAAATTGAGTGTATTATTTTTGCATTTTAAAATTTTCTCTTAGATTGTATTCCATTTTGAAGATAACTCTCATATGTATCATGTGTAAGAAGGAAATTAAAATATTACCATTAGGATTTTGTGGAGAGTGATAGGCGTTTTAGCTAAATTTCAGATAAATATTCTACATTTGGAGTCAATTTTTAAAAAAAAATAATTTTTTAAAGATTTTTTTGGTCTTTTATGGTAAAATAGCACTACTTTATTTGAATATTCTTTCTTTTTATGCTTCTGTCCACAACTCATTGCAATATTTCTGTGATATAATTGTAGTTTTTTTTTTATTTTGGGATGTTTTTATAAGGAAAGGAATGACGAATCGGGGAAAATTTTCATATTAGAACATAAAATTGCATGTATTATTTTTGCATTAAAATTTTCTCTTAGATTGTATAGTGAAATAAAAAAATAAAATAGCTAAACAGTGTTTATCTATTCCATTTGTTTGTTTTAAAAAATGATTTTTTAAAGGGTTTTTTTTGTGTTTTATGGTAAAATATAACTTAAAAATTAAAAAAAGGAACAAAAACTTACCTGTAAATAGCATACTTTTTTTATAAATCGGTCAATTTGAAGTAATTTTTATTGAAATTTAGCTAAAGCGCCTATCACTGTCCACAAAATCCTAATGCTAATATTTTGATTTCCTTCTTTCTTTTTATGCTTCTGTCCACAACTCTTTGCAATATTTCTGTGATATAATTGTAGTTTTTTTTTATTTTGGGATGTTTTTATAAGGAAAGGAATGACGAATCGGGGAAAATTTTCATATTAGAACATAAAATTGCAGGTATTATTTTTGCATTTTAAAATTTTCTCTTAGATTGTAGGCCATTTTGAAGATAACTGTCATATGTATCATGTGTGAGAAGAAAATTAAAAAATTATCATTACAATTTTGTGGACAGTGATAGGCGTTTTAGCTAAATTTCAGATAAATATTATGCGTTCGGAGTCAATTTTTCAAAAAAAAAAAAATAATAATAATTTAAAGATTTTTTTGATCTTTTATGGTAAAATAGCACTACTTTATTTGAATATTCTTTCTTTTTATGCTTCTGTCTACAACTCTTTGCGTCTATGATATAATTGTAGATTTCTTTTATTTTGGGCTGTTTTTATTAGGAAAGGAATGACGAATCGGAGAAAATTTTCATATTAGAACATAAAATTGCGTGTATTATTTTTGCATTTTAAAATTTTCTCTTAGATTGTAGGCCATTTTGAAGATAGCTGTCATTTGTATCATGTGTGAGAAGAAAATTAAAAAATTGGCATTAGGATTTTGTGGAGAGTGATAGGCGTTTTAGCTAAATTTCAATAAAAATTGGTTCAAATTCACCAATTTATAAAAAAAGTATGCTATTTACAGGTAAGTTTTTGTTCCTTTTTTTGATTTTTAAGTTCTATTTTACCATAAAACACCAAAAAAAACGTTTAAAAAATCATTTTTCAAAACAAACAAATGGAATAGCTAAACACAAACATAGTTAACGGTAAATAAATCGCAAAACTATGCTTAAATTTAGACCGATTCTTTTTAGTTAAGATATACTAATTTTTATGCTTTTAAAAGTACATCGTGGATTATAAATTAAGAACAATATAAAATACAGTATACTAAACATTCTGAAGTACAAACACAATATGTAAAATACCTAATAACCAAATTTCAGAAAGTAAATAACCGCAAGTTAGGAAGTCACATAGGGGTTTCAACGGTAAAGAGTTCAACGGTAATCCGTATACTGAAAATTAACCAAGCAAAAAAGGAATAATGAAAATAAAATAAAAGGAGTAATGTAAGAAAAATTTACTTTAAATAACACCAAACAACTACTAATTAACAATATTCAATGCGTTTATTTACCTTGTAACATCCAGGTGCGCATGCGCAGTTTTTATGAATCATTCCCACACAACCACACAGAGCTAATGGTCGTCTATTAGAGCTCGAAATTCATCCATGACATCCAGGACGTACTATAGAGCTCTATAAGATGAAAAAATAGATGTCTAATAGTCGTACTTCACTTCGACGTCTATTAGAGATCTAAGACGTATTATATACATCTATAAGTCCTCCAAGTTTCGATCTCTAATAGATGAAGTCTCTATGGTCGACGTCTATAAAAGATACTGATATAGACATCTTATGGAGCTCTTTTAGACCAGCACCGTCACAAAGCGCCATGATGAACAAACTACACCGCTGCTGTGTTCTTTGTTACCGAGTGCACCTGAATGCTTCATTTGGATCTATAATCACATCGGAATATTGCGGACATCCTTGCTCAACAAGTTTATATCGACTTCCTTTATTTGTTTTAAGGTAAGTGTTAATTCTTAAATAATTTATGCTTAAGGTATAAGGACACCTTTGAAACGTCAATTTCTGTCAAAATATTGATTTTTTATTTTTGCTATTTTATGAATGATCTTTTACTTTCAAAATCTGTTTGAATTTTGTTTCTAGCTTTTCTAGAACCCAAGTTTTAGATATTTTAATATTGCTTGGCTGTGAAATTTTACAACTGGAAGTACGTTTCTGCAAACCGGAAGTAAGCAAAAATGTTTGTTTACATTGCTGTTTTTCATGATTTTGTTAGGAAAACTGATTATATACGCACATAAAAACACAAAAATAGTTTTTTAAGCATCTTAATAATATTAAGAATTACATCTGCCAACGTTATTTACCGAATTTTGTTTTAGAAATTGGCATTAAACTGTGCATTCCAAATCATTGTTTACGCAAGAGTTTGCCCTTTGATAATCATTTGAAAGTCACTAAATCCATTTATTTTTCTCGATATTTTTAGTTTTTTTTCAACGAAAATGCCAAAAAGTACTTCTAGAAAACGCAAACGTAAGTTTTATGGTAATAAATTTACAAATAAATAATAGTCCTGTTGAAAGTGAAATGCATAATTCTGCATATGTTGGTGATTACCAAAGTTTTTCTGTCAGTTTTTCAAAGCTACAGACGGCTAGTTCTATATCAACAAATGAAAACTGTGGTTCAATGAGTGGTTTTAGAATTTTGGATAATGGAATTCTTTTAAATATAACTCTGCTGTCCAAGCTGTTTTGCAGATAAACAAACATTATGTGAGGAATCAAGATATGGGCTGTGCTCACATTTTTATATTCAGTGTAAAAACTGAGACTTCCATAAAGGTTTGGCATCTTCAAAAAAAAAAAAAATGTAAATTCTTCTGAAATAAATACCAGACTAGTGTATGGCATGCACCAGATTGGTAAAGGTTTTGCTGCAGCATATAAATTATGTTCAACGTTGAATTTACATACACTGACTAAAACAGCTTACAAAGCTTTGGAATGCAACAAAATGTCATAGCTGCACTTTTTCACTGTGCTTCAAGCACTAATAACCCGAAAGAATAGCATAAATAATATAATTTGAAAAGCTATAAAAATTTGGATAGTCCTAGAATTCATAACTCAATACTTCAGAGTCAAATGAAATCAAAGACACGCAGGAAATTCCTGAGAGCAGCTAGAAAGACAAAAAAATTACTGTTTTGGAAAGTAAAGAAGGGGGATTTTACAAAACGGGAGAATTTTAATGCGCAATTTGTTGTTTATAATGCAAAAAAAGTAAGGTAAAAGTTATTTTTGCAGTTTTCTCAAAATATAAATTCCTCTTATTTTACCATACCCGAAACACTATATAACAAAATATGTTAAATTAAGAAATTGTTAAGAAAAGCTGATAAATCTTTACCACAGCTAGTAAATAGAGTATTTGAATTGAGAAATAGAGTATTTGATCAGTGAAATTGTATATCAGTAATATTTTCCTCCTATTAGAGTTCATAGAAAAATTTATGGTATAGAAGTAACATTAATTGTTCATTTTAATAGACAAGTGTTTGAATGTTACAAAATATATTCTAGTAAATATATTGTGTTGTTAGTGGCAGGTCCTTGATGTATAATTTATATTTTAGTTTACTTATTATCATTATATTTTCAATTATATTAATGCATTATTCATGATTTGTTTGCTTTAATTTAGACTCTACAAACTGTTTTATCTCTGGAAGAAGCTCTAAAAATTGTTCCAAGACTTTTCCCTTACTAAGCCACCTTATTTTACAATGTAAAATTAAAGTATTAATTGAAGCAGAAGAATAATTTTTGTAATATGATTTTTAATAGCTTGGTATATATCGTACCCACGTGTATTCCCTTTTAATGGCAAAACTGACTGTATATCTTCCTTTGCTGAGCAATCTTTGAAAACCATCCTTATAAAAATATTCATTTGTGCTACATTACAGATATCTGTTGATTCATCACACTGTAAACTTAGAAAAACACATTTTTTGTAAATCCTCTTTTAATTGTTCTCTGATATTCACATATATTTCTTCTATTCTACGAGTTACTGAATTTCTGGATAATTGAACTTCCTGGATAGCTAACATAATTTCATTCTTATTTTTAAATTCTTGAAATAATATCTCTAATGCAGCAAGCATTAATTCTTTAATTATGTTACCGTCCATTAAAGGTTTTTTGTGCATTGCAAGTATATGTGCAATCTTAAACGATGCAATAGTAGCAGCTTTTGATTTATTCACGGGCCTGGTAAACAAAGATTGTTGGGCAATTAATGCGGTTTTCATTTCTTTCAATTTACATTTTCTTAAATTGCTGTTAGGAGGATATTCAGTATCATATTTTTTATGAACTGTTGTGAAATGTCATTCTATGTTGCATTTTTTCCCAACAGTAACTGTTGAACCACAGGAAAACTATAATAACTGTACTACTATATTAACTGTACTATATTGTGTAGCTCCTTGAGCAGGAGCTACACAATAATGACACCAAAGAACTGTTGGATAGTATATAATTTTATTATTACTCTTTAGTAAGATAAATATTTTAGAGCAGACTTAATGTAGAATATACACTCACGAAATTAAAAGATTGCCTGAAGAGAAATTTACTGAAATAACAGTGAAATTGTAGCTCAGCAATATTTTCGTATTCGAGTTCATAGAAAAAGTGTATGGTATAGAATTAACATAAATTGTTCATTTTAATAGACAAGATTTTGAATGTTATGAAATATATTCTAGTAAATATATTGTGTATGTTTTATGAATTCATATTTATATTCTAAGTTTAATTTTTTTATTTTTTAGTATGAAGTAATTTCTCCGACTAGTGGCACAAAAGAAAAAGCTTTCTGCAACTTAAAAATTTCTCATCTTATATTTAGTAAGCAATTATTCAAATTTTTTCTTTATTATTTCATTAATATGTCTATTTAGAATTTAAATTGTTTTCAGCCTTTGAGTTTACTATTTTTATTTATACCTAAAATTATGTTTCATTTTTAGATTAATATTATATATATATATATATATATATATATATATATATATATATATATATATATATGTGTGTGTGTGCGTGTGTGTATGTAATATTTTAGTTATATTAAATGTGTGCATATTACGAGTATGCATTAAGTTAAAACCCATCTCACAAAATGTGAATGATATTAAGGTAAACCTACTGATATTTTCTAACGAATTAAAAATTTATTTATTGTACTTCTAGGTGCAGCTAGGAGAAATCCATTGTACAAGCAGGTGACTGAGTCAAAAATTGAAACCGTCGTCAAAGACTGGTTAAGGCATGCAAATGCTAGGAGTTCAAAACAAAAAGAAAATTGTGTGGGGAAAATTTTATGATTTTGTATTCAATAAAGCCTTTTATTAAAACATTTTTTCTTTCTTTGTTGCAGTATTAAAAATATATTTATGTTAAAGAATGTGAACACAAACAATTCTGGATTAAGTATTGAAGAAGATATTTTTAATGAAAATCTAACTGAAGCTGAAAAGTTTTTATAAAAATAAATTATGATTTTCATAGATATACTTTTTGAAACTTAATTTATTATGTCCTACTAAGTTACTTTTATAAGTAATGATGGCTGAAAAAAGAAAGAGATATGAAATATCTATATATTCAACCAGTATACTGTTGTAGGGTTGGGTTTTTGACATTACAAGCATCAAAAACTGGTTTAAACTGTCAAAAACCTATGACGAATAAATAAGTCTTAATCACAATAGCTATTAAAAAGGAAGAAACTTGTCTTCAAGGAAATGTACACGGTAATTCAATATTCAAATTATGTTTTAATTGTGAAATGTATATTTATTAATTAGAACAATTACATTAAAAAAAATTATATATGCACTTATAATAGTTCAGTTTTTCAATTGAAAAATTAGCATTTTGGTTAATTTTCTTTTTTTCTTCAATTTCAGAATGCATTAATACCAAGTTTTAATGTAAAAATATTAGTTTTATTATTATAATATTTAATATAATTATTTTAAAATATTTTTACATTAAACATTAGTAATAATGTTATTGTTTAAGTAATAATATATATCGCTATTTTTGGCAGTTATAATGTATGATAATTGTCATCCTAATAACATATGAAAAGTAGTGGTAAATATTAATATTTACATTGTATTTTGGACCTAAATTTCTTAATAAATTTAGAAAAATTAATTGGCTTAATATGTTTCGAACAATTTGCATTCTAATAGGACATTTTCATGCAAAAATAATTGCTACAGAGTTTCTAAAACTAAAAGTAAATTTCTGGAAGTATAACAAAAGAGTATAAAAATAAGTGGTAAATGTATTATTACTTATTAAGTAATAATTACTTAATAAGAAATAATACATTAAGATTAATTTATTTTGAACAATTTGCATTCTAATAGTACATTCTTATGGAAAAATAATTTACTCTGTTATACTTCCATAAATTTACTTTTAGTTTTAGAATCTCTGTAGCAATTATTTTTGCATAAAAATGTATTAGAATGCAAGTTGTTGGAAATAAATTAAGCTTAATTTATTATTAAGAAATTAAGATCCAAAATACAATATTTTGGAGGGGAATAATACGTCCTTTAGAGGTCTAAAATATCTAAATCGCGTACCCTCCACATCGAAATTTTCGCTATTATAGACGTCCTATAGAGCGCCGCTTAGATATCGTAGACGTCTTATGGATCTCAAAGAGAGCACACCTCGGAGCTCCTATAGAGCTCCATTCCACGTGATGTAGATATTTTTAGACGTCTTATAGAGGTACGCGTTTTTATGAGGTGAGGTATTATAGGCGTCTAATAGAGATCGGTGTGTTGTGTGGATTGATTCCAACGGCTTGAGATGAAATATTATTTAAAAACTCTATTTATATATAAGCATTTTAAAGCTTCCAAACTTATATTAGAATTATCTCCAGGCTTCAAAACATAAGTATACGAAGTTTCAATTAGATTCGTCAAGAAATATAGATTTGTATACGTTACATACATACATACATAGAGACACTCTGCTTTATTTATATAGACATATATATATATATATATACATATATATATATGTATACATGTATATATATATATATATATATATATATATATATATATATATATGTGTGTGTGTGTGTGTGTGTGTGTGTGTGTGTGTATGTATATCTTTATATATAAAAGGCAAAGTCTGTGTGTGTGTGACCGAGTTTTTGTCTGCTCGCGGCACGGCGCAAAGAAGGCAGGTCGGACAGTCTTGAGATTCGACACGAAGATGCCCCCCGAGGTCTCATTATGCACCTCGAAGCCCTTTTTTCGATTTTTTAGTTAGATTTTCCGTAATTAAATATTTAGTCGCGATTTGGAGCTCCCGGACGAGTAAAAGCTCTGTAAATCCTAACGTATCCGTCCAAGAATTTTTTTTTTCGGACGAGCCTATACGGGAAAGATGACTGGTCTAGGCGGTGGTTCAGCTTTAAAATTACTTAATCTAAATCTAAATCTGTCAGTTTATCTATAATCTAAATCAATAAGAACACAGCAAAAAGAAATCTATGCAAAAATTTGAGAAAAAATTTAATAAAAGGTTAAAGCGCATGTTATCTCATCTAAATCTAGATCTAATCTGTTACACACAAAAAGGAGAAAGAAGAGTTACATGACTAGCGCATGCGCGCTGAACAGCTTCGCGTCACAAGTGACGTGATTTCGAAGGAGAGTTCAATTTGCTCTAGTCGGAACATCCCGGCCCCCGTTGGACGGTGGTCCAACATCATCTGGAAAGGGGAGTGGGACGACCCTGTTGATGGCACGGCGGTAAACCCCGTTTCTCGTTCTCAGGTCCACCACTCTAACTAGTCCATCTTGACCAGTAAACGTTTGCTCGATGCGTGCTAGATTCCATTCCATTGGAATTTTGCTTGGGTCTTTCATTAAAACTAACTGTCCTACCTTTAGGTTGGGTTGTTGTGTAGCCCATTTGGCTCGAGATTGCAGGTGGCTAAGATATTCGTTTGTCCATCGGTTCCAAAATGTAGATCTTAGGTCTTGTATTAGGGTCCATCTGGAAGATAAAGACAGATTATCTGAAGTATGATTAGTTTCTGGTAACTGTAATAGGGAGGCACCTATCAGGAAATGTCCTGGAGTCAAGGCTTGAAGATCTGTTGGATCTGCAGAAAGAGGAGTTAATGGGCGGGAATTTAGGCAGGCTTCTATTTGAGTTACGAGCGTGTACAACTCTTCAAAATTTAGAATCTTTGTTTTCGCAGTCTTCACCAAGTGTTTCTTCATCGATTTTATATTAGCTTCCCATAGTCCACCAAAATGGTGGCGATGCAGGTGGTATAAAGTTCCACTCTATGCCTTCTTCGGCACTGAATTTTTGTACAGAGTCCGATTTGCATATTTTAAACCAGGAATCTAAGATGTTTTTAGCGCCCTTGAAATTTGTAGCATTGTCACTCCAGATGGTAGTTGGTCTTGATCGTCTTGCGATAAATCGCCTAAGACTTGCAAGAAAGGCTTCAGTGCTTAAATCGGATACGATTTCAAAATGAACAGCTTTCGTACTGAAACAAATAAATATTGCGATATATGATTTCATAGTCACTTTAGATCGTCTCAAATTAGGTTTAGTAAGTATTGGACCAGCGAAATCCAGTCCTATCTTTTCAAATGATCGAGACGGTATAACTCTATCTCTTGGTAGGTTACCCATCATTTGCTTCATGGTTTGATTTCTTGTTCGGAAACAAGTCATGCATTTACTAATAACTCGTTTGATTCTATCCTGTCCAGAAGGTATCCAATACATTTGTCTAATGGGCTTGTGGCGGCCCAGTGGTACAGCGCGCTGGTTTTCGGTGCTGAGGGTGCTCAGATCGAGTCCCAGCGTTGCGCCACGAAAAATGCCTCCGTTCGTGTCGTCCCTTCATAGGGGGTAATGCTGTCCGCCTATATGGTGCCCCCACAATAAAATGGACAGTAAAACTGCGGCGTAGTAAGGGCCAATGTTTGAAATACAAGTGCCTCCGCATTGGATAAAAAAAAAAAAAAAAAAAAAAAAAAAAAAAAAAAAAAAAAAAAAACATTTGTCTAATAAGGTACAGGGTTGTTTGAGTACCCGAATGAAGAGATTTTTTGTGGTAGTAATCTATCAATAATTCAGTAAAGTGGTGAGCTTTGGGTAAAAGTAATTGGTGTTTCCAGAATTCTGAAAGTTTCGAATTGCTTAATCGTCCATCAACTCGCAAAAGTCCTTCTTTGTCTAGGAATACGTTTAATGAGAGAATTTTACTATTGTTTGGGATTTGGCGATTTGATTGTAAAGATTTAATTTCGGAATGAAATTCGGAACGTTGAACATATTTAACCAATATCTTGGTTGAATTTTGAATTTCGGAAGCACTCAAAAAGGCTTTGTTTCTTAACTCAGGTTCAAGTCTACAATTTTTAGAAAATCTTAAGCACCAAGCGGTGACTCTAACTAATTTGCTGAATGAAGAGTATTTGTTAATGAAATCATTTGTCGTTACACTATCTACTACTGTTGCATTCATTAAAGCTCCTTTTCGAATTTCAAGTTTTTCGGTGTCTAAGCCCTTTTTTGATCCTTCAAATCTGGGCCATTTCTCCTTAACGTGAACCAACCATTCAGGTCCGTTCCACCATAATTTATTATCTTTTAATTCGGCGACAGTTAATCCTCTAGATATCAAATCTGACGGGTTGTCCTTTCCAGGACAGTGGAACCATTCACTAGGATTGGTATATTGCTGAATCTCTTGTACCCTGTTTTTTACAAATGGTTTAAACCTGTCGGACGTATTCTTTATCCAAAAGTAAGCTATAGACGAATCTGTCCAAAAATAACGCTCAAATGAATATTCTAAGCCCTTTGAAATTTTATCACATAACCTAGCAGAAAGAAGAGCACCCATTAATTCAAGACGGGGTAGCGAAATTGCTTTTAGTGGAGCAACTCTGCTCTTCGACGCCACAAAACTAGTAAAAATACTTCCATCACTGCGTGTTATGCGTAGATAAACGACGACGCCATAAGCTTTCTTCGAAGCGTCTGAAAAACAATGTACTTGTATATCATTTATTTCCTTAGGAAGGGCATTAGCGAAACAATAGCGAGGAATACTGATATCCCTCAGCTTTTCGATTTCATTACACCATTCATCCCAAACAACGGTTATATTCTGAGGGAGATAATCATCCCAATCCAGTCCCAAACACCAAATCGCTTGAATTAGACACTTAATTCTAACTATATAAGGTCCGAGGAATCCCACGGGATCAAAAATGCGACCTACTGCTTGTAGAAGGTATCGTTTGGTGTTTACTCGCTTTGAAAGGAATTTCTCTAAATTTTTTGTTTCGAAATAAAACAAGTCATCGTTGGCATTCCAAGCCACTCCTAGCACCCTTTGGGGTAACAGAGCTTGAGTGTTAGGCTCAACGGATTCATTTACATCTATCCCTACTTTCTTCCACAGTTCACGTAACTCTAACGAATTGGTCTGCCATTTACGTAGAACCATGCTTGCATCCTCAAATATTTTAGTACTCTGTATGCTCGTATTATAGGCTTGTTCTACATTTTCTCCACCAGTGATCAAGTCGTCTACGTACAAAGATGTATTTAAAATTTTGTAAATTTCAGGAAAGCTTTCTACATACCTCTTTAGGTGATACTTAATGGTTGCAGCCAGGAGGAATGGTGATGAACTCACCCCAAACAAGACTCTGCAGAGTCTGAACTCCTTGAGCTCTGGAACTGCGTTAGGTTTAGTGGTGTCATCGTCCCAAAGGAATCGGGCCACGTCTCGATCTTCTTCATCTATCTCTATTTGCAGGAACGCCTGCTTAATGTCCGCAGTCAGCGCAACAGGGTGTTGTCTAAATCGAATTAAAAGAAGGAAAAGATCGGGTAACAAATTGTTTCCTGTATGCAGACAGTCATTTAAGGATACCTGTCCTTTGCCATGTGAAGAAGCGTCAAACACCACTCTTAATCTACTCGTGGTTTTGTCTGTTCGAATCACTGCCCTGTGTGGGAGGTAGAAGGTTGGGGCTTCTCTGGCTTCATCTAAAACAGGAACAGGCTCTATGATATTTTCACTTAAGTAGTCTTCTAAAACAGCCTTGTATTCTGTGAATAATATTGGATTATTCTGGAACGTACATCGTAGTCTTGAAAATCTTTTATTAGCAACTTATCGATTATCTTCTAATAATTGCTTCATCTCAGGTTTCCAAGGAAGTCGCACCTTATATCTCTTGTTATTGAAGGATATACCTGCCTCAAAGTCTTTCATAATTTGTTCGTCGAAATTACTACTATCTTTGTCGTCAGCTTCAACGCCCAGATTCTCCAGTTCCCAAAACTGTCTTAGCTGATCTGAGATAAGTTTCTCTTCCACAACCACCTTCATACTCAGTAACTCGTTAGTTGATTCAATCCGACCTTGAAGACACCATCCGAAAATTGTTTCTGTGGCTACAAGCTTATCACCTAAACGTTTGAGTCTTCCTGATACTACATCAAAATAATAATCAGCACCGATTAAAATCTCAATTTTATTATTCCCGTAATTATAGCAGTCTGCAAGCTGTAATCCCCTCATCTGTTTTTTAGCTCTAACCAAATTAATCTCTGGAGCAGGAATATTAGTTGCGGATATTTGCTCCGTTTCTAGCACTTCTATTTCGATATATAAGGAAGGTTCATTTCTGTTTTCAAGTTTTAATTTCACTACATTATATGTTTTTTCAGTTGGTTTGTTGGTCCCGAATGAGTACACAGATAAAGTTTCTTGTCTAATAACTCGTAGTTTCAACTTCTGAGAAATATCTTGAGCTATAAAACTCCTCATCGAGCCATTATCAAGCAACAAGCGAACATGTTCGATTTTATCATCGTTAAGGGTTTCCCTTATCATTGCTGTGCATGTTTGAAGTAATACACTGCACTGAGAATTTCCGTTTGGTTTAGTATTTTCCGATTCAATTTTGTAGTGAGAAATTGCCGTAACCACTTTATTTTCAGTGTTACTGTCTGATTTATTTTCGAGTTGATAACAGATGGATCTGTTATGTTTTCTATTACAAAGATCGCACAATTCTCTTTTTTTGCACTCTCTAATTCTATGTTGTGCTTTCAGGCATAAAAAACAACGCGCCTGTCTTCTCAAAACATCTTTCTTTTCATTCACACTCAAACTTTCACAGCGCTCTGAATCATGTTTCGCATTGCAGTAAATGCAAGTGTGACTAATTGGCAGCATGTATTCGTGTACCTTAGAACTATTTATCGCTGACGTTCGGTAGCGATCATGTTGTTTATCGCGAAAATTGTTTTGACTATCTCTCGAAAACTGCTTCGACCTGCCGCCAGCACTTCCCGAGCTTGTCTGGCTGTAGTTTAACATTCTCCCCCCTTCTCCCTTCGAACTACGAAGCATTATCGATGATTCGCGACACTCAGTTTCAATTTTTAAGAATTTCAATAATTCTGACACGTTGGATTCGCCGTCTTCTGATTTATCTAAACATCTTCTATTAAAATCTAAAGCAAGATCCTCAGGTATCAATTTTAAAAGTATGGGTTGTAATAAATGACCGTACATACCAGAAGTAACATTTAGCGATTCTAGACTTCTGATCTGTACCTCACAAGTATCGTACAATTTTCTCAGTCCGGTTACATTGTTAGAGTCCTTCACAGGATTAAGGTTTAATAATCTAGATATGTGTGCTGATATTAAATTATTTAACTTCGCAAATCTGTTCTTTAATAGCGTTTTCGCTTTTTCATAATTCTCATCTGAAAGTGCGAAGCCGCAAACAACATTGGCCGCTGCACCTCCAAGTAATGATTTTAAATATGAGAATTTATCTATTTCCGTCAAAGCATTATTTTGATCAATGGAGTTTTGGAATTGGTTCTAGAATTCCAGCCAGGTGCATGGATCTCCGTAATATTTGTCGATAGTTAACTTAGGTAATTTAATCGACTTCGAGTAATTAATATTTCTATTTCCAGAATTCGAGTTTTCCAATGAGTTATCGTGATCTAAGATAACCTGAGAGGTTTGTGCAGAAATATTCTGTTGGGTGAAATTTGACTGAGAACTTCTGGTTTCGTTTTGAGCTTTTAACTGAGCGGAAATTTTAGAATTCCACAACATGATTTTCTGACAATATTCAAATGATGATTCTACTTCTAAATCGAAATCTTTCTCATTATCAATAACATTCTGAACTTTGTCATCAAAATCCTTTAGCTCTTTGTAGAGCTCATCTAAATAATTTGAATGTTCTTGCAATGAGTTTATATCATATGAGTCAAATTCACTTTCTATTTTATTAATGAACTGTGTAACAACAGAACGTCTAATAGCTCTATTCTTTTTAAGCTTAGATAGCTTATCCATTTTTATATTTCTAACTGAATTATCACTATTTATTCAATAGTCAATGTTCTTCAAGTTCAACTAATAGTTTATATTAATAAATTAGAAATCCTTACCTTGATCTAAGGAGTTGAGTCAAGGTGAAATTGTATTCCAATTGTATTCTTTAATCAATCACAAAAATGTCTTCAATGGTTATTTATAATCCGAATCTTTTCGCGGCCCTGATGCACCAATTATGGTCTAGGCGGTGGTTCAGCTTTAAAATTACTTAATCTAAATCTAAATCTGTCAGTTTATCTATAATCTAAATCAATAAGAACACAGCAAAAAGAAATCTATGCAAAAATTTGAGAAAAAATTTAATAAAAGGTTAAAGCGCATGTTATCTCATCTAAATCTAGATCTAATCTGTTACACACAAAAAGGAGAAAGAAGAGTTACATGACTAGCGCATGCGCGCTGAACAGCTTCGCGTCACAAGTGACGTGATTTCGAAGGAGAGTTCAATTTGCTCTAGTCGGAACAATGACACTATACGGAAATCACAATTAAAATTGTCTCTCTTAATTTATCGATTAATTGTGATTTTTTTTCGATCGCCTGTACGCACCCGTTTTTCGGGAAAAAACGCGATTTTGGCCGGGACCCTTTTTTCCAAATTGTCGAATCGATACGTAAATGTTGTTACATTTTTACGAAATTTTTATCTCAGAGACCCTAGACATCACAGTTTCGGAAGCCAGAACCAAAATTAATTTACAAATTGTAGTTATTTTTTAATAATTTATTTTATGATTCGGAAACTCTTGCGAGAAATCTCATTTTGGAGATTTCGTTCTTCATTTCCGGACGAAGGTAAAGCGGGGGAAAATAGGCGTGTCTTTTTCGACGTCAAGCACGTGATGTGTTGGGGCGTTTGTTTTCTATGAGGGATTGGGTGGTTAAAGGAAATCGATGGTACTTACGTATTATAGCTGAAACTTGGCAGCTTTTTACCCTTGGCGCAATATCCGCCCGCCAACACCTAATTTCCCAGTGGCAACCTATTTTCTAACCGGAAGTTATAAAAAACATTTCCAGCGATAGAATGTATAAAAATTACAAATGTGTGGAAAATGTGTCAGATGAAGAACAAGATTTCGATTATAATTAATTTTAGCTTTAATTAAAAATTGCGTACTAATGACAAAACATAAATGCATGAAAACTATTAAAAATGAGTATGTTAAAACAAACGCAAAACTTTCGAAGATTAAGTCTTAGGATGCTAAAAATTTGCATGGTGGTTTCTACTAAGTCTTACGTGCCCACTCAAAAATATTTTTAAAAAATTACTAATTTTAAGGGTGTTAAAAGGAGCTTAAACCCCTCCCCCTTTAAAATACATCCAATGTATCTCTTGAAGAAAAGAGTCCGGGAAATTGAAATTTTGTATGGTGGTTCCCCTTCAGGTGCACAGCAATAAATCTTTTTTTAAAGTTCAAATTTTAAGGGGTTTAGCCCCTCCCCCCAAAAAATCCCACTTTATCTCTGGAACCATAAGGCCTGGGAAGCTGAAATTTGGTTGGTTGGTTTCCCTTAAGCCCTAGGTGCACACCAATAATTTTTTTTAGTTCAAATTTTATGGGGTTTACCCCCCCCCCAAATAAATAAATAAATAAACCCACTGTATCTCTGGAACCCTAAAGCCTGGAAAGTTGAAATTTGGTTGGTTGGTTTCCCTTAAGCCCTAGATGCACATCAATAAATCTTTTTTTTTTAAGTTCAAATTTTAAGGGGTTTAGCCTCCCCCCCCCTAAAAAAAAAGAAATAAACGCATTGTATCTCAACCATAAGGCCTTGGAAGCTGAAATTTGGTTGGTTGGTTGGTTTCCCTTAAGCCCTAAGTGCACACCAATAAATTATTTTTCAGTTCAAATTTTAAGGGGTTTACCCCCCCTCCAAAAAAAAAGAAAAGAAATAAACCCACTGTATCTCTGGAACTATAAGACCTGGGAAGCTGAAATTTTTGTTGGTTGGTTTCCCTTGAGCCCTAGGTGCATACCAATGAATCCTTATTCACATTCAAATTTTTAGGGGTTTTAGTCCCTCCCCCCCCCCCCAAAAAAAATCCCACTGTATCTCTGGAACAATAGGGCCTAAGAAGTTGAAATTTTGCATGGCGGTTCCTCTTAGGCTCTAGGTGCTGGCCAAGAAAGATGTTTAAAAAGCAACGTTTTAGGAGGTTGTAAAGTGGTTTTAAATCCCCAAAATAAAAATGAAATATCCAAAACTTGTATTAAAATTCGGATCACTGTCGTTAAATTATGCGATGAACTCCTTATGAGAAATGACCCCACCTTACTGCTAACGTTAATTTCAGTAAGGTGGGGTCTAGGCCTTATGGTTCCAGAGATACAATGGGTTTTTTTAGAGGGGGTTAAACCCCTTTTAACCCCATAAAAATTGTATTTTTCAAAAAGATTTTTTAGTGAACACCTAGGGCTGAAGGGGAACCACCATACGAAATTTCAGCTTCCTGGGTCCTATGGTTTCAGAGATACAATGGTTTTTTTTTTCAGAGGGAAAGGGGGTTAAGCCCCTTTTAACCCCCTTAAAATTTGTACTTTTTAAAAATATTTCTTAGTTGGCATGTAGAGCTTAGCAGTAACCATCATGCAAAATTTCAGCATCCTAAGAAAGATTTGCGTTTTTAACTTACTCATTTTGAATATTTTTCGTGTATTTCTGTTTTGTAATTAGTGCGCAGTTTTTAATTAGAGCTAAAATTATTTCGAATCGAAGTCTTCTTTATCTCCCGCGTTTTTCACTTTTTTTTTTTTTTTTTAACATGCTATTGCTCGAAATGTTCTTTATAACATCCGGGCGCCGAAATCTTTTATAAAACT
Source organism: Dolomedes plantarius (assembly GCA_907164885.2). NCBI lineage: Eukaryota > Metazoa > Arthropoda > Arachnida > Araneae > Dolomedidae > Dolomedes > Dolomedes plantarius. The sequence goes on along the minus strand of OU015499.1, from coordinate 115,885,951 downwards.
TTGACGAAGAGCCCAACTTTTATAAAAGTTATCTTTTATCAAAGTTGAGGTATTACACTGTCAAATTTCTCGTCAAACTTCTTTTATAAAAGATCTTTGTCAAATAACTTTCATAACCTAAAAAAATAAAGAAAATCTTCAAAACGAAACTTAAAAGGGAGCGAAAAGCAATGAATGGCGAAAACAATACTATCAACAAGGATGGGGTGCATAATTGGCGCTTTATTGTCGTTTTTTCGCCAAACCGCAAAGTTTCAGCTATAATACGTAAGTACCAAATCGATTACTATTGCAGTGATAATCTATTAAAAAATCGCATTTAGTAATGCTGTAATTTTTTTGGCCAACACTTAGTTAATATCATATAATTTGCGGTGTGTTTGTGGAAAAAATCTATGAAGATTTCAAAGAATTTCAGCACAATAAACATCTTAATACGTTTTTCGTCTCGCTGACTGTTGTGGAAAGTTTTAAGTAATCCTATGTAAAAAATTTTGCCAAAATGTGCCAGAAAGGATTAAATTTATATGGGTAAAATTATGTATCGTGGTGAGGAAAAGGATGACAGCGACGCCCATTAACAAAGGGTTAAGGCTACTAAAAAATTGGTAATTACATTACCCGAGCAACGCTGGGACGGGTACAGCTAGTATATACAGTCGAACCTCCATATATCGAAGTAGCAAAGTGCCGGAAAAAAATTCGATATATAGAAATTTCGATATATAGAATTAATCTTAGTTTTATCATAATTCTCCTAAAATATTAAAATTAAAGCTAATTTTCATATACGAAACTCCATTTCCAATTTATATGCGAGTCACATTAAATGAAAGTTAATAACTAAAAAAATTATCTTAGTTTTATCATAATTCTCCTAAAACTCATAATGGAGTTTCGTATACGAACCTCCATTTCCAATTTATATGCGAATCACATTAAATGAAAGTTAATAACGAAAAAATGAATTAATATGAAAGATTTATTGAGTACTAAATACCTTTTAAAAAATAATAATCAAGACAGTGGTTACAATGATCACAGTTAGATTCTTTTAAAAAAACTACGAATATCTTGCTGAACAGCCAGTTTTGCAGAAAATTCATCAAAGAAATGTTCGCATTTATTCAGTCCACTAAAGACTTCATCAGGGACATTTTCCGCGTATTGAAGTCCACGACGTATTGTTTCAAAAGCCAAAAATTGGGAGATTTTATTCTAAACTAGAATGAAATCTCCCAATATGTCTTGAAAAAAAATTTCGATATATAGAGATTTTTTCGATATATGGAAACAGTTTTTCTATGTAATGAACATGGAGATTTGCTAAGAGTTCGATGTATAGAAAATTTCGATATAGGGAAGTTCGATATATGGAGGTTCGACTGTATATATATATATAATGTGGAATTTGGCACTTGTCGCCTCAAAACCTCCACAGACGTCGGCTTGGAAGGTACCAATTAACACTAATATATTAATCTCTCGCGAAAGAGGTGTTGCGTCAACATATCTGGGTAATATTCATAAAGCAGGGGGTCTCCTCAAATGTGTCTGAATCAATTTCTCACCGATCTGCTTAAAAAAAAAATTAATAAATTTTCAACCATCCACGAAATCAACCCCTCGAAGCAGGGTATCTTTAGCTACTCTTTCCATGCAACAATTTCTCCTCCTACTGACACGCCCATTTCTGAACCAGTGTCACCTACTACTTACGCCGAAATCTCAAAGCATGTGTAAAACTTTAAAAGAACTGATCTCGGAATGCAATATCATCGATATTATATAGTTATGCAATTCTATTTCCCTTTTGTGAAAGGAAAATAAAAACACAGTCCAAAGACTCCTTGCCGAACCTGATAAAAAGAACTTTTATTAAACCCCGCCCACGGCTATAAGTAAAGTTCAATTTTTCAAATTCTCAAAAACGACAATTTTTTACAATTTCAGATTTGATAACTGTCTTTCAGGTATTAGGTGCAAATGTAATAAATTTAAATACTTACTATTATAGAAATTTCCCACAGTAGTACCAAGAAGTCTATGAAAGTAACAAAGTTTTTTTTTTTTTCTCTCAAGAAATTAAAGTGTACTGAGTATACTGTTAAAATTATCATCATATCATTGCACCATTAGAGGTTTGTAAGGTATTTTACGATTATGCTCAAGATTAATCCAACACAATTCACCAAAACCAACAAATTTACGTTATATATCATATCTGCTATTTACAGTCTTAATTAAAGTATACACCTAATTTAATTTTTAAAATTATGCGTCATCTACCAGTAAATTATTCAGAAATATAGTTATGAGTAATATAAATATTTAAAAATGTCGTAACTCTCGAAATTTGGTAGTAGAATCAAGCTAGGGCGTTGCTCCGCGACGCATAAATAGAAACCGAAGTCCACGCATGATCTTCAGGTAGGGCAGAGCATAGTGGCTCTACCCAACACCTCTAATCCATGCCAACATCTAAAACTCAAGATCTATGATGCTGCCATCTATATCGAGAAATTTGAACGATTAGTAGTATATAATATATATGAATATATATATTATATAAATGTACATATATATGTATAAATTATTTATGTATTATATATATATATATATATATATATATATATATTATATATATATGTATTATACACTGAATTAGGGATACCCACCTAGTAACGAGTTGGGCCTCCTCTGGCCTTGATAACGGCTGCCACACGACGAGGCATAGATTCAACAAGTTTCTGGAAACGTTCCACGGGAATGGCTTGCCAAATATTGGCTAAAACTGTCCATAATTCAGTAAGGTTCTTTGGTGCTGTGTGATGGCCTTTCACGCCTTGTTCCAAAACATCCCAAAGATGCTCAATAGGATTTAAGTCTGGACTTCTAGGTGGCCAATTCATGACAGAGAAATCAGAGGAATGCTCATCCAACCAGCCAGTAGTCAACCGGGACTTGTGAGAGGTACAGTTGTCTTGCTGGAAAACTCCATTACCGTGCGGATAACAGAACAAACATAAACGGATGGAGGTGATCGCCCAGCAACTCTGCTTACCGAATTGCATTGAGGGAGGTTGGTACACGCACCAAAGATCCCAAACTGTGCCACGAAAAAACACCCCAGACCATGATTGAGCCACCATGCCCTTGTACAGTTCCAGCCAGGCATGCAGGATCAGGAATATGGCGCCAGGCTTCATGAGCCTGGCGCCATATTCTCAGCCTCCCGTCGGCGTTAAGTAGTCGGAATCGAGACTCATCACTCCATGCTACTCGTTTCCAGTCCTCTACACTCCAGTCTCTGTGCTCTCTTGCCCAGGCAAGACGTGCAGCCCGATGGCGAGTATAGAGCAATGGTACTCTTGTACGTCGACGGCTCCCGAAACCCATACGGTGAAGCGAGCGTTGCACAGTCCGTTTACTGACTGTACGACTGGCACCGTCATTAAACTGGGTGGTAATTTGAGCTAATGTTTGGCTTCGCTGGCTACGTACAATACGCCTGAGCCGTCTCTCCCCACGCACTGTCAAGGCTAATTGTCCTTTGCAGTTTGCCCGATCGCTAGTTTTTCTCCACCATCCATGTATTCTTGGTATACTCTTGACACTGTCGACCTTGAAAATCCTAGCTGTCTGACGATTTCGGTAATTGAATGGCCCATGCGTCGCGCACCTACGATTTGTCCGCGATCGAAGGCGTCTAAATCAGGCAGTTTACCCATGATGAATCGGGACGCAAGTGTGCCACGAGTAGATCAAACAGTTTCACAATCCATTCATCAGTATTCAACGACTAAAAAATTACTCGGAATCATTTCCTCGAACCTGTTGAAGAGGGTCATGAAACACCTCTGAATCTACTGTACCTGAAAACTTGGGCGTGCACACCACCTCCTCGTGTTTTTGAGTTCCTTACACCGCATTTACACAGACGCGATAGCGGCGAGTCGAATTGCGAGGGGCGGATATGCAAACGGCGTTACTGCAGACCTCCCTTCAGAAGAGACCTGAGACCGGTTTTAAGGGTGCTGCCTCGGGGAGGTCGATTCTTAAAATGAGGGGTTGGGGATAATCAACATTCCAGTACCATTTCCCGCGGAAAGTATTTATCGCTCTTTAGGCATTGAGAAAATTATGAAGGTTTTAACTATTTAGGCTTTAAGAAAACCATCGCATGTTTTGATTTCTATTTTCATGTAATCAACGTATTTTGGCGACTTTGGCCCTGCATCGTATTACATACTATTTCCCTAAGTAATGTTAGAGAGTTTCAGAAAATCTCAAAAATTTAGAATCATGTTTATTTTTATAAATAATGGATCATACTGAAATTTATTATTATAGATACAGATTTCAGGGTATTTGGGTGAAACTGTTAATCTTTTTTTCTCCAAAGGAGACGCGATCTTTTTCGGTAATTTTGTTTTCATTTAAGGGGTCTCGGGAGTCTTACTTTTTTACTGAAGATGCAATTTAGCATCATGTCACTTTTAGTTTTATTTCTCATTCCCTATAAAATATAAATACATGAAATTTTTGCCACTGAAAGATTAATATATGTTCTATGTATAATAATTATTTCAATGTTCTACAACCGTTATTTTAATTAATTTTGAATTTTGAATTTTGAGGAAAATTTTAAAATTGTGTTTTGGCTTTCATCCATTGCGCGCAAGACTATAGCAAAACTATTGGTTCTAGAGTCCCAAAAAATATTGATAATGATGTAAAACTAATGTATATTTAACGTATACTCCATTTTTAAGCAATTGAAAACTTAATTTTTTTTAAATTTAAATTTAAATTACAAAACTTTGAAAAAATGCATTTTTTTTTTATTGAAAACATGTTAATTTTAAATAATTAATGCAATTAAAAATACCAAATTTGAAGTATACATTATTCCTTGCATCAAAATGAACGTATTTACCAAGTTTTATAGATATTGCTTTATCAGTTTCTGAGAAATGATGGCTTTCGGTGCTGAGGGTGCTCAGATCGAATCCCGGCGTTTCGCCACTGAAAATGCCTCCGTTTATGTCATCCCTTCATAGGGGGTAATGCTGGTCCGCCTATATGGCGCCCCCATAATAAAATGGCCAGCAATAGCTGCGGTGTATTATAGGCGAATGTCTTCATGACAAATGTGTCTGCATTGGTTAAAAAAAAAAATAATCACACACAAAGTGTATCGTTATTTTTACACATGAGCTGTTATATTTGAAAGTGGCGTAAGTCCACTTAAAAAAAATGAGTTAACGGTAATTTTAGTAAGATATAGACACTTTCTCTTCATAGTTATAATCAAACTTTCAGTGGAGTATTTCATAAAGTAAACAAAAGAATTTTGGCTATAAAATGTTATCGCAAAAAAAAATTTTTTTTTGAAGTGAAATAAGTCCATTCCTAATAATTATAATAAAAGCAACTTGCTTATTGCAATTATTATTGATTATTACGACTTCAATGTACACTACGCTTTAGCATATTTTACTTAGCTAGTGTCTTAAATACAACATCGTTAACAAGATAACATTATTGTTCTGATTAAGTGGTCAGAAGTAATTTCACTGATTTTGTTTGGTTTTCTTTCGCAAGTCCTACTGTTTGGTTTGTGTTTCTTATGCTAATAGATTGCAGCGTGAGTATTATTTAAATATAATTGTTATTAAAGCAGAAAATCAAAGTTTTAGATAAATTATATTTCATACAGTTGTTACAATGAGCTAGTTCACATACCTATAAAAAAGACTATTATATGTCAATTTGTTCTGATAGTGATGTTGGTAAGAGTTTACATTAAAAAATCCATTTCAGTGAAGCTAATGTATATAAAAATATGGACTTGAATTTCCACTTGTTTTTATTTTTTATAATATGTTATTTTTGAAAGTGGTATAAATCCATTTCGAGCTAAAAAAATCGTTTATTTTTTTAAATAATTTAAATTATTATTTCCTAGTAAAATTTAAAAGGTGTATAGTGTTAAAAACATCACTCGAATTGATTAGCGTTTGCCAATATTTTAAAATTCATTCAAATACAAACCTTTAAATATCTCGATACATGAAAAAATGGACTTATACCACTTTCAAATATAACAGCTCATATGTTAAAGGCATTTCAGTTTAGACATATTTTTAATTTTCCAGATCAAATAGGTTCGACTGGTAAGGTCGGCCCTGCCCTTTAAAGTGTGCTACCCTAATTAATTGTGAATCTTCACAATTAACCCTAGTTAATTGTGAATCTTCTAATGAAAATTCACAATTAACTTTATCAACACTATAAAATGTTCCCATTTTCCGCAATTTGAATAAAGAAAATTTTCTTCAAACTTTAATTTCCCCCTCTTTGAAATATTTTCTCATAACTTGGTTTTTGTTAGCCATATTTTTGGCCAGTTTAAAAGTTACTTAAAACGGGAAAGATGTTTTGCTTGGTTGCAAATTTATACCTTGGAAAATAGACTTCAGAAATCAGCATTTAAATATTTCAGATTGTACAGAACATCACGGCAGTTAATATTCCAAAAGGTATAATAGTTCCAATAGGTAATATAGTGTTTAAAATTTCCTTTCAATTGTAACTGCATATGTGTATTTCTCCCCATCTGTTTCTTGTAAGCTGCGTTTTCTTTAGACTAAACCATTGTCAATCGGCAGAAAAACGACTCTTCCTTGGGACAAATGCCGATATTTGGCGAAAAGTGGGGGATGTTTGGTTGACAATCTCTTCCTCTCTCGTTGATCTTCGCTTTAACGTTCCACCCCTCAACAAAAAAGAACTCTCCCCGAGTGACCAGTTTCTCGGGGATCTTCTCTTCAGAGGTAACCAGTAGTTTCCAACACCGGGCAAAAATTCGAAACGCGGCCTGGCCTAGTTTTATTTACTTAAGAATATTTCATTTATTTTTTGGATATCTTATAGAAAATCTGACAAATCGAAATTATTTATACAAAAGTTTTCACAAATTTTTATTTCACGCTTTCAAATTTTGCGCCCCTCATGATTCGTGCGCCTGGAGCACTTCGCTCCAACTGCTCCACGGTAGCTACGCCCCTGCATGAAGCTACAGAGTAGCTTCATGGTCGAACTTCATGGTCTGTAGCTTCATGGTCGAACCCTAATGGGTACAGCTTTCTCAGACGCACCGCCCTGCCAAGTTTGGCGATTTTGTGTATAGCGTGGTAACCATGCGATTTTGGCGAAATTTTTTGGTTGCCAAGCTGAGGCGATTAAGGCGACAACGTTGTGGCTACTATAAATTCGTGACGTATTTAATCATGTGATTATTTCGTGACGGATGTATCACGTGATTTTGACAGGTGATTTATTTTGACCAATTAGAAGATTCTTCTTATGTTGAACAATTTTGAATGCGGTGTGTGAGCATAGTGTGCGAGCTTTTTAAATAATGGTGGATTTTAAAGGTAAGTTTAAATTTTGTGCATTATTTGATGTTATCTGTGTGTTTTTTGGTGCTATGTTCATTTATTGATTGCAATGGCTTCTAATAATTTTGATTTTAAGTTCTTGGTTGAACCTGAATGATTAGGGGAGATGAAGGCATTTGAAAGAGTGGTGTCCGATGTAGTCTTAATAGCTTTTTATTGTATTTATTGTTAAATTTCGTAACATGTTTGTTGTGTTTATGCATTTCAGTTTTTGATAACCGGGCGGTTGTCTCTAAATGAGCTGCGTGAAGTTAAATGTTGTTTTGTGCACTTTACAGTGTAGTTTGAGGCCAAAATGAGTGACATGATTGAATTGAGGTTGTTTAAGCTGGATTTTGTTGGAAACAGGTGTGTAATAGGTTTTGTATGGGGAATTGCCGTTTACACGTACGAATTCGTATGGTCAGCGTAAGCTTTGTTTTACTGACCGCTACAGCCAGCGGAAGTTTCTGTTACTGTACTACAGCCAGCGGTGCGTAGCGAAGCCAGCGGCAGCGGCTTTTCTGTAATGTGTTTGGACTGATGCGTAACGTAGCGTAGCGAAGTGGAGCAAGGGTATATGAGAGAAGCGAAGATCCCGTGTGCGCGCACGACTTTCATAAAGCCAGCGGGATGTTTGTTTTCCAACTTATTTTTCTTTCTTAGTCGCCATTGATGTTTTTGTTTACATTTCGCAGTTGGGCACAGTTGTTCCTAGGTTTATTTACATATTTGTTTTTGATTTGCAGCCCCCCCCCCAATCTAACAAATTATTCTTATTTTTAAGCTTTTATTTTTTGTAATTATCTGTTTTTAAGATCTCGTGTGTGCCTACGAGTTTAATTAAGCCAGCAGTAAGTTTGTTTTTCAATTTATTACGTTTACTACATTTGTTATATATTTTGTTTACATTTAGCACTTCAAGCTTAACATGTCTGCGGAAACCCCCTTGGCAACAAGTTGGCGACAAAAACTTTTGGCGCCAACTTATCGCCAAGGGCGGTACGTCTGAAAAAGCTGTTCCCAATAATGTTAAAATAAAACTTCTTCGGGATTACAAACATCATTAAAAAATTCCCTTTTGTAATGAACTTTCTAAGGGGGGTCCATAGTATTTAGGTTAAATGTTGGGGAAGCTAAATAAAAATAACAAATTTTCATTAGAACTTTAAGAATCGATAATTCTTTTTTTAAAGAAAGATTCTGCTTGCAATTACTTTTATCCAGAGGTCATCTCTCCAGATGACTCTTTTCAAGTGATACAGGAGAAAAGCTCTCATAAATTTCAGTCAAATTAACTTCTATTATACGACTAACTTCATGTTGAGAAAGCCAGCGGAATAAGCAGTATCTATCCCCTTGATTCAAACCTGTGTCTTTAACTAGATGTACTGAATTAAGATATAATAAAACATAGACTAACATTAATTTTTAATAATTTATTTATTGTCTGTAGATATTAAGAACAGAAAATATAGAAATTTGTGTGCATTTATGTTGAAATATATAAATTAAAGCTAAAAATGTGTAAAATTTTCATTGTTCTCATTAAATAAGATCAAGAAAACTGATATTACATACACATAGAAGGTAATGCTAGCTACATATACGGTACCCCCTAAAATGAATGGCCAGCAGTATATAATTTGTATGGATTTAGTTCCAAAAATATTGCCATATATAACAGCAACATACAATCTAAATATTATGTATTTCAAATTACTACAGCAACAGGGAAATGTAATCAACATACTAATTATTTGTAAGCTTTTACTAGATACAAAATTTTCAAGGGCAAAAAAATGAAAGCTTGCCTTATTGAAAGAAAATTTGCACAAGGATATTAATTCTCCTATAACCTGACATTGATTGGTTAAATAAAGCAGAAAAGAGGACATAATATTAAAATTAAAAAAGCAAAATAGAGGACATAATTTTTACTATAATACCTGTTAAGCATGTTCATAGTTCAACACACAAGTTTCTTAAAACTTTTAACATGATATAATCTATTAGCATCATACAGTAACTCTTAAAGTATTTCATCCTACAGCTTTCTTTAGTCATGAAATTGATGAATTGGCAGCAAGATTAAAACCTCAAAACAGAAAATTATTTAATTCTGTCTTAAAGTTTACACCCAACTAGCAGAATAGATAAATTTTCAACTAGGTCCTTTCATGAACAAGTATCAAAGTGAAGAAGCATAAAATGGCAATCAATATTACAATATGGGAAGAAAATAGTGATTACAATTATAAACATCACAACAATAGCATATTTAAAAGGTTTTAGACATTTTAATCAAGTTTAACACACAAAAGGATCAACAATATAAAAAACTAATTATACATTTCATATTTTTATATCTATTAGCACAGTTAAACGATCAAATGTTAACTTTTTCAGACATTTATCAATTATAAACTTTAAAATATGTAACAATACCTGGGAGTCCATACGAAGAGTAAAACCTCCTCTTAATTTCGTGTAGCTCTTGAAAATAGGGAAACTTAACAAATTCTCCCATCATTGATGTCATTATTGCATGGCTTACTGATTGGCTAACAGTCTTTTGGCTGAATCCAAGGAACAGATTTCCAATTGACTGTTGGTAGCTGCCAGTGGCATAAAATCGTAGGGCAGCTGAAACCTTAATGAATGACACAATAACAGAGTAAGAAGTGTAAAATACAGTAATCTCTATATTAAAAACATAACCAATACAATGACAATACGAGAACTCAATATTGCAGGAAAATTAATAAAGAGAAGAGCTAGAGAATAAATAAAAATCTTGAAATTTTAGCACATAATTTAAAATAAACAGAAACAGTTTATTTCAGTAAAACTGTTCCAAATATAATGTAAATATTTGTATTTGGGCTAATCTATTTATCTATCATGTCACAGTTACCACTCAATTAACAAATCATTTTTGTCAATATCTGACATTTCACTATAATGGCATCTATCATTAATATTAAGGTTTTTCCTACCCAATTCAACAATTAATTTTATTTTCCTCGTATTATTTGGAGGATTTTAAATACAGAAGAAATGAATTCATATATTCTCTTTGAGTAAAAAACTTTCCTTTTAAAATTAATCTATTAACTGTGCAAAGAACTAAACAGCTCTTAAGAACACCATTACATAACATTAAATAATGAAATAAAATGTTTTTCTTGTAATTAAAGACATTAGCATTAAGAATAATAAAACAAACAAAAGAAGAAAATGTATTTACCCTTATATGAGGTGATAATCTTTCAGTCGGCAACATAGTTTTTATTCTCTCTACCACTTGTATTGTGGACTGCTTTTTCAGCCTAAAATACTGAATAAATTCTCTCTCACTGAGAGCAAAAGCGTCTTTCCTATCTCGAAAGACTTTTCGGGGTATATTCTAGCCCATAGATTCTTAAACTGTGGTCCGCGGACCCCTGGGTGTCCGCGAAACAATTTTGACATTAACAATCTATACTTGATCAAGATATTCTCTTGGAATTATCATGCGATACGTCTTATCGCATGATAAGACGTATTTTTTTTGCTGAAACTACAATTCAGCAAAAATGAACTCACAAACTTTTGGTTATTTCTTAGATCTGATGAGTCTGCACTTGCAAATGAAGCCCTCCAACATTTGATTCCGTTCTTCACAACATATTTATGTATACAGGCTTTTTCAGTACTCTTATATATATATGAAATCAAAGTATAGAAAATAACTCAATGTAGAAGCGGACCTCAGAATAAAACTTTCCAACATAGAGCCCGACATTGCGGTTCTGGTTTCAAGAGAACCACTGCACCCATCTCATTAAGTAAAAATGATTTACAGAAAGCATATTATAATAAGATAAATCCATTTTGACCAATATTTGACCAAGAAATGTTTGTACGAGTTTAACGTATTATGATTTGTAACTTTTAAAATTCTTTTTACTACCGTTTTTATTCATTTTATGTTTTTTATTCTGTCCTAATAAAAATGTTCGTCTCAATAAATGCGCGAGACCCTTTATTAAATATAACCAGCGATACATTTTTACCAATATTTATTATAACGTAGTGCCTATGAGATTATTGAGCCAGAAATTAAGTCTCAGAAATGACTTAAAATGCCTACAGTTGGGATGGGGTCCACAAAAAGAATGTTGTTCAAGCGGGGATCCTCGGACTACATAAGTTTAAGAACCCCTGCTCTAGCCCATCACTCTCTTCATACAAGAAAGCAGCAAATGAAGCAGCTCACATGTTTTACTTCTATCACATTTAAAAGGTCTTAGACATTTTAAGCAACTTTAACATACAAAAGGATCAACAATATAAAAAGCTAATTATACATTTGATATTTTTATATCTATTAACACAGTTATACAGTAAAAATGTTAATTTTTTCAGACATTTCTTATCACTTATAAGATTAAACAAGATATTTATATATACACTCAAGAGCCAAAACATTATGACCACCCCTACATTTTGCAATGAATTCGCCTGGATGACGTGGAAGGCACGTGATCAGGTGGAAGTGGTATTTAACTGCTGCTGGAGAGTCTGAAGAATCATTCTTTCACTTTCTTCTGTGTGTGATGGGAAAGTCTGCGGATGTAAGCGACTTTGATAGAGGGCAGATTGTAATGGCTCGAAGGCTCGGAACAAGTATTTCTGAAACTGCACGACTCGTGGGTTGTTCGCGACCTACAGTTGTTAGTACTTATGCAAAGTGGATGAATGACGGTGAAACCAGCAGTAGACGACATGGTGTTGGACGTCCACACGCTATCAAAGAAAAAGGTCGTCGGAGACTGTCTCGCATGGGGAAGCAAAAGCGGAGCCAGACAGTGGCTCAGCTGACAGCCCAATACAATGCAGGGCCAAGTAGAATAGTATCGCAGCACACTGTTCAGAGGACACTGTTGGATATGGGGCTACGAGCAAACGTCACACTCGTGTGCCTTTGCTGACCAAGCGTCATCGCCAACTGCGCCTGCGCTGGGCCCGGGAACATCGCGACTGGTCCATGGTTCAGTGGGAGAGAGTTGCCTGGTCAGATGAATCACGGTTTGTCATTCATCACGCCGATGGCCGTGTCAGGATACGCCGTCTTCCAGGCGAACAGTTGCTCCCTCAATGTACAGTAGGTCATACACTGGCCGGTGGTGGAGGTAATATGCTTTGGGGGACGTTCTCTTAGGCGTCTCTGGGACCCGTGGTTGTGGTAGAACAGACCATGAATGGTACAGGGTATCTGAACATCATTGCGGACCAGTTGTACCCTTACATGGCCTCTGTTTTTCCAGATGGAAATGGAATGTTCCAACAGGACAACGCCCCGTGTCGCAAGGCTAAAATTGTGTTGGAGTGGTTCCAGGAACATGATGCTGAATTCCAGTTAATGTCCTGGCCGCGTAACTCACCGGATCTCAATCCGATAGAACACATTTGGGATGTCATGGGACGGCAGCTCAGAGTTCAAAGACCACCAATTCGCAATATCTCGGATTTGCGTGACCGTTGCTTAAACATTTGGTACAATCTGTCTCCGGCCATCTACCAAGGACTTGTGGCATCCATGCCAAGGCGGGTTGAAGCTGTGTTGCGCTCCAAAGGTGGGCCAACTCGTTATTGATAGGTGGTCAATAATGTTTTGGCTCTTGAGTGTATGATGTTCATGTGCATAACAGCATAATGTAAGTTATGTGTAATCTTTGTCTATTATCCTTCTGTTTAAAGTCAAGAAATACATTAAATAAGATCTGAAAATTTAGGATAACAAAACTTAGCAAAAATAAACATTAGAAAAAAACTGTATATTTATTATAATTAACTCACAAAACACAGTTTATATAAAAAGCGGACTGTACACGAATTTCACACACAAATATTTATTATAAACATAGCACTGAGCTTAGCGAACTCTCTGGCCGCCATTACTCCACACACACATATCTTTTTCCAGTTCAGCGTGGGGTAACGCTAACAGCCACACCACACATAGGTTGCGGCGTACATGAATTTAGCCCGCATGAGTTGGGGCCTTAACATACCGCCGGCCTTGGAAGAATCCACAGGGATCTTCCAATTTACATTTTTTTTTCAATACACATTATTAATCCAATTATACATGTTAATCATAGGGCAACTGATTCAAATTATATGACATTAAATATACAATAATACACAATATTACACCTCTTGGGGTAAGAAAGCAATTTTTGTAATTGGCCGTTTAAAAGTTCCTGGCTGAGTTTTAACATTAACTAAACGGACTCTCTGATCCTTACCAAGGAAAACATCAGTAATTTTACCCATTCTACATGTGCAAAATGGTAGATGGTGTTCTTTAATTAGCACAATTTTCCTAACCGTGGTTCTACCACCTAGGGGCCAAAATTTAACTCTTACAGAACTTAAAAGGGCCTGAGGGCGAACACGTAACTTTCTCACATAAAAGGTATAAAAAATTACATCACTTAATCGTCCGTTGGGGATTACAATTGGATGCTTATGTTCGAACGGCAAGGAAGCCTTTTCCAATCTACCACCTACACGAAGAACTCCTTGATTATCTGCAAACACATTTAAACAATTTAGCTTACTTACAACAGATCCCCTATCCACAAATACTCTTTGAGTATTCTTTAAGACACAAATCTCAGCGGTCTTAATCTCCTCATAGGTAAGTGGTCCTCTTCGCCTTTTTTTCTTTTTACAATTTGCAGTGAACCTGCGAATATAGCTATAAATTATAATTTACTTACCATAATTATTACTCAAATTTAACAGTTCATCAAAAAAACAAAGAAATTTCAGAACTTAAGTTTGCACACTTAGAGTCACTAGAATTCAGATTTTCTGCCACTTCAGCAGTTTGGCCGTGCTTTAGTTCTTTATTGAACAGCTCCATGTCTATGGGCTTAAGTTCACGGTCATCATTAGGATTACATTCAGTTGTCTCTGGCCATTCGAGGATAAATGGTGGCCCATGCCACCACAAGGAATGTTCTTGTAACACAGCTGATGAACACTCGCGAGATATTATATCTGCAGGATTTTCAGCAGATGAAACATGTCTCCGTTGAGAGACCTCTGAAAGTTCCTTATCTGTTAATTTCCTCATTGGAGCAGAAGTTACAATATGATCACCAGAACAGTGACCACGTAAATTTCCATTATAATCACACCTACTGCTTCCATCCAGTGGGAAATCTTGTGAGCACCAGGCACATTCTGGATCAGCAGTAATACAATCACCACAAGTTTCTTTAGAAACACATGGAATACCAGTTAAATTTCCAGGAGATTTAGCTATCTGAGCATGAACAATTAGTTGGTCATCAGCATCCAGTTTGTATTTGAAAGCAAACTGACGGTCGTTGTCATCTCGGAAAACACACAATTTTTCTTCATCTTTGATTTCAACTCTGTCAACGCCAGTTGTACTAAATGTACAAGCAGTACAATTCTCTGGAGGAACATCATTGTCATCAGGAAATATCTGACATCCAACACAATCTCTAGCATCATCACACCTCAGAGTGCAAGTTGGGCAACTTTCACAATCACAATGCCCACTGCACATTTTTTCAGTACCAGGTTGAATACAATTTTAAACGGAAGTACTACAATTGTAGTCATTTTCTTTCCAACCCTCTAGACATTTGCATTTTCCACAGTTGCAGATTCCATGATCTAGACCACTAGAAATCCTTTCCTCAAATCTATCACATGAACAGTTATCACATTCACAAAACTGACCATGTATCTTCTTTTCGGGATTTTGACGCTTTAAGCACTCACAGTCACCACATCTGCAAACAGCTCTTCGAGAGCTTGGCTTTTTATAATTTCCAAAATAGCATCCTAAGTCATCGGGTGCTTGATCCCTAGATTTTGTATCACATTCACATTCGCTGCCATCTTTATCATCTTTCCCTCTTTTATTACTTGATTCCTTATTTAAATTGTTCTTTTCTCTAACTAATCCGCAATGAACGGAAATCTGAGAACATGGACTTTCTAGTCCACTAGTACATGAATTTAACCCGCATGAGTTGGGGCCTTAACACTGTATTAAAAATTTAAATAAATATCCTTAAAATGTGTAACTTCCTTGCTTGAGTAAAAGAAATATTTCATGTTTTCAATACATTATGCAGTGTTACAACTAACTTTTATATTATAAAACAGCCATAATAATTCACACGGGAATTATGAAGAGCATGAATTTTTAATTGAATAAGATCATAATGAATTTTTAAAAACATATATATAACTGAAGCTATTCATTAATTTGAAATATATATAGTAACTTCAGGCAATTTATTAGTAATCTGATTCACGTAACATTAAATTCCACAAGGTAGATCTATGTACAATAATTTTAGAATTTAATCTTTAATAATTTTTGGTTAAAAGATTAAGATCAATCATTCAAGTTTCTTAAAGCTTACTTTAGTCAATAATAACACATTTTGTTTACTTTAGCCTGCCTATTTCACAACCATTATAAATTTAAAGTTGAAGGCAGAAGCATTTTAAATTTTCTCTTTCTACACTCCTTCAAATAACAAAGCATAGTTGATTCTGTTAAGTAAACCAATCTGAGCATTTTATGCTAAACTTATTTAAAATCCAATACATACATTCAATTTAGTGTCTTAACAGTGAATAATTCATGTATTTCTTTACAAATTAAATTCGTAACAATCTTAGTATACCATTACTACTTTAGATTATTAATATTACTTTAGATTTGATTAATTTAATTTTCAAATATAACGAAAGAGATGTTTTATATAGAGACCAAAAGCATTACTTTCAAGAAAACAGTTTCATCTGAAGAAAATTTGCATTCATTTCATACATTATTAAAGGCATTTCACCAATCAAATAAGTTTACTTACTACTAACATGCGCAACTAGAGCTTTTTATTTCTCTTAATTACAAAATTAAACGTACTTTCATTTGAACACAATCAACACGAAATCGGCGGCCATCTTAAACTCGCAAGAGAAGTACATTCTCACCGATTCAAGTTTGGTGAAAAGCTTTACCCGCTAAAGTGAGAAATATGAAGTGAGTTTAGCTCCCGAGAAATGGCCTGAGACTACCGATTTCCTCCCAGCTTGCGAAAACGCCCCCTTCGTGACGTCATTTCTGACGTTTCTCGATAGCGAGTTCTTTTCGAAAGGGCTGAGACTAGGCCCGCACATTGTGAGTATCGTGTTGTATTTAGAGATGCCAAAAACGAGTTATCTTCCAGTAACAAGACATGTGTCTCAATTCCATAACATGCTCGCACGCGCAAATCAATTCCATAATATGCGCGCATGCGCAAGGACTTAGTTTCAATCAGAAACAAACTGAATTTGGGGCACTGTGTACATATTGAAAATAAGCAATAGTAAACAGGCTGTTGTTGTCGACGAATGTTTACAGTAACCTTAAAGTGTTGGCGCTTATTTGGCGAGGTGGGATTTGTTTATTACTAATCGAGTTGAGGGCGATTTGACAATCAATTGGAACGAGGTGTAGCGTTTTCATTCCAGGTAAGAGAAGGAGAGAAATTTTGTAATGTGATTTGATATGAAGCAAGTCAAAAATGATGGTAGAAATTTAAACACGCAAACATTTTTTATTACTGTACAGCTAATGTTTTAATACGGCTTGTAAACAGTTTTTTTTCTTTTTGCAGGTACAGGAGAACAGGTTAGGTTGTTTTTTCAATCAATGTCTGGCATTTTATTCTGTTTACAAGATTTTTTTAATTTCCTTAAATTAACGCTTATTTGAAAATCAATATTTTGTTATTCCAAATAGAGAAATTTAGTACTGAACTGATCAATATCACATGTTTTCTCCATTTATTACATACCAAAAACTTATATTCCAGCAATAGTTTAAAAAAACTTGATGACATGCATATTAAAAAAATCATCAACATGTGGGTTGTATTACATTTTAATTGAAAAATATTGATACATTAACTAATTTTTGATGTATTATTATTTTTTAAATTGTTATCTAATGCTTCATGAAAAAAAGGGATAGAAACTAGCTTAGTATTGTTGCAGATATTGTTTCATAAAAGTTATTACAATGAACTTTTATTTTATTTGTTTTATGTATAATATATCATTTGAGGCCTCGTGTGCTCACAGTGAGAAATAAAACTGTATATAAATATAATATTTTTTTCTTTGCCGTTTTTTTATTAATATTTGCTGATTAAAATAATTTATCTGAAAATGGTGGCAAAAAATAGCTTTTTTAGAGTATGTTTGTTTCATATTTCAGTCAAAGTTAGCTTTAGAGTAAATGTGAGTAATTAGATTATAAGCTTTAGGATAAATGTGAAGTGACACTTAATTATTAAGTGTCACTTCACATTTACTCTAAATAATCATACATGAAAAAAAATTGAAAAAATTATTTTCTGTTACATGTAACTTTGAGTATAAAATTTTATACATTATTTTTATAATGGAAACATATTTGAAATTTATTCATGGCATATGTATGAAAATGTCATTATATGAGAAAATATATTAAAGGAAACTTAATCCCTCTGAAATCTTGTCATTTTGAAGCATACAAAATGGGAATGAGAACAGACATAAAAAAAAATTAGTGTTTAAAAAAAAATTATTGTAATTGCCTTTATGAAAGCTGCAAAATTTGTTCATTTATGGTTAAATGAACCTTTATTCAATAGTACGATAAATCTGTATAAGTAACAGATTCAGGTATTCCTGTACAGAAGTTTTCCCTTTACATAAACTTACTTATTAGATAAAGTTCAAAAGCTTTTTTTTCATATAATATGGGATAATGAACCAAATATAAATATTTGTCTTGTTTATTGTAAAACTGCATAGTTATAAGAATACTAGCTGAAGTACCCGGCGTTGCCCAGGATTTTAAGTATGTATGTTATCAAAATCAATTTTAAAACTAAACACAGTATAAATAACATAGAAAAAAAAGCACATGAAATGTTACACTCATCTCAGAATTTTGGTAGATTCAGCATTTCATCATTGTTCGACTAAAAGCTGAAAAGTAAAAATGTCAAAATATTGTCAATTTTGTTAATCTCAATTTTGTCAAAATAATCTCAATTTTGTTACAGCACACCTTACTAATAAATTAATTCATACAGTACAACACTTCAATAGCATGCAATTTCATACAGTATACTTAAAAATAAAAAAATTTCAAAATTACCATCATTACATGAATGCAAACCACTAAATACATTAGTTATACTCCTTTCGCTAACAACATAACATGTATATTTTATCTTTATATATTTACATTTAGCCATTTACCAAGTATTTTATAATTTCAATGTATTTCATAAGTTAACTAAGGTCTGCAGTACAGTTTGTTGTACCAGATTCAATACGTTTTATGTATATATTTACACTTTACTAATAAATTATTTTTACACTTAGCTAAATAAGATACAATTTTAATATGCTATTATCACAATACATTTTGCAGTATACAATTTGCCCTTATTATTCGATACATTACAGTTCAATACAGCACACCTTACTAATAAATTAATTCATACAGTACAACACTTCAATAGCATGCAATTTCATACAGTACACTTAAAAATTAAAAAATTACCATCATTACATAAATGCAAACCACTAAATACATTAGTTATACTCTTTTCGCTAACAACATAACATGTATATTTTATCTTTATATTTTTACATTTAGCCATTTACCAAGTATTTTATGATTTCAATGCATTTCATAAGTTAACTAATGCCTGCAGTTGCAGTACAGTTTGTTGTACCAGATTCAATACGTTTTATGTATATATTTACACTTTACTAATAAATTATTTTTACACTTAGCTAAATAAGATACAATTTTAATATGCTATTTTCACAATACATTTTGCAGTATACAATTTACCCTTATTATTCGATACATTACAGTTCAATACAGCACACCTTACTAATAAATTAATTCATACAGTACAACACTTCAATAGCATGCAATTTCATACAGTATACTTAAAAATTCAAAAAATTCAAAATTACCATCATTACATGAATGCAAACCACTAAATACATTAGTTATACTCCTTTCGCTAACAACATAACATGTATATTTTATCTTTATATTTTTACATTTAGCCATTTACCAAGTATTTTATAATTGCAATGCATTTCATAAGTTAACTAATGCCTGCAGTACAGTTTGTTGTAGCAGATTCAGTACGTTTTATGTATATATTTACACTTTACTAATAAATTATTTTTACACTTAGCTAAATAAGATACAATTTTAATATGCTATTTTCACAATACATTTTGCAGTATACAATTTACCCTTATTATTCGATACATTACAGTTCAATACAGCACACCTTACTAATAAATTAATTCATACAGTACAACACTTCAATAGTACGCAATTTCATACAGTACACTTTACTAATAAATTAATTTTACACTTTGCTAACTAAAATTATTATTCAATACAATACAGTTATTCAATACAGTACACTTTACTAATAAATTAATTCATACGGTACAACATTTCAATAGTATGCGGTTTTGTACGGTACACCCTACTAATAGCTTAAATTTACACTTTGCTAACTAAAATACAGTTCTAACATACTATTTTCACTTTACATTGTGCAATATACAATTAACCATTGTTATTCAATGCAATACAGTTATTCAGTACAGTGCATTTTACTAATGAATTATTTCGTACACTACACCTTACTAATAAATTAGTTTTACACTTTGCTAACTAAGAAACAATTATAATATGCTATTTCACATTACATTGTCTCTTACAATTCATCTATCGTAACAACTGAGTTTTTGTATTTTTTACCATTAAATAAAATTTTTTTTTCAAGCTGCTTTTGAGTACAATACAATAAATTAAAACATATTTCTAAACAATTTATAAAGCATAGCTGATTACATTTAAAGAAAAAAAAAAGGTAAATTTAAAAAATATTATACGCATTATCCCTTTTTTTTTTTAGTTTTCATTTTAGAACTTCCTTGTATACAACATTGGTAGTTTTACCTTCAGGTGTTAATATTTCCAGGCTGCTTGGTGAACTGACTCTGGAACAGGCCACATAAAACTGGCCATGTGAAAAGCATTCCTCCCTCAAGTAAATCCCTGCCATCTTCAGCGATTGTCCTTGGGACTTGTTGATAGTCATACCAAAGCAAACCTTGATGGGGAACTGCAGTCTCTTAAACTCAAAGGGATAATCTGATGGAATGAGTGGTATTCGGGGTATTAAAACAGATTCTCCCTGAGCACAGCCGATGAACACTGTAGCCTCAATGACGTTCCCTTGAAGGGCTGTTATTTGCAGCCTGGTACCATTGCAGAGTTTTGGAGGGTTGAGGTTGCGCAGTAACATAACTGGAGACCCCACTTTGAGATGAAGCATATGGGTTGTGAGGCCAGGAGGGTTAAGCGTATTGAGAAACTCCACAGGATAATGGACTGCATCCTCCATGTGCAAGACTGAGTCAACAGACTTGTATGTCATTTCTGCACCTTCAAAACTCTTCAGTAGACTCTCATTAATGTTATCAGCACTATCATTCTTTGGAGTCAAAATAGCACGTTCGCTTAACCAGTCCATGGACTTCTCCTTGATATTGGCAATATCAGGATATATCCTGGCTGTTAGGGCTGCTAGGGTTGTCACAACTGAGCCAAGACCTGCAGGGATGGTAATTTTCCCTTCAGACTCTGGATATTCTCCATCTCCTATTTTCAGTAATAGTTCAGAGAATTGGCCAGCAGAGACATCACCCATCAAGTGCACTCTCATGTTCTTCCTGAGAGATAACTTTGTGATGAAGGGCCACAGAAATGAAGCTTTGATGCATGCTTTAACCTGGTCTGCCCTAGTTCCCCTTGGCACTACTGGCAGAGTCTGGCGGAAATCCCCAGCCAACAACAAAGTGACTCCCCCCATCAATCCATCATTGTCTCGGATATCCTTAAGAGTTCTGCTAAGTGCCTCAAAAGCCCCCTTGTGTGCCATGGTGCTCTCATCCCAGACAATAAGCTTGCAGTCCCGCAACACTTGTGCCATATCACTTTGCTTAGAAATGTTACACATGGGAATTTCGCTATGGATGAGATTGAAGGGCAGTTTGAAGGTAGCGTGGGCTGTCTTACCCCCTTCCAACAATGTAGCAGCAATGCCAGAGGATGCAACAGCTAAGGCAATGCCACAATCACTCCTTACCTTTGCAAGAAGCAAGTTGAGGAGGAAAGTCTTTCCAGTACCACCTGGAGCATCTAGGAAAAAGACATGGCCAACACTTGACTGAATGCTGGCAAGAACTTGACGATAGACAGAGAGCTGATCAATTGTTAGTAAACTCTCTTTATTCGAAACCACTTGTACCAAAGCATTCTTGTCATAGCTGGTCTCCCTCATATAGTCCCTGTTCCCCAAGATATCACCAGATCTTTTTGGTCTAGGAAGAGAGTACTGTGTCAAATCTTGTCCTCCCAGAGACAATACTGCATCTTCAATCAACACCAAGCATCTGTTGTATACTTCATCCATAACATGCTGTACATTTCCTTGTAACTGTCTTTCTACTTGGCGTGTTATGTCCTCTGAAAGACTGTCCTTGTACTTCTCCCAAAGACTCAGGGGATCTGAGAGCTCACAATGGAGCAGCATCACCGTGAAAAGCTCCCGCATCTTGAAAGTAGAATCACACAGGGCAGCTTCTTCCAAGGTAGAGTCCCACTGCTTGTCATCATCTAACAAACCGCGTCCTATGCATGCAGACTGGAATGTAGGATGGAGGACACCATTGACAGTCTTCAAATCTGAGAAGCATGTCGGGCCACGAACCTCATGTAACAACAGGCGAAGATGATAGCACTCAACATTTTTAGGATGAATGGCATAAACCCTTCCCAATGCAGAGTCTTTCTTCACTCCTGGCCAACCATCAACATCTTTACCTCGCTTCCTTCTTGTGAACTTATTATTTCTAAACAGAAAATAAGAAGGAACCTCACAATAAAGAAGGGATTTTGCAAAGTCATCAATTTTGCATAGTTCGAAGAAAGCTAAGAGTGTTGTCTGAGGAGGGTTTTTGAGCTTCTCAGTCAGATTCTTAGAAGTAAAGTACATACGCTGACCATTCTCGAGATGAACAGCCAGGTGAAGAACTGTGGGGTACCTTTCATGAATTGGGAATGCCAAGATCCTCCAAACTGCCTCAGAGCTGCTGAGGTACCGGCCACTCTCGTAGACCTTCACCTCATCCTCCTCATTCTCTAGACCAAAAGCTGCCTGGTCACTGCCCTTGTTAATGTACTTGCAAATGTATTTTATTGATTTCACAGAGTTACAATACTCTACATTGATGTGAGCATTGAAAGTACGTGACAGTACAGGATTATAAGGTACAACCCAGCTGTTGTCCAACTCCATTCCCTTGCATTTTACAGTGAACCCACCATCTTTTGGAGATCGCCTTCGGTATAGTGGATACCCATCATTACCAGTCTGGGTGTCACTTAGAAGTGGACGGGGGTACCTTTTACTGCAGCTGCCACCTTTCATGCAAGGAGAATTGCACTTCAGGCTGCCACAAGGCCCATGAATCATGTTGGCCTTGACAATGTCATAGAGAAGGGGGTCTTGCTGAGGATTAGGTATTTCGGCACAGATGACATTATCAGTCATGTCAGGGGATATGCGTTGCTCTAGCCACAGCAAGATGTGAACATGAGGCAAACCCCGCTTTTGCCACTCCACAGAAAACATGAAGCAACGTACAGCTCCAAACAGACTGCCCTTGGTCAAGACATTCATCATTTTTTTTACTTTTAGGTGGAACACCCTTGCTATGATGTCATGCCGATCATGAGACTTTTGTCCGAGGAACAATGCATCTGTAATATCCTTCCACTTGGGGTTACAGGTGAAAGTGATAAACAGATCAGGACGCCCATAGTGACGGACATATGTCATAGCATCTTGAGTCCGTTCATGCATGTAGCGAGGTCCTCCAGTAAAAGATGATGGGAGCACTACCTTCCGACCCAGTTGAGCAGCATCAGCATCCTTCTCCCCTACAGCATCTTTTAGGTGAATGTAGTTGTCTGCCCTCAGCTCTGCCTGGTTAAACCTGATATAGTTTAACCTTTCAGTCTCTATTTTAGCATACATATCTACTAAAAATTGACTGAAGAGGGAACAGAAGTACAATAGGTGGTTGTCCTCTCCTTTTCTGACCATAATGCGATAGCAGTAGAAACTCAATGCAGAGATTGTCTTCTTGATAGGCAACTTGGTCTTAGGATTGTGCTGAGCCAGATTGATGGAGTATCCATCCTCGCCACGACAGAACAAAAGTGGGTATTGAAGAGCATCGTATGACCGGTGGATCTCACTGATGCGATGCAGTTTGTTATCGTGGCTTTGGAGCACGATATCTCGCTGCTGAAACTGCTGGCCAACCATCACCAGAGCTACCTCATTTGCTGTTGGTGCATTAAAGCGACCTTCATGAGCATCGACAGGCTTTTTTTCAGCCTGGATAACAACTGCAAACTTCTTGCAGGTTGGAGGCACTTTATCCAGGGTAGTTTTAAGGTCTTTTATGTAGCTATTAACGTCATTTAGCATCTCTTGCAGTTGCTTGACCAATCCGTCTTTTACACCAGGAAAGTTACTACACCTTAAGCGTACTTCCCTTTCATCCTCACCCACAAAATAGATTTGAAGAAATTGGGCTTCTTTAGAAGATGGAAGCAGACTTCCAATCAAGTGATACGCCTGTCCCTGAATTTTGAAAGTTGGCATGAAACCTTCCTCTACAACCTGTTTAGCTCCAAATGATGTGATTTGGAAACATCCATTATACTGCCGAACACACTCCATAAAGTGGATGTGCTCAGGATGGTTGGCAATTACCAGGCTATTGAGAGGCTCAGGAAGAGGTTCAAATGCAGGTAGGTTTACCTTGCCAGCACTACAACACATTCCTGGAGATTCGTCTGCCCACTTCAGGGCATTGCAGTACTGACACTTGTGGTTCATAGTGCCCAGGGATACCATGCTATCTGCTTCATAATCAATAACAGGCTCATATGCCAAGCCTGAAAGAACCTTTACCTGCCATGGAAGTACTCGCCTTTCTACTCGTTTGCCAGGATTATTTTTTTCATATTGGCATTGTGCTGCCCTGTGAACCTCAGGCTTAGCTTTCTGGTACCGTGCAACAGCTGCTTTGATCACCTCAGGCTTAGCTTTATGGTACCGTGCAACAGCTGCTTTGATCACCTCAGGCTTAGCTTTATGGTACCGTGCAACAGCTGCCCTGTTCACCCCAGGATTCCTCTCTGCATACTTCTTTCTTGCATCTTTAAGTTGCTGCTTCCTTTGAGCATGAGTACATCTAGAGCGACGTCTTTTAGTAGCTTGATTGGTATTAGAAAGTGATGCATCATGTGAGGTAGATTGAGGGAAAGATGGCATGGCTTGTGTTTCCTGTGACAGGTAGTAAGCATCGAAATGCCCACTCGAGAGGTCACATGCAGAGGTAAAACGCAGCCTCCTTATTGGGTTACCAGCAGCACCAAAACTGTGACATAGTTCACCATTGAGGTACACCTCAAAAACAAAGTTGAACAGTTCACCTGCTGCTGACAATTCGCAAGAACTGCCATATGTGGAGAGAATTGACATTTCGGAAAAATATTCAGCAGAGTTAGAATAATTATTCCCATTCATGTCATGAGACATTATAGCAAATCTCTCCCAATTCTCTACCACATGACTCACAATTAATTCCCGGACTTCCCTAGACATCATATCTGTACCATACATGACAAAAGAGAGAGAACGAAAAAGACATGCACCATCTGCTGGGATTGGGAAAATACTATGAAGTACAAAATCCCCATTTATGCATAAATATTCTTGCATTTTAGAAGATATAAAAATCAAAATTAAATACGGTTCAGAAATATAAGTAAATCTGATAAAGAGTTAAAAATCAAAATAAAGCTTATCTTTTGCTAGTATCACAAAACTCGCATGGAAATCAACCACACTAACTTAATCTGACAACATCACATGTCTGTCTAGCAGTTAACCTCTAGGTTACAGTTATACATGGTAAGCACAGTTACCGTATAGTAATACCGTTAATATTTTACACTTTGTATCTTCTATATTCCTTCATATCTCAAAGAAGGAAATTGATATCCATAAGATTCTTGCTTTAAAATGTAAGGAACTTGATTACCTAAAATCAATTTCAGGATTTTTCAAAATTCGGACCCAAGGGAGGGAGGGGAGGGGGGGAGGCGAAACGTGTTTTTACCATATACCTTCATATCTCAAAGTAGGAAACGGATATATTTCTTTTATACGCATATTAATAAATTAAACTGCTTTAGAATTTCTTTTATATTACTTTGTACTCGATATGAGTACTCGATCTTATATATTAGTTTGTAATCGATATGACTATTCGGATTAATGCTCGAAATAGGTGCTACCATCTATCGCGCCAAATACCAACTATTTACTGGCAGCATATTATAGCTTAGTGATTCTTCATGTTAATGTTCGTCATCACATTAAAACAGTTTTTAAACATTTTATTTTATGGTTTTCATTATATGTATACATATGTGCATATGATTTTTTTTATTTTTTGAATTATTACATTGTTTTGTACTTTTATTTTTATGTAAGCATTTTTCTAGGAAATAAAAAGAATAAAATGCTTTCTGAACTAAAAACTATATTATTTATAAAAAATTGGAACAGATCCAATTAAATTTGTATGAGTTTGTATCAAAATAATTGATTCGTTATACGGCTTTTCACTTTACGGCCAACTTTTCCGGAATGTATCTAGGCCGTAAAGCTAGGTATGGGTGGATTATTTAACCCGGTTTTTTACATATGAAGGAATATGTAAAAAACACGTTTTGCTCCCTTTCACCCTTGGGGGGCGTATTTTGAAAAATCCTGAAACTGATTTTAGGTAATCAAGTTCCTTACATTTTAAATCAAGAATCTTAAGGATATCTGTTTTTTTCTTTCAGATATGAGGGAATATGGAAAAATACGTTTTGCCCCCTCCCCCCCATGGGGGGCCGAATTTGAAAAATCCTGAAATTGGTTTTTAGGTAATCAAGTTCCTTACATTTTAAATCAAGAATCTTAAGGATATCTGTTTTTTTTTCTTTCAGATATGAAGGAATATGGGAAAAATACGTTTTGCCCCCTCCCCCCCATGGGGGGCCGAATTTTGAAAAATCCTGAAATTGGTTTTTAGGTATTCGTGTTCCTTTCATTTTAAAGCAAGGATCTTATGGATATCTCTTTTTTTTTCTTTCAGATACGAGGGAATAGGGGAAAAATTCGTTTTGTCCCCTCCCCCCCATGGGGGCCGAATTTTGAAAAATCCTGAAACTGATTTTAGGTAATCAAGTTCCTTACATTTTAAAGCAAGAATCTTTTGGATATCAATTTCCTTCTTTAACATATGAGGGAATATGGGAAAATACGTTTTGCCCCCTCCCCCCCCATGGGGACCGAATTTCGAAAAATCCTGAAATTGGTTTTTAGGTATATATGTTCCTTACATTTTAAAGCAAGAATCTTATGGATATCTGTTTTCTTCTTCGAGATATGAAGGAAAATATGATAAAACACGTAAAAACACGTTTAGCCCCCCTCCCCCCCTTGGGGGCCAAATTTTGAAAAATCCTGAAATTGGTTTTTAGGTATTCATGTTACTTACATTTTAAAGCAAGAATCTTATGGATATCAATTTTCTTCTATGAGATATGAAGGAATATGTAAAAAACACGTTTTGCCCCCCTCCCCCCCTTGGGGGGCGAATTTTGAAAATTCGCTTCTTAAATGACGCCTTCAGCACAAAAGTAATAAGCTCCTAAAATTTGATATCTGTATCTCCAATAGTTTTTTGCTGGGCGTTGATACGTGTATATATAAGTCAGGACTTCTTCCTTTATAGATATAGATAATCAGTATCGCTACTATAAATTTTCTTAAGTTTAAAATATACAAAACAATTACAGTGCGTTTAAACACTTTAAGGACAGCAAAAAATTTAATTTTTTTGATAAATTTCAAATCAGATGAAAAAAGTATACTATAATGTGTATCATAAAGTTGAAAAGCTAATGAAAAAATCAACAAAATTTATCTGTAAGTGTTTTATTACGAAAATAAAATAATTTTACAAGAAAACACTACTTTCGTCTGTGCAAAACTGTAAGGACAGGAAAAATAAAAACAATACAGTAATGAAGAAACAAATACTTAATATGTTGTGCACCCACCATTGCTTTTGATGACCGCAAATATTCTATCTTTCATGGATATTATTAATTTTTTGCACAGTTTGAGGCTGGTTTTGTACCATTCATCTCCAATCGTAGATGTAAATTCTGAAGCTGGGGAAAAATGCCTTTATAATAATATAATTATACAATACTGCATTTACAATATGCTCACGAGGATACATTAATCGACCTCTATCTAAGTTTCTCAATCATAATCAACATTTAAAACCAATTCTTTATCTAGCAAATGCAATTCCTTACATGACAAACAGCTTTCGCTTTTTAAAACTGAGTACATACAATACCCAGCTAAATAAATAATTACTGGAAAGTAAGGTTTTGCATTTGTAACATCTAATGCTTTCACACATACATCAAAATTACTATTTATTACATTCAGTTTTATCAAAATCATCAATTCAAATAAAAAATCTTTAATTTCAACCTCACCAAAAGCTTTAGTTTGAAGTTTTAGCAGTAATGCTGACTGCATCCTCAATTTTTTTTCCGCATTCAAATAGCTGTTGCAATGAAATATTATACTGGCATCCAGCTAATTTGGCGATAAAAGCCAAACCTACTCTCCAATCATCGTCTGAAATTTCCGGGGTAAGATGTATCCGATCTTTCATTCTTCTTTGCAGTACTTGCTTATTGAAATAATCCCATTATAGTTACTTTTAGAGCTGCGTGTGTTTCTTTAGAAAAAATGCCTATTGTGCAACCCATCTCACCCCATTCATCTAACCAATCTAAAAATTTGTCAAGAAAAATAATTTTGTTATCATTTCCACTGAATGTTAATGGTGTTTGAAACACATTATTTAACCTAGATCCTTTACTTAAAAATTTAACGTTAAATATATTCCACCAAGTAAGAATTATTGTGATAAAATTTGCAGTGTCTTGGTAATGCTGTAAATTATGTTTATCCCCTAGTTTCAATCAATGCCTGAGCAAACAAAATCATTAAATACTTGCAGAACCAAATTAACATTTTGTCTCTCTAAATGGTGGGAGCAAGTGACCATAAAGGTTAATTTATATCCAAATTTAATCAATGAGTTACATTCTAAATCATGTAGATCTTTTAGTGTTTTAAACAAGCTGTTTAAATTGTGAGGAGTGCTCATATTAAAACCTTCATCAAAATTTGGGTAGTAAAATCATTGACCAGATTTTTTTTGATTTAGGCCATTGTTTCCAATGCATTTCGAAAGATGAAACACTATCAATAAGGAAAAAACAATGTCCTTTTGCTATCTAGAGGGCGGGGATACACAAACTGCAACTTTGGTGAGGAAAGAAAAAAAGACATTGCTTTTCTATTAATTGAATTATTATCTGTAATAACACGTAAAACATTAAAACATATTTCCTTCTAAACCAACAATTACTTTCTAAGAAACACGTGTAAATCTTCACCTGTCAATGTTTTAACTGGTAAAACATGCACAACATCTTAAAATTTTGATAGAACACTCTTAATCATAAAAACATGAGCACTTGAAGCACAAGAGCTAGTATTATAACTTATACCTACAATGTTACCTCCTTTGGATTCAACATATTCCTTTAAATGAATTTCATCTAACATTAATATTACAAGTTGTCACAATCTTCTAGAGTGAAATTTTTTTTCCTATAATATATAGATTAGCAAAAAAATTACACTCCTTTGTTCTTTAGAAGGATTTAAATTAAAGGAAGTAGATAGGCGTTGGATGGTATTATGGTGTGGAAGATTTATAGTATTGGACTTCCTTATAAAGCGATATGCTTGTGGAGCTATAGTATATAATAAAGTTGCAAAAATTAATGTTTCAGGTGAATATCTAACTGCATGCTTATTACCACAAATAAATGAAATTTGCTCAGCTACAAATTTTACCATATCCTTATTAATATCATCACAAAATTCCAATGACCGTAACACATCAATAATGCTACAAATAATAGGATTTTCTACATTTTTACTATCTAATTTACACAATGCATCTAAAATATCATCCAACTCATTTAAATTATTCATGCAACAAGGAAAAGAAAATTTATTCAGCTTACCTAGCTCCAAGTCCCCATTATATACCCTAATATCCAATTTTGTATCAATAATCACTGAATGTTTAATTTTTGGTGCAGGTTGAGGAGTTACAAAAATTATCATTACTGATGATGCACACTCAAAAACAGTCCATTTTTTATCGATGACTATGCAACATTCAACAAGTTCCATAATTGACCCAAAAGTTCTAGATTCGTCGTAGAGTCGTTTAGATTCACAGCTATCTTTAAGAGCTCTTGCTATTAATTCTTGTTCAATTTACGCTTTTTTGTCTTTTCAAATTTCTCTAGTCAATTTGCTTGAAGAATTATACCCTGGAAGATTGGGAAACTGAGAAGGAACACCATCAGGGCGCAGTCTATAAAAGAAAAATAAATGAGATTATAAGAACATTATAAGTCCATTTTAATATTTAAAATAAATGTGATTTAAGTTAATATCCAATTTGATTTATAAAAAAAAAATAACAAATGCCAATCAAAATCATAACAAATGATAAATAGTATATGCTAAATTTTAAAACATATGGCGCATGAATGAGATTTAAATTATACTTTAAAAATGTGTAGAACATTTTATTTACCTTCAAATTTTCTAAGGAGCCTCTATTATATGGCCAGTCTTTCCATCAACAGCTTTAGCAGAAGTCAAAAAATGATTCTTTAAAGTGTAATTCACAAATCTTAAAACAAATAAACAAAAAATTTCTTGGTGTACACAAAATATTTGCAAACTACAGAAGCAGAAGTCAAAAAATCTGATGCTTTAAAGTGTAATTCACAAATCTTAAAACAAAAAGAAAAAAATTACTTGGTAACTATACACAAAATATTTGCAAACTAATTCACTAATACAAAATGTGAAATTATGGTAAGAACTAATATACGATTTAAAAGAAGTAAAAAAAGACCATTAAAACAAAATATTTAACAGAAATAGAATATAATCCGTAAATGAGATAGCTATTTACAATATAGATACTTGGATTTACTCACTACAAAAATTCTTACAGTAGTATTTATTCAATTTCTTCAAATAATACACAAATCAAAAAAGTTACAAGTTTATGTTTAGGAAACAAAATGGGATTTTATTTTAACATAATAAAATGTTTGAATTGAAGAATGCAACTTCTAGATCAAAGAACGATACGAAGAACAATATTAACAAATATTAGTAGTAAAATATTTAAGAATATCTAAAAATTAACTTACCTTGCTATGTTTTGATGGAGTAAAGCGCTCTCGCTGAATGGCAATAACCCATTTTTTTTATAGTTCTGGAAACTTCGGGAAACTGTAAACTTTATGTTTTGGCCCGTTTTTGTAAATGCTATTACAGCGTGGTACGACACACGGACTCGGCATCATAAATTAAAAAAAAATAATAGTATCGTCACAGAAACTATGCAATACACAAAAGCACGTGGGCCAAGTGTTGCAGAAACAAGCGACTGATACGACAGATAGAAGATCCCAGTTTGGTGACGTCACGACCATGCGAGTGTACAGTTGTGAGGCCTGGGTTTCGAAGGTCACGACTTGACTCGGTTCAAAATTCGCGGACCATCAAACGGGTGCAGTGTGGATCCACCCCCTGTGGTGCACCCGGGGCAACGCATGCGGCGAAATAGTCTCACCTCCCGTCTCCCCCCGGGAGAAGAGCCTAGGCTCTGTTTTCCCAGCCATTAGAAGAAAAAATTTTTTATTAACCTTCTGTTTAGTTTAAGACACATAATAAATTATTAAAAGTCAGGACTTATATTTTATTAACATGAAAAATTCATTGGATTTATGAAAATTTGTCGTAGTGGACAACATTTCATTTGAAATCCAATATTTTAATTATAATTCATATTTACTTAGTATATAATACCTTGTTGTTTCCTGCTAATGTTACATTTTTGAAATATTAATCTTTAAAAAAATATTTCTTCCTCATCAATTATTAAATGTATTTGAAACAAGTTATTAGTCCAATATTTAAACTAAATATTTAATGAAATGTTCAGCATAAAATTTATGAGTTCATATATGAATAAAAAAAATTATTTATAGAAATCTCACCAGAAAACTTTTCGAATTTTTTTTCAAGTATGTAGTAAATCATGATTTGTGAGCGATAGAGTGTGCATTTCAATTAAGCATGTTATCATGAACTCTCTATAAACGGTAGAAGAATATAAATCAGTTAAACTATAATCTTCCAGACCGTACGACTGTGAGATCACTGTTATATAATAATTCATGAATTAATAATAGAATTCGTAAACGGAAAATATCCCCAGCCCTTCCAATAAATTGTACATTTTCCTAACAGCGCGTTTACACAAACCCGAGTGGAAGCTCGGAGCGTCTTCCCCCTCGAAATTCGATCCCCACTCGCTTCGCAAGGAGTCGAGGTGAACGCGTGCTCTCCTCGTTCCCCACCCCTCCCCAAACTCAGTTGGGGGAACATATTTGGCGGGAAATTTGGCGTTATTTTTACAGGAGGCTAGCGGATTTTCCAGACCTTGATTTTGTTTTTTGGAGCTATGGAAGACGAAGAAATTGGCGTTGTCCGCACTACATCTGCTAAAATTATATAATAATTTGGAAATTAAAATAATAATTTGGAAATTATAGGCCATTAATCATGTATTATTGTAAAAGATATAAGATTAATTATGTGTTATTGTAATTATATCACTAATAAAACTATAATGGCAAACAATCGTGTTTCAATGATTTTTCTTAACCTCATTCCAATATATATATATATATATATATAAATAAAATTGAAAGAGATAAACCAGTTTAATCACTCAATCCAGGCGCAAAAAAGACTGGAAGTTTAATAACAAACCATAAAAACCATGTACAAGCCGATTTACAATAGTACAATCCATACAAACCTTTAGAAACTTTATATACACTTATATATATACATACCATGAAGCTACAGAAGGAGAGGAAGCTCAGTGTTAAAAATGTGTCTCCGATTTAGTCGCCACCACTAGATGGCGCGCTTGCCTCTACTGTTGACGCTATAACACGGAAACAATACGCTTTAATATGGATTTTTATTTATTCAACTTAAAAATTGTTTATCTTCATTCAAAATGTTTATTTGAATTGCCTTTTTGGCTAAACTTCATTAAAATTCTTAAGGAGGAGATGACCTTTGCATGCACAAAAATACACTGATTTTACTATCAAGCTTAATGTGTTGTTAAACAGTTAATTTGTAATTAATTTAAACCAATTTTTAAAAGTGAATTATACAAAGTTTTATCTATTAGAAAAAAAAGCAGAATTGTTGGGAGATTAATAGAAATTATTTTAAGAAAAAATGTTTTATGAATAGTAAATCTTAGATCAAATAAATGTGCAGATTTTTTTAAAAACTATAAGAGATATATATTAAATTATTTGTATATATATTATCCGTAGGTTATAATTTAATCTACACCTAAAAGAGTTACCATATTTCACATAAAACTATTTTTTCAGTCAAATGTATTGTAATGTACAAAAAAATATAAAAAAAAAAAAAAAAAAATTCTGCGAAAAAATACTTAAATTTAGGTAGAAATTGTAGAAACATGCAAGATATACATGTATATAAAAAATTTGAGCAATTTGTGATGATTAGTTTTGAAGAAATAGTGCGCACAAGTTTCAAAATAACAGTTTTTTGAAAAAGCAATTTAAAGTTTAAATTTTCTATAAATTACTTTACAATTAGCTTTAAACATTTGGCCATAAAATCGGTTCTAATTGTCGTATCCCCTTAAATTTTTTTCATAAGATTCCTTATATTCCATTCTTCAAAATTAAATTATAAAAAAAATTGAGTTTTTTGAAGGGTTTAAGGTGATCTCCCTCCTTAAAAGGGGTGTAGTCACATTTACGCACCTTTAAAAGTATCATTTTTAGAAATATGCTGAACTGTATGTACTACTCATGATTTTTGCTTGATTTACATGAAACTTTTTGAGTAACTGCTATAATACTGTTTATTATATATACAATATTTCAAGGTAATTAATAAAAAAAATAAAAGGATTTTTTATGCATAAAAAGTGAATATTTTTTTAAAATCGACCATTTTGCAGTCAACTACTGTGCGCATTCTATCGAAATAAATTATTAAGGTGCATTAATAATTGCTTACTATATATGATTACAACACTTTAGATAACAAAATCCACCAAAATTTTTTAACTTTAATATATTTTAATTTTTACTCAGTCATTATAAGGTTTTACTCAGTCATTTTTGAGATTTCTAATTAAAAATGCCACATACTAAAATGTTTTAATATATTTTAGAATAATGTTACTGGATATTGTTGCCTGTAGTATTGTAATCACATATAGTAAAAAAATATTAATGTACCTTAATAATTTATTTTGACAGAATGCGCACAGCAGTTGACTGCAAAATGCTCGATTTTAAATAAATTATTCACTTTTTATGCAAAAAAAGTCATTTTCATTAATTACCTTAAAAAATTGCATCTATAATAAACAGTATTATAGGCAGTTACTCAAACAATTTCATGTAAATCAAGCAAAAATCATGAGTACTACATACAATCGAACATAGGTCTAAAATTGATACTTTTAAAGGTATGTAAAAGTGACCACTCCCCTTAAGGGAAATGAGTAAATAATGATCCTTTATTTTCTGGGGCGAGCTAGTTACACAAAGTATGGGTTTTATTGTACTCACAGTAAAAAGATCAGAAAATATTAAATTTTTTTAAAATTATACACAACAGATTTTGCATAAGCATTTATAGTGACAACATTTTTTATAATACAACGAAAACTTATTTACTTATCAAAACTAAATTAACAGTAATTAAATTCTATATTAAGGTTTCACCAGTTTTAAGAAGTTTTCATAGTGAAAATATTTTATTTCTGAAAAATTTAAAAAATAATGTTGGCTTTAGCTCAGACGTGTATCTTAATTTGCCATAACCACAAAATATGTTGAATATAAGAAAAGTATTTCATAATTATAAAGAATTGAAACTAACAACATACACTATTAATACATTATTATAAAATAAAAAATGCTTGATATACAATTTACTATAGAAAAATTTGAACAAAAAATTATACATGACAGGTTTTACAGATATTTATAACATTATTTATTGATATTCAATTCAAAAGTAATTTAATGTAAAAGCTTAAAATTAATAATAAATGTGATTTATAATTTTGACTGTTTTCTTAATTTTTTAACTTTATCACATAGTTGAGAATTTTTATTTTCTTGTTCGCATATAAAATGCATGCGCGAAATTAGAAAAAAGTTGACAACATTTTGAATTAAATTAATGTTATGTTGCTCATAGCCACCTATTTCTGGCATAAAAGGACCACTATAAATTTCTTTTATCACTTAAAAAATTAATTTATTATTTAGTTTATTAAAATTTAGAGTTTGGATTATTGCAATTTTTAGAATATTAATTACTTTTAAAAACAATTCTGAAGGGTATAATAAAGAACCTTTACTTTAAAAAAAATAAATTATTTTGATCAGTATTGCTGTTTATAATAGTAAGTTTTGAATGCATTAGTCACATTTAGAAAATCTACTGATCCTCCTAAAAACGTAACCAGCAACTTAATTTATAATGAAATCTGGCCACTGGAACAACCAGGTGAAAAACATGTTGGCAAATCTGTGCACAGAATAAATTTGAAAATTTGTAAAACAATTTTCTAAAACACGTGTCCATATAACTCAATGAAAAATGCGAACCAGTAGAACATGTCGCGCCATCTGCCGGTGAGCGACCATAATCGGTCCATTTTTCGAGGAATTCCCCATTGAAGCTTACGCTCCTTCTGTAGCTTCATGAAACATACATACATATATATGTATACACACACACACACACAGATATATATATATATATACACATACAGATACATATATGTATATATATACATATATATATATATATATATATATATATATATATATATATATATATATATATATATATATATATATATATATATATATATATATATATATACACATACAGATACATATATATATATATATATATATATATATATATAAAAGTAACTAAAATAAAACTTTTCTGTGTTGACCTAAGTAGGAATTGACTTTAAAAAAATTTTTTTTAATATTACTTGTTTTTGATGCTGTAGAGAACTCTAATATTTTGACGTTTTCCGCTGTACATCTCCTAAATTTATGTAACAATTTGGAAAATAAAAGAAAAGAAATTGTACATTATTAAAAAACAAGAGGCTAATATCAGGGGGGGGGGGGGGGCTTCAGACTGTTTTTTAAACGTGATTATTTTTGAAAAAGACGTTTTCAAAAATAAACACGTATATGCATATGTAAACATGTATGCATATATGCTATATAACAGCCATGGCCACGCTAAACCGCGTTAAGTGCTATTTGGGAAAGTCTACATAAGGGGTATCAAACTGGCGGGCCGCATGGGGCCCTCGACGAACATTTTTGCGGCCCAGCCAATATATTGGCACACAATAATATATAATAAAATAACCGACGCAGAATTATAATAAGATAGGAAGAATTCGCTAAATGTTTTTTTAACACTAGAACCGCGGGACTTTCGATATACCTAGAACCGCGGAACGGGTCATTTTGACCCTAGATTGTAAACTTATAAAATATGCACGAGCGCTTAATTTGTTTAACTAAAACATTTTATTTTTTAAGTAATAATCAATATTTCTCAGAATTTACATTAAATAATTTATATAAATCAAGAGAAATTAGCTTAATTTTTACAAAATCGCATTATTTAAAATTTTATGTCCTTGAGTATAATAACATGTCTCTTTAACAAAATATAACAAATTTCCTAATTTCAATGGAAAAAGAGTATCTCTTTTCAATATGTTTAGAAATAATTTTAAAAAATTAAAAATTAAAATTTTTTTCAGTTACTAAAAATTTTATCAGTACTTAGCTTTACAGATTTTAAAATCCAATTTACTGTATGCATTTTGTACAAAACTGAGTAATAAGTTTGGTACATTTTCCACAGATGGGTGCTTTACATTTTGAACAGATATCTAGAGTTTTACTTTCACATTTCGAAATACGGCATCGGACTCGTTTACGCTTAATTTGTGGTTGTCCGTCGTTTTCATTGGTTGCTTCACATGATCTTTTTGCTGCTTTTTTATGTCGGAAGAGAACAAACTTTTCTCGCAATTCTCCAACCAAGTCTTGAATGAATTGCCGTCTACTATTAGATTTTCCAGTTACAGCTTTATATACAACCCAGGCATTGATTGTAACAGGTCCAAAATATTACAAAAAAATCTGCACCGGCCACCTACATGAAGCAGAATTGACTGTATATTTCCTTGTAATTTGTTCAATCACGTCCACACCGTATTTACAAAACAGTTAGACTCATGTCTTTATGGGTTAGTACCGTAGTCGAATACAATGTGGATTTTAACATTTTCACAGAGACTAGTGTTTCTCTTCTTGAGCGTATTACAGTTCCTACAAGGCTGGTGTTTTTGGATTCCAACGCCTCTGCAAGCTTCAGTGTTGTGAAAAAGTAGTTCGTAGTGACATTTCTACCTTCGTTCTCATATGGACTTATTAGTCGCAGCAATACATGTTCAGATATAGAAACATAGGATGGACTTTGGTTATATTTTCCAAGATACGGGAATCCATTTATCAGATATTTTGAGTCAACATCTGCAGCCAACCAGAACTTGATTCCACACTTATCTGGTTTGTTTGGCATGTATTGGATAAACCTACACCTAGCTTTTGTAGGAAATAACTGTTCATCTGCAGTTATATTAGGACCTGGTGTATAGTTAGTCTTGCAATTTTATATGAAACGATTCCAGATATCCGAAATAAGGGCAAATTTGTCTGTTTCTAGACGCTTTGATCTTGATGATTTTATGTCGAAGCGTAAAAATCCCATTATTTCAGGAAATTGGCCTCTTGACATTGTATTTTGGAAAAATGGTGGTCCTCAGTCCTTTGACCACAAGCTATCCAGTTCAAGTCATTTTGCACAATACATACCACGTGGCATATAAATTTATATTAAAGCATCACTTTCT
The DNA here is from genome assembly GCA_907164885.2 of Dolomedes plantarius. Lineage (NCBI taxonomy): Eukaryota > Metazoa > Arthropoda > Arachnida > Araneae > Dolomedidae > Dolomedes > Dolomedes plantarius. The sequence goes on along the minus strand of OU015499.1, from coordinate 115,847,924 downwards.
TCTAATGTTATATTCCATTCTCCTTCATGAATCTGCCGGTGAGCTTCATCTTCAGTACATTTCTTTATGTGTTTCAATATCCATTCATCTATAAAAAGTCTCCAAGCACTTTAAGGACTGTTGTCGATAACATTGCGTTTAGCATGTGGTGTTGGGTCCCCCAACTTCTTTCAAAATATTACACATTGATTTTCTTCCTCTATCGTTTGTTCCTAATTGAGCGACATTCCAAATTATCCCATCTTTGTCATCTTCATTATTTCCAACTTTGAATGTTATTGTCGATTTGTTTTTCGAATTTCTTTGCGTGTGTGTATCTTTTCTTGGAATGTTTGATTTTAATTTTTTATCAGATAAATTATCACCAGTATTGCGATATGAAGGACCAGCGATTGTTAGAGCATTGCCAGAGTCATCTTCCTTTCATTTTCTTCATCCGAATCCAAATTTTCTTCATTAGCAGGCAGGTATTCATCCTCACTACTCAAAATCGAATTTTAAGAAACCTTTTTTCGAACCTTCTGAATCGTTTTCAGATAATTGTTTAAATATTCTAAAGCTTCCTGAACAGCAAGATTATGGCGTCGTGACATAGTTTTTATACATATACTATTTACAGAATAAAAACAACTTCAAAAAGTCTAAATATTCGCAGTAATTCTTTACTGCATTCGAACGTAGTTCGTGCTTCAAACCTAATATAATGACCTTGAATGAAAAACCTCCACTATTCCCCCTTCTGGTACAGTCCATTTAAGAAATTCTAGGGTGGGGTAGAAGTGTTTTACAGTTACAGTTCGAGAAAATGCACCTGTTTTTCGTTATTTGTGCATTAACATTTCTTACGGGTCAAATTGACCCGCTCCGCGGTTCTAGGTATAAGTGTTAATAATTGGAAAATTATTTATGTTACGAATTTTTAAATTTGGTAAATTGTTGTTCACCTTAAAATATTAAAAGTCATAAAAGGAATTTTTTTTTCAATCGATACTTTTTGCGTGGTGATAAATTAAACATCGTTTTGGGTCAAATTGACCAGCTCCGCGGTTCTAGTGTTAATTATACACTTTTCTTGCTATTATTAAACAAAATGCGTTTATTTATGTTGAACTAGCCGGACTTCGCCCGGTTAGGCTCGGGCTTCGCTTGGCTACGCTCAAGCCATCCATCCACCAGATGAAGTTTCAATAAAGTGTGAAAATTTTCATATTGGAACACAAAATTGCGTGTATTATTTTGCATTTTAATATTTTTCTCTTAGATTTTAGGTCATTTTGAAGATAACTGTCGTATGTGTCATGTGTGAGAGGGAAATTAAAATATCATGTGTGAGGGCTTTAAGATTTTGTGCAGAGTGATAGGTGTTTTAGGTAAATTTCATTAAAAATTACTTTAAATTGACCAATTTATAAAAAAGTATGCTATTTACAGATAAGTTTTTGTCTCTTTTTTTAATTTTTAAGTACTATTTTCCCATAAAAGATGAAAAAAACCTTTAAAAAATTTTTTTTTTAATTGAGTCCGAACGTAGACAGTCACCTTAATTCCTACTTGAGAATGATAATGAAAAATGAGGAAAGAATAATTTTCTCTTAGATTGAAGGTAATTTAGAAGATAACTGTCTTATGTATCATGTATGAGAGGGAAATTAAAATATCATGTGTGAGGGCTTTAAGATTTTGTGCAGAGTGATATGTGTTTTAGGTAAATTTCATTCAAAATTACTTCAAATTGACCAATTTATAAAAAAAGTATGCTATTTACAGGTAAGTTATTTTTTTCTTTTCATTTTTAAGTGCTATTTTACCATAAAAGATTAAAAAAAAACCTTTGAATTTTTTTTTTTAAATTGACTCCGAACGTAGACAGTCACCTTAATTCCTACCTGAGAATGATAATAAAAAATTATGAAAGAATAAACTGTACCCCCAGACCCATTGAAATATTTAAAGTAATAAATTCTGTTTGAACAATTAATTTGTGAACAACTGTTTTTATAAGGAAAGGAATAACGAATCGGGGAAATGTTCATATTGAAACATAATTCTGTTTTAACAATTAATTTCTGAACAATTAAAAAGTTAAGTAAATGGATAAGTAAAGAACATAATTATATTTCACTGGCTTTCTAAAATATCCAATAATAACACAATTTCCTTAGCAAATACAAAATAAACAAATATTTCACTGGTCTTCAAAAATATCTAATAACAACTCAATTTCCTTAGCAAATACAAAATAAACAAAAAGTGAACAATAATTGGTGTATAATAAATAGTTTTTTATTTAGGGCTGTTTTTATAAGGAAAGGAATAACGAATCGGGGAAAACTTTCATATAGAAATATAAAATTGCATGTATTATTTTTGCATTTTAAAATTTTCTCTTAGATTGTAGGTAATTTAGAAGATAACTGTCATATGTATCATGTGTGAGAGGGAAATTAAAATATCACGTGTGAGGGCTTTAAGATTTTGTGGAGAGAGATAGGTGTTTTAGGTAAATTTCATCAAAAATTACTTCAAATTGACCAATTTATAAAAAAGTATGCTATTTACAGGTAAGCTTTTGTCTCTTTTTTTAATTTTTAAGTGCTATTTTACCATAAAAGATGAAAAAAACCTTAAAATTTTTTTTTTTAAATTGCCTCCGAACGTAGACAGTCACCTTAATTCCTAAATGAGAATAATAATAAAAAATGATGAAAGAATAAACTGTAACCCCCCCCCCTATTGAAATATTTAAAGTGATAAATTCTGTTTGAATAATTAATTTCTGAACCATTGGAAAATTAACTAAACGCAAAATAGAAAAGTAAATAAAACATAATTATATTTCACTGGCCTTCAAAAGTATCCAATAATAACAAAATTTGCTTAGCAAATACAAAATAAACAAAAAAGAACAATAATTGGTGTATAATAAATAGTTTTTTATTTGCGGCTGTTTTTATAAGGAAAAGAATGACGAATCGTGGAAAATTTTAATATTAGAACATAAAATTGTGTGTATTATTTTAGCATTTTAAAATTTTCTCTTAGATTGTAGGCCATTTTGAAGATAACTGTCATATGTATCATGTGTGAGAAGGAAATTAAAATATTAGCATTAGGATTTTGTGGAGAGTGTTAGGCGTTTTACCTAAGTTTCAGATTAATATTCTACGTTTGGAGTCAATTTTAAAAAAAAATTAAGATTTTTTTGGTCTTTTATGGTAAAATAGCACCTAAAAATGAAAAGAAAATAATAACTTACTTGTAAATAGCATACTTTTTTTATAAATTGGTCGATTTGAAGTAATTTTTATTGAAATTAGCTAAATTGCCTATACCTCTGCACAAAATTATATGCTACTATTTTAATTTCCTTCTCACACATGATACATATGACAGTTATCTTGACTGCGGCTTCTCCACTTATTATAGTCGCTTCTATAAAGTTCTTCATCAATCTCTTTATACATAATCTTGCAGGTGGATCCAAATTCCTGAGAAGCATAATAGGTACACCAATCTTTAATTCCAATATATGCGGTGGTACTCCAGATGGCCACAGAGAGTTCAAAAATGTGTGTTTTTCAGAATATGTTTTTTAGCACAAATCTCTGCGGTTATCATGATATCTCACATAATGTATATAATTTGAAAAAATTTCAGAAAATGTTTTAGATGCTATTATTAATGAAATGAGGCACAATAATTTGTGTATAATAAATAGTTTTTTTTATTTTGGGGCCGTTTTTATAAAGAAAGGAATGACGAATCGTGGAAAAATTTCATATTCGAACATAAAATTGTGTGTATTATTTTTGCATTTTAAAATTTTCTTTTAAGATTGTAGGTCATTTTGAATATAACTGTCATATGTATCATGTGTGAGAAGGAAATTAAAATATTAGCATTAAGATTTTTATGCAGAGTTATAGGCATTTTAGCTAAATTTCAATAAAAATTACTTTGTAAAACACCTAATAACGAAATTTCAACGGTAAAGAGTTTCAATCGTAATCCGTATACTGAAAATTAACCAAGTAAAAAAGGATTAACGAAATGAAAACAAAAGGAGTAATATAAGAAAATTTACTTTAAATAACACCAAACAACTACTAATTACCTTGTAAACAACCGTTTATTTACCTTTTATGCGCAGTACTTATGAATGATGGATTCCAACGCCTTGAGATGAAATATTATATAAAAACTGTATTTATATATAAGCATTTTTAAGCTTCCAAACTTATATTAGAATTATCTCCAGGCTTCAAAACATAAGTACACGAAGTGTCAACCAGATTTGTCAAGAAATGTAGAAACGAAAAAAATACTAAATGCAATCATTTCACACAAAAATCAGTATATATCTATTTATTTAGTTTCAATAAAGTATTTTTTATTATTATTAAACAATTTGAATATTTAGTTTTTCAAATAAAAAGACACGGTGACACATTTCATTTCAGTGATTCATTTTTTATTGAGAATCACGCAGTGAATGATTCACCTTTTGTTTACATCGTCAAAGAGCGATGACGCTTCATTAGAATCCAAATATCTCTAAAACTATTGAATTAACAGAATAAGTGTACGCAGAAAAAATTATCAGTTTTCGAAGCTCTTTCCAAATATGTAACATTTATGTACTTTTATGAGAAAAAAAATACACCAAAATGGCCGCCAAATAGCATCGGCCATGTTTTCTCAGTATGAGTCGACCCGGTCAGCGTGACGCGACAAAGGTTTTCTGCTTTATTTATATAGATACTTAGGTTTTACGATAAATATTTTGGTATCTTCAAAGGGTTATACATATTTAAATCTATAACGACAAAATTTTAATCGGAATATTCGCAAAAATATTGTCCATCTTTCAATTGAACTATCTCTTTATCGTTACGTTAAAATTTGCATCATGCCACGTCCATTCTTCTATTTACATTTTAAACAAACTAAGAAACAAAGTCGTATATCGTTCACGGACATTTTCTAACGATATTAACCAACTGGCAAGGACTATGCTACACTTCTAGCTTGGTAACCATTAAGAAGGACCGCGAGATAACATAATCAAATATTTGATGTGAAAGTTTGGGGAAATGAAGCGATAAACCACATAATATAGTTACCCTATAACTTGATGTTTGAGGAAAAAAAGGCGAGAAACCGCCAAATATGACAAACCAGCGATAACTTGGCATTCTCCGTTTTCTGCTCGAAAATAATGTCCTGAATCGAAAATAATGTCCTGAATAAGTGCTCGAAATAAATCCTGAGCATGCGCATTTGTGCAAATTTCAGAGAGCCGTTACGCACGGGAGCCGCTCGTCCAAATGGGAGACACTTTTCTGATACGGAGCTGCTCCTCCTTCTGCAGCTTCATGTATCATACCTAGGATGACTAGCGCGTCTTTACCGACGGGGCACCCAATGTGTGGAACAGTCCATTTGAATTTAGAGGTGGGATAGGATTTTCCCGACGGGGCACCCAATGCATGGCACCCGACGGGACACCCAATGCGTGCCACCCAATGCATGGCACCCGACGGGGCACCCAATGCGTGCCACCCAATGACGGGGCACCCAATGCGTCCCGACAGGGCACCCAATTTCTCTATATCTTCACAAGTACCTTGCAGCATTTTGAGATTTTATTAAAAGTTTCAAGTATTTTACTTTGTACAATTATTAAACAACTGTTGGAAATTGTTCAAAATACACTGCTGGCTACTGTAAATGTAACACCCTGAAGGAAACATGCAAATAACATGAAATTTACAACATGCATTAGCGGAGGTGAGATATGCAAATGATTAGAATTTCAGCGCAGACGCACATCACGCGCGCCTGTGGCGCCACTTCAAAGCGCTATTTAAGGCTTGGAGATTTCGACGATTTCAAGTTCGGCAATTGTGTTTTTCTTGTGATTTTTTCAAAAAAAACGATCAATTATGCATCGTCGAAAACAGCGATCATCTTTTGATCAAGTGTCCGAGTTCGACAGAGGAAGGATAGTGGCCTACCGAGATTGTGGATTATCTTTCAGGGAAATCGGTAGTCGTGTTGGACGAAACCAAAAAACTGTAATGCGGATATGTGATCGTTGGATGCAGGAGGGTACGACGGACCGGCGTGTTCGATCGCATCCACCTCAGCTCACCATTTCACGTGATGACAGGCAAATTGTGCGCATGGCAGTGACGGATCGCTCAGTCACATCACGAACCATAGCACAGCACATGCAGTCTGTAACGCATCATCCAGTGTCTGCGCGTACCATTCGACGCCGTTTACAGCAGAGTGGTCTGTCCGCAAGACGTCCATTGCTTTGTCTACCCTTGACGCAGAACCACAGACGTCTCCGCCGCCAATGGTGCGATGACAGAAGGATGTGGACGGCAGAATGGAATGAAATTGTCTTTACTGACGAGTCACGTTTCTGTCTGCAACACCACGATGGTCTCATTCGAGTCTGGAGACACCGTGAAGAGAGGATGCTGAACAACTGCGTTTTGCACCGCCACACTGGTCCTGCACCGGGTATTATGGTATGGGGCGGTATTGGATATCACTCTCACACACATCTAGTACGCATTGCCGGTACTTTAAACAGCCAGCGCTACATCTCCGAGGTGTTGGAGCCAGTTGTCCGTCCTTACCTTCAGGGCTTCCCCACAGCCATATTTCAACAGGATAATGCGCGACCACACGTGGCACGCATTGTCCAACGGTTCTTCGTCAATCTCCAGATTGAATTGCTTCCCTGGCTGCCTCGCTCTCCGGATCTTTCGCCGATAGAAATATGTGGTCCATGGTTTCTCTACGATTGACCCAGATTCCATCCCCAGCTGCCACAGCAGATCCAGTTTGGCAACGTGTGGAAGCTGCTTGGTCTGCTGTACCCCAAGAACTCATCCAAAGTCTCTTTGAATCAATGCCGAGGCGTGTGGCAGCGGTGATCTCCAAGAATGGCGGCTACTCTGGCTACTGATTTTGGCAGGAACCACACTTCACAGAAGTCTATAAATTTAATCATTTGATACTTGGTCAACATGTTATCTACAAAATAAATTTTGTTGTGATATCTCTTGTCTTTCTTGGTGTTGCAATTTGGGTGGCCAGCAGTATACTTGTAATTAATCAAATTTCCAGCTTCATGTTGATTTTCACAATTTTTTCCATTCAATAAAAAATATGTCAATATTTTAATTACAAAGTGCCTATATTTTTAAGATCTATAAGGCGTGGATGTTCTAATGGTTCAGAATCAACTTTAAACCATAGGTCTCAGTCTAAATAGCACTCATGAGCATATTTGACCATACAGTTACAGATCAACCATCCCAATAGTCCAAATTTAATATTGTCTGTGTCATTTTTGTTAATTTCTAATAAAAAAATCTTCTAAATAAGGGTTAGCAGAATTTGAGAAAAAAATATATTGCTCTTTAAAAATTATTTAATCATTATCAACCTGAATTAAAATTAAGGTATAAACTGAAGTTACAAAATGAATTCAACGGTTGAAGATTATAAAGGTACTAATTATGGCTACTAGGTTATCTAGTGAAATATGTACTCAACTTTTCTTTGAATTAGATCTCATGGAATCCCAAGAAATATAAAATATTTATCTCTATTACCCAAATAAGTTACAGAATTTACAGTGTTTCATTTTGCTCTCTTTGGTAACTGTAAAAATGCACTTAGCATCCTTCAATTTATAGCCACAGCTTCGAAAGGTACTGGCTTTTGAGGTTATTGAACATTAGAAGTTCATTAGTATTGTTATATACAATACAAATGATAAATGCAATCTTTTCAGGTAAGTAATTTTTATAAAATAAAATTACTAAATAAATAAAAAAAAAAGCAATGTGCAGTAGTATCACCCAAGTGCAGTAGTATATGCCCAAAGACTTGTATGAGCTTAACGCAAGAAATAAAAATGCTGAATACAGAACTTTAAAGTTATGTTTAAAAATGCTCTAAATCTTTAAACAACAAAATAAAAACCCATTAAATTAATTTTTACACTTAATAAGCAGTATAATAAATACAAAAAACGTTCAAACATTAATAACTGCAACAGCATACGTATTCAGAAAATATTTAAAAAAAATATTTTTTTAAAATAATTTCAGAAGAATTGTTTGGCCCTGATAAGGGCCGTTTTGTTGAAAGAACTTCAGACATTTTGCCACAGAACTAACTTGAAACAGACAAGAAAATCAAACCTAACTTGATACACACAAGAGAAGCGAATAACTTGTAACAGGCTAGTGAATCGTAGAATTGCGAATAGATGGCGCCACCCTTCAACCTAACCTATCCCACCTCTAAATTCAAATAGACTGTTCCACGCATTGGGTGCCCCGTTGGGAAAGACGCGCTAGTCCTAGGATGTGTCTCTTTACAAATATAGCACAATAATCACAAAGCAGACACTGCCGGATCTGGATAAGCACTTCATTTGATGTTCATGCGTTGTTTCGCAACACATTCACAAGACCTTTTTTCAACATCTTTCATTTTTAACCGTCAACTGCTATTTTTGGTACAACTGGAGTGCCTTGTCTAGATAGATTTATCTCCAGTTTCAAGGTGTGAGATTTCACTGGTAGCTATCATCAGTGAGACACGTAACAAGTTACGTGTTATTTAAAATCAGTGCTTAGTGAGAAAAGTTACAATTACTTGAAGAAATTAAATTAGTAGTGAAAGAACAAATTGTGAGCGTAATGAAGACGCTAACAAAAGAAGCTGAGAGCGAAAAGTCCCACCCGCTCTGAGTGTTCAGAACGGGAGGGGGGGGAGGGAGAGTGACTAGAGTGAAGCATCCTGTCCTGGGTTCGATCCCAGGTCAGAACAGAAAAATTCGCAAGTGATTCTAACAATGTCAATTATTTTTAGTTGCATTTCTCCCGGAGACCGGAGTACTTCGGCGATGTTTTTAAGTAGATTAAGGATATCCGAGATAGAAAAAAATCTGCGTTATTTCTTTAATAAGTTTGGCGATTTCTGCGAAGTCAGAGAGACCGCTGTTGATTTCGTTGTCGGGAATATTATTATTACTTTTAGCAGGCTAGTCGCTGTGTTTAGATATGGGTTTTTCAATGGTTATTTTCTTTTTAGGGGCATTCCTAACATATTGATTAATATTGGGGTCAGTGTGGGTATTGTAGTCGCACGAAGCATTTTCCACTGGGCTAGCAGGGATGTTAGTTTTATTATCAGAGTTATTACCCTTATTCCACGCCGAAACGGCAGGAATAGGAGCAGGAATAAAATTAGTGGCAGGTTGAGGGTTAGTTATAGTAGAATTTTTAGGATTGGATTTATTTGCTATGTGTTTAGGGTGCCTTTCACAACCGGTGAAATTAGCTGTGTTGTTTCCCCCACAGTTAGCACAGCGAAATTTAGAAGGGTTATTGCGAATGGGACAAAAGCGGGCCTGATGGTCACCGCTGCAGAGTAAACATTTAGTGGTTAATTTGCAGGTAGTGCTCGAATGTCCAAACTTCTGACAGTTATAGCATTGAGCAAAACCTGAATTGACAAAGTTAGTGATTTTAATTTTAAGAAAATTAATGTGGGTTAGTTTATCTAGGTTATCGTTATTGGGAGAGGGTTTAAGTGATGCCATAAAGAGTGGCAGAGTAGTGTTAGCCTTTTTATTTGTTAGAAAGGCTATTTTAATGGGGACTATGCCCAAGTTGGTCAATGCTTCGTGGATATCGTTACGATCAGTGTTGGCAGGCAGTCCTCTAATAAGGATTTTCCTAGGTCTCTCTGACCTCGGATCAACCGTTCTTAGCGGAATGTTGTTTTCAGTTAAATATTTAATAGTGTCCCTATATCTGTAAGTTTCGTTGAAAATTATGTGAATTAACTGGCTCGGCGTCAGGATAAATAGTCTTGATGACTTGCATAGTAGTTTTGTAGCTGTTACCGGCTTCAAAATAAATGTGATGTTTTTTATTGTTAACTACAGGGTCGGCAGTTTCCTGCGTCTCCATTACTTCACAATTTTGTTCTGTTAGGTCAGCATTATCTGAACAAGTTGCCGCGATTTTATTTCGCGAGACTGGAGTTTCCTCTTCGTCTCGCGAACGTTTAACGTTGGTTTTAGTTATGACATTTACACTTTCATCATTAATGATAAAAGCTAAGTTGTGGTTGTTTAAGGAATCGTTAATACTATCGGTGAAGTTTTTAACATAAAGAGAAAATAACTTGTTTTTAAGAAATTCGTTAATATCCCTAACACTATTGTTAAGCACTGATTTTAAATAAATGAAAGCAGTTCTCACCATATAGATATCATCAAACTTGGCGTTGTCAACAGTCTTTGGCAGATGTCTGGTGAATTTCTTCACTGTGTTGAAGTATGGCCATGATTCATCGTAATTTCTTTCAAAAGTGCCCTTGATTGCAGTGGCAAGGGAGTGGAGGTTTTCTCGATCGCTATCTTCATCAGCTACAATGGGATCGCCGTTTTTAAGCCATGCTTGTAGTTTATATAGTAAAAACTGTATAGTAACTGTATAGTAAAAATAATGATGGCTTTAGCTCAGACGTGTATTTAATTTGCCATAACCACAAAATATGTTGAAGATAAGAAAAGTATTTCATAATTATAAAGAATCTTACTATTAACAGCTGAAGGTAAACAAATGTTAGTTTGTTAGTTAGCAGACACGGGGACGGGCTAATCTCGCGAACCGAGCATAGCAGGATATCGCGACTGGTACCGATATACGCGGACGGCCGAGACGCGTGCACTGATGCTATCCTCAACTTTCAAAAATTTAAACTTTTATAATTATTCAATTAAAACTGCCGAACTCAATAGAAGAGGACAGCAGAAAAAGTTGACATTCCGGGTGGGCCAGCTCCTTTCCGTTTCTCAAAGTTCCGTTCACCGAAGTAGCGGTGGCTCAGAGGTATCGCTCCTGACGTCTAATCCTAAGGTCCCGGGTTCGAAACCAGCCGCCGTCGGGTGCAAGAACATATTAGAACATAATCGAAATCCAATAGAACATAATTGAAATAAATTTGAAGTACCAGGAATAATTTTAGTTTTAGGAAAGGAGAAGTTAAAGCCTTTAGAATTTTTTCGTAATTGAATGAGCTTTTTTGTTTAAAATGCAAAGTTTGAAAAAGGAAATTTTAAATAATTGTTTTTTTTTTTAAATCTAATATATTTTTAAAAGGGAATAAACAGTTTTTAATCTTTAAGATATAAAGCCATTTCATTTTAAATCAAAAAAAGCAACACATCGGGTTGCCACTCAGCTAGTTGAAACTAACAACATACACTATTAATACATTATTATAAAATAAAAAATTAATGCTTGATATACAATTTACTATAGATAAATTTGAACAAAAAATTATACATGACAGGTTTTACAGATATTTATAACATTATTTATTGATATTCAATTCAAAAGTAATATAAAATAAAAGCTTAAATTTAATAATAAATGTGATTTATAATTTTGACTGTTTTCTTAATTTTTTACCTTTAGCACAGAGTTGAGAATTTTTATTTTCTTGTTTGCATATAAAATGCATGCGTGGAATTGTTGACAACAGTTCCACGCATAATAGCGACATAACATTAATTTAATGTTATGTTGTTCGTTCCGAGCAACATAACATTAATTTAATTCAAAAGTTGACAACATTTTGAATTAAATTAATGTTATGTTGCTCATTGCAACCTATTTCTGGCATAAGAGGACCAGTATAAATTTCTTTTATCACTTAAAAAATAAATTTATTATTTATTTATTAATTATTTTTATTATTTATTTATTATTATTTATTTTTAATTAATTTACTTTGATCAGTATTGCTGTTTATAATGGTAAGTTTTGAATGCATTGGTCACATTTAGAAAATCTACTGATCCTCCTAACAACATAACCAGCAACATAATTTATAATGAAATCTGGCCACTGGAACAGCCAGGTGAAAAACTTGTTGGCATATCTGTGCACAGAATAAATTTAAAAATTTGTAAAACAATTTTCTAAAACACGTGTCCATATAACTCAATGAAAACTACGAACCAGAGGAACATGTCGCGCCATCTGCCGGTGAGCGACCATAATCGGTCTGAACACCCCAGTGTCCAGCGATGTGTAAATAATGTTCCGTTTTTAATCGTCAGTGTCATAGAGGTATAAATAACTTAACCGCATTGCATTATAATTTCTGGTAGATTTATTAGAATAAAAAAAAAATAAAATTAGAGGTTTCCTTTTTTTCAGACAGTAAATAGCAGATATGACATTTAATGTAAATACGTTGCTTTTGGTGAATTGTTTTGGATTAATCATGAGCCTAATCATAGAATTCCTTACAAGTCTCTAATGGTTCAAGGTGGTGATGATAATTTTAACAGTATTCTCAGTATACTTTAATATCTTGAGGGAGATAAAAAATTTTGGTAATTTCATAGACTTCTTGCTACTACTATGGGAAATTTCAATTACAGTAAATATTTAAATTTATTTCATTAATACCTAAGAGAAAGTTATCTAATCAAAAATTGTAGTGAATTACCGTTTTTGATAATTCGTACCTTACTTTAACCCGTGGCGAGTCTTGATGGGGATTCATATGTCTTCTTCGGTTTCTATTTCTGCGTCGGAGAGCAACGCACTGACTTGATTTCCGAGGATAATCGTTTAGAATTTTTTTAAAAATATTTATATTACTGATAACACTATTTCATAATAATTTACTGATAGATTGAGGATAATTTAAAAAATTAAATAAGGGGTATCCTTTAATTAAGACTGTAAATAGCAGATATGATATATAATGTAAATATGTTGGTTTTGGTGAATTGTCTTGGATTAATCTTGAGCATAATCGTAAAATACCTTACAAACCTCTAATGGTGCAAGGATATGATGATAATTTTAACAGTATACTCAGTACACTTTAATTTCTTGACAGAAAAAATAACAAAACTTTTGTTAATTTCATAGACTTCTTGGTACTACTGTGGGAAATTTCAATAATAGTAAGTATTTAAATTTATTACATTTGCACCTAATACCTGAAAAAGAGTTATCAAATCTGAAATTGTAATGAATTGTCGTTTTTGAGAATTTGAAAAATTGAACTTTACTTAAACCCGTGGGCGGGGTTTAATAGAAGTTCTTTTTATCAGGTTCGGCAAGGAGTCGTTGGATTGGGTTTTTATTTTCCTTTAACACAAGGGAAATAGACGTGCATAACTGTATAATATCGGTGACATTGAAATCCGAGATCAGTTCTTTTAAAGTTTTAAACATGCTTTGAGATTTCGGCGAAATTAGTAGTTGACACTGATGCAGAAGTGGGCGTGTCAGTAGGAGGGGAAGTTGTAACTGCTGTCTGGGAAGGGTAGCAAAAGATGCCTTTTTCCTAAGGGTTGATTTCGTGGATAGTGGGAAATGTATTACATTTTCTTTTAAGATCAGAAACTGATCGAGGCACATTTGAGGAGACCTCTGTATTATGAATATTAGCCAGAAATGTTAATACAACACCACCTTCGCGAGAGATTAATTTTTAGTGTTAATTAGTACCTTCGAGGACGAGGTGTGGGGAGGTTTAGACGGGGTAAACTGGACATTTTTAATTTTATCTGGAATTTCACTTGCGCCGGACTTCAATTAATCTCCTGATTTTAATTATCGTAACGGTATATTTTTCGCAATTTTATCCCTTATTTTTGGGGTTTAAGGGGCAACCACGATAGTTTGAGATGTAGTTGACTTTACAATTTGCGCACTTAGTGTAAGCATGGGATTTTTTCCCTCGGCAAATCATCGGAAAGTCTGCAACAGAGGGCGTGGCCCAGGAATTGCAGTTGAGACCCATTTTCCTATGGAAGCATCAGATTTTTTTAGTGTGCTCTCCCCACTAGAGTGTCCCTCTCCGGATTTAATACACCTAGGGAATAACTTGCTGGTTAAGGAAGAAGCCGAACATTTGGCAGCCGTAGCACTGATTTTTGCCAGTTTGCTTGAAGTGCTCAAATGACGCCCGTAGAAAGTTAATTGTGTTTATTTTAACAATATTATCAATGTTGGGGGAAGTGCGGATTCAGACCATAAACAGGGGCATGGGTTGTTTTGTTTTCCTACTGGTCAGGCAGGCAATTCTAATGGGTTTCGAGTCCTATATCCCTTATAGCAGGGGTGGCCAACTTTTGTGTACATAAGATCTACTTTTTATCGTAAAAATGTGTCGCATTCGACTTGTTCTCATAGGCGTAGTGTAAGTTGGGAGGGGGAGGTGTGAAATACATACTATGTTTATACACTGTTTTTCATTACGAGGTGCACTCTCGCGAGCTATGGGGTATATAAGCAAAATATATGTTCAAACAAACGTAGCTATCTACGTGAAAAACAACAAACATAACGGGCCAAAAAAGTCACGTCCAGGGGAATTAAAACAACATGAGTAATTATTGACAATATGAGTTCAAATTAGCAACAGATAAAGACAGATTTAGAATTTATTACGTTAACATTAATGGGAAGACTGAGTTTGCATGTCCCTAACCAAGGAATTATAATTAGGCGTATATCAATGGCAATTTTCTTATGCTTGGAAAGCACGGGTGCCATGGTATGAGTTCGGTCTCAGACTGAATTAAGTCCCGGTCTAGTGCTGTGTAAACAGAACCCTTACTGCCGCCCTAACTAGGTCCTAAATTGGTGCTCTATTTATCACGTAGTCTAATCGGTTTCTAAGTTAAGACATCGCGAGTGATCGACCAAAATTGGCTTCGCGATCGACCGACTTGTTGGTCACCCTTGCCTTATAGCCCTCTCAATATCTGCGGTAGGGGTGCAGGAGGAAATGCCCTTAATTATGAATTTTCTCGGACGTTCAGATAGAGGATCCATAGTCCGGAAGGAAATATTTAGACTGTCTAGGTATTTCTGTAAGAGTCTACGCTACTAACATTGATCATTACAAGGGGCCAGTAAGAGCTGCATGAACATTAGTGGCAAGTTCCTTGATATTTTTTAGCATAGTGCTCCAATTATTAGTAATCTCGAATTAAACTTAAGATCTGTATACTTTGTTTTTTGGCTACCATCAGCTTCCGGATTGGAAGTATCCATGATTTCATTTGGCTGCGCAACAAAAGATTGGGTAGCGGGAAAGTCCGTTATCGTATCTTCGTTCTCGAGAATATCAAATTTACTAGATGTTGGAACTTTAGGCGTGGAACTGTCCGTTTTATTTACTTAGGACCTTTTAGAATTCGTACGCATAACAGTTAGCACATTATTTACACGCGTTGTATAAATATTTAAATGGAAAAGAGATTTATTAAGTTGATCATTAAAGTTTGAAATGTAGAGTTCAAACAGTTTACAATGAGAAATTTGCACGTTTTTTATTTTACATTTATTATAAAGAAAATAGAAAAATATGATCGAAAGCATCTTTTTTTTTTTTTTTTTTTTAGTTTTAGAACTCAAAAAGTTACATAATTTACTTTGAAACGCGCACTATTTACTTCGTCTTAAAAACGCTACTTTTCCTACGCGGATACATGTGACGTCACAGTGTTCCAAGTCGAATTTGTTTACTTCGGTGTTTGGGTTGTGTTGCGTAGTTTAAGTTTGATATCTAGCGTTTTTTCTTCATTTTTAAGATGTCAAAGTGTGTTAAAGCAAATTTTGAATATTGTTTAGTACCTTGCTGCACAAGGCTCCAAATTATTTTTTACTAAATCTTTCCGTTTAATGAATTTTATGGAATTGGATACACACGATAGTTTTGATTTCTTCCAGTAACTCGAAACTGACGTTACTGCTGGTTCTTCACTCTGTCTATGAAGTCACATAAGCAAAGCTACAGCATGTTTACATCCACCTGTAAAAAAATATATTTAAAGAAACCCTCAGAAATATTAATATACAATTTAGTTAACAAAATCAAAATATTGTTGGTTAAATTTAAACTAGCATTTAATGCGAAAATGAAAACTATATTTCGAGAATGTCATATTTTATTCACTTGAATAATCATTGTAAAATGTTTATTTGCATTAAAATTTTGATTTTATGAAAAATGTTTCAAATAAAATGCTGTTATTTCTGACTTTAATTTTCTTCTGTGTTCATTAAATGAATAAACTTTCATCCATAATTGAAAATCGTTAAACTATCACATTATCTCTATCAGATTAAATTATTTTGAATATACCTGATACATTGAATAACTTCAGAAAAACTAGCATTCTGGATAGCGGTCTATAAAATGTTCACAGCAGAGATATGCAATATACAACTCTTAAAGTACAGAGGCTGTTCGCACATTTTTTAGACGATTTTGGTAAGCGGTAATAAAAAATCGTTTTCTGCAAAAGAAATAATTGCAATTGTACTATGTTTTTAAAAGTCAAAATTATCATCTGCGACTTTAAAGTTTTGTTTTTATTCAAAATGGCGTTTTTAACAAAGCAGTGGTTCGAAGGCTACATTTATGCTCTTTCCGAAGAGAAATATGCATACTCCGTTATCCAAAAACGATGTGAGAGTCATGGTTTTGTGATATCTTAAGCGTCGATAGGTAATATCGTCAACAAGAAAGGGAAAGAAACGTCAAATTGGAGCCTCAAGTGGGACAAAAATTCCAAACAAATATCCAAGGAAAAAACGGACATCTTCGACTATTGCAAAGGTACGTTGTCTAATGATAAAAGAAAATCCCCCTAGTCAAAGGGCACTTGCAAAATCATTATAATGCTCGGTGTCCACTGTAAACAAAATGATAAACGTTGATTTAAATCTTAAGAAAGCGAAAAAACGCAATGTACATCATCTTCTTCCAAATCATACCGCTGAACGCAGGACACGCTGCAGAATTCTATATGAGAAACACTTATCCAAAGAAAAATGGAAAACAATTATCACAATACATGAATCATGGGTGTATTTAAATGGTTGCAGCAAAAAAGGAGCCATTTATTATCATAAAAGGGGAGACAAAAATTTAAGTACATGGTTCAAAGAATCGAAAGAAAGTTTTTCTAAGGGATTCATGATTGTTGCTGGTTTTTCATATAATGGCAAGTTAAAAATAAAGAGAGTGGAAAAAATGTCAAGATTCACTCCAAATACTATCAGGAACATATTTTATCGCCAATTTTTCTGAATGAAATACCATCGCTTTACCCACAGTGCCATCAATCTGTGAGACTCCATCAGGACTAAGCTAGCAGTCACACATCAAAATCCACTGTAAATTTCCTAAAAGAAAAGGAACAAAAAACTGGTATCAAGACCATACCCTTCACTGATATCCCTACTAAATCTCCCGGTGTATCACCTATGGATTTTTGTGCTTTCGGACTTTTAAAATCTGCATTATCCAAACGTCGTCCCAAAACCCTTACAGGACTCTGGAAAGCTGTTCAGGAGGAATGGGATAGAATACCTCTTCTGACACTTCAAAAGGCATTATTATCCTGGAAATTGCGGTGTCGAAAGATAGTTCAGAATAAGGAATGCCAAATAGAACATTTAAAACACAAGAATTTTATGTAATTTAGTTTTGTGAATACAATATACATTGTCTAAAAAATGTATGAACAGCCTCTGTATATTACATACAGTTACTTGATAATAGCTTTGATGCTGAAACAGTTGTAAATGCTCAGTAAGTGGATCCACATTCAATAATTTGTTAATTTAGGTATGATTGTGGGTTTTAATGTGGTACAGATGATTTGCCAACAGTGACGTAGCGAGCATAACTGGCGCCCGGGGCAAGATACCTTTTTGGCGCCCCCTCCCTGAAAAACATATTGTAATATTATACATAGAATTAGTGAAAAGGACCATTTGGCACTCCTGAGCGAGTGGCGCCCGGGGCATGATAGACCCCCTTGCCCCCCTCCTGCTACGCCACTGTTTGCCAAATCGTTGCAGCAAATATGAATTTAAAATACAAGTTTTGACATTTTCCACTTAAATAAATATTTAAATATATTTGTAAAAACAACAAGTTTTGTTATGAGTTATATTCTGCAGATGCTGGGTTGGGGGTAGGTGATGAAATTTTAAAATAAATACAATTTGTTTGCAAAATGTGACAAAAGCATAAAATGTATTAATTATTTTGTAAGTTTATTTTTAATTAATCTTTTTACACCAGTTTTGGGTGCTAGTTTTTTACATAAAATGTAAGTTTTTGTCATGCAATGTATAATAATATTGTATTAAAAAGATTTTTTTTATAACTGCTGAAGTATTACTAATTATTTATAAATGACTTAAAGCGGGGAAAGCTAACCATGGATGGTCTATTGTATCTACCCCAAACACACTATCATTAAAACTTTTAGATAAAATTAAATATAATACATAAAGGAACTCACCCAAAGATGCTGCACAATCATTGCATTGGACGGAAAGGACATTTTCTTCCTTTTCATTCAACTTGAGTTCCACACTGTACGTCTTTTTTGTGACATTATGTTCTGGTGTCACCCTTGCATTGACAGTACAGATGTCTCCAGCCCTTTTCACCTGAACGTATCCTAAAGCATTATCTCCATAGCCTTCTCGGCCAGATCTATTTAAAATTAACTTTCTAAGTACTAAAGCCTTCATTTAAAAATGTGTTTTTAAAACACAAAATTATGGAGTTAGAGCAGTGTTTCTTAACCTTTTTGGCACAATGAACCACTTTAAAAATTTTAAATATGTCACGGACCCCTCTGGGAAAAAAAATTGCTTAAACATCATTTATTACAAAATATATTCTGTTTTATTATTTAATTATTTTAATATTTTTATTTCAATATTATAAAAAATTTGAAGAAATTAAAATTTTTAATGTGAAGGCTGTTGCTGCTTTTCCTTGATTAACAGATTGAATTGAGGGATGGTTTTCGACAAAGCAACGCGCATATCATGTTCGATATTCAGTCGATTTCGATATTTTGTTTTTATTGTGACAAGTGTGGAAAATCGACTGTAGCAAACGGAATAATGGCTACCATAGCTCGTTTTACAAGCAATGGGTAGGCTTCTCTTAAAGAAGACCAAAACTCTCCAAGAGTTTTTGAATCGAAATCCATTTTTAACAAGGACTTTGTTTTCAAATCAATTAGCTCATCTTTGGCAAGGTTCATGTCATCGATACAGTCAATATCACAAAGAAAAGGATTACGAATCCACAACTCATCTTTTATATTTATTCCATCCGAATTGAAATATTTTTCAAATGAAACTTGAAGTACTTCCAGGTGTTCACAGATTTCATTTTTCAAGTTATTCAATAACAAACTATCTTGTCGAGATCCATTTTCAAAAAGCACTTCGTCCAACATTTGAAAGTTTGCATATATCCCATTTTGAATTCTAATTTTCCAAAGTGACATTTTCAATAAAAATGCCTGTATTTTCTCAGTGGCATCCATAATTGTTGTATCAGGCCCTTGAATTGAAAGACTTATATCGTTCATGTGGTTAAAAATGTCTGCCAGGTAAGCCAATTTACATATAAAATCTTTTTTCTTGAAATATTCGAAGAGTGAGTTATCTTTTTCTTCTAAAAAAAGTGATACTTCTGTCTTCAACATGAAAATTCGTTTCAAAACCTGCCCTCGTGACATCCAGCGCACTTCCGTGTTGTACAGAAGTACCTCATGTTCTGCGTTCATTTCTTGACACAGTGTTTTAAAAAGACGATGATTAAGAGCTCTACTTCTAATAAAATTCACAGTTTTAATAACTATTGACAATACTTCTTTTAAGCTGGTTGGAAGAGTTTTTGTAGCCAGTGCATGTCTATGTAAAAAACAATGTGTAACAATAACATTAGGAGCCTCTTTTTTTACCAAATGGGCAAAACCAGATTTATTGCCAAGCATCGCAGGTGCTCCATCCGTACAAAGTGAATGAAGTTTTTGTTTCCAGTCGAAGTCGTGTTTGGAAAAGAAAACATTTAAAATTGCTAAAACATCAACTGCCTTTGTAGTTTGCAAAATAGGCTCACAAAATAAGAATTCTTCTTTGATAGTATCAGCAGACACGTAACGAACAAAAACAAGAAGTTGACTACAATTCGAGATGTCTGTAGTTTCATCCAGTTGCATACTAAAGGGAAATGGCGATGCTTTCAATTCATCGATGATCTGTTTCAAGATATTGCAAGAAATTTCAACTATTCTTGAATGTATCACATCATTGGACAATGGAATAGCCTCAAGTTTTTTTCTCTGTTCCAGTCCACAAACTAATTCAACCATCTCCAGCGCACATGGCTTAATTAATGTCTCTCCAATAGTATGCGGTTTCTTACTTTTGGCAATATGATATGCAACTCTGAAAGATGCCTCAACCAAAGGTTTTTGTGGAATACCAAATCCAAGTTTGGTTAATGTTCCAGATTTCGAAAACTGGGCTTTCTTCTTTGTAAAAAATTCTAGATCTTTAGATGTATTTTCAGGATGAAGAGATTTGAGATGCTCTATCAATTTTGCCGGTTTCATACTGGCGTTTGCCAAAACTTTTCCACACAGAAAGCATTGTGGGTTTTCAACACCGTCCGATTCCTTCATGCAGCAGAACCCATATTTTACATAATTTTCATCATACTTCCTTTTTTTGGACATTTTGGGGTACAAAAAATATCAAATAATCAAATGAAACATTAAGAATTCACTCAAAAAAACTGTGACACAAAAAAACACTTGAAAAAAAAATACTTTAATTACAACTTATGAAAAAGTAAAACAAATATTTTGTTTTAAAAATTTGCAAGAACTTTGCGGAACTGATTTTAACGTCACTTTATTTCCAAGTGAAGTAAAATTCAAAGGCTACTTTGTGTTTCTAAAAATTTCAAATTGTATATGGTTTGCGAATGTTCTTTTTCTCATATTGTGGAGGTCTCTATTGGGAAATGGCAGACAGACGGCTTACAGAGGTTGCCCGTGACAAAAAAGTTTTTTTTAAAAATATTGATGCAAACATTTTAAAAATTAGGAGCAGTCGGCGGACCCCCAAAATATGACCCATGGACCCCCAAGGGGTCCATGAACCACAGGTTAAGAAACCCTGAGTTAGAGGATTGTTTAAGATTATTATAAGTAATAAACATTGGTTTCTTTGCACTACTAAATATGTGATTACTGAAAAGTTTTAATTATCATGCATAGTTCAGATATTTTAATTCCTTTACCATTTAAAATACACACATTTCTATGATATGAATGCAGAACACTGAACAGATTCGTAAATTTGGTAGTGTTTATAATTTCTGTCATCTTTTTAATACACAATTAAAAATACTTAATATCCTATAACAGACACGACTTGTAATGTTGCAGTGCTAATTAATTCTACAAAATTAAACATGTACTATGAATGAATAATATTAGAAGCTGTTTATTAAACTTTTAGATTACGCGATTAATTTAATAATACGCATAAACAATGTCCAACTTTAAAGTTTGTGTAAAGAACAACGCACGTCAGCGTTCTACAATCTACATTACGTAACTAGTATAATAAATGCAAACAAATGTATACATACCTCTGAGCTTTAAATCCTCTTATTTCTGCTCCCATAAAACTTGGATTATTTCCCAAAAAGGAAAACACTGCGAATTAATCCATTTTAGGCAGGTTGTCAGATTGCCCTTTTGCAAAACCGGGCAATAACGCCATGGTAAACAAAACAGAAATAAAACTAATAATAAAGACGACGATAGAATATAATTAAAAAAAAGGGGGATAAACAATAGCCACAAACTAAAATTAGAAAAAATTAAACCAAATTAGATAAAACATGATTTTAAAATGTTAGTTTAAGAGGAGGAAACGTAGAAATTCGCGCTAGAAAAATGTAAACATTGAAGCATGGAAAATAGTGACGTCTATCGAATAGTATAGGCTCTGTGCTCTTTTCTTTCAAAATAAATCTTATTCAAAGAGAATCACATACCTGGTTCTTTATCTGTCAGCTTCTCAGATATCCTGCATCATCTCATTAGTTCGAAGTCAGATTAATCAGATCTTTTTTCCACATAAACATTTATTATACACGTAACATAACATAAATTACATATAATCTCAAGAATTATCAGGCCTTGCAGAATTCAGATATTATTTTGCGTATCAACGCAATCGTGTGCGAAACTCTCTCTGACACAAAAACAAAAACATCAAACATTTCTCTTTTTCTAGAGCGCCACCTATCGGCACTATGGGAGGGATATTCAACATCCTCCCCACCTGATTTTTTCCAAAAATAAATCACACCACTAATACAAATAATCAAGACAAATATTACAATCAAACAAATTCAAGTATTGAAAAAATGTTAAACACCTAACTAATTAGTAAACAAAGGAAATTAAAATATAACTTATATTAACATTAACAATCAAAATAACTTTCATTATTACATTATATAAGGTTAATAATATTTACTCTTTGATCTCTAAAGGATACAATAATTGTATTGGTCTCCTAATAAGACCATTTCTTGTCTTCAGCAGACAAGATCTAACCAGACCATCACGTCCGGTAAAAATCTGTGATATAACTCACAAGTCCCAAAGGAACTTGGATTTCTTACCACTGTCACCAATAAGAACAACATCATTCACTTTTAAGTTATTTGCAACATTTGGATTTTTAAAGTTGTAAGCGTTTCTTAAACTTAACAAATAATTTTCCTTCCATCTCAACCACAATTGTTTAAGTAACGTGGTTTGATATTGCTTGCGTTTCGCAAAGCATTCTTTAGTTGAAGCCTTGTTAATTAATGAAGAAAAGTGACAGGGATATTCCAAGTTTTCTCGCCCAAATTGTAAAAAATGGGCTGGAGTTAGAGGTTCAGGATCGTTAAGTTCATTACCTACGTACGTTAAAGGTCTCTGATTTACAACTGTCTCTATTTCTGTTAGCAAGGTAGAAAGTTCCTCGAAGGTCAGCAAGGCCTTTCCAAGGACTTTTTGGAGAGGCTCTTTGATAGTTTTCATCAGTCTTTCATAAAATCCTCCCCACCATGGGGCTCGCTCTGCAATAAATTTCCATTCGATACCCTTAACAGCAATAAATTCTTTCACTTGGGAATCTTTTATAACTTCAAGAAAGTACTGCATTTCTTTATCAGCAGATTTAAAGGTCTTAGCGTTATCCGAATACACAATTTGGCAATTTTCTCGTCTTGAGATAAATCTTCTAAATGCCAACATGAACATACGAGTCGACATTAATGACACCAATTCAAGATGGATGGCTCGTGTAACGGCGCATGTAAATAGTGCAATGTAAGATTTCACTACACCTTTTTTCTGATTTTACAAACACGGGTCCTGTAAAGTCAATCCCCGTTATAAGGAATGGAGGCGACTCACTAACACGATCTTTAGGTAACTGTGCCGTCATCTGATCTGCTGGCTTTGCTGAATACCTCTGGCATATGAGACACCTATATATAATTCTTTTCACAACTTGTCTAGCCTTGGGTATCCAAAACCTTTTTCGAACCATCACTAAAGTACTGGAAACACCGCTATGAAAATGATTTTCATGTATCTGTTTCACTAAAAGTTCGGTGAACCTTGATTTTCTGGGTAAAATGATGGGGCTTTTCTCGTCGTAGGTACAGTTACTTTCATTCAATCTACCTTTAACTCTTAAAAGTCCTTCGTCATCGATGAAAGGAGCAAGACTATATATAGAATAGTCCGTTGGAATTGACGTTCCTTTCCTCAGAGATTGAAGCTCGCGCTGGAAGAATTCAGTTTGCACGGACTTAATCCAGAATTTCTCTGCAGCACGAAGCTCTGAAGCCAACAATGTTTTATTCTCTGACCTCTTTTTCTTCGCACATCTCACAAATCTCTTTACCCATGCTGTTATGCGCAGTAGCTTTTCTAGTCTTCCAAATCTTTCGATGTCAATTATTGTTTGTCTCTCTGTATCAACGATAGAAACCACTGAATTTGTAACTTCTTCGTCATCTGATAGAACTTTGGAATAGTTTGGCATTTCTCTTGAACAAGAGTCTTCATCTTCGCTCAGCCACCTAGGACCTCGCCACCACAATTCACTGGCATTCACGGTTCTTAAAGTTTCCCCTCTAGTTAACAGATCCGCCGGATTTTCACTTCCACGGCAGTATGACCAAGAGGAAGGATCAGTTTTCGAACGAATTTCTACTACACGATTTTGGACGAACGTCTTGAATGTTTTTGAGCTTCCACGAATCCAATGTAATACAATCATTGAATCACTCCAGAATTTTATGTGACAGTTTTTTGCATTCAAATTAGTTTTCAGATAATCGTATAATCGACTACCAATCACAGCTGACATCAATTCAAGCCTGGAAAGTGTCAATTTTTGAAGAGGTGCAACTCTGGACTTAGAACAGACAAACGATGTTCGAATTTGTCCGTCACTATCTGTATATCTAATATAGATCACTGCACCATAAACTTTCTTGATAGCGTCTACAAAACAATGAAATTGACAGTCGTTTATTTTCTTAGTTACCTCAAAATAAAATCTAGGTACTTCAATTTTACTCAACAGTTCTAATTCTTCATGCCATTTTGTCCATTCTTCTCTAATATTGTTCGGCAACGGATCATCCCAATTTAACTTTCTCTCCCAAATATCCTGAAGAAGGATTTTTGGTCTCACGGTGAAGGGAGTAATATATCCAATGGGATCATAAATTTTAGAGGCTAAATTCAAAATTAATCGTTTTGTTAACGTTTGTGATTGAATTAATTTATCGCAACTTTTGACAGATTCAATTTCTAACTTGAAAGTATCTTTTTTGGAGTTCCAAATGTATCCTAACACTTTTGAATAATCGTCCAAATCTGGGCATTTCTAGGCTTCGTTCAGTTTAATCTGAAGAGTCTCGGAATTCGATTTCCATTTACTCATATTAAATCCACCCTCACACAAAATTCCTTTTATTTGTTGATAAACTTTAAATGAATCGTTTTCACTGTCTAATCAGGAAATTAAATCGTCAACGTATAACTGGGAATTCAAAATTTGATATGCTAACGGATATTTGTGTTCGTATTTCTTAATGTGATGTTTAAGTGTTGCCGCTAACAAAAAGGGACTAGCGGTTGCTCCAAATAATACATGAGTCATTCTAAAAATCTTAGTTTTGAAATTCTGTTTCTTTTCGAAATCGTCATCGATCCATAGAAATCTAACCGCATCTCTATCTTCCTCATCTAGAGCAATCTGCAGAAATGCTTGTTCTATATCGGCCGTAAAGGCAACTGGTTTGTTTCTAAATTGCAAAAGTAATGCTAATGTGTCGGGGTTTAAATTCGGTCCCGAGTGTAAGCAATCGTTTAGTGATAATTTATTTGAAGCGTGGGACGATGCATCATAAACTACTCTAAATTTGGTCGTAGTCTTATTTTCCCGAATAACTGATTGAGGTATATAGTATTCTCTGCTAACATTAGTTTCAGATTTCTCAGTTAAGTTAACTTCTTCAACTATTCCATCTAAAATTTGTTTCGTTATCACGGTATTATACCTTTCATAAAATTTGGGATCCTTTTGAAATCTCTTAACTAATTTTTGCAACCGATATTCAGCGATGTCATAATTATTTTCTAATTTCTCAACGTTTTCGTTCCACGGTAATTTAACTTGATATCGATTGTTTTCAAATTTTATGTTTTTCTCAAATTCCTCTACTAGAATCCCTTGTTCATTAATAGATAAAACCCTCTTTTCATGTTCAATTCCGATTGCATCTAAACGCCAAAACTTTTCTAAAGTCAAATCGTAATTTTCCTCGCTAGAGTCAATAACCAATTTCATTACATTTGTTTCTTCCGCAGACGATGTTTTATTTACGAAGTCAGTTGACCCACTTATTATCCAACCGAACATAGAATCCATTCCTACCAACGAGTTAGAAATTCTGCGCGTTTTCCCATAGACTATTTTCCAAAAATTATCAGCGCCTATGAGTAATCTGACCTTGGGGTTCTCGGATGTAAACACATCTGCCAGTTTCATTACGTTTGCACTAAAAAAACTCCTTAGTCTGCTTATCTGGTCCACGAATCACCGCATCAGTTATAGTTTCGGTTGTAAGAGCTTCTATTTTAATTTTCATTCGGGGGTCATGAATATTTCTCAAATTTACGGCTACGCGATTTATAACTTTTTCCTGGGGCTCTTTCGAACCAAAGGGATATATTCTTATTACTTCTTTACCTATGACTTTCAAATTTAATTCATTAGCGAGATCGAGTGAGATAAATGTTCTCTGACTTCCCAGATCGAACAAACAACGCACCTCAATACTTTTGTTTCTATTTTCAACTAAAATCGTTGCTGTCTGTAGCAATATTTCTCTGTTCGCGATTCTATTTTCAGTAATATTAGACACTACCGTTTCGTTATTCTCAACTTCTGGTTTAGGTTTCACAGGTTCTTCACAAATGTACTGACTATGTTTTTTCTTACATTTAATACATGCAGGTTTGCACATACATTT
Organism: Dolomedes plantarius; assembly: GCA_907164885.2. Classification (NCBI taxonomy): domain Eukaryota; kingdom Metazoa; phylum Arthropoda; class Arachnida; order Araneae; family Dolomedidae; genus Dolomedes; species Dolomedes plantarius. The sequence continues at coordinate 115,821,377 of OU015499.1, read as the reverse complement.
ACTAACTACATGATATTTTTTCAAACAATTGAAACATCTACCCTGACGTAATAAAGTACGTTTCTTTTCTGCAACAGTTAACGTGCATTCATCTATCTTATGATCCGTTTTAGAACAAAATACACATTCATCGACACTAGTAGCATTTAAAGCAGCAGCGCTAGGATGTTTGTCATACCTTTTCTTCGGGTAGTAATTTTTCGCATAATTACTAGTTTCTTTCTCATATTTATTTTTATTCCCATACTGTGAACCAAATTCCGATTCCTTTTTCTGAAACGAAAGTGTTCGCTCTCTGATTTGAATTTCGCTTTTTAAATACTCTAAAAATTTAACTACATTCCACGATTCTGTTTCATCTTTGTATTCTCGATTATAATTTAAAACTAAGCTATCGGGTACTAATTTGGATATTATAGGGAAAAGCAAATTACCATAACTTTCAATCTGGATGCCTAACGACTCTAAACTACGTATATGACTTTCGCAAGTGTCGGACAAATCACGGAGGTCTTTTAAGTTAGAAGCGCTTCGAATAGGAGATAAATGTATAAGTTTATTGATGTGAGACCTAATTAAAATTTCTTTCTTACCATAGCGATCTTCAATAATTTTAATAGCTATATCATAATTTTTGTCTGATAATGACAACCCCTGAATCGCATTTAGTGCTGATGATTTCAGCAAACTTTTCAAGTATGTGAACTTATCAATTTTGTTAAGATCGTCATTATCATGTATCGCAGATTTAAACTCAGACCAAAATTCCTCAAAATTTTCAGGATTACCGTCGTATTTTTCAATGTGAATTTTCGGCAACTTTACTTTCGCTTTCTGTTTGGCATTCGAAACTAACTGTAGATTTTCAGCTTTGTTTTGTTAACAAAACAAAATTACGATACATGGAAAGTTGACATTAAAGTTTTGCTGATTGGCAAAGGTTCTTGGGAATTCGTATACGGTGTACCAGAAGCATTAGAAAAAGAGAACTCAAGAAAAGAAAGGAATGACTTTAAATTAAAAAAGAACAGGGCATATACAACCATATTTTATGGTATTTCCCCAGAATTTAGGCCTTTAATCCATGATTGAACCGACGGCAAAGAAGGTTGGGAGAGAATTAAACAGCAATTTGAGCCAAGAACAAGAACTAGAACGATACAACTTTTTAGACGAATTTTTTAACATTCGTTATGAAAGCGGTGAAGAGATGGGTATTTTTATAGCTAGAATAAAGTTCGCTGTTAAAAAAATTAAAGATGCAGGACATGAACTTGACCCGCTTCTGAGGGATTTTCAAGCTATACGGGGACTACCCCCTGAATTCGCCCCAATAATTCAAACTATATATAGATGGCCAGATTCAGAATTTGATTTAGATAACACCAGCACTGAATTAATAAAGGAAGAATATAGACTAAAACAAGTACAATCTGACGCCCAAGCAGATAGCAATGAGGTTAAAGCATTTCAAATTTCTAGTGGAGGTAGAAAACCTGCTAACAAAAATTCCAGGTATCCCTCTAGACAGTCTAAATCACAATCACGGAGTAGAAAAGATGTTACTATCTGTCATAAATCTAGGAAAAGTGGTCATTTTAAATTTCAGAGCAGACAAATTAGTCCTGAAAAGAAAAGGGGGGTTAACTGCAGAAAGAAGTTTGATGATGCAAATTTAGTAGAAAAATTTACTACTTCCGTGAGTTCCTGTAGCAATTCAGAAACTTAAAATAAGTTTGAGTGGGTTTTCGATACTGGCGCTACCTCTCCTTTCTGTAACAATGAAGCTTTTTTAATAGATTTTAAACCTATTGATGACGTTAAAATGTCTTTAGTTACTGAATCTGAAAGCAAGATTATCGGAAAAGGAACTGTTGAATTCCAGGCAAGAGCGGGAAAAGATATAAAAACCATTACCTTAAGAAATGTTTTTTTCAATCCGAATTTGCGTAGAAATCTACTGTCAGGTTCAAGACTTGAAAAGGCAGGTGCCCATTTTGTCGGTACAAAAGGGAAAGTAAACATTTACGTTGCTAACTTTGAAAAGCTTTGCTGTGCTTATAGAAGAGAAAATCTGTATTTTATTAAACCATTAAAATACAATAAGAAAGCACCCTCCCAATCATCTGTTAACAGAAGTGTTAAAGTAGAAAATAAGAACAATATAAAGGAAGAAGGTTTCGTAGCTAAAACTAGAAATAAAACAAGATTAGAGAACAAAACTGCAGACCCAATTATACTTGATACTGTTAAAAACGAAGAACCAAAAGTTAAATATAATAGAAATAAAATGTTAGGTTTTCTGAAAAAGAAATTAAACGGAACGAAAACTATGTTAAAGAACCATGTTATAAGAAGTATGCAATAGATATGCAGCTTTGGCATAAACGTTTCAATCATGTAAACGTAGACTATATTAGAAATACCAGTCAAGCAGTAAACGGTCTTCCAGGCTTAGCTAGCAAAAATTTTAAATGCGAATCATGCATCTTAGCTAAGACACCTCGTAAAAGTTTCCCATCAGTACCTAGAAGAACAAAAGAACCACTTGAGTTAGTTTATATAGATGTATGTGGTCCAATGCCTAAACATTCGAAAAGAGGTAATAGGTATTTCCTATCAGAAATAGATGATTTTAGTAGGTTTGTCACAGTTTATTTGCTGAGAACTAAAGATGAAGTATTCAATAAATTTAAACTATATCACAAGAGAATAGAAAGGCTAACAGGAAGAAAATTAATTAAAATTAGAACAGAAAATGGTACAGAATTTTGCAACCGGGCTTTTGATAATTATTTAAATGAGAATGGAATAATAGCTGAAAGAACGAATACCTTTACCCCAGAACAAAATGGCCCTTGTGAAAGATTCAATCGAACATGCATAGACGGGGTTAAAGCAATGCTCAATAGTAGTGGAATTAACGAACAGTGGTGGGCAGAAGCTTTACTATGTTTCGCATACACGTGCGACAGGTGTTCCCATAAAGACAAGCAGACACCGTACGAGAAATTTTTCGGTTATAGACCTACAGTTTCTTACTTTAAAGTTTTTGGAAGTAAAGCCTATGTCGGCGTACCAAAATAAAAACGAAATAAATTAGAAATGCGAGCGAAATTAGGAGTTATGATCGGGTATACTACCACTACTAGAGGCTATCGCATTTACTTATTTGATGACGATAAAGTTTTAGAAACTTGTAACGTTAAATTTGACGAAAATACAGTGGCAGTGGAAGACGTCCTGGGCAAAAATAAGAAAGATGTAGCTAATAAAGGAAATTTTTACAAACAGAAAGATGTTTTAGAAAGTTCAGATGAGGAATACGAAGAAGCAAGGGAAACTTTTAGACCACCGGAGATCAAAACTGAATTACCACCCCCAAAGAAAGTAACTGATTTTAACTGGAATAGAAAAATACAGAAAAGTAAACATAAGTCTAGGGTATACGTGTATTTCTTTGTGGAAGGTTCAAACATTAGAAATCGGTCAGAAAATGACATTAAAAAATTCTGTAAAAGTCATAACCTAGAATATGTTGAAGGTTTCTTTGATTTCTCAGGAAAGAACTTATATCAAGGAAATGTTGGTACGGATAGCCCCCCATCTACCTCTAAAGCACATGATAATGTTCAGGTGACCTCACAGGAGGGAAGAATTGAAACAGATGATGATGTCAGTTCGAGTGAGGATGAGGCAAACTTAATAGAAGTGAAAAATCCGAGAAATTTCAGAGAAGTTCAAAAATCTAGGCAGAAAAATGAATGGTGTAGGGCAATGGACGAAGAAATAGAAATAATGGAAAAACGTGGAGTTTGGGAATTGATTGAAAAACCAAAGGATGAGAAGATACTTGGTAATAGATGGGTATACACTATTAAAAGAAATGAAAATAATAGAATAGTGCGCTACAAGGCTTGATTAAAGGCCCAGGGTTTCAGGCAAGAAAGAGGTAAAGACTATGAAGATGTCTACAGCCCAGTGGTAAATTTTATTTTATTAGAATGTTTTTTGCAATACTGGTCGGCTTATGGGGGTGGTCACATATTCAGTTAGATATTAAAAAGGCGCACCTGTATGCACCACTTTCTGATGAAATATATATGTCTCAACCCAATGGATATAACTCTGTACCCGGAAAAAGTCTGTAAAATAAAATGTGCTATATATGGCCTACACCAGTCCGGAAGGGAATGGTTTGAGGAGTTTGAAAAAGGCGCTACATAAGTTGCAGTTTAAACGAGTCGAATGGACTAATTGTGTTTGTGTTGGTAAAAAGACAATTTTAATGTTCTATGTAGATGATATAATAGTTTTCGGGAAAAATAAAGTTTCAATAGATGAAGCTATAACGAAATTAGAAAACATTTTTGACTTAAAAGTAATGGGAAGAACCAAAAAGTTATTGGGTATAGAATTCATAGAAGAAAAAGGAAAAATTAGTATATTTCAAGGAAATTATATAGATGAAGTATATGAAAATTTTAAAAATTTTAAAGTCCCGATAGTGTCCCTGCTCATAGCTAAAGGATCAGTATATTCAAAGATAGACTGTCCCTCAAACGATGAAGAAATCGAAGAAATGAAGAATATCCCATATAGAAACGTGTTAGGGCCTGTTCACATAGGAGTCCGTTGCGTTGCGTTAAGGAAAAGATGACGTGGAGACGAAAATAAACCAATCATAGGACTCCAAACGATTAGCAATGAAATTTTTATCGCCTATGATTGGTTTATTTTCGTCTCAACGTCATCTTTTCCTTAACGCAACGAAACGGACTCCTATGTGAACAGGCCCTTATGTTGCCTGTCATTTATAGCAAACAGAACAAGACCTGATATTGCATATGCTATAAATATAAGGGGGCGTCCATTAATTACGTGAGGCTTTAGGGGGGAGGGGGAGGGAGTCGAGCCGAATCTCACCCAGTCTCACTTGGGGGAGAGGGGGGGGGGGGGGTCTCGGCAAATATCACGTAATTTTTTTTTCCGCAAAAAACAGTGTAAAATTGTGAGAAAACTGGGTTATATTAAATAAAACATGTTTCTACACTAAAATAAGGCTAAATCTTACACAATAGTTCCAGTAGTCACTCTTGAAACCACACATAAGTCCCCGAGGACTGAATTAGAATGAATATTCTTTTGAGAATTTTAGTAGTTCCTATTTAAGTATTTTATTGTTCGATTTTCTCACTGTGATTCTAGACTACGTTCTTAGTAGTCTTAAATACTAGTCTTTAAAAAAATAATTAAGCAAATTATGTTCTTCTAAGTAAATCCAACAGAATCAAGCACAGATTAACGTATTTACACTAAAAATACGCATTTTGAAAAATCTCACGTGAGATTAGGGGCGGGGTCGAGCCAAATCTCACGATATCTCACCAAAGGGGGGGGAGGGGGTCGAAAAATCGCCTAAATCGCCTCACGCATTTAATGGACCCCCCCCCCCCCCAATGTCTCAATTTCAAGAAAACCCTGGGATGAGACATTGGGAAGCATTGTTGAAAGTTTTAGGATATTTAAAGGCAACTAGAGATCTGAAGTTAAATCTGTCAAATATTGAAAATACAAGTTTAAATTGCTATTCAGATGCTGATTACGCTGCTAGCAGAGATGACCGCGTTTCTCTTAGTGGTTACATAATTTTTGTAGATAACTTACATATAGCCTGGAGAACTTCAAAACAAAAATGTATTAGCCTATCCACCATGGAGGCTGAATACGTGGCTTTAACTAAGACAGCGAAAGAAGTAATCTGGATTTAAAAACACGCCAACTGATAAAAGTGTACAATTTAATTTAGAAAAATGTGTTTTATACTGTGACAACTTACCTATCATTGATTTTTCAAAATCTAGAATAGAAAATTCCCGTACAAAACATATAGATGTGAGGTATCATTTTATTCGAAAACTCGTCAGAGAAAAACAGTTCGAAATAAAGTATATAAATACAAAAAGTAACACGGCAGACTACTTCAAGAAACCATCTTCTAAGTAAAAATTTAAAGAACTTTGTTTAAAACTGTTTTAATCAATTTTTATATATTTTCATTTTCACTATAGAAAGGGTTTCAGTTTTTTTTTCTCGTTGCTACCGTGTGGCGAGCCTCATCACGTGTTGTTTTTCATGCTGTTGGAGAGAATTTTCGACACCCAAGCCAGAGTTGAACCCTAAGTTCATCACGGGACTTTCCATCTGTGACTGACTACCACAGCCTACAGTTCCCTTGCATCTATGTTCCTTAGAGATAGCTGACACGCTAGTCAAGCTGTTTCAAGATGCCAAGGACCCCATTCCCACATCAGAAGATAAAAGCCGTGGCGTTTAGAGCAAGAGTTTTTTATAAAACTATATCGAACTTTGGCTTATTAGCATATGGGCCTGTTCACATAGGAGTCCGTTGCGTTCCGTTAAGGAAAAGATGACGTTAAGACGAAAATAAACCAATCATATGCTTCCAAATGATTAGCAATGAAATTTTTAACGCCTATGATTGGTTTATTTTCGTCTCAACGTCATCTTTTCCTTAATGCAACGCGACGGACTCCTATGTGAACAGGCCCTAATTGTTTCCCCATAAAGCTTATGGGTTGTATTTTTTTTGTAACTGGTGGCCACCATTTGTTTATAATTATAAAAACATAGATTGTAAATAGACGACGTGTGGGCGAAAAGGGGGGGCCGAATGTTGGATATCATTAACAGATGACGTCATTCACCATCGGTTTTTTTATAATATAAGTTTCTTTCTTTGGTTTTGCTAAAGTGGCAATGCTTATTTTTCCCCCATCCGTCGACCAATTAGAATTGATCATGTCATGTATAAATACTGGATTGTCTTATTTTTTTCCACGCCCTCTACACTTTTGGTTGCTGTATTTCATTATCATGTTTTACCTGTGTGATTACCGAATAAAAGGTAATGTTTTTTATTTTACTTGCTGTCTGATTTAGAAGTTTTTATATAATCAGTAAATGGAATAGCTATTTACAATATACATACTTGGATTTACTCACTGCAAAAATTCTTAAAGTAGTATTAATTCAAATTCTTCAAATAATACACAAATCAACAAAGTTGCATGTTTATGTTTAGGAAACAAAATGGGGTTTTATTTTAACATAATAAAATGTTTGAATTGAAGAATGCAACTTCTAGATGAAAGAACGATACGAAGAACAATATTAACAAATATTAGCAGTAAAATATTTAAGAATATCTAAAAATTAACTTACCTTGCTACGTTTTGATGGAGTAAAGCTCTCTCGATTAATGGCAATAACCCATTTATTTTATAGTTCTGGATCCTTCGGGAAACTGTAAACTTTATGTTTTGACCCGTTTTTGTAATTGCTATTGCAGCGTGGTACGACACACGGACTCGGCATCATAAATTAAAAAAAATAATAGTATTGTCACAGAAACTATGCAATACACAAAAGCACGTGGGCCAAGTGTTGCAGAAAACGTGCGACCGATACGACAGATAGAAGATCCCAGTTTGGTGACGTCACGACCATGCGAGTGTACAGTTGTGAGGCCTGGGTTTCGAAGGTCACGACTTGACTCGGTTCAAAATTCGCGGACCATCAAACGGGTGCAGTGTGGATCCACCCCCTGTGGTGCACTCGGGGCAACGCATGCGGCGAAATAGTCTCACCTCCTGGCTCCCCCGGGAGAAGAGCCTAGGCTCTGTTTTCCCAGCCATTAGAAGAAAAAAATTTTATTAACCTTCTGTTTAGTTTAAGACACATAATAAATTATTAAAAGTCAGGACTTATATTTTATTAACATGAAAAATTCATTGGATTTATGAAAATTTGTCGTAGTGGACAACATTTCATTTGAAATCCAATATTTTAATTATAATTCATATTTACTTAGTATATAATACCTTGTTGTTTCCTGCTAATGTTACATTTTTGAAATATTAATCTTTAAAAAAATATTTCCTCCTCATCAATTATTAAAATGTATTTGAAACAAGTTATTAGTCCAATATTTAAACTAAATATTTAATGAAATGTTCAGCATAAAAATTTATGAGTTCATATATGAATAAAAAAATTATTTATAGAAATCTCACCAGAAAACTTTTCGAATTTTTTTTCAAGTATGTAGTAAATCATGATTTGTGAGCGATAGAGTGTGCATTTCAATTAAGCATGTTATCATGAACTCTCTATAAACGGGAGAAGAATATAAATCAGTTAAACTATAATCTTCCAGACCGTACGACTGTGAGATCACTGTTATATAATAATTCATGAATTAATAATAGAATTCGTCAACGGAAAATGTCCTCAGCCTTTATTTGTTTCCAATAAACTGTACGTTTTTCCAACAGCGCGTTTACACAAACCAGAGTGGAAGCTCGGAGCGTCCTCCCAATCGAAATTTGATCCCCACTCGCCTCGCGGGGAGTCGAGGTGAACGCGTGCTCCCCTCGTTCCCCCCCCCCCCTCCCCAAACTCAGTTGGGGGAACATATTTGGCGAGAAATTTGGCGTTATTTTTACAGGAGGCTAGCGGATTTTCCAGACCTTGTTTTTGTTTTTTGGAGGTATGGAAGACGCAGAAATTTTGGCGTTGTCCGCACTACATCTGCTAAAATTATATAATAATTTTGAAATTATAGGCCATTAATCATGTATTATTGTAAAAGATAAGATTAATTATGTGTTATTGTAATTATATCACAAATAAAACTATAATGGCAAACAATCGTGTTTCACTGATTTTTCTTAACCTCATTCCAGAATATACACACACACACACATATATATATATATATATATATATATATATATATATATATATATATATATATATATATATATATATATATATATATATATATATATATATATATATATATATATATATATATATATATATATATATATATATATATACAAATAAAATTGAAAGAGATAAACCAGTATAATCACTCAATCCAGGCGCAAAAAAGACTGGAAGTTCAATATCAAACCATAAAAACCATGTACAAGCCGATTTACAATAGTACAATCCATACAAACCTTTAGAAACTTTATATACATATATATATATATATATATACATACATACATATATATATATATATATATACACACACACACATATATATATATACACACACACACACACACACACACACACATATATATATATATATATATATATATATATATATATATATATATATATACAGTCGGACCTCCATATATCGAACTTCCATATATCGAAAGTCTCTATATATCGAACAGTTGGTGAATCCCCGTTTTCATTAGGTAGAGAAACTATCTCTATATATCGAAAGAAATTTCTATATATCGAATTTTTTTTTCAAAAAGATTCTTAACGTGGCACATGATTTTCTTCTCCCGTAAAGAATTTCAGGGCATAGAAACAAGGCAACAAGTTTGTAAGGTGTGGGAAAACGATGTGTCAGAAGTCACTATAAAAAAATTGCTTTGAAAAAGCTGCTTTTATTGATTCACCTCTAATCGAAGAAGAAAATGTAGTACCACAAATCGAATAATGTTGGGAACAATTACAAAAGCAATGCCTTATCAAAGATGAAACTTCCCTTAGAGATTTTTTAAACGTTGATGAAGGCATCATTGTTTCCGATTTCCCCACAGATGACGACATCGTAAACTCACTTCAGGAAGAACAAACTGACATCCAAGAAGGGGAAGAGACTATAGCTGAAGCAGAAATAGTTAATCCTTCGAAAGAAGAAATGCGCGCAGTATTTGATGTAATCCGTCGTGGTCTTCAATTTGCGGAAAATTCCCGGAGGCTGTATTTAGTCGACTTAATAAGTGCGAACACTTTTATGATGAATTTTCTTCTAAATTTATTGTGCAACAAGACATTCGAAAGTTTTTTTACAAAAATGTAAATCAATTGCGTTTGTATTTAAAGGTATGTAAATTTTGTTTGATAATTAAATCTAGTATAACTTATTGATATTTTTTTAATCAATAATAAATTTCATTTATGAATGTACGCAATTTGTAGTAATGTGATTCATATTTAAATTTGTTGATATGAAAGTGATTTCGTATATTAGAAGAAAATGCACATTTTTCTTGCAATACAATGTATCACCAATAATTTAGGCATAACCGTTTCTATATATCGAAATTTCGATATATCGAATTTTTTTCGGGAACCGTCGACTTCGATATATGGAGGTCCAACTGTATATATATATATATATATATATATATATATATATATATATATATATATATATATATATATATATATATATATATATATATACATATATGTATATACTAGCTGTACCCGCCCCGGCGTTGCTCGGGTAATGTAATTACCAATTTTTTAGTAAACTTAACCCTTCGTCAATGGGCGTCGCTGTCATCCTTTTCCTCACCACGATACATTATTTTACCCATATAAATTTTATCCTTTCTGGCACATTTTGGCAAAATTTTTGACGTCAATCGGCGTCAATGACGTCAATCGGCGTCAATGACGTCAATGGGTCATCCTTTTCCTCACCACGATACATTATTTTACCCATATAAATTTCATTCTTTCTGGCACATTTTGGCAAAATTTTTGACATAGGATTACTTAAAACTTTCCACAACAGTCAGCAAGACGAAAAACGTATTAAGATGTTTATTGTGCTGAAATTCTTTGAAATCTTCATAGATTTTTTCCACAAACACACCACAAATTGTATGATATTAACTAAGTGTTGGCCAAAAAAATTACGGCGTTACTAAATGCGATTTTTTAATCGATATTCACTGCAACAGTAATCGATTTCCTTTAACCACCCAATCCCTCATAGAAAACAAACGCCCCAACACATCACGTGCTGGACGTCGAAAAGACACGCCTATTTTCCCCCGCTTTACCTTCGTCCGGAAATGAAGAACGAAATCTCCAAAATGAGATTTCTCGCAAGAGTTTCCGAATCATAAAATAAATTATTAAAAAATAACTACAATTTGCAAATTAATTTTGGTTTTGGCTTTCGAAACTGTGATGTCTAGGGTCTCTGAGATAAACATTTCGTAAAAATGTAACCACATTTACGTATCGATTCGACAATTTGGAAAAAAGGGTCGCGGCCAAAATCGCGTTTTTTCCCGAAAAACGGGTGCGTACAGGCGATCGAAAAAAAATCACAATTAATCGATAAATTAAGACAGACAATTTTAATTGTGATTTCCGTATAGTGTCATCGTTCCCGTATAGGCTCGTCCGAAAAAAAAATTCTTGGACGGATACGTTAGGATTTACGGAGCTTTTACTCGTCCGGGAGCTCCAAATCGCGACTAAATATTTAATTACGGAAAATCTAATTAAAAAATCGAAAAAAGGGCTTCGAGGTGCATAATGTGACCTCGGGGGGCATCTTCCTGTCGAATCTCAAGATTGTCCGACCTGCCGTCTTTGCGCCGTGCCGCGAGCAGACAAAATCTCGGTCACACACACACAAACTTTGCCTTTTATATATAAAGATATACATATATATATATATATATATATATATATATATATATATATATATATATATATATATATATATATATATATATATATATATATACATGTATATATATATATACATGTATACATATATATATGTATATATATATATATATGTCTATATAAATAAAGCAGAGTGTCTCTATGTATGTATGTATGTAACGTATACAAATATATATATATATATAAATACATATACATACATATGTGTGTGTGTATATATATATATATATATATATATATATATATATATATATATATATATATATATATATATATATATATGTAAAAAAGTAAATAAATAAAAATTTTCTTTGTTGACCAAAGTAGGAATTGACTTTAAAAAAAATTTTTTTTTAATATTACTTGTCTTTGATGCTATGGAGAACTCTGAAATTTTGAAGTTTTCCGCTGTACATCTCCTAAATTTACATAACAATTTGGAAAATAAAAGAAAAGAAATTTTACATTATTAAAAAACAATGTACAATGTACAATGAAGTTTTCCGCTGTACATCTCCTAAATTTATATAACAATTTGGAAAATAAAAGAAAAGAAATTTTACATTATTAAAAAACAAGAGGCTAATATCAGGGGGGGGGGGGGCACTTCAGACTTTTTTTTAAACGTGTTTATTTTTGGAAACATATAAACATATTCTATACGTATACTAAACGTGTGCTATACATGTATATTGTACGTAAATAAATGCCCTATATATGTATGCTTTATGTAAACATGTATGCATATATGCTATATAACAGGCGTGGCCACGCTAAACCGCGTTAAGGGCTATTTGGGAAAGTCTACATAAGGGTTGTCAAACTCGCGGGCAGCATGAGGCCCTCGACGAACATTTTTGCGGCCCAGCCAATATATTGGCACACAATAATATATAATAAAATAACCGACGTAGAATTATAATAAGATAGGAAGAATTCGGTATATGTTTTTTTAATTTTACTCTTTTTTTGCTATTATTAAACAAAATGCGTTTATTTATGTTGAATATACTGTAATAAACCTACGTTTCTATTAATATTGTTTTTTGTTTTTTTTGCGGCCCACCGATAGTTAAACCTTGTTTGTTTGGACTAAGTTAGCCTTTGAGTTTGACACCCCTGGTCTACATGCTTAGATGTGCCAAATTTAGAAAAAAAGTTATATTTCAAATGAAAAAAATATATGCGTTGTTTGTTTTAATAGCTTTTCTCCAGCTGTTTTAATAATTTATATTTCTAAATTCTCAAACAGTTTCAATATCTGTAATGATCATTTGCTCTTTAATGGTTTAGCCAAATTATTCAAGCATGGCATTTTTTAAATTGTTGCACTTCGTGGTAATTCAGTTAAATGTTGATTTCTCATTATTAGGTTTCGTTTATTTTTTATCAACCTAAATGTAAAATACAAGGATTTATGGCAATTAGTTGTACCAAAAAGGGAGTTTATTCAACTCATTTTAATTTTGGGCATTTAGATTCTGGCACAAGTTTCAGAAATTCTATCAAAGAAAATGTTAAAAAGCTGCAATTTGGCCAGCCCAGCAATATAAGTTTGCAATATGTATTCACATTTGTTTATTGTCTACGATACTTTATTTCATTTATGATTCACGTTATGAATCCATATTTTCAACTCTACTAGCATCCAGCTGTTTCGCCCAAAAATACTGACAATAGAAAATCCTTAAAAAGAGAATCTCCCTGTCTTTGAAAAAGGAAAGTTCACTTTTTAGATAGCTATACCATTTAAAAATCATTTCATATCCACTTATGTCCTATCCACAATATCGCATTACCTACTAATATCCTCAAAAATTCTACTTCCCACGCAATTAGCTGAAAAGTTAATAAAGCATTGGCGATTATTCACCAAAATCCGTGCTCCAAGTTATTATTTCAAGTGAATCTCTGTTTATGTGTTAGGTTTGTTTTTGACTTACTGGCGTGTTTGCTAAGTTTTTTTATGTGTTAGAAATGATGCTCAACATTTCCCGCTGTTGAATAACTTCCCAAAAAGTTAACCACAGAATTTCTTGAAATATGCTAATGAAATTTTAAAAAAAACCTATAACTGCATTTGATAGTCGTTTCTCAGAATTAGCAAAATATGATAAAATGTTTGAAATAATGTTAATATGTTTAAACGTGCTGCTAGTTTAAACGCTGAAAGAAGAAAGAAATGTGTGAATGAACACCGGTCATTCCCACCCATCCCCAACGTGAAAATATATGCCCATCTTCTTATACTAATAAAGGGACAAGTGGTAGTCGAGAGATCACGTGACCGTAACTCATCCGGGCGGGCCACTCCTCGAAAAAAAATGGCCGACAAATATACAGGAAACGGTGTAATTTTTTTTTCTCATGAAAGTACATAAATGTTACATATTTGGAAAGAGCTTCGAAAACTGATAATTTTTTCTGCGTACACTTATTCTGTTAATTCAATAGTTTTAGAGATATTTTTATTCTAAAATCACTCACTGCTGAGAAACCAAATCATCTTGTGCAGTGGTGCTGCCATCTGTCGGCAGCGACGGGAATGAAAATTGAAAGGAATTTATTCACTTGAATTTAATACATTTGTAGGCTTTTTTTTTTCTTTTGTGGGGCCCGAAGTACATAAATATGTTACACGGATGGCTTGAGCGTAGCTAGGCGAAGCCCGGCTAGTTTTATAATAAAATAAGCCAAAAACAGTAATAATGATCACTGACTGTCTTCCGTGTCACATATTCCTTTCTGGTAACCATTCTCTTTGACTCGCCTAAGAAAGACCGCTTAGCTGAGTATCGAGCGAGTCACGAGCGGCAGTAGTAAAACTGTCAGCTGGGAACGTAAATGATGAGTGTCTGCCCCACCCTCGCCTCACCTCGCTCAGTAATGTGTGAACGAAGCAGAATGTTCACATTTATTTAAAATATTAAAATGGACTTATAATGTGCTTATAATCTCATTTATTTTTCTTTTATAGACTACGCCCTGATGGTGTTCCTTCTCAGTTTCCCAATCTTCCAGGGCATAATTCCTCAAGCAAATTGACTAGAGAAATTTGAAAAGACAAAAAAGCGTAAATTGAACAAGAATTAATAGCAAGAGCACTTAAAGATAGCTGGGAATCTAAAAGACTGTACGAGGAATCTAGAACTTTTGGGTCAATTAAGGAACTTGTTGAATGCTGCAAAGTCATCGATAAAAAATGGACTGTTATTGAGTGTGCATCATCAGTAATGATAATTTTTGTAACTCCTCAACCTGCACCAAAAATTAAATATTCAGTGATTATTGATTCAAAATTGGATATTAGGGTATATAATGGGGACTTGGAGCTAAGTAAGCTAAATAAATTTTCTTTTCCTTGTTGCATTAATAATATAAATGAGTTAAATGACATTTTAGATGCATTCTGTAAATTAGATAGTAAAAATGTAGAAAATCCTATTATTTGTAGCATTATTGATGTGTTACAGTCATTGGAATTTGTGATGATATTAATAAGGATATGGTAAAATTTTTAACTGAGCAAATTTCATTTCTTTGTGATAATAAGCATGCATTTAGATATTCACCTGAAACATTAATTTTCGCAACTTTATTATATACTATAGCTTCACAAGCTTATCGCTTTATAAGGAAGTCCAATACTATAAATCTTCCACAACAAAATACCATCCAACGCCTGTCTACTACCTTTAATTTAAATCCTTCTAAAGAACAAACGGATTGTAATTTTTTGCAATATATTGGGAAAAAAATTTTCACTCTTCAAGATTGTGATAAATTTGTAATATTAATGTTACATGAGATTCATTTAAACGAGTATGTTGAATACAAAGGAGGTAACATTGTAGGTATAAGTTATAATACTAGTTCTTGTGCTTCAAGTGCTCATGTTTTTATCATTAGAAGTGTTCTATCAAAATTTAAAGATGTTGTGCATGTTTTACCAGTTAAAACAGTGACAGGTGAAGATTTACATGTGTTTCTTAGAAATGTAATTGTTGGTTTAGAAGAAATAGGTTTTAATGGTTTATGTGTTATTGCAGACTAGCCGGGCTTCGCCTAGCTACGCTCAAGCCATCCGTCCACCAAATGAAGTTTGAAAAATTTTACACATAATTAAAAATTTCTGTGATTCGCGCTGTGAACGATTCACGCTTTATTTTCGGATATTTATCGGATAGCGGTGGAGTCTCCTTTTAGAATTAAAATATATGTAAAATTGGCATCTTATGATTGACAATCTAATGAGAGTTCATTCGACTTCCTGCAAATATCCCCCCCCCCGTGAGATATCAAACATTCCGTTGCCATCATACGATTGTGTGAAGTTCGTCACGGTAGGAAAAATACCGAAAATTATATGAAAAGAGGTTTAAAATTAATAAATTGCTGATTCCCACACCACGCTAGGCGTACAGCAAAGGCGCCTTATCCTCCTTTTACGATGTTTGCAAGGCGAGGATACCCCAGTAGGGATATTTTTCCTTGAAAAAAAAATCGTATAATTTTATAATGGATTCTGGAGCATAAAAAATGCGCTCTGATACGCTGAGGCTAATAATAATACAAATAATTATATAAAATGTACTAAGTGATGCATGATTGCATGCAACTAAAAAAGAAAAATTTGTTATTCGTATGAACACCCACCACCACCTGGTATAATATGAGCATACCTGCATTAGAAAAAGATAAATTTTTATGTGCCAGTCTGGAATTGAATTGTAACAGAACAGCATTAACCTCTTGAGACTCGAGGAAAATAAAATTTGAATGTTTTCATAATTATAGTTTATTAAAACGAATGGGCATTTAAAAGCTTGTTTTTCAAGAAATTAATAAATTTAAATTTTTAATTTTTGCAGGGGAGCACATCCATTTTATTGGATGTTGAGGTCATAAACACGATAAATAATGACAAACCCGCACAAAAACATTTAAACAAAAAACTTTATTTAGGTAAACTAATAAACTTTTTAAAAATTAATACTAAGTTAATTATTGAAATTTAAACTAAAATTTACATAAAAAGTTAATTATTGAATTTTAAAAGTGTATTACTAATAGTTAATAGCAGTTAATTACTTATCAATTTACATTAAGAAACATGAAAAACTTTAAAACAATTTCTTTCGGCAGTAATACGCAAAAAAAATTTTGCAAAATGTATCACTAAAAGCTTGAAATAAAAAATGTCAAATAGTGAAATAATTGTTCATCAAAATGAATTTAAACACCAATACCAGTATAAATAACATAAAAAAAGCATGTGAAATGTTATACGCATGAATAAAAAGAAAGGCCAATATTAAAAAATAAAAATCTGTAATTAAAGACCACAGAATTCAGCTAGATTTAGGCTTTCATCATTGGACCAAAAAAACATGAAATGTAATACGCACGCACTCGCACGCGTGCGTACTTAGCCCTCAGAATTCACCTAGATTTAGCCTTTCATCATTGGACCCCAAAAAAGCTGAAATAGGAAGGCATGCATGCGTGCTTTAGTTGGTTAGCTATCATGCGTCAGTTAGCTGCTGTCAAATTTAGATTTGAATTAAAATTTTTATTGAAAAGTCAGTAACATGCAGCATGCATTAGTTAGTTAGAAACATGCATGCATGCATTAGTCAGTTAGTAACATACATTCATGCATTAGTAAGTAACATGCATGCATGCATTCATGCATTAGTTAGTTAGTTAGATACATGCATGCATGCATGCATTAGTGAGTTAGTCAGTTAGTTACTGAAGAAAATGACTGGTATTATTACCAAAAGCACCATATGAACTAGAGCCTAATTCCTTTAAAATGGAACAAAATGAGTAACTCCAGTTAACCATGTAAACCACTATTGTTACAGAATCATCAAAATGTGAGAATAGAGTTTAAAGCAGCCAAAACTGCAATTATGTCGGACGCAGGTACTCCGCCTAAACTACAAATTGCTTTAGGTAATAACACCAGTCATTTTCTTCAGTGGCGTTGTGTTGTTTGATAACTTTTTATTAGAACATTCATTCATATTTTTTGTTTGTTTATAGCAGTTACTTTATATGTGGTATTTAGTGCAATTAACATGTGTTTGATTTGATCAGTATCAGACTTAATTTTTTGACTGTTGCGAAGCTGGTTGTTTGTATATTCCTATTCCATCTTATAGTGAGACTAAATTTTATAACACTATAGATTTTATAATATATTTTTAAGTATTGTATTTGTTATGTGATTTTTATACTATGTACCATAATAAATACTTACTTAAAGTTGGATTGATTATATGTTTTTGTAAATCCATTAAACCTAAATATGTATTAGTAATATAGAATAAATAACACAGTATAAATAAGATAGATAAATAAGCATGTGAAATGGTATACACCCAAATAATAAAAAAAAATCCAATACAAAAATATATAAATTTCTAATTAACTCCTCAGAATTCAGCTAGATTTAACCTTTCATCTTTGGAGCAAAAGAAGCTGAAAAGTAAAACATAAAATATATACATTTATAATAAACCACTAAAAGCTGAAAAGGAAAAAATGTCAAATTGTCTCTTGGAAAGTAAACAGTTTTAAACAGTAAAGCTGAAAAGTAAAAATGTCATTTTGTCGAATGTTTGTTAAACAAAATTGATTAAAAAAGTAAACACAGAATAAATAACATTTAAAAAAAACATGTGAAATGTTATACACATCTCAGAATTTTAGTAGATTCAGCTTTTCATTATTCTATCACTAAAAGTTTAAAAGTAAAAATGTCAAATTGTCTAATGTTTGTTAACAAAAATCGATTTAAAAACTAAACACAATATAAATAACATAGATTTAATAACAGTATAAATATCATAAAATATATACATTTATAATAAATCACTAAAAGCTTAAAAGTAAAAGGCCTTGGATGGGAGGGAAGTTAAACTGCTGCGATTTAAGAGTTTTGACAAACCGCCATAAAGTATTTTCTTGGGGGGAAAGGTTTTGAATAGATTCGGACCAATTTTGTTATTTAAACTTCCGGTTGTCACGGCGGACGCGTGCACGTAGGTAATAGTAATTTTGACGATGCGCATGGGAACGGGTAAATTGAAAAAGTTTACGTGCCGCATTACCGTCTTTAATGAGGTTAATAATTTGGATAGGAAAATTATGAAACCGAGGTTTCTTAAGAGTATGAGTGGACCTAATTTTGGCGCTAATGATAGTATTACTAATATTTTTGGTGGTTCTCTCAATGTCCTCTTTGTTTCGGAGAGTGGGGTAGAAAAGGTGGGGGCGTTTTAGAATTTCTTCGAATTGATCCCAGTTAGTATAGGTGGGTGGGTTGGGATTTAGGATATCGATCTGTGTGTTAAAAGGAATGAGGACAGGGAGGTGGTCAGAATCAAAAATATCAAGGGTATGTATAGTGAAAGGGTAGGGAATATTTTTAATAAGTGCAAGGTCGATCGTAGATGAGCCATTATTATAAAAATGCCTATGGGAAGGAGGTATAAGAAGTGTAATGTTTGTATTGTCAGAAAGGTATTTTTGAAGAGTCCTACAAGAAGGATTAATATTATGGCAATTCCATGCAGTTTGGTGTGCATTTAAATCGCCAGCAACCATTTCAGAAATTATTAGAATTAAAAATTTTGGAAGAATCGGATACCAGAGATTTTTTACTGGGGGCGTGGGGGATATAGACGGAAGAGATTAATAGTTTCGTATTTCTAGCAAGCATTATGATGTTAGAAGTGTTTTCTGCCCTCGTAGTATTAATATTTTTAAAGGGGAAATGTTTTAGATCTCTGCGAACATAGATAGCAGTCCCACCACCCGGATACGAATGAGAATTTGGCAGGGGAGGGCGGTTGTTTCGAAACAGGGTATAATTGGAAATATTATATCGCCAAGGCGAGGAAAATTTTGTTTCTTGAATAATAGCGAGGCTAATATTGGAATTTTCCAGGAAGTCTCTAAACTCGTTAATTTTATTAGAAAGGCTGTTGGCATTCCAGAACAATACCCGAAGTGAGGAAAGCGATGATGCACTATGTATGGTCGGAGGAGGGGTTTAAGTATTCTGCTAGAATATCAAGAATATTTAGAAGCATTTGATAGGGATCTTTCCTATTTTCTTTCAATGCATTAGAGATGGATTTAAAAAGTTCTATAATTTACTAAGATTAAATTCCGAGATTAGTTCTTTGATATCTTTAATAGTTTTTAAAAATATCACCGAAAGTAGTGGTTGACTAAGGGCCTGTTCACATAGTAGTCCGTTGCGTTGCGTTAAGGAAAAGATGACGTGAAGACGAAAATAAACCAATCATAGGCCTCCAAACGATTAGGAATGAAATTTTTAACGCCTATGATTGGTTTATTTTCGTCTCAACGTCATCTTTCCCTTAACGCTACGCAACGGACTCCTATGTGAACAGGACCTTACTCTCAGAGAAGGGTGTGTCAGTAGGAGTTTCTTTTGTATTATTGTTAAGTGAGGGCGTGACATCAGTTTCTTGACAAGGGATACTGTTACTTTCTTTTTGAATTTGCCTGAGCTGCGGGTATTTTTAATTTTATATTGGGATATTCCTTATTTTTTTATGTAGACGCGTGCGGGTGATCCCGGCATCTTGAGAAACTTCCTTGGATGTTGACGCAACATTGATATTTTTAGAGGTAAATTTTTTTGAGTTTAGTGGCACTTTCCATGCCGAAGCTTTATGTGGTTTAGAAGGAATAAATTGGTGTCTGTATAATTTTACAATTATTTTCTAGCGGATTCTTACTGGAAAATTTATCCGTAGGTAGGATAATTTTAACCGTTACTTTTTTATTATTTTTATCTTTATTTTTAGGGTTAGAGGGACAGCCACCGTAGTTAGCTGTATGATTTCCGTTACACTTTGCACATTTTGTGCAGGCATCAGTTTTTTGAAGACTGCATTCGTTGCTAGAATGACCCTCTCCGCATATTAACGCATCTGGGGAAGAGCTTACAGGTGATAGAAGAATGCCCGAACATTTGGCACCGATAGCATTGGCTTACACCCGTTTGCTTATAGTGCTCAAATGTAACTTATAGGAAATTTATAGTTTTAATTTGCAGTAAGTTATCAATATTAGGGGAAGGCCGAATAGAAATAATAAAAAGGAACATAGGCTTTTTAGTTTTACGATTTGTTGAATATGCAATGTTTATCGGCTCCAAACCGACTTTTCCGTTAGCGTCTTCGATGTCGTCAGTATTGGTACAAGAGGGAAGTCCCCTTAGCACATATTTGCGGGGGCGTTCGGAATGGGATTTTAAGCCCACCTACGTATTTTTGAATTTTCCTGTAAGAATCAGCAATACCGATATTGATTTTTATAAGAGTGCCGGACAGAGCAGCGTCAACAACCGTGCCAAGTTTGTTAATATCATGTAGCATAGTAGGCCAGTTTGCATTTATTTCGAAGAAAACTTGAGATTTATATTTTCGTACAGGTGGAGGATAATCGCCATCGGCTTCCGTATTTGATGTATCCATAACTTCGCTGTTAGCAACAAATGGCTCCGTGGCGGGAAAATCATTTAAGTTAGTTTCATTTTCGAGAAGTTCGAATTGAATTTTCGTTGCCCTGCTAAGCGTGCATAGTTCGTCATCATTAAGTTTGCGTTTCTTAAGTAGAAGTACGCATAATTGTTTGTGGATCATTAACACGCGCAATACAAATACTAAGATCTTGTAGATTTTTATTTAATTCAACATTATGCTGTTTATGATATGTGTTAAAAAGAATAATTCTAAGAAAAATATTAATATCACTACATCTACTGCTGAGCAATATATGTAACTGAGCACAAAAGCTACTTACAGAAGGATCATCAGGGCTTTTGTCGATGGCATTCTTGGCGAATTTCAGGAACCCATGTGTGGTGTCATAAAATTCCTATTCTTGTGGGTAAGTTGCACTAATAGATGTTCAGAAGTTCGGAGATTGTTGGAATAATCTGAGGCAAGGGAGTAGCAGCGACCGAGGGGTCTGGAGAAGTCTCGTGTATGGTGTTATAAAATTCCCATTCTTGAGGGCAGTTGCACTCATAGAAGTTCAGAAGTTTGGTGTTTGATGGAATAATCTGAGGAAAGGGGCCGGATTCCGGAAGAAATGGCCGGTACTCATTCTAATGAGACATTTCTGACCGAGGGGTCTGGTGAAGTCTCATTAGAATGACTACCGGCCATTTTTTCCGGCATCGCAGATGCGCTCGATGGCACGTGAACAGAATTAGAGCCCTGAGATAGTGCATGGCGGACTTTAAAAGATCTGCCGAGAAGGTAGTGCCTTCGACCAACCTTAGCAGAATTGGAGTTTAGTAGAGGTGTCCCTTGGACTGTCGGCTTTATCTCCTGTAAGCAAGATATTTGTAATTACGATGGGAGTGCTCAGTAGATAAAATTTAAGAGGAAATAAGTATTAAGATGAGAATTACGAGTGAAAAAATTTTAAAAATATATAAATAAATAAATAAATAAAACATTAAAGTAGGAAAACAACTAAAAAGTTAATTTTAAAAGAGAAAAATAATTACAAGTTACAAGGACGGTGCTTACACATGAGAAAAACAAAAGTGAATAAAATTGAATAAAGAATTCTGATCCACGGAAAAAAATAATATAATAAAAGAGTAAGAAGCCCAGGAAAGCAGGAGTTATCAGAGTGCAAAAAATAATTTTTTTGAGTTTTGTAAGTTTTTTCAATTTTTTTAGTATTTTTATAGGTTTTAAGAAAATTTTTTCGAGGTCAGAAGAACTGCAATTTAAAAAAAAGGGGCCCTCAGGACCATACACTTCAAAATGAATTAATTATGGCGTACGAATGGGGACAGCTAAATGTAGCAAAAGTATTGGAATAAGAGACACCGGCTGGGATGGAACCCACAACGTGAGTGATTCCATGCAAGTGCGAAGGCGCTGTGCTATGATTGGCACGCGAGAAAAAAAGAAGATGCGATTTGTAGCACGGTAGGAAATTTAATGTTAGCATTTGAGGAGGCACGCCCGTGGGCGCTTACGATTATCTCTAATTGAGTAATCTTAATCTGGGAGTACCATAATTATTTCATTTGGAAGGTTGGGCACGTTGTCATAAAATCTCTTGGAGATTTTGTGCGCTTGTTGAGTGAAAGATAAAGTGCCGAGATCTCTCCTAACAGTCAAATATGACATGTAGCGAAAAGCTCGGCGAATTCGCCTGAGAGATCTGTTTTGGAATTTTTCCAGTTTATTAATGTGGCTATTTGCAGCAGAAAACCACACAGGGATAGCGTAGAGGGCAATGGGTAGGATACACTGTTTAAAAAGGAGGGCCTTGTTCTTCATGCTAAGGTGCCAACCATAGATGAGACTTCGTTTTGCATTACCGCAGCATTGCATTTACTGACAGTATTATTATCATGAGCGTTCCAAGTTAACTTGCGATCTAGGTTTACGCCAAGATACTTGACAGTGCTTTCCCATTCGAGTGGGGAGTTATGAAGATAGAGACGAGCAGGATTGAGATAGCTATTACTAAAATAGATCGCGTGACACTTCGAGGGACAGATTTTAATTTTCCAGCACTGAAACCAATTCTCTAAAGTGTCTATATGACGCTGAATTTGAATAGTCAGGTAGTTGATATTGTTAGCAGTGGAAAGAATAGCAGTATCGTCCGCATAAAGAGCAAGAAGAGTATTATCTCCTCTTGGAATTGAATTTATATAGATGTTAAACAGGGTAGGTCCTAAAATCGAACCCTGTAAAATTCCACAGGTAATAAAATTACTCCGGGACATTTCCTTATGAATGCGGACGGTGAAATTTCGACTAAGGAGATAGTTATTGATAAAATGAATAAGACTGTCTAGCATGTGAATTTGGATTAGCTTAAAAATCAGTCCCGGACGCCAGACTTTATCAAACGCGCATTTGATATCAAGGAAGAGAGCAGCGGTAGGTGCCTTCGATCACAAACCTGAATTACAGACATGTCTAAAAAATTCATAAACATTATCTAGTGAGGAATTCTATAAATAATTTATTTATTCATATATGAACTCATAAATATTTACGTAGAAATATACATTAATTTTTGAGTTTAAATATTGGTTTGTTTCAAACAAATAACTGTAGTATTTGTTGTCTCTTCATCAGAAAACGCGATAAATAAAAACGTGTCATGAACGGTTGGTTTAAAATAAAAATGCAGATTTTTCATCTTTGAAGGCAGGACTGGAGTTACCTAACTCTCGCGTCACAGCCAATGGGGTTTGTACAAGCAAATATACAACAAGTATTTAAGATGTACGTATTTTTTCAGCGAGTGTTGTGATGTTTAAGCAGTAACCATAAAGCTACAGAAGGAGTGTAAGCTTCAATGGGGAATTCCTCGAAAAATGGACCGGTTAATGTCGCTCACCGGCAGATGGCGCAACAACTTCTACTGGTTCGCATTTTTCATTGAGTTATATGGCCACGTGTTTTAGAAAATTGTTTTACAAATTTTTAAATTTATTCTGTGCACAGATATGCCAACATTTTTTTTCACCTGGTTGTTCCAGTGGCCAGATTTCACTATAAATTATGTTGCTGGTTATGTTGTTAAGAGGATCAGTACATTTTCTAAATGTGACCAATACATTGGAAACTTACCATTATAAACAGCAATACTGATCAAAATAAATTAATTTTTTTAAAAGTAAAGGTTTTTTATTATACCCTTCAGAATTGTTTTTAAAAGTAATTAATATTCTAAAAATTGCAATAATCAAAACTCTAAATTTTAACAAACTAAATAATAAATTATTTTTTTAAGTGATAAAAGAAATTTATACTGGTCCTCTTTTGCCAGAAATAGGTTGCTATGAGCAACATAACATTAATTTAATTCAAAATGTTGTCAACTTTTTTCTGATTTCGCGCATGCATTTTATATGCAAACAAGAAAATAAAAATTCTCAACTCTGTGTTAAAGTTGAAAAATTAAGAAAACAGTCAAAATTATAATTTATTATTAAATTTAAGCTTTTATTTTATATTACTTTTGAACTGAATATCAATGAATAATGTTATAAATATCTATAAAATCTGTCATGTATAATTTTTGTTCACATTTATCTATAGTAAATAGTATATCAAGCATCAATTTTATATTTTATAATAATGTATTAATAGTGTATGTTGCTAGTTTCAATTCTTTATAATTATGAAATACTTTTCTTATATTCAACATATTTTGTGGTTATGGCAATTAAGTACACGTCTGAGCTAAAGCCATCATTATTTTTTAAATTGTTCACAGAAATAAAATATTTCCACTATGAAAACTTCATAAAACTGGTGAATAAGCTGAAACCTTAATATAGAATTTAATTACTGTTAAGTTAGTTTTGATAAGTAAATAAGTTTTCGTTGTATGATAAAAAATGTTGTCACTATAAATGCTTATGCAAAATCTGTTGTGTATAATTAAAAAAAATAATATTTTCCGATCTTTTTACTGTGAGTACAATAAAACCCATACTTTGTGTAACTAGCTCGCTGTAGAAAATAATGGTTCATTATTTACTCATTTCCCTTAAGGGGAGTGTTCACTTTTACGTAACTTTAAAAGTTTCATTTTTAGACCTAAGTTCGATTGTATGTACTACTCATGATTTTTGCTTCATTTACATGAAATTGTTTGAGTAACTGCCTATAATACTGTTTATTATAGATGCAATTTTTCAAGGTAATTAATAAAAATGAGTTTTTAAGCATAAAAAGTGAATAATTTTTTTTAAAATCGAGCATTTTGCAGTCAACTACTGTGCGCATTCTGTCAAAATAAATTATTGAGGTACATTAATAATTTTTTACTGTATGTGATTACAATACTTCAGGCAACAATATCCAGAAACATTATTCTAAAATATATTAAAACATTTTAGTACATGCTATTTTTAATTAGAAATTTCAAAAATGACTGAGTAAAAGCTTATAAAAAAATTCTTAAAAAAAAGTAAAATATATTAAGGTACAAAAATTTTGGTGGATTTTGTTGACTAAAGTGTTGTAATCACATATAGTAAGCAATTGTTAATGTATCTTAATAATTTATTTTGATAGAATGCGCACAGTAGTTGACTGCAAAATGCTCGATTTTAAAAAAATATTCACTTTTTATGCATGAAAAATCATTTTTTTTTATTAATTACCTTGAAATATTGCATATATAATAAACAGTATAATAGACAGTTACTCAAAAAATTTCATGTAAATCAAGCACAAATCATGAGTAGTAGATACGATCCAGCATAGGTTTAAAAATGATACTTTTAAGGGTACGTAGTGACCACTCCCATTTTAAGGAGGGAGATCACCTTAAACCCTTCAAAACACTCAATTTTTTATTATGATTTAATTTTGAAGAATGGAATATAAGGAATGTTATGAAAAAAATTTAAGTCGATACGACAATTAGAACCGATTTTATGGCCAAATGTTTAAAGCTAATAGTAAAGGAATTTATAGAAAATTTAAACTTTAAATTGCTTTTTCTAAAAACTGTTATTTTGAAAGTTGTGCCCACTATTTCTTCAAAACTAATCATCACAAATTCCTAAAAAATTTTTGTATACATGTATATCTTGCATGTTTCTACAATTTCTATCTAAATTTAGGTATTTTTTTGCAGAAATGATTTTTTTTTAATTTATATTTTTTTTGTACATTACAATACATTTGACTGAAAAAATATTTTTATGTGAAATATGGTAACTCTTTTAGGTGTAGATTAAATCATAACCTATGGATAATATATATATACAAATAATTTAATATATATCTCTTATATGTTTTAAAAAAATCTGCACATTGCATTGATCTAAGATTTACTATTCTTAAAACATTTTTTTCTTAAAATAATTTCTAATAATGTCCCAACAATTCTGTTTTTTTTTTTCTAATAGATAAAACTTTGTACAATTCAATTTTAAAAATTGGTTTAAATTAATTACAAATTAACTGTTTAACAACACATTAAGCTTGGTAGTAAAATCAGTGTATTTTTGTGCATGCAAAGGTGATCTCCCCCTTAACAATTTGAATGAAGTTTAGCAAAAAAGGCAGTTCAAATAAACATTTTGAATGAAGATAAAAAAATTGTTAAGTTGAATATATAAATTCATATTAAAAATGCACTTTAAAAAAAACTTATTTCTTTTAAAAATACGAAAAATCCATATTAAAGCGTATGGTTTCTGTGTTATAGCGGCAACAGTACAGGCGCGCGCCTCATCTAGTGCTGGCGACCAAATCAGAGACATATTTTTAACACTGGGCTTCCCTTCCTTCTTTAGCTTCATGATATGTGCAAACGTGCTGTCCTGATCCACTACTATCCAAAGGGATCCATCCGGTTTCCTCATCCGTCGTAACAGTCATAGGCGTAGCAACGGGAGGGCCCAACTTAATTTGAAATAAATTAAAACGTTAATGGAAGTTCAGTTAAAATCGGAAAATTGTAGAAATCTTTTAAGAAAGTTTGTGAATTTTTAGGTGAGTCTTTATAGATTCATTTTTATAATTTAATTTATGAAATGCTGATCACGTGGTTTCTTTTCTTTTTGTAGTACTTTAAATTAATTTTGTGTCACGTGAATAAAAACGAAAGAAATTGACAAAAAAAAATATTTAGATACAGTAAAAGATAAAATTTAACCACTAGACTAATAGAGGTGGAAGCATTTTAAGAATTTAATTCAAATTAGTTTATATTTTATGGATATTATACATACAAATTAATTGCATACGTATTTAATTTGAATATTTTCTTCTACATTATTTTGTCTATAAAAATATCCGTTACGATTTTTTTATAAATATATATTTTTTTGGCATTAATTGCATACATTCATTATTTAATTTGATTGTACTCCGTGGCGAAGCACGGTATTTAGCTAGTTTCAAATAAATCAATCTGAAAAAAAAAGGACCGAGAACTTGCCTCATACCGAAAAAGAAATTTGAACGTGTAGGGTTGCCGAAGAGTGTTATTTATTTTCTCTCCGCACATGCGCCATAAGCACTCGAACTCGAGGTGTTAGGTTTACCACAATTAGTTTATTATCACTTGCGTCAATAAAAGGCAATATTTTTACGGCCCTTCGAAACGGAGTAGTACCGAAATATGCATGATTGCTGTCCCTAAAACAGCGCTGTCACATATATGCAGGTTTAAAATTCTTGTAGAACCACAGTAAAATAATTGGTGAGAATATCTTAAAGGAAGTAAAAAAAGGTACAGAACAACGAATGCAAAATAACTAAAATGTGGCAGTTAATTGACATGACATTTTCAGCAAAAATTCACCAAACAAGGGGAACTCGCAAGCAGGAGATATTTTTAAACTACTTAGCGCTATCTATACAGCATATACCATCTTGAATTTAAATATCCGTTTTATTGGACATTTTTATTTAATCAAGCCTCAAAGATGATTCCTGTCGGAGTCTCCACTAGATGATCTATATATAATCAATAAAATTCTAATCTATTATAATTTTTTAGTAGTTTGGTAACAATTTTGGAAAGGTAGAAGTTTGAATTAATTCAGACAGTGAATGCCTTTGCAGATATGATATTTAATGTTAATATTATTGAATATATTTACTTTACGCGCTATATTTAAGTTTAATGCTGCCATTGAGAATCTAAATATCCGTTTTACGGGATATTCTAATTTAACATCGATAACATTTGGTATCGTTTGACCAGTAAAGTAAACTGATCTATATATTAAATATATTCATAATCTATAATAATGTTTTGGTAGTTTAAGAACAATTAAAAAAAATAGAGGTTTGAATTAATTCAGACAGTAAATATCTTACCAGATATGACATTTAATATAAATATATTGCTTTTGGTGAATTCTTGGGATTAATCTTGAGAATAATCGTAAAATACTTTACAAATGTCTAATGGTGCAAGGACGTGATGATGATTTTCACACTATACTTTAATTTTATTTTCAGGAAATTTCAGAAATGTTTTGTTAATATTACTTCTTGGTACTACTATCGGAAATTTCAATAATAGCACGTTTTTAAATTTATTTCATTTACACTTAAATACAAGATATCAAATGTAAAATTGTAAAGAAATGACGTTTTTCAAAAATTGGAATAATTCATCTGTACATAAACCCGGGGAAACGTTTAATTAAAGATAAATTTAATCAATTACTGCTAGGAGTCTTTGGATTGGGTTTTATTTTTCTTTAACATATGAGAAATAGACTTGAATAACTTTATAATATCGGTTATATTGAATTCCCAATTCATTTCTTTTATAGTTTTTTAAATATGTTTGACATATCAGCGAACGTATACGACATAACACTGGTGGAAAAGTGGGCGTGTCAATTGGAGGGAAGTTGTCACTACTAAATGGGAAGGGGTAGCTGAAGAATTCTTTTTTCGGGGTCAATTTTGTTGGTTATGTGGAATTTTCTAACACGGATAGGAAGGTGGGGATGAATGGCGTTATCTGTGAGCAAAATAGGGAACCTCATTTGATTTGCCAAAGGGAAGGTTTTATTTACGAGATCCAAGGGTTACCTCATAAATTGGGGGTTACAAAATTTGCCTGAAGATGAAAATTACAAAGGAAACTAGTTTCTTAAAGAGAAGGGTCAACCAATTTTCACCCAATTGCACAGGGCTTTAATTTAGAATAAAAATAAATTCTGAAATGTGCCGAGAGGCGTGGCCTAATAGCTAGAATTTCGATAATCCTAATCATATGCAGTCGCTACCTCCTAAGCTTTTTAGACACAAGTGCGATCGCCGAACTAGCAATGGCGATCGGGGCTAGGATCGGCTAACTAGGATCCATGAAGCTACAGAGCTCTGTAGCTTCATGCTAGGATCATACGCATGATATATCGTAGAACAGGACGGACTCGAGGATTTTTGTGAAACAGGCCGTTTCTGACATAAAATGAAGCATTGAGAATTAGTTTTTAGGGCATAATTTTGAATGACTTGAAGTCTCCGAAGCTGGTGAATGGAATAATAATAGCAGCCAAATAACTGTCGTATAGTAACAATTTTAGTATGATTGACAGGTGACTATGACTATTAATCAGGGATTTTAAGGGAGCAATTGCAGCCTTCACATTGCGGACGGTGTTGTCTGTTTCAAGGATTCAATTTAGTTTCAAATCTAGGATACCACCTAGGCATGTATAAAAAGTATCCCATGGTATGAGTTGATATTTAATGATAAATTAATTGTAGTACAGGATAGAGAGTTTCTTTCGAGTGTAGAGAACGGCAGCACACTTAGAGGGAAAACTTTGAGAGTGGAATTTGGCTTTTATATATGTAGATAAAACATTGATTAGCTTTTAGAGAATGTTCTTTTTCGGTTGCGTGTATAAAGGATTAAACAATCAACGACATCACTCTAGAGACGAATTCACCAATTTTATTCACATCTAAGCACGAAATTTTAGCAGCTAACTCGCACGGCAATACCAGCATGATAATACTACAGACTGCGACAACAACAACATGTCTCTTGCAGTTAACCTGTCGGTTGCAGTTATATCGGGTAAACACAGTTACCCTCTGACATTACAGTTAATATTTACACATGCAAAACACAAAAATTATAATTATATGATAAATACCAAACATCTTAAAACACTAAATATTTCTTTTCTACTGCATAATAATAAATTAACCAACATCTCAATATTTTAGAATTTCTTCCCTAATTTCGTAAATTTCTTATTACTTTGTAATCGATATGGCCACTCGATTTACTGCCTTTACTGAGTGGATAGGTGCTACCATCTATCGTGCCTAATACCAACTAATTACCTTTTCCGTTACAATCGCTTACTATAAGGAATCTCCTACATTACTCCCTTACCAGTAACTAAGTTACGATACCAAATAAAAATTATGATAGGAGATTAAACACTGAATTATACGTAATACACTTAATGATATAAAATAATATATACAATACAAAAAATTTTAAAAAAACTAATAACAGTTATACACTTTGAGAATTCCATGCTGCTTTTTACATTTATTGACATGTGACCTGAACAGATAATTATGTATAAAACTTATGTTTATATTGATAATTTCTGTAAGTTACTATACACTCACATTACTCACGAGCATATATAATTTAACTTCATGACTCAAATTTTGCTTGCTTTTGCAGGGAACATTAATATCCCTTAACTGAGAATTCTCATTACACCAAATACACATACAAGTTGGTAGATAAAACTCTACTTAATACACAGTTTAAGTTAATAGTTATATAAGTCTCATAATAACAATAATTTAACTGATCATACGATACACAAAACTAAGATAATTCACATTCATCATCTACTGTTGACATTAATCGTATACTGTTATATTTTATTAATCCTATGATGTTCACATTAATCATACACTGTTATATTTTATTACACATACTGTTCACATTACTCATTTACTGTTATCTACATATAAGTTTACCAGAAGGGTTATGTAAATTAAATAAACCTGACCAATTTAGTATGAAAATTCTATACATGCACAATTCATTTTACTTTCAATAACACAAATGTACCATATAACTAAAACAATGCCTAAAAAGTTAGTTTTTCTTATAAAAAAAAAACAAAATTCTTTGACTATAATAGTCGTACTTCAATAGTTTTCATTTTAACTGTACAATGATACACGATTTATAGCATTTAGCTCATAATAATTAAATTTTCCACATATTGTCTACATATACATAAGTCACTAACTGTGTTTTGTACTATGCTGGAGACAAACTTTAAATAAATATGTACATACTAATTCAAAACACCTCTGCATATTTTAAAATCCAATATGAACTGAGATGCTGAACAACAAAAACTAGAGCACATGCTAATACTATAAAATTACAAGAGAGAGAAAAAAAAATAATAACCAATAAATATATACAACATAATATTTTGCAATCATAAAGCAGTTTCGAAACAGTTTACTAAATTAATGAGAAATATATACAACCGTTGGAGTGTTACTACTAAAATCATATTAAAAATTAAAATAACAAATACAAATAGATAATCGTCTAGTATTACAAAAAAACAAAATGAATATTTTGAATGCTTATGCATTAAGTTTGGAACCTGACAGGAAGTTTTATTTTTCTTCCACAACGAGAGTTTGTTGGGAGTTTAACCTCTGGTTTTGGAGCTTGTGATGGTTCATCATCTGGATTATGTGTCACATATGAGGAGTTATCATTAATAACATAGGCTGGTTTAAGCCTATCAACTGATATGTTAACTTTCTTACCTTTTATGCTTACCGAAAAATATTTATCATGCTTCTCTGACACAAGAAATGGACCTTCATATGCTGGTTCAAGTGGTTTTTTAATTCTGTCTACTCTCACAAAAACTTGAGTGCAGGATTGCAAATCCTTATGGACAAAAACTTTTTGTTGAGAGTGATTGGACTTGGCTGGTTTAAGCTGAGCCATCTGCTGTTGCAAATTATGCACAAATGTATCTGGCTCCACTTCACAACTTGGTTTATCAAAAAACTCACCAGGAAGTCTAATATTTGTGCCATAGACCATTTGGGCTATAGAGAAATTAGTATCTTCTCTAATAGCTGCTCTGAGACCTAAAAGCACAGTTGGTAGGGTCTCAGTCCACTTGACAGAGTTATGAGCCTTTATGGCTGTTTTCAAAGTTCTGTGAAAACGTTCAATTTTCCCGTTGCACTGAGGGTGATAAGGCGATGAAGAAAGAATTTTTGCACCACAGATACTTGCTACATTGCTAAGCAATTGGGACCTAAATTGTCGGCCTTGGTCAGTAACAATTCTAGTAGGCGTTCCAAACCGGCATACCCAATGTTCATAGAAAGCTTTGCTTACCAATTCAGCAGTTATATCTTCAAGTGGGATTACTTCTGTCCAACATGAGAACCTATCAATGCATGTTAGACAGTACCTCTTTCCATTTGAAGGGGGCATAGGTCCAATTAGATCTATATGCACCACGCTGAATCTTGAATCAGGTTCTTCATAGACTCCAAGCTTCGATTTTGTGTGCCTGTTTACTTTTGCCTTTTGGCAATTAATGCAGGCTTTTGCCCATTCATTCGATTCTTTTTTTATATTCGGCCAAATAAACCTGGCAACCATCTGCTTCACTGTAGATTTAATGCCTGGGTGTGAAAAGCCATGAATTTGATTGAACACCTTTTTTCTATAAACTTTAGGAATATAGGGGCGAATCTTGTTTTGGGAAGTATCACACCATAAGGTGTTTCCAGATGGGAGTACCGACTGTTTCAACACTAAAGAGGTGTTGTTGCACAATTCTTGTAGCTCATCATCATTCTTTTGGGCCTTTGCAATTTCTTCATAATCGATCACTGCTACTTCTTCAATTCTGGAGAGAGTGTCAGCCACAATGTTGTTTTCTCCACTGATGTGCTGGATATTGGTCGTGAACTGCGAGATGTATTGCAGTTGGCGCAATTGCCTTGGAGAAGCTTTCTCATTCTTTTGCACAAATGCAAAGATAAGGGGCTTGTGATCTGTGAAGATCTCAAAGTCTCTTCCCTCTAACATATATTTAAATTGCTTAACAGAGAGGTAGATACCCAACAACTCACGATCATACGTACTGTATGCTCTCTGTGTCTCATTTAACTTTTTGGAATAGAATGCAATGGGTTTCCAGCTTCCAGCTTCATACTGCTGTAGTACAGACCCTATTGCCCAATCTGATGCATCAGTGTGCAAGGATAATTGACAGTCAGGTTGGGGAAAAGTAAGCAGAGCTGTATTTGCTAAATCGGTTTTGCACTTTTCAAATTGCCTGATGGCTTCTTCTGTCCATGGGACTTTACGCCTATCCTTCTTTCTCGCTCCTGTCAGCATATCATGTAAAAGGGCTTGGGTTTCAGCTGCATTCTTTAAATATCGGCGGTAAAAATTTACCATACCCAAGAAGGTTCGCAACTCATGAATTGTTGCTGGCAACTTGAAATCTAAAATAGCCTCGACTTTTTCTGGGAGGGGACTTGAGCCTTCAGATGTAATGTGATGGCCAAGAAAATCAATTTCCTTGACTCCAAAAACCGACTTGGCTACATTGATGCATAGGCCATATTGGTTGAGTCTCTCAAATACTAGCCTGAGGTGTATCTTATGTTCCTCCTCTGACGATGAGGCAATTAAAACGTCGTCTAAGAAAGGAAATAAAAATTCCAGTCCTTGGAACACCTCGTGCACAAACCTCTGAAATGTTGATGGGGCATTCCGTAGGCCGAAGCTCATGACATTAAATTCGTAGAGGCCAAATGGTGTTATGATGGCTGTTTTCGGTCTGTCTACCTCTGCAATAGGAATCTGATAGTAGGCCTTGAACAGGTCCAGTTTTGAGAAGATGGTTTTTCCACCTAAGATTAGGTGAAAGTCTTCAATGCGGGCAATGGGATACCTGTCTGGTATCGTCTGCTCGTTAAGGCGTCTATAATCTCCACAAGCTCTTAGGGTGCCATCTTTTTTCGGAACTAGATGCAAAGGACTAGCCCACTGGGACTTTGAAGGTCTAATTATACCATTTTCTAGCATAAATTGAAACTCTTGTTTGGCCAAACTAAGCTTTTTCTCATCCAGTTGTCTGGCACGAGAATAAACTGGCTGCCCTTTTGTTGATATGAAATGCTGTACATTATGCTTGACATTTTTGGTAAATAACGAGGGCTTAGTTATGTTTGGGAATTTACGGAGTAGCTCTGAAAATTTAACAGTATTGGTCAGAGTACTTATACTGTAATTCTCAGTAATAGACATTATGTCGCTACGTACCGATAAATTCGTTAGCCCATCAATTAATTTTTTTCTATGCATATCAATTATTAACTGGTACTTATTCAAAAAATCAGCACCTATGATGCCTTTGCTCACCTTGGCTACGATGAAGGGCCACTGAAATGGTCTTCTCAAACCTAAGTCCAAGGTGAGAACTTTCACACCAAATGTTGGGATTTCTGTTCCATTTGCCGCATACAGTTTATAGGTTGATGATACTTTAGCACTGGAGTCTGCCGGAATGAGGGATACATCAGCACCACTGTCGATCAGAAATTTAATTCTGGACGTCTTGTCCGTCACAAAAAGTCTTAAGTTGCGACAATCTCGTTGGGCAGCAGAGCTTGCCGCTGACTCTACTGCATCTCCTGGTTTCCCGGATGCTTCCAGCTGCATGGGGGTTTACACTTTTCCGGGTAGCACTTCGCGCCGAAAGTAAAGTGATAATAGCACAGGTTTCCATTTGGATCAAAGCGTTTTCGTGATCTGGATCTGCTCCTGCGTCTGTCACGGCGAGGACCTGGGCTGCGACTGCGGGACTGGACACTGAGGCTGGCAATCTGGTGTTCCAGCGCCGATATTTTGTTCAGCAATGCCTCGTAGTGTGCTGGCTGGAGGGGTGATGATGCTGCTGCTCCTGCGGCTTTTCCAACACTGGCTAACTCCCATTGAGGGTTCATTTCCCTTATTCTGTCAGCCATGGCTGCTAGCTTTTCCGTCGATTCGTCGCTGACGATCAACACGTTTTTAATGGAGTCTGGAATTTCTTCTAACCACAATGTTCGCAGCACTTTGTCGGATATATCGCTGCCTGCGAGAGATCGCATTTTTCGGAGGAGTTGGCTGGGCATCATATCGCCGAGCTCTAGTCCAGTGAG
The DNA here is from genome assembly GCA_907164885.2 of Dolomedes plantarius. Taxonomy (NCBI): domain Eukaryota; kingdom Metazoa; phylum Arthropoda; class Arachnida; order Araneae; family Dolomedidae; genus Dolomedes; species Dolomedes plantarius. The sequence continues at coordinate 115,786,041 of OU015499.1, read as the reverse complement.
AAGGCGTTTTATTCTTCGGTTCTCGCTCTCCTTAAATGTACTCAAGAGCCTCTCTTTCGCATCGGAGTACTTCGTCTTGGAATCCGCTTTCGTGATATCCCATATATTTTCTATGAAACGAGATTCTAATTGAGCGACCAAATAATTAAATTTCGTGTCCTCAGACGTTATTCCACAGATCTGGAACTGAGCTTCAACTTGATAAAACCACATTTCGGGTTTATCCACCCAAAATGGAGGGATCTTGATGCTGACCGCTTCCACGTGCGTCTCTGCCGAATCGGGCATCTTTTCTTATTTACGTTAAAAAGTCACGGCGTCACCAATTTTAGAGAATGTTCTTTTTCGGTTGCGTGTATAAAGGATTAAACAATCAACGACATCACTCTAGAGACGAATTCACCAATTTTATTCACATCTAAGCACGAAATTTTAGCAGCTAACTCGCACGGCAATACCAGCATGATAATACTACAGACTGCGACAACAACAACAACATGTCTCTTGCAGTTAACCTGTCGGTTGCAGTTATATCGGGTAAACACAGTTACCCTCTGACATTACAGTTAATATTTACACATGCAAAACACAAAAATTATAATTATATGATAAATACCAAACATCTTAAAACACTAAATATTTCTTTTCTACTGCATAATAATAAATTAACCAACATCTCAATATTTTAGAATTTCTTCCCTAATTTCGTAAATTTCTTATTACTTTGTAATCGATATGGCCACTCGATTTACTGCCTTTACTGAGTGGATAGGTGCTACCATCTATCGTGCCTAATACCAACTAATTACCTTTTCCGTTACAATCGCTTACTATTAGGAATCTCCTACAAGCTAAATTCACTTCAATTCAACTGGCTTTAAAACTAACTTTACAAAAGTGATCAAAGAACAAATATTGCACAAACAATTACAGAGAAAATAAAATTTCTATTAATATAAATAATTCATAAAATTGCATAAAACACGGGCGTAAAATTTCAAAATAAGTTACATAAAGAACACTGAAATAAGATTTCTAAAATATGTAATAATATAAATTGTACAAATCATACGTTTTGAATTCCCTATTGATTTCCAAACAGGAAAAAAAAAACTCCAACGGGGAAAATAAATAGCAAAGTTCTAAATTGTTATTTTTTTGTTCTCAAATGGGTTTTGTTTATATAACTGAAAATGTTGATCAAATCTGTTGTTGAGCAATTTTAACAATTTTTTTGGCCAAGAGATGAGCTATCAGCGTGTCAGTAAAAATGTCATTTTAAACTTTTCAAGAAAAAATGGTTATAAAATTTTAAGAATATTCACAATTAATAATTCATTATACATAAACTTTTCAGAACCGGAAAATACGTTGTTTTTTAATTTATATTCTTTTTCGTATTAGGCTGATTAATTAGATCTAATTAACCATTGAAATGTCGCCCAGTGGCTAAGTGGCTAAGGCCTGGCGATCGGGGTTGCGGGTTCGATTACCGCATAAGGCTTGGTTCTATTCTGGGGAACCCGTCAGTCTTCCACCTGCAAAAAGGAACCCGCCTAGAAAGGGGAGCTGCAATCTATCGCCGGTGTCATTGTTCGCTAATCCTTCTGCGAGCGCACCCGTGTATAAAGTGTAACATTTTTATAATTTTGAATGGTTTGTCTTTACATGTAAGGTTTGAATGTTCTAAGGAGTTTCTATTTCTATCCGTGCTCCAAGTTATTATTTCAAGTGAAACTCTGTTTATGTGTTAGGTTTGTTTTTGATTTACTGGCGTGTTTGCTAAGTTTTTTTGTGTGTTAGAAATGATAACGCTCAACATTTTCCGCTGTTAAATAACTTCCCAAAAAGTTAACCACAGAATTTCTTGAAATATGCTAATGAAATAAAAAAAAACCTATAACTGCATTTGATAGTCGTTTCTCAGAATTAGCAAAATATGATAAAATGTTTGAAATAATGTTAATATGTTTAAACATGCTGCTAGTTTAAACGCTGAAAGAAGAAAGAAATGTGTGAATGAACACCGGTCATTCCCACCCATCCCCAACGTGAAAATATATGCCCATCTTCTTATACTAATAAAGAGACAAGTGGAAGTCGAGAGATCACGTGACCGTAACTCATCCGGGCGGCCTCTCCTCGAAAAAAAATGGCCTACAAATATACAGGAAACGGTGTAATTTTTTTCTCAAGAAAGTACATAAATGTTACATATTTGGAAAGAGCTTCGAAAACTGATAATTTTTCTGCGTACACTTATTCTGTTAATTCAATAGTTTTAGAGATATTTTCATTCTAAAATCACTCACTGCTGAGACACTAAATCATCTTGTGCAGTGGTGCTGCCATCTGTCCGCAGCGACGGGAATGAAAATTGAAAGGAATTTATTCACTTGAATTTAATACATTTGTAGGCTTTTTTTTCTTCTTTTGTGGGGCCCGAAATACATAAATATGTTACACGGATGGCTTGAGCGTAGCTACGCGAAGCCCGGCTAGTTTTATAATAAAATAAGCCCAAAGCAGTGATAATGATCACTGACTGTCTTCCGTGTCACATATTCCTTTCTGGTAACCATTCTCTTTGACTGGCCTAAGAAAGACCGCTTACCTGAGTATCGAGCGAGTCACGAGCGGAGGTCGCAAAACTGTCAGCTGGGAACGTAAATGGTGACTGTCTACCCCTCCCTCGCCTCACCTCGCTCAGTAATATGTGAACGAAGCATAATGTTCACATTTATTTAAAATATTAAAATGGACTTATAATGTCCTTATAATCTCATTTATTTTTCTTTTATAGACTACGCCCTGATGGTGTTCCTTCTCAGTTTCCCAATCTTCCAGGGTATAATTCTTCAAGCAAATTGACTAGAGAAATTTGAAAAGACAAAAAAGCGTAAATTGAACAAGAATTAATAGCAAGAGCACTTAAAGATAGCTGGGAATCTAAAAGACTGTACGAGGAATCTAGAACTTTTGGGTCAATTAAGGAACTTGTTGAATGCTGCAAAGTCATCGATAAAAAATGGACTGTTATTGAGTGTGCATCATCAGTAATGGTAATTTTTGTAACTCCTCAACCTGCACCAAAAATTAAATATTCAGTGATTATTGATTCAAAATTGGATATTAGGGTATATAATGGGGACTTGGAGCTAAGTAAGCTAAATAAATTTTCTTTTCCTTGTTGCATTAATAATATAAATGAGTTAAATGACATTTTAGATGCATTGTGTAAATTAGATAGTAAAAATGTAGAAAATCCTATTATTTGTAGCATTATTGATGTGTTACAGTCATTGGAATTTGTGATGATATTAATAAGGATATGGTAAAATTTTTAGCTGAGAAAATTTCATTTCTTTGTGGTAATAAGCATGCATTTAGATATTCACCTGAATTATTAGATATTCACATTAATTTTCGCAACTTTATTATATACTATAGCTCCACAAGCTTATCGCTTTATAAGGAAGTCCAATACTATAAATCTTCCACAACAAAATACCATCCAACGCCTGTCTACTACCTTTAATTTAAATCCTTCTAAAGAACAAACGGATTGTAATTTTTTGCAATATATTGGGAAAAAAATTTTCACTCTTCAAGATTGTGATAAATTTGTAATATTAATGTTAGATGAGATTCATTTAAAAGAGTATGTTGAATACAAAGCAGGTAACATTGTAGGTATAAGTTATAATACTAGTTCTTGTGCTTCAAGTGCTCATGTTTTTATCATTAGAAGTGTTCTATCAAAATTTAAAGATGTTGTGCATGTTTTACCAGTTAAAACATTGACAGGAGAAGATTTACATGTGTTTCTTAGAAATGTAATTGTTGGTTTAGAAGAAATAGGTTTTAATGGTTTATGTGTTATTGCAGACTAGCCGGGCTTCGCCTAGCTACGCTTAAGCCATCCGTCCACCAAATGAAGTTTGAAAAATTTTACACATAATTAAAAATTTCTGTGATTCGCGCTGTGAACGATTCACACTTTACTTTCGGATATTTATCGGATAGCGGTGGAGTCTGCTTTTAGAATTAAAATATCTGTAAAATTGGCATCTTATGATTGACAATCTAATGAGAGTTCATTCGACTTCCTGCAAATATCCCCCCCCCCCCGTGAGATATCAAACATTCCGCTGCCATCATACGATTGTGTGAAGTTCTTCACGGTAGAAAAAATACCGAAAATTATTAGAAAAGAGGTTTTAAATTAATAAATTGCCGATTCCCACACCACGCTGGGCGTACAGCAAAGGCGCCTTATCCTCCTTTTACGATATTTGCAAGGCGAGGATACCCCAGTAGGGATATTTTTCCTTGAAAAAAAAAATCGTATAATTTTATAATGGATTCTGGAGCAAAAAAATACGCCCTGATACGCTGAGGCTAATAATAATACAAATAATTATATAAAATGTACTAAGTAATGCATGATTGCATGCAACTAAAAAAGAAAAATTTGTTATTCGTATAAACACCCACCACCACCTAGAATAATATGAGCATACCTGCATTAGAAAAAGATAAATTTTCATGTGCCAGTCTGGAATTGAATTCTAACAGAACAGCATTAACCTCTTGAGACTCGAGGAAAGTAAAATTTGAATGTTTTCATAATTATAGTTTATTAAAACGAATGGGCATTTAAAAGCTTGTTTTTCAAGAAATTAATGAATTTAAATTTTTAATTTTTGCAGAGGAGCACATCCATTTTATTGGATGATGAGGTCATAAACACGATAAATTATGACAAACTTGCACAAAAACATTTAAACAAAAAACTTTATTTAGGTAAACTAATAAACTTTTTAAAATTCACCCAAGAGAAAAGTGCGTCTCTTGGGTGATGTGGAACAAACTGAGCTTTTAAGGGAAAAATATCTAATAAATTCAAATGTAAATCATAAAACTTATTTCTAATTAAACAGTGGATCAAACAAATCTAATTAAATCTAATTAAACAGTAAACTTATTCAATCCAAACGTGCGAATCACGCAACACTGTGTTATTAATTCTCAATAAAAACAAACGTATAATCAGACGAAGGTCCGTAGGCTCAAAGTTTTTTTCGTCCTTATTGTTTGTATATCATTTCAGTAGAAACGTGCTAAGCGCATTCTGTCTGGCCAGATGAACATGAAGAGCGGGGGTTGCAGCCCAGTATTTTTTTGATGGAATGCATCAAAATTTTTATATCTATATATCTACCCGGGCATCGCCGGGCAATAATGCTAGTTTATAATAAACCACTAAAACCTGAAAAGGAAAAAATGCCAAATTGTCTCTTGGAAAGTAAAGAGTTTTAAGCAGTAAAGCTGAAAAGTAAAAATGTCATTTTGTCGAATGTTTATGAAACAAAATTGATTAAAAAAGTAAACACAGCATAAATAACATTTAAAAAAACGTGAAATATTATACACATCTCAGAATTTTAGTAGATTCAGCTTTTCATTATTCTATCACTAAAAGTTTAAAAGTAAAAATGTCAAATTGTCTAATGTTTGTTAACAAAAATCGATTTAAAAACTAAACACAATATAAATAACATAGATTTAAAAAACAGCATAAATATGATAAAATATATACATTTATAATAAATCACTAAAAGCTTAAAAGTAAGCTTTTAGTGAGTTTAAAGCCTTGGATGGGAGGGAAGTTAAATTGCTGCGATTTAAGAGTTTTGACAAACCGCCATAAAGTATCTTTTGGGGGGGAAAGGTTTTGAACAGATTCGGACCAATTTTGTTGTTTAAACTTCCGGTTGTCACGGCAGACGCGTGCACGTAGGTAATAGTAATTTTGACGATGCACAGGGGAACGGGTAAATTGAAAAAGTTTACGTGCCGCATTACGGTCTTAAATGAGGTTAATAATTTGGATAGGAAGACTATGAAACCGAGGTTTCTCAAGAGTATGAGTGGAGCTAATTTTGGCGCTAATGATAGTATTACTAATATTTTTGGTGGTTCGCTCAATGTCCTCTTTGTTTCGGAGAGTGGGGTAGAAAAGGTGGGGGCGTTTTAGAATTTCTTCGAATTGATCCCAGTTAGTATAGGTGGGTGGGTTGGGATTTAGGATATCGACATGTGTGTCAAAAGTAATAAGGACAGGGAGGTGGTCAGAATCAAAAATATCAAGGGTATGTATAGTGAAAGGGTAGGCAATATTTTTAATAAGTGCCAGGTCGATCGTAGACGAGCCATTATTGTAAAAATGCCTAGGGGAAGAAGGTATAAGAAGTTTAATGTTAGTTTTGTCAGAAAGGTATTTTTGAAGAGTCCTACAAGAAGGATTAATATTATGGCAATTCCAAGCAGTATAGTGTGCATTTAAATTGCCAGCAACCATACAGAAATTATTAGAATTAAAAATTTTGGAAGAATCGGATATGAGAGATTTTTTACTGGGGGGGGGAGGGGGATATAGACGGAAGAGATTAATAGTTTCGTATTTCTAGCAAGCATTATCATGATAGACGTGTTTTCTGCCCTCGTAGTATCAATATTTTTAAAGGGGAAATGCTTTAGACCTCTGCGAAGGTAGATAGCACTCCCACCACCCGGATGCGAATGAGAATTTGGCAGGGGAGGGCGGTTGTTTCGAAACAGGGTATAATTGGAAATATTATATCGCCAAGGCGAGGAAAATTTTGTTTCTTGAATAAGCGCGAGGTTAATATTGGAATTTTCCAGGAAGTCTCTAAACTCGTTAATTTTATTAGAAAAGCTGTTGGCATTCCAGAACAATACTCGAAGTGAGGAAAGCGATGATGCACTATGCATGGTCGGAGGAGGGGTTTAAGTATTCTGCTAGAATATCAAGAATATTTAGAAGCGGTTAATAGGGATCTTTCCTATTTTCTTTCAATGCATTAGAGATGGATTTAAAAAGTTCCATAATTTCAATAAGATTAAATTTCGAGATTAGTTCTTTGCATGAAGCTACAGAAGGAGCGGAAGCTTCAATGGGGAATTTTTCGAAAAATGAACCGATTGTTGTCGCTCACCGGTAGAGGGCGCGACATGCAAGCGAAGTGACTATTTTACATTGAGTTATACGGCGTGGTGGTGAAAGTTGTTTTATAAATTTTAAAATTTATTCTGTGTGCAGAAATATGCCAAACACGTGTTTTGCTCCGGGTTGTTCTACTGGCTATAGATCAGCCTTAAAAAGAAATAAAGAAACTGGACAGAGAAATCCTAGTATATTTGCTGCTCCTAAGGTAAGAACATTATTATTGTTTTGTGTTAATATAAGATGTATAATAATGAGAGAAAAGTACAGCTGCTGTGTTTTAAGTGAACGCAAAGTTAAGACATCTTAAGTTCTGCTGGAAATAACCATAATATTGAATTTAATCACTATAAAGTTAGTTAAATTACGTAAGTTAGTTAAAGTACGTAAAAGTGACCACTCCCCTTAAGTAAATAAGTTTTCATTGTATGATAAGCAATGTTGTTACTATAAATGCTTATGCAAAATCTGCGTACAAAATCTGCTTATGCAATAAAATGCGTACTTTGTGAAAATTCAAAAATATAGCTGATTTGTCCTTGTCAAAGTTATTTGTTTTTTTCTTTTTAATTCGCTGAAAAAATTTGTATTCAGTAATTTACCAACTTGACGATTATACCTCCGGTTTTAAAAAGTGTAATCTGAGATGCTTTGACTGATTTTTTTTTCCAAAGGAAGATATTTTAAAGTATTGTCTGATTAAATACTGAATTGACTTCCTACTTTATTAGTCCTGATAAGAATTTATTTGTGATTGATAGAAAATGTTGCTTTGCTGCTATGTGTGTGTGTGTGTTTTGGTTAATCAGTATTATTTCTCACATTTTTTTTCCATAAGAGATTATGAAGAATGATAAAAAACTTTCTTCACAATTCTTTTCTGTAATTTCATTTCTTTAATTATTAAATTATTACAAAATTCTGAACTAATTTATTCTGAAACCAATACACAATTATTCTTAAAAAGTTTATTTACTCATTTCCTTTAAGAATTTTATTGAATTGTAGCAAAAAAAACACTTGAAATAAAGATTTTGAATGAAAATAAAAAATTGTTAAATTGAATAAATAAATTCATATTAAATACGCACTAAAATAAAACAACTTGTTTTCGCTAGGAAAAATACGAAAAATCCATATTAAAGCGTATGGTTGTCCGTGTCTAAGCCGCCCGCTAGTGCACGCGAGCGCCCTCTAGTGGCGGCGACAAAAAGGGAGACACATTTTTAACACTGAGCTGCTCCTCCTTCTGTATCTTCATGGTTCTTTGATATCTTTAATAGTTTAAAAAAATCACCGAAAGACAGGTTGACTTACTCTCAGAGGAGAATGTGTCAGTAGGAGTTTCTTTTGTATTATTGTTTCGTAAGGGCGTGACAGCAGTCTCTTGACAAGGGATAGTGTTACTTTCTTTATGAATTTGCCTGTGCTGCGGGTATTTTTAATTTTATTGGGGGGGATTCCTTATTTTTTTATGTAGACACATGCGGGGGACCCCGGCATCTTGAGACACTTCCTTGGATGTTCACGCAACATTGATATTTTTAGAGGTAAATTTTTTTGAGTTTAGTGGCACTTTCCATTCCGAAGCTTTATGTGGTTTAGAAGGAATAAATTGATGTCTGTATAATTTTACAATTATTTTCTAGTGGATTCTTACTGGAAAATTTATCCGTAGAAAGGATAATTTTAACCGTTACTTTTTTATTATTTTTATCTTTATTTTTAGGGTTAGAGGGACAGCCACCGTAGTTAGCTGTATGATTTCCGTTACACTTTGCACATTTTGTGCAGGCATCAGTTTTTTGAAGACTGCATTCGTTGCTAGAATGACCCTCTCCGCATATAACGCATCTGGGGGAGAGCTTACAGTTTGTAGAAGAATGCCTGAACATTTGGCACCGACAGCATTGGCTTAAACCCGTTTGCTTATCGTGCTCAAATGTAAATTATAGGAAATTTATAGTTTTAATATGCAGTAAGTTATCAATATTAGGGGAAGGCCGAATAGAAATAATATTTGTTAAGAATGCAATGTTTATCGGTTTCAAACCGACTTTTCTGATAGCGTCTTCGATGTCGTCAGTATTGCTACAAGAGGGAGGCTCCCTTAGCACATATTTGCGGGGGCGTTCGGAATGGGATTTTAAGCCCACCTAAGTATTTTTGAATTTTCCTGTAAGAATCAGCACTACCGATATTGATTTTTATAAGAGTGCCGGAAAGAGCAGCGTCAACATCCGTGCCAAGTTTGTTAATATCATGTAGCATAGTAGGCCAGTTTGCATTTATTTCGAAGAAAACTTGAGATTTATATTTTCGTACAGGTGGAGGATAATCGCCATCGGCTTCCGTATTTGATGTATCCATAACTTCGCTGTTAGCAACAAATGGCTCCATGGCGGGAAAATCATTTAAGTTAGTTTCATTTTCGAGAAGTTCGAATTGAATTTTCGTTGCCCTGCTAAGCGTGCATAGTTCGTCATCATTAAGTTTGCGTTTCTTAAGTAGAAGTACGCATAATTGTTAGTTGATCATTAACACGCGCAATACAAATACTAAGATCTTGTAGAGGTTTATTTAATTCATCATTATGCTGTTTATGATATGTGTTAAAAAGAATAATTCTAAGAAAAATATTAATATCACTGCATCTACTGCTGAGCAATATATGTAACTGAGCACAAAAGCTACTTACAGAAGGATCATCAGGGCTTTTGTCGATGGCATTCTTGGCGAATTTCAGGAACCCATGTGTGGTGTCATAAAATTCCTATTCTTGTGGGTAAGTTGCACTAATAGATGTTCAGAAGTTCGGAGATTGTTGGAATAATCTGAGGCAAGGGAGTAGCAGCGACCGAGGGTTCTGGAGAAGTCTCGTGTATGGTGTTATAAAATTCCCATTCTTGAGGGCAGTTGCACTCATAGAAGTTCAGAAGTTTGGTGTTTGATGGAATAATCTGAGGAAAGGGGCCGGATTCCGGAAGAAATGGCCGGTACTCATTCTAATGAGACTTCTCTGACCAAGGGGTCTGGTGAAGTCTCATTAGAATGACTACCGGCCATTTTTTCCGGCATCGCAGGTGCGCTCGATGGCACGTGAACAGAATTAGAGCCCTGAGATCGTGCATGGCGGACTTTAAAAGATCTGCCGAGAAGGTAGTGCCTTCGACCAACCTTAGCAGAATTGGAGTTTAGTAGAGGAGTCCCTTGGACTGTCGGCTTTATCTCCTGTAAGCAAGATATTTGTAATTACGATGGGAGTGCTCAGTAGATAAAATTTAAGAGGAAATAAGTATTAAGATGAGAATTACGAGCGAAAAAATTTTTAAAATATATAAATAAATAAATAAATAAAACATTAAAGTAGGAAAACAACTAAAAAGTTAATTTTAAAAGAGAAAAATAATTACAAGTTACAAGGACGGTGCTTACACATGAGAAAAACAAAAGTGAATAAAATTGAATAAAGAATTCTGATCCACGGAAAAAAATAATATAATAAAAGAGTAAGAAGCCCAGGAAAGCAGGAGTTATCAGAGTGCAAGAAATAATTTTTTTGAGTTTTGTAAGCTTTTTCAATTTTTTTAGTATTTTTATAGGTTTTAAGAAAAATTTTTCGAGGTCAGAAGAACTGCAATTTAAAAAAAAGGGGCCCTCAGGACCATACACTTCAAAATGAATTAATTATGGCGTACGAATGGGGACAGCTAAATGTAGCAAAAGTATTGGAATAAGAGACACCGGCTGGGATGGAACCCACAACGTGAGTGATTCCATGCAAGTGCGAAGGCGCTGTGCTATGATTGGCACGCGAGAAAAAAAGAAGATGCGATTAGTAGCACGGTAGGAAATTTAATGTTAGCATTTGAGGAGGCACGCCCGTGGGCGCTTACGATTATCTCCAATTGAGTAATCTTGGATTACTCAATTGGAGAAATCCAATGGAGATATGGTATTTCCTGGGAATACCATAATTATTTCATTTGGAAGGTTGGGCAAGTTGTCATAAAATCTCTTGGAGATTTTGTGCGCTTGTTGAGTGAAAGATAAAGTGCCGAGGTCTCTCCTAACAGTCAAATATGACATGTAGCGAAAAGCTCGGCGAATTCGCCTGAGAGATCTGTTTTGGAATTTTTCCAGTTTATTAATGTGGCTATTTGCAGCAGAAAACCACACAGGGATAGCGTAGAGGGCAATGGGTAGGATACACTGTTTAAAAAGGAGGGCCTTGTTCTTCATGCTAAGGTGCCAACCATAGATGAGACTTCGTTTTGCATTACCGCAGCATTGCATTTACTGACAGTATTATTAACATGAGCGTTCCAAGTTAACTTGCGATCTAGGTTTACGCCAAGATACTTGACAGTGCTTTCCCATTCGAGTGGGGAGTTATGAAGATAGAGACGAGCAGGATTGAGATAGCTATTACTAAAATAGATCGCGTAACACTTCGAGGGATAGATTTTAATTTTCCAGCACTGAAACCAATTCTCTAAATTGTCTATATGACGCTGAATTTGAATAGTCAGGTAGTTGATATTGTTAGCAGTGGAAAGAATAGCAGTATCTTCCGCATAAAGAGCAAGAAGAGTATTATTAGTGGAGTTACCTAACTCTCGCGTCACAGCCAATGGGGTTTGTACAAGCAAATATACAACAAGTATTTAAGATGTACGTATTTTTTCAGCGAGTGTTGCTTCGTTGCGTATAGTCGTTTTCTTGCCTTCCTCCGTGTGTGCTAAGCCTTGCGCTAGTACACCTGCTTTTCATTTTGCTTTTCTTCGGTCCCTACTTCTGTGTCTGTGGCCTTTCGGGGAGATTCTCTCCTGCGGATGTGCGACGGGCCTGATTTAGAGGCAACTTCTCTTATCACGAGTTTTACTCGTGGTATTATGGATGATAAATTGATGGAAACGGACTCGACCCTGGCTGATGATACTCTGGATATGAACTTGGACAATGAATCAAACCAACCTATTCCTACTGAACTATCTGAAGATAATGAAAAAATCTTATCCAATTTACAAAACGGACTGATACCGGACAATCTTCACGAAACTCTGGAAAAGGCATTCCCTCTGGCTTATGAAAGATTTCGACTTGGTAAGCATAGTCTTGACCAAACTAACCATACTAACATTTCAACTTCAAATTCTAACACTAAGAAAAAACGTAAACCCAATACTCAGGAGAATACTAACGGTTTTAAGACACCGGCCAGAAGACTAACTGCCAAAGCTACTATCCCTATTATCCCTACCAATACTGTAACTGTCAACAAATTTAATGTTCTTAAAAACCATATTGAAGAAAACCCTATCCAATCTCAAGCCCCTAAGGAAAATCAAATCAAGATCAAGCATATTACGATTGCCAAAACCGAAAATTATAGAGAAATTTTGAATCTATTAGCGGGTAAAGACGAAAGGCACTTCCACGCACGAATGAGCGGAGAATTTATTAGGATTGAACCTAAATCAGAAGATGACCACAGGAAAATTACTAAATTTCTTAAAGAAAACAATATACAAGGATTCATATTACCATTAGGATCAGTAAAATTAATTAAAGTGGTCATCCGAGGACTTCCCATTGATATTGAACCGGACGAAATTCAAAAAGAACTTGAAAGATTAGAATACCCAGTCCATAAAGTTAATCGCCTCATGAGAGGTAAGAAAAATGAAGAAAAAACCCCCCTACCCCTCCACCAAATTCAACTTACCCCTGCGGAAAATTCTAAAAACATTTATGATCTACAAGCCCTCTTTCACATTAAAATCACCATTCAAAAATACAACTCCCCCTTCAAAACCCTCCAGTGCTTCAGATGTCAATATTATCATCATCATCAGGAAAATTGCACCATGAACCCCCGTTGCGTTAAATGTGCCGGTGATCACAAAACTATTGACTGTAACAAAGGAGTAGGAAAATTAGAAAACCCAAAATGCTGTAACTGTAATGGTGACCATGTGGCCAGTTTCAGAGGTTGTCCTGCATTTCCCCATAATAAAACCGAAGCCAAAAGAAAATCTAAAGAAATAACCCCCGGTTTTTCCTATGCCAACGCAGCTAAATCCAACACCACTAGAAATATCCCTCAAACCAACTCTTCTACTCCCGCCCAAAATTTAACAAATACTAATTCTGCCGAAACCACTCAAATTATTGATTATCCAAATTTTACTGATGGTTTAAATGTTTTAAAACAAATGAAACAAATTAACGAACTCCTTGAGGAAATTAAAGCTGCCCTAGGTACCTCCAACTTAACCCACTTAATTGATAGATTAACCACCACAAGAGACAGAATTAATAAAGGTCAGACTGAAGATGACAAAATTTTTGGCTTCTTCACTGGCATGCTTAATCGTCCGGAAATTTCAAGTTAATGGGTACGCCCTCTCCTTCCCTTGTTGTTCTTGCGTGGAATGCCAATGGTTTACTTTCCAGGATCCGGGAGTTTAAAGAATTTGTAAATGAGCATACCCCCGATATTATTCTCATACAAGAAACTCATCTCAGACCAGAGGATAAACTTAACATCCCCCAGTACACCACTTATAGAACTGATTACAATTCCTACACACAAGCAAAAAGAGGCACCGCTATTATAATCAAAAATACTTTACCCCATCATGAACTTATCATTTCCCCCCTCAAAATTATCAACGCTACTGCTGTTAACATTAAACTAAATAACCTCCCATCTTATACTATTGTTTCTACTTATATTCCCCCTGTTCAAAATCCTAACGACGTCCTTGACGATTTAAAAACTCTTGATAAATTAAACATTAACACTATCCTTTTCGGCGACCTTAATGCTCATCACACTCTGTGGAACTGTAAAACTAATAACACTTACGGTAATACCATTTATAATTTTACTGCCAACTCTGAATTTGACATTATTGCCCCCTCCTCCCCCACTCATTTTTCCAGATATAGCAGTAGCACTATTGACTTTGCTCTTGTTAAAGGCTTTCCCCATAATATTACTATTGAAACTCTCTGCAATCTCTCCTCGGATCACAACCCAGTTGCACTCACCATTCCTTTAAACACTAATCCCTTAATTATCAATCATTCCAAATTCACCAACTGGGATAACTTTAAAAAAGATCTGCATAATTTACCCTATACCCATCCTGAAATTAATACCCAAAACGACATCGATAATCTTGTTCATAGCATAACTAATGACATTAACTCCGCCCTCACCAAAAATACCAAAATTATTCCTCCTACTAATAAAATTCGTACCGACACCCAACTTAAAATTCTCACTAATGAAAGAAATAGAGCGCGTAAAAATTGGCAAAGGAACAAAACCACATATAATAAAACTTTAATGAATAACGCTCAACAAAACTTAAGATATTATATTCATGACAAAGCCAATAAAAGTTGGGAAACTTACATTACTTCACTTGACATAACTGACAATTCCATTTGGAGAGCAGCTAAATGCCTTAAAAATAAACCTAATGTCATTCCCCCCCTCATTAATCCTAGTAATAATAACTTCATTTATTCTGACGAAGATAAATCTAACCTTATCGCTCAAACCCTTGCCAACAACTTCATCCTTAATCCCAGCCCCAATACTAGCATTGACAATACCGTTCAAACTAATATAAACCTTTTTAATTCTATTAATCACCCCACTGCTGAAATTTATATTCCCCCCTCTAGAGTTAAGGAAATTATTAAAAAACTCCCTAATCGTAAATCGCCTGGCGAAGACCAAATTACTAATACTATGCTTAAAAACATCCCCCTTAAGTTCATTTTCAAAATCACTGCCCTTATTAATGCTATCTTTAAATTGAATCACTTTCCTCATAGTTGGAAAAATTCTATCATTGTGCCCATAGCTAAACCTGGAAAAAATAAGAACTCTCCTGATAGCTATCGGCCAATTAGCCTCTTAAATACCATCAGTAAACTTACTGAAAAATTCATTGCTTATGAAATCAATAATCATCTCCTCTCTGCTAATATTATTATCCCCTATCAATTTGGTTTTCGCCAATCTCTTTCAGCCCCTCACCAAATTTATCGCATTGTTGAGCATCTTGCCGACTCTAAATTAAATAAAAAATGCACTGCTGCCCTTTTCCTTGACGTTGCTAAAGCGTTTGATAAAATCTGGATTGATGGCCTCATACATAAACTTATTAATTACAATTTTCCCCCTCATCTTATTAAACTCTTTATCTCCTACTTAAAAGATCGAACTTTCCAAATTAAAATTAAAGATAAATTATCCTCCAAATTAAATTTCTATAGCGGTCTTCCCCAAGGTTCGATTATTGCTCCAATTTTATTTAATATTTACGTTAATGATATTTATCAATATAATAAAACAAATATTGCCATCTTCGCCGATGACACCGCTATTTACGCTACTGATCATAGCCCCAAGTACGCCGTCAAATACCTTAACGACCACATGAAAATTATCCAACAATGGCTCGACAAATGGAAAATCAAAATTAACACAGATAAATGTATTGCTATTATGTTTACTCAAAAAACTAAACGAACAATTGACAAATACAAACTTATTATTGGTAACTCTATTATCCCCTGGTCTGACACCGTTAAATATTTAGGAGTCACACTTGACAAAAATCTCACCTGGAGGCATCACATAACACAAATTAGGGACAAGTTTCGAGTTGCTAAACGTTCACTATTCCCCTTAATTGCTCGGAACAGTAAATTATCTATAAATAATAAAATGCTCATTTACAAATCATTTCTTAGACCTCTTATTACTTATGCAGCTCCGGCATGGTCCTACGCAGCAGATTCACATATTAAAAAGCTTACTGTAGCACAAAATATTACTATTCGACAAATTGTTAATGCACCGTGGTATTTCAGAAATACTGAAATCCACGAGGAGCTTGGCCTCCTTACTATTCCAAATTTCCTCAAAAATTTAACTACTAACTTCCATAATTCTATTGATAATGAACTCCTTTTAAATCTCGCCAACTATGATCCTGCCGAACCTGCTAGCATTAGCCCGGCCTAGAGCCGTTCTCTGTTCTTAATTATTTTAAACTTCTTTTTTATTTCATTAATTTTTGTATTCTTACTCTTACTTTGGTAAGCAGTAAGCTATATTTTAAGTTTTTCCTAACTATTTTTACTTTGCTCCCAAGAGCATCGCTTTATCTACCATATTAAACTTCCTTCTCTCATGCCACTCCCCGGATCCAAATCCAACCTATCTCTTTTCACCTTTACTCTGGTCATTACTATGCAAGCCTACGTTGGAAGGCGTGGCCTATGTAACGTAGTTACACCATTTTTCTGATGATCTGATGATCAGCGAGTGTTGTTTTGTTTAAGCATTAACTATGAAGCTATAGAAGGAGTGTAAGCTTCAATGGGGAATTCCTCGAAAAATGGACCGGTTAATGTCGCTCACCGGCAGATGGCGCAACAACTTCTACTGGTTCGCATTTTTCATTGAGTTATATGGCCACGTGTTTTAGAAAATTGTTTTACAAATTTTTAAATTTATTCTGTGCACAGATATGCCAACATTTTTTTCACCTGGTTGTTCCAGTGGCCAGATTTCATTATAAATTATGTTGCTGGTTATGTTAAGAGAATCAGTAGATTTTCTAAATGTGACCAATACATTCAAAACTTACCATTATAAACAACAATACTGATCAACATAAATTAATTTTTTTTAAAAGTAAAGGTTTTTTATTATACCCTTCAGAATTGTATTTAAAAGTAATTAATATTTAAACATTGCAATAATCATAACTCTAAATTTTAATAAACTAAATAATAAATTATTTTTTTAAGTAATAAAAGAAATTTATACTGGTCCTCTTTTGCCAGAAATAGGTTGCTATGAGCAACATAACATTAATTTAATTCAAAATGTTATCAACTTTTTTCTGATTCCGCCTATGCATTTTATATGCAAACAAGAAAATAAAAATTTTCAACTCTGTGCTAAAGTTAAAAAATTAAGAAAACAATCAATATTATAAATCACATTTATTATTAAATTTAAGCTTTTATTTTATATTACTTTTGAATTGAATATCAATGAATAATGTTATAAATATCTATAAAACCTGTCATGTATAATTTTTGTTCAAATTTATCTATAGTAAATTGTATATCAAGCATTTTTTATTTTATAATAATGTATTAATAGTGTATGTTGTTAGTTTCAATTCTTTATAATTATGAAATACTTTTCTTATATTCAACATATTTTGTGGTTATGGCAATTAAGTACACGTCTGACCTAAAGCCATCATTATTTTTTAAATTGTTCACAGAAATAAAATATTTCCACTATGAAAACTTCATAAAACTGGTGAAACCTTAATATAGAATTTAATTACTGTTAAATTAGTTTTGATAAGTAAATAACTTTTCGTTGTATTATAAAAAATGTTGTCACTATAAATGCTTATGCAAAATCTGTTGTGTATAATTAAAAAAAATAATATTTTCCGATATTTTTACTGTGAGTACAATAAAACCCATACTTTGTGTAACTAACTCGCTGTAGAAAATAATGGATCATTATTTACTCATTTCCCGGGGAGTGGTCACTTTTACGTACCTTTAAAAGTATCATTTTTAGACCTATGTTCGATTGTATGTACTACTCATGATTTTTGCTTGATTTACATGAAATTGTTTGAGTAACTGCCTATAATACTATTTATTATAGATGCAATTTTTCAAGGTAATTAATAAAAATGACTTTTTATGCATAAAAAGTGAATAATTTTTTTTTAAATCGAGCATTTTGCAGTCAACTTCTGTGCGCATTCTGTCAAAAAAAATTATTAAGGTACATTAATAATTTTTTACTATATGTGTTTACAATACTTCAGGCAACAATATCCAGAATCATTATTCTAAAATATATTAAAACATTTTAGTACGTGCTATTTTTAATTAGAAATTTCAAAAATGACTGAGTAAAAGCTTATAAAAAAATTCTTAAAAAAAATTTAAATATATTAAGGTTCAAAAATTTTGGTGGATTTTGTTGTCTAAAGTGTTGTAATCACATATAGTAAGCAATTATTAATGTACCTTAATAATTTATTTTGATAGAATGCGCACAGTAGTTGACTGCAAAATGCTCGATTTTTAAAAAAATTTCACTTTTTATGCATAAAAAATCATTTTGTTTTTTTTATTAATTACCTTGAAATATTGCATATATAATAAACAGTATTATAGACAGTTACTCAAAAAATTTCATGTCAATCAAGCAAAAATCATGAGTAGTAGATACGATCCAGCATAGGTTTAAAAATGATACTTTTAAAGGTACGTAAAGTGACCACTCCCATTTTAAGGAGGGAGATCACCTTAAACCCTTCAAAACACTCAATTTTTTATTATGATTTAATTTTGAAGAATTGAATATAAGGAATCTTATTGAAAAAAATTTAAGTCGATACGACAATTAGAACCGATTTTATGGCCAAATGTTTAAAGCTAATAGTTAAGGAATTCATAGAAAATTTAAACTTTAAATTGCTTTTTCTAAAAACTGTTATTTTGAAAGTTGTGCGCACTATTGCTTCAAAACTAATCATCACAAATTCCTAAAAATTTTTGTATGCATGTATATCTTGCATGTTTCTACAATTTCTACCTAAATTTAGGTATTTTTTTGCGGAAATTTTTTTTTTTTAAATTTATATTTTTTTGTACATTATTACAATACATTTGACTGAAAAAAAATTTTTTTATGTGAAATATGGTAACTCTTTTAGGTGTAGATTAAATCATAACTTATGGATAATATATATATACAAATAATTTAATATATATCTCTTATAGTTTTTTAAAAAATCTGCACATTGCATTGATCTATGATTTACTATTCTTAAAACATTTTTTCTTAAAATAATTTCTAATAATCTCCGAACAATTCTGTTTTTTTTTTCTAATAGATAAAACTTTGTACAAATCACTGTTAAAAATTGGTTTAAATTAATTACAAATTAACTGTTTAACAACACATTCAGCTTGGTAGTAAAATCAGTGTGTTTTTGTGCATGCAAAGGTGATCTCCCCCTTAAGAATTTGAATGAAGTTTAGCAAAAAAGGCAGTTCAAATAAACATTTTGAATGAAGATAAACAATTGTTAAGTTGAATATATAAATTCATATTAAAAATGCACTTTAAATAAAACTTATTTCTTTTGAAAAATACGAAAAATCCATATTAAATTTATGGTTTCCATGTTATAGTACAGGCGTATAGTATTGCAACAGTACAGGCGCGTGCCCCATCTAGTGGTGGCGATCAAATCGGAGACATATTTTTAACACTGGGCTTCCCCTCCTTCTATAGCTTCATGATATGTGCAAACGTGCTGTCGTGATCCACTACTATCCAAAGGGATCCATCAACACCGACTCAAACACATATTTGTGTTTGAGTCGGTGTTGGATCCATCCGGTTTCCTCATCTGTCGTAACCGTCATAGGTGTAGCAACAGGAGAGCCCAACTTAACTTGAAATAAATTAAAACGTTAATAGAAGTTCAGTTGAAATCGGAAAATTGTAGAAAACTTTTAAGAAAGTTTGTGAATTTTTAGGTGATTTTTTATAGATTCATTTTTATAATTTAATTTATTAAATGCTGATCACGTGGTTTCTTTTCTTTTTGTGGTACTTTAAATTAATTTTGCGTCACGTGCATAACAACGAAATAAATTGACAAAAAAAATATTAAGATACAGTAAAAGATAAAATTTAACCACTAGACTAATTGAGGTGGAAGCATTTTAAGAATTTAATTCAAATTAGTTTATATTTTATGGATATTAAACATACAAATTAATTGCATACATTGACCATTGTATTTAATTTGAATATTTTCTTCTACATTATTTTGTCTATAAAAATATCCGTTACGATTTTTTTATAAATATATATTTTTTTGGCATTAATTGCATACATTGACCATTGTATTTAATTTGATTGTACTCCGTGGCGAAGCACGGTATTTAGCTAGTTTCAAATAAATCAATCTGAAAAAAAAAGGACCGAGAACTTGCCTCATACGCGAAAAAGAAATTTGAACGTGTAGTGTTGCCGAAGAGTGTTATTTATTTTCTCTCCGCACATGCGCCACAAGCACTCGAACTCGAGGTGTTAGGTTTACCACAATTAGTTTATTATCACTGGCGTCAATAAAAGGCAATTTTTTTACGGCCCCTCGAAACGGAGTAGTACCGAAATATGCATGATTGCTGTTCCTAAAACAGCGCTGTCACATATATGCAGGTTTAAAATTCTTGTAGAACCACAGTAAAATTTTTCTTGAGAATATCTTAAAGGAAGTAAAAAAAGATACAGAACAACGAATGCAAAATAACCAAAGTGTGGCAGTTAATTGACATGACATTTTCAGCAAAAATTCACCAAACAAGGGGAACTCGCAAGCAGGAGATATTTTTAAACTACTTAGCGCTATCTATACAGCATATACCATCTTGAATCTAAATATCCGTTTTACTGGACATTTTAATTTAATCAATCCTGGAGGATGATTCCTGTCGGAGTCTCCACTATATGATCTATATATAATCAATAAAATTCTAATCTATTATGGTTTTTTAGTAGTTTGGTAACAATCTTGGAAAAGTAGAAGTTTGAATTAATTCAGACAGTGAATGCCATATCTAAGTTTAATGCTGCCATTGAGAATCTGAATATCCGTTTTACGGGATATTCTAATTTAATATCTATAACATTTGGTGCCGTTTGACCAGTAAAGTAAAGTGATCTATATATTTAATATAATAATAATCTATTATAATCTTTTGGTAGTTTAAGAACAATTTACAAAAATGGAGTTTTGAATTTATTCAGACAGTAAATATCTTACCAGATATGACATTTAATATAAATATATTGCTTTTAGTGAATTGTTGGGATTAATCTTGAGAATAATCGTAAAATACTTTACAAACGTCTAATGGTGCAA
This sequence comes from Dolomedes plantarius, assembly GCA_907164885.2. Classification (NCBI taxonomy): domain Eukaryota; kingdom Metazoa; phylum Arthropoda; class Arachnida; order Araneae; family Dolomedidae; genus Dolomedes; species Dolomedes plantarius. The sequence goes on along the minus strand of OU015499.1, from coordinate 115,764,987 downwards.
GGACGTGATGATGATTTTCACACTATACTTTAATTTTTTTTTCAGGAAATTTCAGAAATGTTTTGTTAATATTACTTCTTGGTACTACTATGGGAAATTTCAATAATAGCACGATTTTAAATTTATGTCATTTACACTTAAATACAAGATATCAAATGTAAAATTGTAATGAAATGACGTTTTTGAAAAATTGGAATAATTCATCTGTACATAAACCCGGGGAAAGGTTTAATTAAAGATAAATTTCATCAATTACTGCTAGGAGTCTTTGGATTGGGTTTTATTTTTCTTTAACATATGAGAAATAGACTTGAATAACTTTATAATATCGGTTATATTGAATTCCCAATTCATTTCTTTTATAGTTTTTTAAATATGTTTGACATATCAGCGAACGTTAACACTGGTGTAAAAGTGGGCGTGTCAATTGGAGGGAAGTTGTCACTACTCCATAGGAAGGGGTAGCTGAAGAATCCTTTTTTCGGGGTCAATTTTGTTGGTGATGTGGAATTTCCTGACACGGATAGGAAGGTGGGGATGAATGGCGTTATCTGTTAGCATAATAGGGAACCTCAATTGATTTGCCAAAGGGAAGGTTATATTAACGAGAGCCAAGGGTTACCTCATAAATTGGGGGTTACAAAATTTGCCTGAAGATGAAAATTACAAAGGAAACTAGTTTCTTAAAGAGAAGGGTCAACCAATTTTTACCCAATTGCACAGGGCTTTAATTTAGAATAAATATAAATTCTGAAATGTGCCGAGAGGCGTGGCCTAACAGCTAGAATTTCGATATTCCTAATCGTATGCAATTATGAAATAATTATGGGATACCCAGATTAAAATTACTCAATTAGAGATAATCGTAAGCGCCCACGGGCGTGCCTCCTCAAATGCTAACATTAATTTCCTACCGTGCTACTAATCGCATCTTCCTTTTTTCTCGCGTGCAAATCATAGCACAGCGCCTTCGCAATTGCATGGAATCACTCGCGCAGTGGGTTCCATCCCAGCCGGTGTCTCTTATTCCAAACTTTTGCTACATTTAGCTGTCCCCTTTCGTACTCCATAATTATTTCATTTTGAAGTGTATGGTCCTGGGGGCCTTTTTTTTAAATTGCAGTTCTTCTGACCTCGAAAAAATTTTCATAAAACTTATAAAAATACTAAAAAAATTGAAAAAACTTACAAAACTCAAAAAAATTATGTCTTGTACTCTGATAACTCCTGCTTTCCCGGGCTGCTTACTCTTTTATTATATTTTTTTTCGTGGATCTTAATTCTTTATTAAATTTTATTTACTTTTTTTTTCTCATGTGTAAGCGCCGTTCTTGTAACTTACTTGTAATTATTTTTCTCTTTTAAAATTAACTTTATAGTTGTTTTCCTACTTTAATGTTTTATTTATTTATTTTTTAAATTTTTTCACGCGTAATTCTCATCTTAATACTTATTTCCTCTTAAATTTTATCTACTGAGCACTCCCACCGTAATTACAAATATCTTGCTTACAGGAGATAAAGCCGACAGGCCAAGGGACTCCTCTACTAAACTCCTATTCTGCTAAGGTTGGTCGAAGGCACTGCCTTCTCGGCAGATATTTTAAAATCCGCCATGCACTATCTCAAGGCTCTAATTCTGTTCAGACGTGCCTTCGAGCGCACCTTCGATGCCGGAAAAAATGGCCGGTACTCATTCTAATGAGACTTCACCAGAGCCCTCGGTCAGAGAAGTCTCAGAATAAGTATCGGCCATTTCTTCCGGCATCCGGCCCCTTGTCTCAGATTATTCCAACAAACACCAAACTTCTGAACTTCTATGAGTGCAACTGCCCTCAAGAATGGGAATTTTATAACACCATACACGAAACTTTTCCAGACCCCTCGGTCGTTGCTACTCCCTTGCCTCAGATTATTTCAACAATCACCGAACTTCTGAACTTCTATTAGTGCAACTTACCCACAAGAATAGGAATTTTATGACACCATACATGGGTTCCTGAAATTCGCCAAGAATGCCATCGACAAAAGCCCTGATGATCCTTCTGTAAGTAGCTTTTGTGCTCAGTTACATATATTGCTCAGCAGTAGATGCAGTGACATTAATATTTTTCTTAGAATTAATCTTTTTAACACATATCATAAACAGCATAATGATGAATTAAATAAACCTCTACAAGATCTAAGTATTTGTATTGCGCGTGTTAATGATCAACTAACAATTATGCGTACTTCTACTTAAGAAACGCAAACCTAATGATGACGAACTATGCACGTTTAGCATGCCAACGAAAATTCAATTCGAACTTCTCGAAAATGAAATTAACTTAAATGATTTCCCCGCCACGCAGCCATTTGTTGCGAACAACGAAGTTATGGATACATCTAATACGGAAGCCGATGGCGATTATCCTCCACCTGTACGAAAATATAAATCTGACATTTTTTCCTTTTCAGCTTTTAGTGGTTTATTATAAATGTATATATTTTATGTTTTACTTTTCAGCTTCTTTTGCTCCAAAGATGAAAGGTTAAATCTAGCTGAATTCTGAGGAGTTAATTAGAAATTTATATATTTTTATATTGGATTTTTTTTTATTATTCGGGTGTATAACATTTCACATGCTTATTTTTCTATGTTATTTATACTGTGTTATTTATTCTATATTACTAATACATATTTAAGTTTAATGGATTTAGAAAAACATATAATCAATCCAACTTTAAGTAAGTATTTATTATGGTACATAGTATAATAATCACATAACAAATACAATATTTAAAAATATATCATAAAATCAATAGTGTTATAAAATTGAGTCTCACTATAAGATGGAATAGGAATATACAAACAACCAGCTTCGCAACAGTCAAAAAATAAAGTCTGATACTGATCAAATCAAACACATGTTAATTGCACTAAATTCCACACATAAAGTAACTGCTATAAACAAACAAAAAATATGAATCAATGTTCTAATAAAAAGTCATCAAACAACACAACGCCACTGAAGAAAATGACTGGTGTTATTACCAGAAGCAACTTGTAGTTTAGGCGGAGTATCTGCGTCCGACATAATTGCAGTTTTGGCTGCCTTAAACTCTATTCTCACATTTTGATGCCTCTGTAACAATAGTGGATTACATGGTTAACTGGAGTTACTCATTTTGTTCCATCTTAAAGGAATTAGGCTCTAGTTCATATGGTGCTTTTGGTAATAACACCAGTCATTTTCTTCAGTAACATACTGACTAACTCACTAATGCATGCATGTTTCTAACTAACTAACTAATGCATGAATGCATGCATGCATGTTACTTACTAATGCATGAATGTATGTTACTAACTAACTAATGCATGCATGCATGTTTCTAACTAACTAACTAATGCATGCTGCATGTTACTGACATTTCAATAAAAATTTTAATTCAAATCTAAATTTGACAGCAGCTAACTGACGCATGCTAACTAACCAACTAAAGCACGCACGCACGCTAACTAACCAACACGCACGCATGCATGCGCGTGTGTGGGTGTCTTCCTATTTCAGCTTTTTTGGGGTCCAATGATGAAAGGCTAAATCTAGCTGAATTCTGAGGGCAAAGTACCCACGCATGCGTTTTACATTTCATATTTTTTTGGTCCAATGATGTAAGCCTAAATCTAGCTGAATTCTGAGGACTTTAATTATGAACTTTTATTTTTCAATATTGGGCTTTCTTTTTATTCATGCGTATAACATTTCACATGCCTTTTTTTATGTTATTTATACTGGTATTAGTTTTTAAATTCATTTTGATGAACAATTATTCCACTATTTGACATTTTTTATTTACGGCTTTTAGTGGTACAGTTTGAAAAATTTTTTTTGCGAATTACTGCCGAAAGAAATTGTTTTAAAGTTTTTCATGTTTCTTAATGTAAATTGATAAGTAATAAACTGCTATTAACTATTAGTAATACACTTTTAAAATTCAATAATTAACTTTTTAATTAAATTTTAATTTAAATTTCAATAATTAACTTAGTATTAATTTTAAAAAGTTTATTAGTTTACCTAAATAAAGTTTTTCGTTTAAATGTTTTTGTGCGGGTTTGTCATTATTTATCGTGTTTATGACCTCAACATCCAATAAAATGGATGTGCTCCCCTGCAAAAATTAAAAATTTAAATTCATTAATATCTTGAAAAACAAGCTTTTTAACGCCCATTCGTTTTAATAAACTATAATTATGAAAACATTCAAATTTTATTTTCCTCGAGTCTCAAGAGGCTAATGCTGTTCTGTTAGAATTCAATTCCAGACTGGCACATTAAAATTTATCTTTTTCTAATGCAGGTATGCTCATATTATACCAGGTGGTAGTGGGTGTTTATACGAATAACAAATTTTTCTTTTTTAGTTGCATGCAATCATGCATTACTTGGTACATTTTATATAATTATTTGTATTATTATTAACCTCAGCGTATCAGGGCGTATTTTTTATGCTCCAGAATCCATTATAAAATTATACGATTTTTTTTTCAAACAAAAATATCCCTACTGGGGTATCCTCGACTTGCAAATATCGTAAAAGGAGGATAAGGCGCCTTTGCTGTACGCCTAGCGTGGTGTGGGAATCAGCAATTTATTAATTTAAAACCTCTTTTGTAATAATTTTTTCTACCGTGACGAAGTTCACACAATCATATGATGGCAACGGAATGTTTGATATCTCACGGGGGGGGGGGGGGGGGAAATTTGCAGGAAGTCGAATGAACTCTCATTAGATTGTCAATCATAAGATGCCAATTTTACAGATATTTTAATTCTAAAATCAGACTCCACCGCTATCCGATAAACATCCGTAAATAAAGCGTGAATCGTTCACAGTGTGAATCACAGAAATTTTTAATCATGTGAAAATTTTTTCAAACTTCATCTGGTGGACGGATGGCTTGAGCGTAGCCGGGCGAAGCCCGGCTAGTCTGTAATAACACATGAACCATTAAAACCTATTTCTTCAAAAACAACAATTACATTTCTAAGAAACACATGTAAATCTTCACCTGTCAATGCTTTAACTGGTAAAACATGCACAACATCTTTAAATTTTGATAGAACTCTTTTTATGATAAAAACATGAGCACTTGAAGCACAAGAACTCGTATTTTAACTTATACCTACAATGTTACCTCCTTTGTATTCAACATATTCCTTTAAATGAATCTCATCTAACATTAATATTACAAGTTTATCACAATCTTGTAAGAGTGAAAATTTTTTCCCAATATATTGCAAAAAATTACAATCCGTTTGTTCTTTAGAAGGATTTAAATTAAAGGAAGTAGACAGGCGTTGGATGGTATTTTGGTGTGGAAGATTTATAGTATTGGACTTCCTTATAAAGCGATATGCTTGTGGAGCTATAGTATATAAAAAAGTTGCAAAAATTAATGTTTCAGGTGAATTTTTAAATGCATGCTTATTACCACAAAGAAATGAAATTTGCTCAGCTAAAAATTTTACCATATCCTTATTAATATCATCACAAATTCCAATGACTGTAACACATCAATAATTCTACAAATAATAGGATTTTCTACATTTTTACTATCTAATTTACACAATGCATCTAAAATATTATTTAACTCATTTATATTATTAATGCAACAAGGAAAAGAAAATTTATTTAGCTTACCTAGCTCCAAGTCCCCATTATATACCCTAATATCCAATTTTTTATCAATAATCACTGAAAATTTAATTTTTGGTGCAGGTTGAGGAGTTACAAAAATTTTCATTACTGATGATGCACACTCAATAACAGTCCATTTTTTATCGATGACTATGCAACATTCAACAAGTTCCTTAATTGACCCAAAAGTTCTAGATTCGTCGTAGAGTCTTTTAGATTCACAGCTATCTTTCAGAGCTCTTGCTATTAATTCTTGTTCAATTTTCGCTTTTTGTCTTCTCTTTGCAATTGTCAATTTGCTTGAAGAATTATACCCTGGGATATTGGGAAACTGAGAAGGAACACCATCAGGGCGTAGTCTATAAAAGAAAAATAAATGAGATTATAAGCACATTATAAGTCCATTTTAATATTTTAAATAAATGTGAACATTATGCTTCGTTCACACATTACTGAGCGAGGTGAGGCGAGGGAGGGGTAGACACTCATCATTTACGTTCCCAGCTGACAGTTTTACGACCTCCGCTCGTCGACTCGCTCGATACTCAGCTAAGCGGTCTTTCTTAATCAGTCAAAGAGAATGGTTACCAGAACGGAATATGTGACATGGAAGACAGTCAGTGATCATTATCACTGTTTTTGGCTTATTTTATTATAAAATGGGCATATATTTTCACGTTGGGGATGGATGGGAATGACCGGTGTTCATTCACACATTTCTTTCTTCTTTCAGCCTTTAAACTAGCAGCACGTTTAAACATATCAACATTATTTCAAACATTTTATCACATTTTGCTAATTCTGAGAAACGACTATCAAATGCAGTTATAGGTTTTTTTTATTTCATTAGCATATTTCAAGAAATTCTGTGGTTAACTTTTTGGGAAGTTATTTAACAGCGGGAAATGTTGAGCGTTATTATCATTTCTAACACACAAAGAAACTTAGCAAACACGCCAGTAAGTCAAAAACAAACCTAACACATATACAGAGATTCACTTGAAATTATAACTTGAAGCACGGATTTTGGTGAATAATCGCCAATGCTTTATTAACATTTTAGATAATTTTGTGGGAAGTAGAATATTTAAGGATATTAGTAGGTAATGCGATATTGTGGATAGGACATAAGTGGATATGAATTGATTTTTAAATGGTATAGCTCTCTAAAAAGTGAACTTTCCTTTTTCAAAGAAAGGGAGATTCTCTTTTTAAGGATTTTCTATTGTCAGTATTTTTGGGCGAAACAGCTGGATGCTAGTAGAATTGAAAATATGGATTCATAACGTGAATCATAAATGAAATAAAGTATCGTAGACAACAAACAAATGTGTATACATATTGCAAACTTATATTGCTGGGCTGGCCAAATTGCAGCTTTTTAACATTTTCTTTGATAGAATTTCTGAAACTTGTGCCAGAATCTAAATGCCGAAAATTAAAATGAGTTGAATAAACTCCCTTTTTGGTACAACTAATTGCCATAAATCCTTGTATTTTACATTTAGGTTGATAAGAAATAAACAAACCTAATATTGAGAAATCAACATTTAACTGAATTACCACGAAATGCAACAATTTAAAAAATGCCATGCTTGAATAATTTGGCGAAACCATTAAAGAGAAAATGATTATTACAGATATTGTAACTGTTTGAGAATTTTGAAATATAAATTATTAAAACAGCTGGAGAAAAGCTATTAAAACAAACAACGCATATATTTTTTTCATTTGAAATATAACTTTTTTTCTAAATTTGGCTCATCTAAGCATGTAGTCCAGGGGTGTCAAACTCAAAGGCTAACTTAGTCCAAACAAACAAGGTTTAACTATTGGTGGTCCGCAAAAAAAAAAGCAATATTAATAAAAACGTAGTGTGAGATTTATAGATTTAGTGGACTGTAAATGTTTTTAAATGATTTATTTGACTTAAAACAAAATAATTACAATACTTGCACATTTAATAGAATACACTTGCGATTAATAGAATATAAGGAATGGATCAACGCTGGGAAAATGAAAACCCAAATAGCTTAAAGAATTGAATCATGAATTGACTTACATAAAGGAATAGCTTCCCAGACGTCCTCCAAACCTTTCACTTAAAGTAAATTACATCAAAAAGGGAATAAGCAAGCAGAAGCCCTGCTCGCATCACGTACATAAGAATGTTTTGTCAACAACAACAGTTCATGTTTTTACACATCGTTTTCAAAATAAGAAATCACAGGATCAGTGCTGCCATCTATGCACGCGGGCTGCTACTACAGGACGGAACATCCTCCGGGGCGGGCAGTAGCACAGTGACTTTAGAAATTGGCCTCTTGACATCACCAGAAGCAGTTTTGATGGAAACAACTCTTACACAGCCATCTGCTCCTGGGAAACACTGAATCACACGTCCAAGAAGCCACTTTAATGGAGGAAGTTGTGGCTCATGGATTGCCACCAAATCTCCAATCTGAAGATTCTGACGTTGGAGGCTCCAAGCCTTTGGTCTTTGCTGGAGTTGAATTAAGTAATCCCGAGACTATCGGTCCCAGAATTCAATTCGCATTTTTTGTAAAAGTTTCCATCTGTCACTTAAACTGATGGTGCAATTTGGAGTTTCAGGAATGTCCAGCAAAGAGCTGCCGATTATGAAATGCCCTGGTGTAAGAGCACTTAACTCCGAAGGGTCAGAAGACATAGGCACTAATGGTCGAGAGTTCAAACACGACTCAATTTGACAAGGAAAGGTTGACAGTTCTTCGAAATTGAGAACTGCAGATTTACTGGCTTTCACTAGTAAGTGTTTAGCGCTTTTCACGGCTGATTCCCAGATGCCTCCGAAGTTTGGTGAATATGGTGGGATAAAATGCCAATTTATCTCATGAAAGGATGAAAAATGCATTACTTCTTCGGATTTCAATTTGCAGAACAAAGTTTCCAGCTCATTGGAAAGTCCTACAAAGTTCTTTCCGTTGTCGGAATAAATATCCGAGGGTAAGCCTCTACGGCTGATGAAACGTTTCAAGCACGCGAGTAGAGCTTGAGTTGAAAGATCGGATATAGCCTCTAAGTGCACAGCTTTAGTACACATGTAGATGATAACACATATGTATGATTTCATTTTGGCTTTACTTCTGGTGAGATTTGGTTTGGTTGTGACTGGTCCACAGAAATCAATTCCTATTTTCTGAAAGCAACGTGATGGATTGATTCTTTCAGATGGTAAATCGGCCATAATCTGCTGGCAGGATGCAGCACGCAATTTTTTACAAAGAATACATCGGTGGATCACTTGCCTCACCTTGGATCGTCCGCTCGTAAACCAAAATTTTTGACGTATGAGAGCTAACGTTAACTGTGGACCTGCATGAAAATGCTTCTGATGGTAATACTCAATGATCAAATCCGTAATTACGTTTTCCTTGGGTAGCAATATTGGATATTTTTGATCATGAGTCAGATTTTGCTGTCTGAACAGTCTTCCGCCTACTCTAAGGATGTTTGATTCGTCGAGAAAAACATTATGAGTCAACAACTTGCTTGAAGTAGGCAATGGTGATTTCTTTTGGAGTAATTTAATCTCGTTTGAAAATTCCTTCGTCTGCAACAGTCTAACTATGAGCAGGAGAGAAGACTTGATTTCATTGGCAGTCAAGTGTTCAGTGAGGCGTTCATTAGGGTGTCTACAGTTGTGCATGAATCTTAAGCAATAGGCGATGACATTTATCAATTTGGTGTATGATGAGAACTTAAGCAGAAATTCAGGGATCTCTTTCTCTACCGCGGTATGGACCAACACCTCTTCGGCTCCATCAGAGAATGAATCTTGACTAAAGGGGGGATAAGAAGAATTATCCCACAATCTGGACGGGCCAGACCACCAAAGATCATGATGAAGCAATTTTTCAGGAAGGATTCCTCTGGAAGCGCAATCTGCCGTATTCCACTTTCCTGTAATGTGGTGCCACTGAGCCTTTGGAACTAGAGATTTGATTTTGTGCACGCGATTGGATACGAATTGGTTACCCTTCAGTGGTGGGGAATGAATCCAACATAAGGCAATTTGAGAATCTAACCAAAGATGGACATCTTCAAGGTCAATCGGTAGAGAATCTATCACTGTCAAGGTAAGCTGTGATAACAATAATGCTGCTGAAAGTTCAAGCCTAGGCAAAGTGACCATAGATAATGGAGCCACCTTTGTCTTTGCAGCTAAGAGATGAGAGGTATTACCAAAAGGACTTAGTTTTACCAGATAGAGGACTGCTGCATATGCCATCAGCGATGCATCAGCAAATCCATGCAACTGAATTTGAGTAGTTGCGCTTTCATCCATACTTATAAACCTCGGAATTGTAATGGCTTTCAGACAATCAATTTGATTTATTTCGTAGACGAGTCTTGATGCCTCCTCGGGCGAAGAAGCGCCACACAAGAGATCATCCATGTAGAAGTTCTCCCTAATTATCTCAGAAATGCGGGGATTTTCTGTCTGGGAGACTTCAGCGAGTTTATGGAGAGTTTTAATCGCCAAGTAAGGAGCACAAGCTGTCCCGTAGGTGACAGTGCGCAAACGATATGTGGAGATCGGTTGTTGCTCTTCAAATCTCCAAACTATTCTTTGGTAATCTCTGTGGGAAGCAGTTACCAGAATCTGGAGGAACATTTTTTCGACGTCTGCTGACAAGGCTATTCGATATGATCGAAAGGTTATGAGGATCTTGAATATCTCTGGGAGTAGCTTAGGACCGACCTCAAGGAAATCATTTAGGGAATTTCCACTGGAATCTTTACTGGATGCATCGAAAACAACACGAAGCTTTGTTGTTATGCTTTCCTCTCTTAAAACACCGTGATGAGATAGGGAAGCTTGATTTGGAACCTCTTCTTCATCTTCTGGGACGATTTCCATATGGTTTAGTGAGAGGTATTCTTTCATGAATTCACAGTACTTCGTCTTGAATTCTGGGTTCTTTCTGAATTTTGCTTCTAAATATTGAAAGCGCTTCAAAGCTTGAAATTTGGAATCGCCCAGAACCGGAATAGATTTGAATGGTAAGTTCACAACGTATCTTCCAGTACAGTCTCTCTTCACATTTTTTTTTAATTTGTCATTTACTGGATCAATGACTGATGATTCTGGAACTGATTCCATTTGCCAAAATTTTTGTAGTGAAGAATTGAGTTCGCTGTCGATTATAGAATGACAACTGAAAATCTCTTCCCTTACTGGTATTGAATAGATGGGGCCAGATAGCAACCATCCTAGCTTAGATTTCATAGCACAAGGCGTTCCCTTTGGACCAATGATTTTCTCACCAGAGATAATTTGGATGAATAAGTCTGCTCCAATCAAAACTTCAACAGGAGATGAGATGTGAAAGTTCGGATCAGCAAGGACAAGTCCCTCCAAATGAGGCCACTTAGTGACTTCCATCCGAAAATTGGGTAGGTTCATGGTAATGTTTTTGACGACCAGAGCATTCATCTCAAATGATTCGTCACAGGAGTGTGAATATATCGTCATATTAGTCTCTTTTAAGGATGTTTCGGCAACAGAATTAATGATTCCTCGAATAATGTGATTTGTATTTCTCACTTTTAAATTAAGTCTTGTTGCTAATGTGGAAGAAATCATGCACCTCTGCGAGCCACTGTCTATGAGTGCACGACAAGTAATTAAGTCCTGATTTGAAGATTTGATTTTGATCAATGCGGTGCTTAACAAGGTTGTCACTGTGTGTATATTGTTAACAAGGCATGGACTCTCCACTTCGTTTACCTGATTTGAATTACTAGCAGTTTCAACTTTTGAATAGGTTTTGGACGATGGAGAAGGGTGTAATGATTTTTATTACAATTTTCTGACTTACACCTAATAGTAATTAAGCATTTTGAGGCCAAATGATTACTTCTTAAACAATTAATGCAAAGCTTATTAGTTTTGACAAATTCCCATCGTTGATCCAATGACATCCCTAGGAAATCTGGACATCTGTACAATGCATGCGAGTTTTTACAAATTATGCAAACTGGTAGTTTCGAAGCTGACATGGTATTACAAAAGGTGGTCCTTTTTGAGGTTTGAAGTCACCTTTACTAGTTGTTTCTACTTTGAAACATGAATCCTTTACAATTTGAAGACTTCTCGCGTGATTTTCCAAAAAGGCCGAAAATTCCGCAAAGGTTGGAAATTTTCCCTTTTCAGTTTTCAATTCCCACTGAGTACGCATATTGCTATCGAGCTTATTTTGAATTGTATAGATCAGAATCAAGTCTACCAATTCATTACATTTAAACCCCAATATATCAAGATTACGTATTGCTTCATTGCACGTGTCCAAGATTTCCAAAAGAGATTTACCATTACAAACTTTGGGGGATTTAATGTTAAAAATTTTACTCAGTTGATTATTAGCCAAGAGTTTGCTATCATCGTATCTAGATACTAAAGTTTCCCAAGCTTGTCTGTAGAAGTCCCCAGAAACAGGAAAACCCTTAATCAGTTTTGCTGCGTCCGACTTTACTGATGCAACTAAATACTGGAATTTCGAAAGTGAGGACAGATTTTTATTTGAATCAATTGTCGCAGAAAATATTTCCTTAAACATAATCCAATCATCAAGGTTTCCGCCAAAAATTGGAATTTCAAATTTTGGAAGGCGAATATTTTGCGTTTCATTCGAAACTGAATTATCAATGAACTCGGAAGCCGAATTTTCATTAGTACTTCTACTAATAAATCCTTCTATATCAGCACAAGCATTAATTACTTTCTCATTTGCATTTGTGTATTCATTATAAAAAAGATCATTTTCATCGATTAATTCAAATATTAACTCTTCCAAAGATTCTATCAAATTACACAATTTTGTTTTTATTTCTTTCAAAATAAATGATTTACCCTCCTTGATTAAATCATCAACACGATTAACGTATCTGTCAATTTCCTTGATAATGAAATGAAACCTCGTTTCAATCTTTGAATCTTTCTTACCCTTAGCCATATCGAAATCAGAAAATCAAAATGTCTCATATACAAAATTCCACGAATCGAAAATAGCACGTCAACAATTTTACGCTAATGCTAAAATGCCAAAAATGAAAAATAACAAATGCTAGAAATAAGAATTAAAACATTGCATTTACGTTTGCCTACCGGAAAAGAGTTGGCAAGTAGCCAAAACACTTGCGGGAACGCGGGAATCAACTTTATCCAAGATGGCGAAAGAAACTAAAATGAGAGATTGACACACATAATTAAAAGATTCTCTACTGTCACTCCGGGTCGATTAGGACCAAAAACTATGTGAGATTTATAGATTTAGTGGACTGTAAATGTTTTTAAATGATTTATTTGACTTAAAACAAAATAATTACAATACTTGCACATTTAATAGAATACACTTGCGATTAATAGAATATAAGGAATGGATCAACGCTGGGAAAATGAAAACCCAAATAGCTTAAAGAATTGAATCATGAATTGACTTACATAAAGGAATAGCTTCCCAGACGTCCTCCAAACCTTTCACTTAAAGTAAATTACATCAAAAAGGGAATAAGCAAGCAGAAGCCCTGCTCGCATCACGTACATAAGAATGTTTTGTCAACAACAACAGTTCATGTTTTTACACATCGTTTTCAAAATAAGAAATCACAGGATCAGTGCTGCCATCTATGCACGCGGGCTGCTACTACAGGACGGAACACGTAGGTTTATTACAGTATATTCAACATAAATAAACGCATTTTGTTTAATAATAGCAAAAAAAGAGTATAATTTTAAAAAAACAATTAGCGAATTCTTCCTATCTTATTATAATTCTGCGTCGGTTATTTTATTATATATTATTGTGTGCCAATATATTGGCTGGGCCGCAAAAATGTTCGTCGAGGGCCGCAAGCGGCCCGCTAGTTTGACACCCCTTATGTAGACTTTCCCAAATAGCCCTTAAAGCGGTTTAGCGTGGTCACGCCTGTTATATAGCATATATGCATACATGTTTACATAAAGCATACATATATAGGGCATTTATTTACGTACAATATACATGTATAGCACAAGTTTAGTATGCGTATAGAATATGTTTATATGTTTTCAAAAATAAGCACGTTTAAAAAAAAGTCTAAATTCCCCCCCCCCCCTGATATTAGCCTATTGTTTTTTAATAATGTACAATTTCTTTTCTTTTTTTTTTCCAAATTGTTATATAAATTTAGGAGATGTACAGCGGAAAACGTCAAAATTTCAGAGTTCTCCATAGCATCAAAAACAAGTAATATTAAAAAAAAATTTTTAAAGTCAATCCCTACTTAGGTCAACAAAGAAAAATTTTATTTTAGTTACTTTTTTACTTACACACACACACACACACACACACACACATAGATATATATACATATATATATACATATATATATATATATATATATATATATATATACACATATGTATGTATATGCATTTATATATATATGTATATATATACATATATGAATCTGAATGTGTATATACAACTCATGGACAAAAAAATTAGCGCACCAAGAAGGAGTCGTCAAAATGAAACGAAATTTTACATACGTAATGACTACTTTGATATAAGTAAATGATAAGAAAATCAAATAAAAAGGATAATTTATTTCAGAGAAAAAGGCAAAAGAACGGAGGAGTTAATACTCCCTTGGACCCCCTCTAGCGCGAATGCACGATGCGATACGATCGGGCATTGAGTCATACAAGTTCTGCATGATGTCTTGAGACATTTCGTTCCATATTTGCCGTAATCTTGCCTCTAGTTCGTTCAAACTCGTGGGATGCCCAACTCGTCGTCCCAAATGATCCCAGATATGCTCGATTGGAGACAAATCTGGGGATCGGGCAGGCCAAGGAAGGGTAGTAACAGTGCGGAGACAGTCTTGTGACACCCTTGCCGTATGAGGCCGAGCATTGTCTTGTTGAAAAATGGCTCCTGGGAGCCGTTGCATGAGTGGCAACACATGTGGTTGCAGGATTTCATGAACATACCGCTGGGCTGTCATGGTGCCACGGAACAATACTAGGGGTGACCGTGTATTGTAGGCAATGGCACCCCATACCATCACACCAGCAGTGGGAGCGATGTGTCGCTGTACAGCAAAGGCAGGATTGAAGCGTTCACCATGGGCTCTCCACACACGAACACGATTGTCATCACTGTCGAGATTGAATCTGGATTCGTCGCTAAAGACGACCTGGTTTCATTCCGCTGCAGTCCAGTTTCCTCGTGCGCGGCAAAACTCCAAACGGAGGCGTCGATGGGTGGGCGTCAAGGGCAGCACACGTATTGGGCGCCGCGATACCAACTGTCCTTCAGCCAGGCGCCTTCGTATGGTTGGAGAAGACACAGAGGCCCCTAGTGAAGGTGCTACTTGTGCCTGGATGGCGGCCGATGAAGCAGTTGGCTGTACGCGTGCATTTCTTACGATGTGGCGGTCTTCTCGACGACTGGTCTGTCGAGAGCGTCCTGAGCCTGGTCTTCGTGTACATGACATCTCTCGGGTCCACTGGTCCCAACACCTCCTCACAACACAATCAGAGCGGCCTAATTGACGAGCTACTCGCCTAGCTGACCACCCAGCTTCCATCATCCCGACTATTCTCCCCCTCTTAAACTGCGACAACTGCTTATATTGTCTTCGAATACGGCGTAATGGCATGTCTATCTGAGCTCTTCCTTTGTAAATGATTCAGCACACTCAAACAAGCTTTGGTTACCTGTTTTATACTCCACAGAGTACTATGTTCAACGCCCTCTACCGGCTATACGTAATGCTCAATCACGCTGCATATCTAATCATTTGCATATCTCCTCGACATGTACCTTCATTGCAAGTTTCGTTACGATCCCGCAATTATTTCTTGGTGCGCTAATTTTTTTGTCCATCAGTGTATATATATATATATATGTGTGTGTGTGTGTGTGTGTGTGTGTGTGTATATTCTGGAATGAGGTTAAGAAAAATCAGTGAAACACGATTGTTTGCCATTATAGTTTTATTTGTGATATAATTACAATAACACATAATTAATCTTATCTTTTACAATAATACATGATTAATGGCCTATAATTTCCAAATTATTATTTTAAATTCCAAATTATTTTATAATTTTAGCAGATGTAGTGCGGACAACGCCAAAATTTCTGCGTCTTCCATAGCTCCAAAAAACAAAATGAAGGTCTGGTATATCCGCTAGCCTCCTGTAAAAATAACGCCAAATTTCCCGCCAAATATGTTCCCCCAACTGAGTTTGGCGAGGGGGGGAGACGAGGTGAGCACGCGTTCACCTCGACTCCCCTCGAAGCGAGTGGGGATCAAATTTCGAGGGGGAAGACGCTCCTAGCTTCCACTCGGGTTTGTGTAAACGCGCTGTTAGAAACACGTACAATTTATTGGAGACAGATAAAGGCTGAGATGTATTTTTCGTTGACGAATTCTATTATTAATTCATGATTTATTATATTACAATGATTTCACAATCGTTCGGTCTGTTTGATTATAGTTTGACTAATTTGTATTCTTCTCCCGTTTATAGAGAGTTCATGATAACATGCCTTTATCCAAGGCTTACCCCATCGCACACAAATAATGATTTACTACATACTTGAAAGAAAAATTCATAAAACTTCTCTGGTGAGGTGTCTATAAATAATTTTTTTATTCATATATGAACTCATAAATTTTTATGCTGAACATTTCAAAAATATTTAGTTTAAATATTGGACTAATAACTTGTTTCAAATACATTTTAATAATTGATGAGGAAGAAATATTTTTTTAAAGATTAATATTTCAAAAATGTAACATTAGCAGGAAACAACAAGGTATTATATACTAAGTAAATATGAATTATAATTAAAATATTGGATTTCAAATGAAATTTTGTCCACTGCGACAAATTTTCATAAATCCAATGAATTTTTCATGTTAATAAAATATAAGTCCTGACTTTTAATAATTTATTATGTGTCTTAAACTAAACAGAAGGTTAATAAAATTTTTTTTCTTCTAATGGCTGGGAAAACAGAGCCTAGACTCTTCTCCCGGGGGGAGCAGTGAGGTGAGACTATTTCGCCGGATTCGTTGCCCCGGGTGCACCACAGGGGGTGGATCCACACTGCACCCGTTTGATGGTCCGCGAATTTTGAACCGAGTCAAGTCGTGACCTTCGAAACCCAGGCCTCACAACTGTACACTCGCATGGTCGTGACGTCACCAAACTGGGATCTTCTATCTGTCGTATCAGTCGCACGTTTTCTGCAACACTTGGCCCACGTGCTTTTGTGTATTGCATAGTTTCTGTGACAATACTATTATTTTTTTTAATTTATGATGCCGAGTCCGTGTGTCGTACCACGCTTTAATAGCAATTACAAAAACGGGCCAAAACATAAAGTTTACAGTTTCCCGAAGGATCCAGATCTATAAAAAAATGGGTTATTGACATTAAGCGAGAGCGCTTTACTCCATCAAAACATAGCAAGGTAAGTAAATTTTTAGATATTCTTAAATATTTTACTACTAATATCTGTTAATATTGTTCTTCATATCGTTCTTTCATCTAGAAGTTGCATTCTTCAAATCAAACATTTTATTTTGTTAAAATAAAATCCCATTTTGTTTCCTAAACACAAACATGTAACTTTTTTGATTTGTGTATTATTTGAAGAATTAGAATTAATACTGTTGGTATATATATATAAATGCTACGAAGTGTTTTTAACTTTTCACACCAGATGGTGCTAAGTGTCTGTATTTGTCCTTTTGTATGTAAATGTATATTTTCTGTAAATAAAACTCAGTTGGAATGTAGTCCTTGAACGTGTGAGACACAACATTTGGTAGCAGAGCGTGGTTGTTTTTCTCCTCGAAGAGCCAGTCGCATCGACATCCGGTCGCCGATGAATTCAAAATGCAACTGTGAGATTTCCTAAAGCGAAAGTTTAAACGATAGCGAAGAAAATGGATAACATGAAAAGCATTCCGTTGTTGAATAGTGGAAATTATTTACTCTGGTCTATGAAAATCAAGGCAATTTTAACTTTAAAAAGATTAATAGATGTTATCTATGAAGATAGACCACAGGATTTAAAATTACTAGAAGATTGGAAAACAAAGAATGATGACGCTGTAGCCTATATTTTGCTATCACTTTCAGATGAACAGAGTCTCCAATTTGCAGAAGAAACCAATGCCAAAAATTTATGGGAAAAAATAAAAAGGGTTTTCACAGGAAAAAATGAAGACCGGAAGATAGATGCTGGAAATGAGCTAAAGAATATAGAAATGCAAGAAAACGAAAATGTATCTGACTACATAGCCAGAGCAAGGGGACTTTCTATGAAGTGTAGCGCACTTGGTTTGAACATTTCAGAACGTGAACTGGTTTACTACACAGTTCGTGGACTTAACCATAAATTCGGGAAAATAAGAGAAATATTGAAGACGCAAAGAGAAAAAGAAATTGATGAAATATTAGAAATTTTACGCGAAGAAGAGAATACCCATTTAAAAATGAACTCAAATTCCATATCCAGAAAAGGAGAAGCTTTCCATGTTAAAAACAGTAATAGAAACGTAAAACTTTGCTGGATCTGCAACAAATCCAATCACATAGCCAGAAATTGTTTTTTCAGGAATAAAACAGGAAACAGGAGTGGAAATGCACCCGACAACGTGTTAAGAACATTACCTAACGACAAAACCAAAAACAAGCAAAAAATGAGATTCGCGAACGCAGCATTTGAAAACGAAAATCAGAACTTTGCCCTTATGACAGACCCAGAACATTCCGACGCTACTTGTGAGGATATTTGGATTTTGGATTCTGGAAGCAGCTCACATATGTGCAAGGACCTTAAATTTTTTGAAAACTTTAATTCCGATGTTGGTCATATTAACTTAGCAGGTAAGAATTCTGTTTTAAAATCTATTGGCGAAGGAAAAGTTAAAGCTAAGACATTTGTAAACAATATTGAAAATACATTAACTATTGATAATGTGATTTATGTACCTGATTTAAGATGTAATTTGTTATCCATGACTAAATTAATGGAAAGAGGTTATAGTATTCAATCATATGATAATTATGTTTTGGTTTTAAGCAAAACTGGTCAAATTGTTTTAAAAGCTGAGAAAGTAAATAATCGCTTAGAAATTATAATGAAACCTTGTATTGATAATAATTCATCTGAATTATTAGAGTGTAACTTTGTTAAAAATGTAGAAAATTATGAATTATGGCATAAAAGACTTTGTCACTTGAATCCTCAATATATGTCTAAAATGAAAGATATAATTGATATAAATGTTAAAGAATCTGAAATTTTAAATTGTGAATCATGTAATATCAGTAAATTAACTCGTAAAAAACATTGCAAAATTAATATTGATCAAAGTAATTCTGTTTTGGAATTAATTCATGCTGACTTAGCTGGTCCTATAAATATTGATTCATTGGGTGGTTCTAAATATTTTTTAATGCTTGTAGATGATTATTCTGGTATGTATTTTTCTTATTTTATAAAACATAAGTATGAAGTATTTGATGTGTTTAAAAATTTTAAAGAAAGGTATGAAAACCTAACAAGCCGAAAAATCAAACGCTTAAGAACCGATAATGGATTAGAATTTGTGAATAAGGAAATGACTAAATTCTTACTGAAATTTGGCATATCTCATGAAAAAACAGTACCGTACAACCCAGAATCAAACGGAAAAGCCGAGAGGGCTATAGGAGTTTTAGTAGAACGCGCAAGAACCTTACTATATGAGAGTAAACTACCTCAAAAATTTTGGGCGGAAGCCATATCCTGCAGTACTCATGTATCGAATATTACACCGCGCAAATATAAAAATAAACTTCCGATGGAAATATGGACAGGTAAAGAACCCAAAATAAGTTATTTAAAAACTTTTGGCTGTGTAGCTTATTATCATATTCCTAAACAATTTCGCAATAAATTTGATGTTCCAGGGAAACGCGGAATTTTTGTCGGTTATTCCAGAGATAGAATAGCATAAAGGATTTATGACATCGCAAAAAATACAGTGATTGAGGAACGATCAGTTAAATTTGACGAAAAATTAAAAGGCAGCGAATTCATAACGAAAAATTCGGAATCCTATTTATGGAATGTTGAAAATCTGAGTCAGTTCAATTTTTCAAATTTAGAAGCAGAAACAGAAATTAACCCGCGTGAAAATAATCAAAGTGAAATTAATGACACAAAATCATTACAAAATGAAACCGCAAACGATCAAAGAGTGGAAAACTCAAATCATGAGTTATCACCTAAATTAAGGCGTTCCGAACGTATAAAAAATAAGTCAACGGCGAATTTGGCCTTAAGTAACTCTACTCGGGAGGAAAATAATTCAATACCTGAAAATTATGAGCAAGCAATGAATAGCATTAAACATAATAAGTGGAAAATCGCGATGCAAAAAGAATTAGAGTCAATGAATAAGCATGATGTCTTTGAAATAATTGAAAGACCTAAAAATGTAAAAATAATCAAAAGTAAGTGGATTTATTCAGTTAAAACAATTAATGACGAGGAAATTTATAAAGCAAGACTCGTAGCGGCAGGTTTTAATTTAATTAAAAATAAAGACTATTCAGAGTCTTTTTCGCCTGTTGTTAATATAGAATCATTTAGATTATTGATATCATTAGCTGCAAAATTAAATTTATCTGTAAGATTTTTTGATGTCAAGACAGCTTACTTGTATGGCGATATTGAAGAAACTGTTTACATGGAAATCCCACCAGGTTATGAAGAACAATTTGGTAAGAACAATGTATGTAAATTAAAGCGTAGCTTATATGGTTTACCACAATCTGGTAGAAATTGGCATATTAAACTTAAAAATGAACTGAAAAGGATTGGCCTCAACCAGCTTGCATCTGACAATTGTGTTTTTATTACAAGTAATGAAACTGATTTTTTCGCAATTTGTATTTATGTAGATGATTTGGCAATATTTTCAAATAATTCTAAATTATGTGAAGAGATAATACTTAAGCTTAGAAAAACTTTTGAATTAAATGAAACTACAGAAAATTCCAAATTTTTAGGTATAGAAGTTCTACAAAATGAAAATGGTATTAGTTTATCGCAAACACATTACATTGAATCTCTGATAAATAAATATGGATTGGAAAACTGTAAGAAAGCTAATACACCAATAACTAAAGGTGAGGATAGATGTTTTAATCCCACGGATGATTTAGTCAATCAGACTGAATATCAGGAAATAATAGGTGAGATTTTATATTTGGCTAATAGAACTCGCCCAGATCTCGCTTTTGTCACTAGCTATTTATAACAATTTAATAAACGACCGGAAAAAAGGCATTATACATTAGCTGAAAGAGTTTTGAAGTATTTAAACGCAACAAAAAATAAAGTTTTGTTTTATGACAGAGAAAATGGATTTTTAAATTGTTGCGCAGATGCCAGTTGGGGAAATGCTGAGGGAGGCAAATCATTTTCAGGTTGTGTTATAATGATTGGTAATTCACTTCTTACGTGGAAAAGTAGAAAACAAAAATGTGTTGGACTATCCACATGTGAAGCAGAACTGCTAGCTATCGCCGATGTTGCAAGAGAATTAACTTGGACTCTAAACATGTTAACTGAATTAAAATGTGAAAATTTTGTTAAGAGACCTGTAGTCTTATAGTGATAGTCAATCAGCCATCGATTGGTTAAATAGTGGTAAGTCATCAAATAAAACTAGACATGTGAATCTGAAATTCCATTTTGTCAAAGATCTCATTGAAAATGATACTATAAAGACTAAATATGTGAATACTAATGAGATGATTTCTGATTTCTTAACCAAGGCTGTAACATTTGATAAATTGTTATTCTCATTGAAGAATATATGTTTAATGTAAATGTGCTGTTAATGTTCTGAAAAGATAAAACCCCTTTTCGCAGGGGGAGAGTGTTGGTATATATATATAAATGCTACAAAGTGTTTTTAACTTTTCACACCAGATGGTGCTAAGTGTCTGTATTTGTCCTTTTGTATGTAAATGTATATTTTCTGTAAATAAAACTCAGTTGGAATGTAGTCCTTGAACGTGTGAGACACAACAAATACTACTTTAAGAATTTTTGCAGTGAGTAAATCCAAGTATCTATATTGTAAATAGCTATCTCATTTACTGATTATATTCTATTTCTGTTAAATATTTTGTTTTAATGGTCTTTTTTTACTTCTTTTAAATAGTCCTACAAGAAGGATTAATATTATGGCAATTCCAAGCAGTATGGTGTGCATTTAAATCGCCAGCAACCATACAGAAATTATTAGAATTAAAAATTTTGGAAGAATCGGATACCAGAGATTTTTACTGGGGGCGGAGGGGAGGATATAGACGGAAGAGATTAATAGTTTCGTATTTCTATCAAGCATTATAATGATAGAAGTGTTTTCTGCCCTCGTAGTATCAATATTTTTAAAGGGGAAATGTTTTAGACCTCTGCGAACATAGATAGCAGTCCCACCAACCTGATGCGAATGAGAATTTGGCAGGGGAGGACGGTTGTTTCGAAACAGGGTATAATTGGAAATATTATATCGCCAAGGCGAGGAAAATTTTGTTTCTTGAATAAGCGCGAGGTGAATATTGGAATTTTCCACTAAGTCTCTAAACTCGTTAATTTTATTAGAAAGGCTGTTGGCATTCCAGAACAATACCCGAAGTGAGGAAAGCGAAGATGCAATATGTATGGTCGGAGGACGGGTTTAAGTATTCTGCTAGAATATCAAGAATATTCAGAAGCGTTTGATAGGGATCATTCCTATTTTCTTTCAATGCATTAGAGATGGATTTAAAAAGTTCCATAATTTTTCGAATATTAAAATCCGAGATTAGTTCTTTGATTTCTTTAATAGTTTCAAAAAAAATCACCTAAAGTAGAGGTTGACTTAGTCTCAGAGGAGGGTGTGTCAGTAGGAGTTTCTTTTGTATTATTCTTTTGTAAGGGAGTGACAGCAGTCTCTTGACAAGGGATAGTATTACTTTCTTTATGAATTTGCCTGTGCTGCGGGTATTTTTAATTTCATTGGGGGGTATTCCTTATTTTTTTATGTAGACATGTGCGGGGGACCCCGGCATCTTGAGAAACTTCCTTGGATGTTGACGCAACATTGATATTTTTAGAGGTAAATTTTTTTGAGTTTAGTGGCACTTTCCATGCCGAAGCTTTATGTGGTTTAGAAGGAATAAATTGATGTCTGTATAATTTTACAATTATTTTCTAGCGGATTCTTACTGGAAAATTTATCCGTAGGTAGGATAATTTTAACCGTTACTTTTTTATTATTTTTATCTTTATTTTTAGGGTTAGAGGGACAGCCACCGTAGTTAGCTGTATGATTTCCGTTACACTTTGCACATTTTGTGCAGGCATCAGTTTTTTGAAGACTGCATTCGTTGCTAGAATGACCCTCTCCGCATATTAACGCATCTGGGGGAGAGCTTACAGGTGATAGAAGAATGCCCGAACATTTGGCACCGACAGCATTGGCTTACACCCGTTTGCTTATCGTGCTCAAATGTAACTTATAGGAAATTTATAGTTTTAATTTGCAGTAAGTTATCAATATTAGGGGAAGGCCGAATAGAAATAATAAAAAGGAACATAGGCTTTTTAGTTTTAAGATTTGTTGAATATGCAATGTTTATCGGCTCCAAACCGACTTTTCCGTTAGCGTCTTCGATGTCGTCAGTATTGGTACAAGAGGGAAGTCCCCTTAGCACATATTTGCGGGGGCGTTAGGAATGGGATTTTAAGCCCACCTAAGTATTTTTGAATTTTCCTGTAAGAATCAGCACTACCGATATTGATTTTTATAAGAGTGCCGGAAAGAGCAGCGTCAACATCCGTGCCAAGTTTGTTAATATTATGTAGCATAGTAGGCCAGATTGCATTTATTTCGAAGAAAACTTGAGATTTATATTTTCGTACAGGTGGAGGAAAATCGCCATCGGCTTCCGTATTAGATGTATCCATAACTTCGCAGTTCGCAACTAATGGCTGCGCGGCGGGAAAATCATTTAAGTTAGTTTCATTTTCGAGAAGTTCGAATTGAATTTTCGTTGGCATGCTAAGCGTGCATAGTTCGTCATCATTAGGTTTGCGTTTCTTAAGTAGAAGTACGCATAATTGTTAGTTGATCATTAACACGCGCATTACAAATACAAAGATCTTGTAGAGGTTTATTTAATTCATCATTATGCTGTTTATGATATGTGTTAAAAAGATTAATTCTAAGAAAAATATTAATATCACTTCATCTACTGCTGAGCAACATATGTAACGGAGCACAAAAGCTACTTCCAGAAGGATCATCAGTGCTTTTGTCGATAGCATTCTTGGCGAATTTCAGGAACCCATGTATGGTGTTATAAAATTCTCATTCTTGAGGGCAGTTGCACTCATAGAAGTTCAGAAGTTAGGTTTTTGTTGGAATAATCTTAGGCAAGGGGCCGGATGCCGGAAGAAATGGCCGGTACTCATTCAAATGACGCTTCTCCGACCGAGGGGTCTGGTGAAATCTCATTAGAATGAGTACCGGCGATTTCTTCCGGCATCGCAGGTGCGGTCGATGGCACGTGAACAGAATTAGAGCTATGTGATAGTGCATGGCGTACATTAAAAGATCTGCCGAGAAGGTAGTGCCTTCGACCAACCTTATCAGAATTGGAGTTTTGTAGAGGTGTCCCTTGGCCTGTCGGCTTTATCTCCTGTAAGCAAGATACTTGTAATTACGGTGGGAGTGCTTAGTAGATAAAATTTAAGAGGAAATAAGTATTAATATGAGAATTACGAGTGAAAAAATTAAAAAAAAATAAATAAATAAATAAGTTAAAAAAACATTAAAGTAGGAAAACAACTAAAAAGTTAATTTTAAGAGACAAATATAATTACAAGTAAGTTACAAGGACGGTGCTTACACATGAGAAAAAAAGTAAATAAAATTTAATAAAGAATTAAGTTCCGCGGAAAAAAATAATATAATAAAAGAGTAATAAGCCCAGGAAAGCAGGCGTTATCAGAGTACAAGACATAATTTTCTTGAGGTTTGTAAGTTTTTTCATTTTTTTATTTAGTATTTTTATAAGTTTTATAAAATTTTTTTCGAGATCAGAAGAACTGCAATTTAAAAAAAAGGCCCTCAGGACCATACACTTCAAAATGAAATAATTATGGCTTACGAATGGGGACAGCTAAATGTAGCAAAAGATTTGGAATAAGAGACACCGGCTGGGATGGAACCCACAACGTGAGCGATTCCATGCAATTGCGAAGGCGCTGTGCTATGATTGGCACGCATGAAAAAAGGAAGATGTGATTAGTAAGCACGGTAGGAAATTAATGTTAGCATTTGAGGAGGCACGCCCGTGGGCGCTTACGATTATCTCTAATTGAGTAATCGTAATCTGGGTATTCCATAATTATTTCATTTGGAATGTTGGGTAAGTTGTCATAAAATCTCTTCGAGATTTTGTGCGCTTGTTGAGTGAAAGATAAAGTGCCGAGGTCTCTCCTAACAGTCAAATTTGACATGTAACGAAAAGCTCGGCGAATTCGCCTGAGAGATCTGATTTGGAATTTTTCCAGTTTATTATTGCGGCTATTTGCAGCAGAAAACCACACAGGGATAGTGTAGAGGGCAATGGGTAGGATACACTGTTTATAAAGGAGGGCCTTGTTCTTCATGCTAAAGTGAGCACCATAGAGGAGACTTCGGAGTTGCATTACCGCAGCATTGCATTTACTGACAGTATTATTAACATGAGCGTTCCAAGTTAACTTGCGATCTAGGTTTACGCCAAGATACTTGACAGTGCTTTCCCATTCGAGTGGGGAGTTATGAAGATAGAGACGAGCAGGATTGAGATAGCTAATACTAAAATAGATCGCGTGACACTTCGAGGGATTGATTTTAATTTTCCAGCACTGAAACCAATTCTCTAAAGTGTCTATATGACGCTGAATTTGAATAGTCAGGCAGTTGATATTGTTAGCAGTGGAAAGAATAGCAGTATCGTCCGCATAAAGAGCAAGAAGAGTATTATCTCCTCTTGGAATTGAATTTATATAGATGTTAAACAGGGTAGGTCCTAAAATCGAACCCTGTAAAATTCCACAGGTAATAAAATTACTCCGGGACATTTCCTTATGAATGCGGACGGTGAAATTTCGACTAAGGAGATAGTTATTGATAAAATGAATAAGACTGTCTAGCATGTGAATTTGGATTAGCTTAAAAATCAGTCCCGGACGCCAGACTTTATCAAACGCGCATTTGATATCAAAGAAGAGAGCAGCGGTAGGTGCCTTCGACCAAAAACCTGAATTACAGACATGTCTAAAAAATTCATAAACATTATCTAGTGAGGAATTCTATAAATAATTTATTTATTCATATATGAACTCATAAATATTTACGTAGAAATATACATTAATTTTTGAGTTTAAATATTGGGTTGTTTCAAACAAATAACTGTAGTATTTGTTGTCTCTTCACCAGAAAACGCGATAATTAAAAACGTGTCATGAACGGATGGTTTAAAATAAAAATGCAGATTTTTCATCTTTGAAGGCAGGACTGGAGTTACCTAACTCTCGCGTCACAGCCAATGGGGTTTGTACAAGCAAATATACAACAAGTATTTAAGATGGACGTATGTTTTCAGCGAGTGCAGAGTTTCCTGTTGTTTTTCGCTGAGAGCAGACGTCTTTTTTCTTCTGTGCATGGCGACTACTGACGGAATGGAGATAAGCGTGGACGAAAGTCCTCCTATGTTGGATCCCGATAAAACCACCCCAATGCCTGACTTAACCGAACTGAATGAGAAAGATCGACTGATCCTCCAGAGATTAATCGAAGGAGCCATTAGCCCGGCACTTTATGAAAGCCTGGAACTTGTACACCCCTATGTCTTCGAAGTCTTCAAGTTAGGTAAGCTCGGAGATCATATTGGCAAAATGTATGCTATCATTAACCCAAACTCTAACCTTCCTTCTCTAACTAACAAGTCAAGGCGCGCAAAACTAACACACCTAGCAAATTCCACTGGCGTTGCCAGCACTTCAAGCTCTAACGATGGATTCATTGTACAAGCTGCCAGATTAACGGCCAAAAAACCAATAGCTATTGAAGGTTTAGCTACTGCAACTAAAAATAAATATAATTCTCTTAAAGAAACTAACTTAAATGAAAATAATGAAAATAGCCCAAGAATCACCATAGCCAAACCAAAAATCAAACATATAACCATAGTCAAAACTGAAAATTACAGACAAATTCTAACAGCAATTGCTGGACCTAATGATATAAGAAAGTTCCATGCGAAGATAGGCGGAGAATTTATCAGACTAGACCCATCCACTGAAGAAGATCATAGATCTATAACCAAATACTTAGAAGAAAATAAAATCAAAGGTTTCATTCTCCCACTAGGTATTGTCCGCCCTATAAAAGTTGTCATTCGCGGGTTGCCAAAGGAATTTACTACAGACGAAATTCAAGAAAAATTAACTGAACTTGGTTTTACTGTCATAAAAGTAGCCCAGCTAACTAGAAAAGACGGCTCCTTTCTCCCCCTATTTCAAGTTCAACTCACCCCAACTTATCAGGCTAAAACTATATTTGAACTAAATTCCCTTTTCTACATCAAAATTTCAGTCGAATACTACAATTCCCCATACAAGACAGCCCAATGTTTTAAATGTCAACACTTCCACCACCATAGTAAATTCTGTTTAATGGACCCAAGATGCGTGAAGTGTGCCGGAAATCACCTCACCAGCGAATGCAAAAATACAAAACCTGAAAGTAAATAGGTAGAAGCAGCAAAATGCTGCAACTGCCAAGGAAATCACCCAGCTAACTGGAGAGGCTGCCCTAAATTCCCCCATAACATAGCCGCTAAGAAACAAGCTTAAAAGGAAGCCAAAGAAGCCCTAAAATCAACTAAACTTGTAACTCCTAATATCTCCTTTGCCCAAATGACTAAAACTAACATCAATATGTCCGAATTTTCACCCCAACCCAATCTAACGACCAAATCAATTACAATCTCCCTACAACCTCGAATGACAACTCTCCACCTAATGGATTTTCCCTATTAAAACAATTTCAGGAAATTAATACAATTATAAACGAAATAACGCAAGAACTAAATATAACAGACTTTACTTCAATATTAAATAACTTACGTATTGCTAGAGAAAATATAAAATTAAATGTAACCGCGGAGGAAAAGCTTTATAGCTTCTTCCACGCGCTCTTTAAGTGTGTTCAAAACACCGGTTAATGGCCCCCCTTTCTCTGTCTGTTTTCGCATGGAACGCAAATGGTATTAGTGCTAAAATCCGTGAGTTGAAGGAGTTTGTAAATGAGCGCAACCCCGATATCATTTTAATTCAGGAAACACACCTCAGACCAGCGGATAATCTCAAAGTCTACAATTACACTACCTACAGAAATGATTATATTAATCCATTCCACCCCATGAGAGGTACAGCTATCTTGATTAAAAATACCCTCCCTCATCATTTAATCATTCTCCCCCCCCCCTTAAATGTATTAACGCCACCGCTATCAACATTAAATTAAATAACCTCCCTTTCTATACAATCATCTCAACCTATATTCCTCCTATGCAAAATTATAATCATGTTAATGAAGACCTTAACGCCTTAAACTCCCTAAATCTTAATACCCTTATCTTTGGTGACCTAAATGCTCAACATAAATTATGGAATTGTAAAATTAATAATGTTTATGGAAACTTAATTTATAACTTTACTAGCAAAACAAATTTCGACATCATCGCCCCCACTTCACCGACCCACTTCTCCTATAACTCTGAAAGTATCATTGATTTTGCCCTTGTTAAAGGTTTCCCTCATGACTTCTCCATAACTTCCCATTGTGAACTAACTTCTGACCATAACCCAGTCGAAATTCGTATCCCTCTTGACACTAACCCTCTCATCATAAATCATACTAAGCAAATTAACTGGGATAATTTCAAAAATGAACTAAATAATATTAAATACATTCCCCCCATTGTCAATAACATCAATGATCTGGAAAACCTAGTCTCTAGCATAACTACCGACATCAACGAAAGTTTAATTAAAAGTACTAAATTAATCCCCCCTCGTGTTAAAACCATCCATGACCAACACCTTAAAATTCTCATAAATAACAAAAACAAAGCACGTAAAACATGGCAGCACAATAGAACAAATGCTAATAAAACTATTATGAACAAAACTCAAGAAAACCTCAGATTTTACCTTCGAGATCAATCTAATACTAATTGGAATAATTACTTAGAATCACTGGACACTACTGACAATTCCATTTGGAGAGCCGCCAGGCGTTTCAAAAATCAATTCCGTTCCATTCCCCCTCTTATTGACCCCGAAACTAACGATAACGTTCTCACTGATATGGAAAAATCCCAAGTAATAGGCAAAAACTTCGCTAAAAACTTCACCCTTAATCAAATCTCTCACTCTAGCACTGAAAACATAGTCAAAAATAGTATTAATCTCTTTCTTAGCACCCCTCACGAAAGCCCCACCCCCTTTATTGTCCCAGCCGATATTAAAGAATACATTAAAAAACTTCCCAAAAGAAAGTCTCCCGGAGAAGATAACATTAATAATACGATGCTCAAAAACCTCCCTTTTAAATACATATTCAAAATTACCATTCTTATCATCTCTATTTTTAAATTTGAACACTTTCCCCACAGCTGGAAGAACTCAATAATTGTCCCAATCTTAAAACCTAATAAACCTCATTCCTCTCCGTCCAGCTACCGCCCTATCAGCCTTCTTAATTCCCTTAGTAAATTAACTGAAAAATTCATCGCTAAGAAAATTAATGAGCATCTCGACGATAACCAAATCATTATCCCTTACCAATTTCGCTTCAGAAAATCTCTTTCAGCCCCTCATCAAGTCTATCGTCTAGCCGAAAACCTCGCCAGTGCTAAGATAAATAAATCCTCCACAGCAGCTCTCTTTCTTGACATCTCACTAGCTTTTGATAAACTTTGGATCGACGGTCTCATCCACAAACTTATTAATTATAACTTCCCACCCCAAATCATCCACATTCTCATCTCCTATCTCAAAAATCGTACCTTTCAAGTAAGAATTAATGGCCATCTCTCCAGCAAATTTAAAATTAATTCAGGCGTACCACAAGGAGGAGTATTATCCCCAATTCTTTTTAATCTATTTGTCAACGATATCCCTCAAAATATTAACACAAACATTGCTATTTTCGCCGACGACACTGCCCTTTATGCTACTGACAAAAATTTTAAATACGCTGTAAAATACATCAACACCCACATGTCCTCCATTCAAAATTGGCTCGACAAATGGAAAATTAAAATTAATTCTGAAAAATGCGTCGCTGTCATGTTTACATCTAAACGTAAAAAGACATTCAACAGTCACCAAATGCAAATAGGTAACACAAAAATCCCCTGGTCTGATACAGTCAAATACCTCGGTATAGTTTTAGATAAAAACATCACTTGGAAACAACATATCTTACACGTCAGGGACAAATTCCGAGCAGCCAGAAGATTAATTTACCCACTAATCTCTCGGAACAGCAAATTAAGCTTAGTCAATAAAATGCTCATTTACAACTCCTATCTTCGTCCTATCTTAACTTATGGAGGGCCAGCGTGGTCATATTGTGCAGACACCCATATTAAAAAACTCGCATCTGCTCAGAGCAGTACCATTCGACAAATCGTTAATGCGGACTGGTATTTCAGAAATACTTGTATTTACAGGGAATTAAATATCCCTACTATTCGAAATTACCTCAAAAATCAAGCTATAAACTTTCACAATTCAAATGACAGTGAACTCCTTTCTAATCTTGCAAACTATGATCACGCTGACCCCACTAACAGGAAAAGGCCTCGAGCCATCCTGAGTCTTCCGTCTTAATTTTTTGTTTGTCCTCGTCATTTAAATAAAAATATAAAAAATATAAAAACAATACTTGGCTTGCCAAGGCAAAAAACAACTATAAAATTTTTTAAAATAAAATAAATATCTATTTCCTATCCTTAAACTTTCTATTAACTTAATTATCTGTCTCAGAGCAAATCCTTTTGGCTTAGACTTAGACTTAATACGCTTGTGAGGCTCCTGGGAGCAGAGCTCCTTATCCTCGGTATCTTTGTGGAAAATAGCATTATTACCGTTCTCACGTGATGCAGTACAGAGATTAAAATTAATGAAAAGAAAAAAAAAAAAAAAAGGAAAAAAAAAGAGAAAAATAAAAAATAAATAAAAAAGATTAATCGTTAAAATTAACTTGGTTAAGTTTAATTAATAAAATTAATTAATTAGTTAAAACAAAAGTTACTGAATTAAAAAATTGAGATTAAGATTAATAAGAGTTAAAATTAATTAAAGAAGGATAAACTGGGGTTAATTAAAATTACTGGGCAAGTAGGAGTTAATATCATATTAAGTTGCAACTAGTACGAATGCCGAACAATAGTTATTAATTAAGGTTATTATAAAGCTATTCATTGAATGTACAATTATTTAAATGATTAAAAATATTGTAAGGAAGTATTTTTCTTCTTTTACATTTATAACATTAACGCACGGCAATAATTGTCTTTAGACATTGGATTTAACCAACCCTTTGCCAACAAAAAGAGTGAAATCCTGCCTAAGTAAAGTTAATCAATTTTCCAAATTGAAAAAGACTTAAAATTCCATTCTTGATTCTGCATAAAGTATTAACGTGTTTACTAACTCACAGAGAAATTAAAAATGGTGCTGAATGGATAACACATATTTCATTAAAAAATATTTACAGTCAAATAAAAGCTTTTTAGGAGTTAGAGGTATTTATTTATCAACGAAAATATGATTTACTCTATGATAAGCGATTATAACTGACTCATGAATTACCAAACACTTAAACTCGTAAAATAAAAATGTTGTCTGCATAAAAAGTCAGCTTCAAAACAAAGAGATTATTTAAATGTAAATATTGTAGCAAATTTTCATTTGAAAGTTGATTTTGACTCAAGATCTATAAATTTTGAATCTCAAATTATAGATTTGTTGTTTGCCGCTTGACAGGTTTAAAGTGGAATGAACTTTGCATTATATATCTATACAATTAAAGGTCTCTCTTAGAGGAAATGTTCAGTGTCTACGAGCATTTACAGTCTCATTGGTCTCATAGCTAATAAATCCAGTTTGGTTTGGATCGCTACGGCACATTTTTGCTACATGAGTGCCAATTAGACCGTGACCCAGGGAAGTTGATTCCAAAGGGCTACTTATATCCATGCCAACAGTAGGACCCAAAAGGATCTTAACCGAATACAAACGCCCTAAGCACTCGCCGAGGTGATGATAATTAAGGAAGAGAACATATTGAAGGTTATTAAAAATTCTCTCATTTACAGAGAATTCCCGACAACTACTCCATTCCAACAAATAGAAAGAATACGAACATTAGAAAAACGTACAATTTATTGGAAATAAATAAAGGCTGAGGGTATTTTTCGTTGACGGATTCTTTTATTAATTCATGAATTAATATATTACAGTGATCTCACAGCCGTTCGGACTGGGAGATTATAGTTTAACTGATTTATATTCTTCTCCCGTTTATAGAGAGTTCAGGATAACATGACTTTATGCCGTGCATATTCTTTCCGCACGCAAAACATGATTTACTACATACTTGAAAGAAAAATTCGTAAAACTTGCTGCTGATCTTTCTATAAATAATTTTTTTATTCATATATGAACTCATAAATTTTTATGCTGAACATTTCATTAAATTTTTAGTTTAAATATTGGATTAATAACTTGTTTCAAATACAGCATATTATAGTAATACATAATATATTTATATTAAATTGAAATAGATGGAATTAAATTGTTGAATTTATATTTATTTTTGACATTATTTGAAGTGATTACGTTTCTCAATATAATATTGTGTTATTTAATGTAACTTTATTAAATTAGGTCGGTCAATGATGTTCAAAAATATGGAAATAGCATTTCCAAGACGTTTCTATGACCATAACTAAATAATAATAATAATAAAAAAAAAAAATTCCAGCTTTTTTTAGTAGAGGAACGACGTTTTTAATAATAAATGTCAATTTTTTTACTAACAAATGATCACCGGATAATTATTAATAATAAGTAAGTAATTTTTATTACTTACTTTATAAATTTTCTTATTAACTTTATAAATTAACTTTATAAATTTTCTTATTTTATTGAAAAGGGTAAATAAATAAGCTGTGCTACGTGTTATCTGACGAATAGCGCAAAGAGCGAGGTTTAAGAACCAGCCCTACCCACTTGACATGCAAAGGGCTGGTGTAAACAAAAACGGCGCCACGACTGGCGTAAAAATTTGACTTGGCGAGAAAATGCGCGTATAAGAAAGCTGTTCCAAAGAAACTTTTAATGTCAACAATTTTCTTTTAATCCTGGGAACGGAAGTATAGTCACAAAAAATTATCCATACCGAAGATATGGAGCTCTGCTCTCCGGTGCCTCAAACATACCACGTCAATGCTTGTGTGTGGGGGGGGCAAAGGTCCCTGGGGCTGAAGACTGTCACACCACAGTCCGGTGTACATATAAATACAAGGAAATACAAACATAAATAAAAGGATTACAGAATAAATTTTATCAACCCTTCAGCGGGCTCGCCAATTTTTGGTATCACCACCAGGCGCTCGTTGCATAAAGTGCAACGTCTCTTTAAACCTTGATTATTCCTTTTGAAACTAATTTTTTCTTTTCAAATTCGAAAAAATAATTCTGCGTTTTAAGACAAGATATAAAATGTTGATAACATTATTTATAATTAAACTCCAAAAATGAATAAGAAGAAATTTTCATGAAAAATTAGAAATTATTTTTAAAACAAATAATTTTTTCAGTTCTCTTCAGTTTTCTTCAATGTCTTCACATCGCAAACATATAGTACGTATTTTGCTTTGAGCCTTTCAGGAAAAACTATCACATTTGTCACACTCATGAAGCTACAGAAGGAGCGTAAGCTTCAATGGGGAATTTTTCGAAAAATGAACCGATTGCTGTCGCTCACCGGTAGAGGGCGCGACATGCAAGCGAAGTGACTATTTTACATTGAGTTATACGGCGTGGTGGTGAAAGTTGTTTTATAAATTTTAAAATTTATTCTGTGTGCAGAAATATGCCAAACACGTGTTTTGCTCCGGGTTGTTCTACTGGCTATAGATCAGCCTTAAAAAGAAATAAAGAAACTGGACAGAGAAATCCTAGTATATTTGCTGCTCCTAAGGTAAGAACATTATTATTGTTTTGTGTTAATATAAGATGTATAATAATGAGAGAAAAGTACAGCTGCTGTGTTTTAAGTAAACGCAAAGTTAAGACATCTTAAGTTCTGCTGGAAATAAGCGTGTTTTATTTTTCAATCATCCCTAGATCCCATTAAAAATAATCATCACGTGTTCACAAAGCTCTATTGTATGTAAAAAGATGTAAATAATTACTCATACTATTGCTCTAAAGGAAATCGCTCATCCATAAAAGATGTACGATACTTACGTATATAAATTTATCTATAGTAAATTGTATATCACACATTTAATTTTTATTTTATAATAATGTATTAATACTGTATATTGTTAATTTCAGTTCTTTATAATTATGAAATACTTTTCTTCAATTCAATAAATTTTGTGGTTATGGCAAATTGAGCTACACATCTTAACTAAAGCCATCATTTTTTTTTTAAATTGTGCACAGAAATAAAATATTTCCAGTTAACTTTTCTTAATATTGAATTTTATCACTATTAAGTTAGTTGAAAAGTAAATAAGTTTTCATTGTATGATAAAGAATGTTGTTATTATAATGCTTGTGCAAAATCTGTTGAGTATAATTTTAAAAAAAATTAATATTTTCCTATCTTTTTACTGTGGTTACAATGAAACCCATACTTTGTAAAAATGCGAAAATATAGCTGATTTGTCCATATCAATGTTATTTGGGGTTTTTTCTTTTTAATTTGCTGAAAATATTTGTAATCGATAATTTACCAACTTGAAGGTAATTCCTGACAATACTGGAACCATAATATTGAATTTAATCACTATTAAGTTAGTTAAATTACGTAAGTTAGTTAAAGTACGTAAAAGTGACCACTCCCCTTAAGGAGAGTGGTCACTTTTAAGTACCTTTAAAAGTATCATTTTTGGACCTATGCTGGATTGTATGTACTACTCATGATTTTTGCTTGATTTGCAAGAAATTTTTTGAGAAACTGCCTATAATACTGTTTATTATATATGCAATATTTCAAGGTAATTAATGAAAAATAAAATGATTTTTTTATGCATAAAAAGTGAATATTTTTCTTAAATCGAGCATTTTGCAGTCAACTACTGTGCGCATTCTATCAAAATAAATTATTAAGTTACATTAATAATTGCTTACTATATGTGATTACAACACTTTAGACAACAAAATCTACCAAAATATTTGAACCTTAATAGATTTTAAACTTTAAAGAATTTTTTATAAGCTTTTACTCAGTCATTTTTGAAATTTCTAATTAAAAATAGCACGTACTAAAAGGTTTTATTATATTTTAGAATAATGTTGCTGGATATTGTTGCCTGAAGTATTGTAATCACATATAGTAAAAAATTATTAATTTACCTTAATAATTTATTTTGACAGAATGCGCACAGTAGTTGACTGCAAAATGTTTGATTTTTAAAAAAAAATTCACTTTTTATGCATAGAAAGTCATTTCTATTAATTACCTTGAAAAATTGCGTCTATAATAAACAATATTATAGGCAGTTACTCAAAAAATTTCATATAAATCAAGCTTAAATCATGAGTAGTACATACAATCGAACATAGGTCTAAAAATGATACTTTTAAAGGTACGTAAAAGTGACCACACCCCTTAAATAAATAAGTTTTCATTGTATGATAAGCAATGTTGTTACTATAAATGCTTATGCAAAATCTGCGTTCAAAATTTGCTTATGCAATGAAATGCGTACTTTGTGAAAATTCAAAAATATAGCTGATTTGTCCTTGTCAAAGTTATTTGTTTTTTTCTTTTTAATTCGCTGAAAAAATTTGTATTCAGTAATTTACCAACATGACGATTATACCTCCGGTTTTAAAAAGTGTAATCTGAGATGCTTTGACTGATTTTTTTTCCAAAGGAAGATATTTTAAAGTATTGTCTGATTAAATACTGAATTGACTTCCTATTTTATTAGCCCTCATAAGAATTTATTTGTGATTGATAGAAAATGTTGCTTTTCTACTATGTGTGTGTGTGTTTGTTTTGGTTAATCAGTATTATTTCTTACATATTTTTCCATAAGAGATTATGAACAATGATAAAAACTTTCTTCACAATTCTTTTCTGTAATTTCATTTCCTTAATTATTAAATTATTACAAAATTCTGAACTAATTTATTCTGAAAACAATACACAATTATTCTGAAAAAGTTTATTTACTCATTTCCTTTAAGAATTTTATTGAATTGTAGTAAAAAAAACACTTGAAATAAAGATTTTGAATGAAAATAAAAAATTGTTAATTGAATAAATAAATTCATATTAAATGCGCACTAAAATAAAACAACTTGTTTTCGCTAGGAAAAATACGAAAAATCCATATTAAAGCGTATGGTTGTCCGTGTCTAAGCCGCCCGCTAGTGCACGCGAGCGCCGTCTAGTGGCGGCGACAAAAAGGGAGACACATTTTTAACACTGTGCTGTTCCTCCTTCTGTAGCTTCATGGTCACACTTTATCGTGGTATTTACATTATTTAGTCGTCCGCATATATATATTACACTTTCCTCTCTTTTTTTGCCGACTCCTTAGG
Organism: Dolomedes plantarius; assembly: GCA_907164885.2. NCBI lineage: Eukaryota > Metazoa > Arthropoda > Arachnida > Araneae > Dolomedidae > Dolomedes > Dolomedes plantarius. The sequence goes on along the minus strand of OU015499.1, from coordinate 115,728,290 downwards.
TTCTTCTTCTCGGGAAGTTTCCACTTTATATTTTAGTAAAAATACAGTTATGTCTGGAGGAAGAGATCGAATATTTGCCCGTGTCTACAAGTGGATTTCGAAAAGTTCTAAAGCCAACGAATGCAGATACAAACGCCTTCTTTCAAACCTGTTCAGTTTATTGGATCTAAGGTCAACTTGAAAATGGATTCTTATTATGTTCCAAAACCTAAAAAACAATGTGAGAGTCCATCTCAGGAATATGCGAGATACCGTGTAATAGCTGCACATTTGATCCACTACATCAACTCCTGCTTTTGTCATATTGTAATCCAGTATAATCGCTGGTTTACCAGAATCGTCATCCACTGTTGCATTATCATGCATTGTCGACAAAAGTATGATTCCCTTATTTTTTTCGCAGCATAGGAACATAGTTTTCCTATGTTACGAAAAGTAAAATTACTTTTAACATTGGGAACAAAATTAATTATAATTATATAGTATTTAAAACTTCATCAGGACATTTATATGATTTGCCTTTTTAAATTTATAATCATAGAAAAACAACTTTGTAAATGATTAGAATTATTTTAGCGAAATAAACAAAAATAAAATAAAGAATATTTTCTTACATGACCAGGCACACTGTGCACAGAGTGCAACAAATAGAAGTATCCTCTGTAGGAATCACGATTAAAAATGAATGGGAAGGAATACATAGGTCAAAAAATCAGACTTCCATTAAAAAGGGTGTAGCTATAAATAGAAACTCCTTGGAACATCTAAACCTTACATGTAAAGACAAACCATTCAAAATTATAAAAATGTTACACTTTATACACGGGTGTGCTCGCTGAAGGATTAACAAACAATGACACCGCCGATAGATTACAGCTCCCCTTTCTAGGCGGGTTCCTTTTTGCAGGTGGAAGACTGCCGGTTTCCCCAGAATACAACCAAGTCTTATGCGGGAATCGAACCCGCAACCCCGATCACCAGGCCTTAGCCACTTAGACATTGGGTGACATTTCAATGGTTAATTAGTTCTAATTGATCAGCCTAATACGAAAAAGAATATAAATAAAAAAACAACGTATTTTCTGGTTCTGAAAAGTTTATGTATAATGAATTATTAATTGTGAATATTCTTAAAATTTTATAATCATTTTTTCTTGAAAAGTTTAAAATGACATTTTTACTGACACGCTGATAGCTCATCTCTTGGCCAAAAAAATTGTTAAAATTGCTCAACAACAGATTTGATCAACATTTTCAGTTATATAAACAAAACCCATTTGAGAACAAAAAAATAACAATTTAGTACTTTGCTATTTTTTTTCCCCGTTGGAGTTTTTTTTTCCTATTTGGAAATCAATATGAAATTCAAAACGTATGATTTGTACAATTTATATTATTACATATTTTAGAAATCTTATTTCAGTGTTCTTTATGTAACTTATTTTGAAATTTTACGCCCGTGTTTTATGCAATTTTATGAATTATTTCTATTAATAGGAATTTTATTTTCTCTGTAATTGTTTGTGTAATATTTGTTCTTGGATCACTTTTGTAAAGTTAGTTTTAAAGCCAGTTGAATTGAAGTGAATTTAGCTAAACAATATTTTATCTACATATATAAAAGCCAAATTCCACTCTAAAAGTTTTCCCTCTAAGTGTGCTGCCGTTCTCTACACTCGAAAGAAACTCTCTATCCTGTACTACAATTAATTTATCATTAACGATCAACCCATACCCTGGGATACTTTTTATACATGCCTAGGTGTTATCCTAGATTTGAAACTAAATTGAATCCTTCAAACGGACAACACCGTGAGCAATGTGAAGGCTGCAATTGCATCCTTAAAATCCTTGCTTAATAGTCATAGTCACCTGTCAATCAAACTGAAATTGTTACTATACGACAGTTATTTGGCTGCTATTATTATTCCATTCACCAGCTTCGGAGACTTCAAGTCATTCAAAATTATGCCCTAATAACTAATTCTCAATGCTTCATTTTATGTCAGAAACGGCCTGTTTCACAAAAATCCTCGAGTCCGTCCTGTTCTACGATATATCATGCGTATGATCCTAGCATGAAGCTACAGAGCTCTGTAGCTTCATGGATCCTAGTTAGCCGATCCTAGCCCCAATCGCCATTGCTAGTTCGACGATCGCTCTTCTTGTGTCTAAAAAGCGTAGGAGGTAGCGACTGCATATGATTAGGAATATCGAAATTCTAGCTGTTAGGCCATGCCTCTCGGCACATTTCAGAATTTAATTTTATTCTAAATTAAAGCCCTGTGCAATTGAGTAAAAATTGGTTGACCCTTCTCTTTAAGAAACTAGTTTCCTATGTAATTTTCATCTTCAGGCAAATTTTGTAACCCCCAGTTTATGAGGTGTTTTCCCTTGGCTCTCGTAAATAAAACCTTCCCTTTGGCAAATCAATTGAGGTTCCCTATTTTGCTAACAGATAACGCCATTCATCCCCACCTTCCTATCCGTGTCAGGAAATTCCACATCTCCAACAAAATTGACCCCGAAAAAAGGATTCTTCAGCTACCCCTTCCCATGGAGTAGTGACAACTTCCCTCCAATTGACACGCCCACTTTTCCACCAGTGTTAACGTTCGCTGATATGTCAAACATATTTAAAAAACTATAAAAGAAATGAAATGGGAATTCAATATAACCGATATTATAAAGTTATTCAAGTCTATTTCTCATATATTAAAGAAAAATAAAACCCAATCCAAAGACTCCTAGCAGTAATTGATTAAATTTATCTTTAATTAAACCTTTCCCCGGGTTTATGTACCGTTGGATTATTCCAATTTTTCAAAAACGTCATTTCTTTACAATTTTACATTTGATATTTTGTATTTAAGTGTAAATGAAATAAATTTAAAAACGTGCTATTATTGAAATTTCCAATAGTAGTACCAAGAAGTAATATTAACAAAACATTTCTGAAATTTCCTGAAAAAAAAATTAAAGTATAGTGTGAAAATCAGCATCACGTCCTTGCACCATTTGACGTTTGTAAAGTATTTTACGATTATTCTCAAGATTAATCCCAACAATTCACTAAAAGCAATATATTTATATTAAATGTCATATCTGGTAAGATATTTACTGTCTGAATAAATTCAAAACTCCATTTTTTTAAATTGTTCTTAAACTACCAAAAGATTATAATAGATTATTATTATATTGAATATATAGATGGACTGTCATTACTGGTCACCGCACCATTTGTTGTGCATATTAAAGTAAAATATCCCGTAATGCGGATATTTAGATTCTCATTGGTAACACTACACTTAAATACGGAATGTGAGGTGAATATGTTTAATATTATTTACTTTAAATGTCATATGTGCCAAGGTATTCAGTGTCTGAATTTATTCAAACCCCCATTTTATCAAAATTGTTCCCAAACTACTAAAAAATTATAATAGATTGCAATTTTATTGATTATATATAGAGCATTTACTGGAGACTCCGACAGGAATCATTCTTGAGGATTGATTAAATAAAAATGTCCAATAAAACGGATATTTAGATTCAAGATGATATATGCTGTATAGATAGCGCTAAGTAGCGCTAAGTAGTTTAAAAATATGTCCTGCTTGCGAGTTCCCCTTGTTTGGTGAATTTTTGCTGAAAATGTCATGTCAATTAACTGCCACATTTTAGTTATTTTGCATTCCTTGTTCTGTATCTTTTTTTACTTCCTTTAAGATATTCTCAACAATTATTTTACTGTGGTTCTACAAGAATTTTAAACCTGCATATATGTGACAGCGCTGTTTTAGGAACAGCAATCATGCATATTTCGGTACTACTCCGTTTCGAGGGGCCGTAAAAAAATTGCCTTTTATTGACGCCAGTGATAATAAACTAATTGTGGTAAACCTAACACCTCGAGTTCGAGTGCTTATGGTGCATGTGCGGAGAGAAAATAAATAACACTCTTCGGCAACCCTACACATTCAAATTTCTTTTTCGCGTATGAGGCAAGTTCTCGGTCCCTTTTTTTCAGATTGATTTATTTGAAACTAGCTAAATACCGTGCTTCGCCACGGAGTACAATCAAATTAAATACAATGGTCAATGTATGCAATTAATGCCAAAAAAATATATATTTATAAAAAAATCGTAATTTATTTGTATGTTTAATATCCATAAAATATAAACTAATTTGAATTAAATTCTTAAAATGCTTCCACCTCAATTAGTCTAGAGGTTAAATTTTATCTTTTACTGTATCTTAATATTTTTTTTTGTCAATTTATTTCGTTGTTATGCACGTGACGCAAAATTAATTTAAAGTACCACAAAAAGAAAAGAAACCACGTGATCAGCATTTAATAAATTAAATTCTAAAAATGAATCTTTAAAAACTCACCTAAAAATTCACCAACTTTCTTAAAAGTTTTCTACAATTTTCCGATTTTAACTGAATTTCTATTAACGTTTTAATTTATTTCAAGTTAAGTTGGGCCCTCCCAACGCTACGCCTATGACGGTTACGACGGATGAGGAAACATGATGGATCCCTTTGGATAGTAGTGACTGCGACTGCGACTGCGACTGGTTGTGGAGAAGTGCCTGGGTAGAAATTTACCCCCAACTTCTAGAAGATAGCATTTCTTTTGCTGGAGTTCACCGGAATAAAATTGCCGACAGATGTTAGTTAAAAGAGATAGGAGAGAAGTGTGTTTGTTTCCTCGAATTTCTGCGACCAGAGAAAGTTTAGTGGATAGAGAAAAGGAAAATAACTAAGAAGGAGGGTTAACAGGACAGCATGTTTGTACATATCGATTTTTTTTTTTTTTTGTTGCGCCATCTCTTGTTCAAATAAGCAACTAGTTACCATTATTAAATATAATATAATATTTGCATTCGATCTGTATTTGAATATAAATACAGTAAATATTCCAATAGTATAATTCTACAATTTCTACGGTTGGATGGAGACTACTTAGAAACAAAACGTTTTTATATTTTTTATCTTGATAACCAGTTAGCCTCTGCAAGCTTCAGTGTTGTGAAAAAGTTGTCCGTAAGAACATTTCTACCTTTGTTCTCATAAGGATTTTTTAGTCGTAGCAAGCACTACATGTTCAGAAAGAGAAACGTTGGAGGGACATTGGTTATCTTTTCCAAGATACAGGAATCCATTTATCAGATATTTTGAGTCAAAATCTGCAGCCGACCAGAACTTGATTACGAACTGATCTGGTTTGTTTGGCATGTACTGGATAAACCTACACCTAGATTTTGTGGGAAATAACTGTTCATCTACAGTTATATTAGGACCTGGTGTATAGTTAGTCTTGCAATTTTCAATGAAACGATTCCATATATCCGAAATAAGGGCAAATTTGTCTGTCTCTAGATGCTTTGATTTTGTTGATTTTATGTCGAAGCGTAAAAATCTCATTATTTCATGAAATTGGTCTCTTGACATTGTATTTTGGAAAAATGGTGGTCCCCAGTCCCTTGAGCACAAGCTATGCAGAACACAAGTCCTTTTGCACAATATATACCACGTGCATTTAAAACTGATATAAACGCATCTATTTCTTCTAATGTTATATTCCATTCTCTTTCATGAATCTGCCGGTGAGCTTCATCTTCAGTAAGTTTATTTGTGCTTCAATATCCATTCATCTATAAAAAGTCTCCAAGCACTTGAAGGACTGTTGTCGATATCATTGCGTTTAGCATGTGGTGTTGGGCCCCAGCTTCTTCCAAAATATTACACTTTGATTTTTTTCCTCTATCGCTTGTTCCTAATTGAGCGACATTACAAACTGTCCCATCGTTTCTAACTTCATTATTCTAACTTTGAATGTTATTGTCGATTTCGTTTTCAAATTTCTTTGCGTGTGTGTCTTGGAATCTTTTCTTGGAATATTTTTTATGTTTTTTATAAGATAAATTATCATCATTATTGCGATGAAAAGGACCAACGATTGTTAGAGCATTGCCAGAGCCATCTTCACTTTCATTTTCTTCATCCGAATCCAAATTTTCTTTATTTGCAGGCAGATATTCATCCTCACCACTCAAAATCGAAACTTTCATCATTATCTTCACCTCCTGAATCCTTTTCAGATAATTGTTTTAAATATTCTAAAGCTTCCTGAACAAGATTACGGCGTCGTGTCATTTTTTCATACATATACTAATTACAGTATAAAAGCAAGTTCAAAAAGTCTTCTAAATATTCGCTATAATTTTTCACTGTATTCGAACGTAGTTCGCGCTTCAAACCTAATATAATGACGTTGACTGAAAAACTTTACTATTACCCCTTCTGGTACAGTTCTTTTCATGAATTCCAGGGTGGAGTTAGAAGTACTTTAGAGTTACTTCCGAGAAAATGCATCTGTTGTTCGTCATTTGTGCATTAACATTTCTTGCGGGACAAATTGACCCGCTCCGCGGTTCTAGGTATAAGTGTTAATAATCGGAAAATTATTTATGTTACGAATTTTTTAATTTGGTAAATTGTTGTTCACCTTAAATTATTAAAAGTCATAGAAGGAATTTTTTTTTCAATCAATACTTTTCGCTGGGTGATAAATTGAACATCGATTTGGGTCAAATTGACCCACTCCGCGGTTCTAGTGTTAAGTTAGTTTCGATAAGTAAATAAGTTTTCGTTGTATGATAAAAAATGTTGTCACTATAAATGCTTATGCAAAATCTGTTGTGTATAATTAAAAAAAAAAAATATTTTCCGATCTTTTTACTGTGAATACAATAAAACCCGTACTTTGTGTAACTAGCTCGCTGTAGAAAATAATGGATCATTATTTACTCATTTCCCTTAAGGGGAGTGGTCACTTTTACGTACCTTTAAAAGTATCATTTTTAGACCTATGTTCGATTGTATGTACTACACATGATTTTTGCTTGATTTACATGAAATTGTTTGAGTAACTGCCTATAATACTGTTTATTATAGATGCAATTTTTCAAGGTAAGAAATAAAAATGGCTTTTTATGCATAAAAAGAGAATAATTTTTTTTAAAATCGAGCATTTTGCAGTCAACTACTGTGCGCATTCTGTCAAAATAAATTATTAAGGTACATTAATAAATTTTTACTATATGTGATTACAATACTTCAGGCAACAATATCCAGCAACATTATTCTAAAATAAATTAAAACATTTTAGTACTTGCAATTTTTAATTAGAAATTTCAAAAATGACTGAGTAAAAGGCTTATAAAAAAATTCTTTAAAAAAATTAAAATATATTAAGGTTCAAAAATTTTGGTGGATTTTGTTGTCTAAAGTGTTCTAATCACATATAGTAAGCAATTATTAATGTACCTTAATAATTTATTTTGATAGAATGCGCACAGTAGTTGACTGCAAAATGCTCGATTTTTAAAAAATTTTCACTTTTTATGCATAAAAAATCATTTTGGTTTTTTTATTAATTACCTTGAAATTTTGCATATATAATAACCAGTATTATAGACAGTTACTCAAAAAATTTCATGTAAATCAAGCAAAAATCATGAGTAGTAGATACGATCCAGCATAGGTTTAAAAATGATACTTCTAAAGCTACGTAAAAGTGACCACTCCCCTTTTAAGATGGGAGATCACCTTAAACCTTTTAAAATACTCAATTTTTTATTATGATTTAATTTTGAAGAATGGAATATAAGGAATCTTATGAAAAAAATTTAAGTCGATAAGACAATTAGAACCGATTTTATGGCCAAATGTTTAAAGCTAATAGTAAAGTAATTCCTAGAAAATTTAAACTTTAAATTGCATTTTCAAAAAACTGTTATTTTGAAAGTCGTTCCCACTATTTCTTCAAAACTAATCAACACAAATTGCTAAAAAATTTTGTATACATGTATGATTTGCACGTTTCTACAATTTCTACCTAAGTTTAGGTATTTTTTCGCAGAAATTTTTTTTAAAAAATTTATATTCTCTTGTACATTAAAATACATTTGACTGAAAAAATATTTTTATGTGAAATAAGGTAACTCTTTTAGGTGTAGATTAAATCATAACCTAAGGATAATATATACATACAAATAATTCAATATATATCTCTTATAGTTTTTTAAAAAATCTGCACATTGCATTGATCTACGATTTACTGTTCATAAAACATTTTTTTCTTAAAATAATTTCTAATTATCTCCCAACAATTCTGTTTTTTTTTTTTTTTTTCTAATAGATAAAACTTTGTACAATTCACTTTTAAAAATGGGTTTAAATTAATTACAAATGTACTGTTTAACAACACATTAAGCTTGGTAGTAAAATCAGTGTATTTTTGTGCATCCAAAGGTGATCTCCCCCTTAAGAATTTGAATGAAGTTTAGCAAAAAAGGCAGTTCAAATAAATATTTTGAATGAAGATAAAAAATTGTTAAGTTGAATAAACAAATTCATATTAAAAATGTACTTAAAAAAAACTTATTTCTTTTGAAAATTACAAAAAATCCATATTAAAGCGTATGGTTTCCGTGTTATAGCGGCAACAGTACAGGAGCGCGCCCCATCTAGTGGTGGCGACCAAATCGGAGACATATTTTTAACACTGGGCTTCCCCTCCTTCTATAGCTTCATGATATGTGCAAACGTGCTGTCGTGATCCACTACTATCCAAAGGGATCCATCCGATTTCCTCATCCGTCGTAACCGTCATAGGCGTAGCAACGGGAGGGCCCAACTTAACTTGAAATAAATTAAAACGTTAATAGAAGTTCAGTTAAAGACGGAAAATTGTAGAAACCTTTTAAGAAAGTTTGTGAATTTTTAGGTGATTTTTTATAGATTCATTTTTATAATTTAATTTATGAAATGCTGATCACGTGGTTTCTTTTCTTTTTGTGGTACTTTAAATTAATTTTGCGTCACGTGCATAACAACGAAATAAATTGACAAAAAAAAAATATTTAGATACAGTAAAAGATAAAATTTAACCACTAGACTAATAGAGGTGGAAGCATTTTAAGAATTTAATTCAAATTAGTTTATATTTTATGGATATTATACATACAAATTAATTGCATACATTGACCGTTGTATTTAATTTGAATATTTTCTTCTACATTAGTTTGTCTATAAAAATATCCGTTACGATTTTTTTATAAATATATATTTTTTTGGTATTAATTGCATACATTGACCATTGTATTTAATTTGATTGTACTCCGTGGCGAAGCACAGTATTTAGCTAGTTTCAAATAAATCAATCTGAAAAAAAAAAGGACCGAGAACTTGCCTCATCCGCGAAAAAGAAATTTGAATGTGTAGGGTTGCCGAAGAGTGTTATTTATTTTCTCTCCGCACATGCGCCACAAGCACTCGAACTTGAGGTGTTAGGTTTACAACAATTAGTTTATTATCACTTGCGTCAATAAAAGGGAATATTTTTACGGCCCCTCGAAACGAAGTAGTACCGAAATATGCATGATTGCTGTCCCGAAAATAGCGCTGTCACATATATGCAGGTTTAAAATTCTTGTAGAACCACAGTAAAATAATTGTTGAGAATGTCTTAAAGGAAGTAAAAAAAGATACAGAACAACGAATGCAAAATAGCGAAAATGTGGCAGTTAATTGACATGACATTTTCAGCAAAAATTCACCAATCAAGGGGAACTCGCAAGCAGGAGATATTTTTAAACTACTTAGCGCTATCTATACGGCATATACCATCTTGAATCTAAATATCCGTAGGATGATTCCTGTCGGAGTCTCCTCTAAATTATCTATATATAATCAATAAAATTCTAATCTATTATAATTTCCGATAGTTTGGGTACAGTTTTAAGAAAATAGTTGTTTGAATTAATTCAGACAGTTCATACCTTCGCAGGTATGATATTTAAAGTAAATATTAGATTTATTTACTTTACGTGCCATATTTAAGTTTGATGCTGCCGATAAGAATCTAAATATCCGTCTTACGGGATATTTCATTTTAGTACCCTTAGCATTTGGTACCTTATTGACCAGTAAAGTTAACTGAACTTTATATTTAATATATTAATAATCTCTAATAATGTTTTGATAGTTTAAGAACAATTTAAAAAAATAGAGGTTTGAATTAATTCAGACAGTAAATATCTTACCAGATATGACATTTAATATAAATATATTGCTTTTAGTGAATTCTTGGGATTAATGTTGAGAATAATCATAAAATACTTTACAAACGTCAAATGGTGCAAGGACGTGATGCTGATTTTCACACTATACTTTAATTTTTTTTTCAGGAAATTTCAGAAATGTTTTGTTAATATTACTTCTTGGTACTACTATGGGAAATTTCAATAATAGCACGTTTTTAAATTTATTTCATTTACACTTAAATACAAGATATCAAATGTAAAATTGTAAAAAAATGACGTTTTTGAAAAATTGGAATAATTCATCTGTACATAAACCCGGGGAAAGGTTTAATTAAAGATAAATTTAATCAATTACTGCTAGGAGTCTTTGGATTGGGTTTTATTTTTCTTTAACATATGAGAAATAGACTTGAATAACTTTATAATATCGGTTATATTGAATTCCCAATTCATTTCTTTTATAGTTTTTTAAATATGTTTGACATATCAGCGAACGTTAACACTGGTGGAAAAGTGGGCGTGTCAATTGGAGGGAAGTTGTCACTACTCCATGGGAAGGGGTAGCTGAAGAATCCTTTTTTCGGGGTCAATTTTGTTGGTGATGTGGAATTTCCTGACACTGATAGGAAGGTGGGGGATGAATGGCGTTATCTGTTAGCAAAATGGGGAACCTCAATTGATTTGCCAAAGGGAAGGTTTTATTTACGAGAGCCAAGGGTTACCTCATAAATTGGGGGTTACAAAATTTGCCTGAAGATGAAAATTACAAAGGAAACTAGTTTCTTGAAGAGAAGGGTCATCCAATTTTTACCCAATTGCACAGGGCTTTAATTTAGAATAAAAATAAATTCTGAAATGTGCCGAGAGGCGTGGCCTAACAGCTAGAATTTCGATATTCCTAATCATATGCAGTCGGTACCTCCTACGCTTTTTAGACACAAGAAAAGCGATGTCTGGGCGGAGTAACAAGGCATTGGCCTTTTCGCCGAACTAGAAATGGCGATCGGGGCTAGGATCGGCTAACAAGGGCCCGTATGCAGAACAAACGTTGGAGAGTTGTGTCTCTCGTTCCGCAAACGGGGGGTTCTTGCGAGAGTAGTGGGTGAGCACTGATTTTAGCTATGCTGATCAAACAATTTGCGCTTCCGGAAATGATGACGTCAAGATGTGTAAGGAAACCTTATATGGTCAGGCCACGCCCTTTTTCTCCACCCTTTTGCGGGAACTGGAGTTTCCTCACGAACCCTAACCCGGGGGGGATTCGACGGTCAATTTTGCGAAACCGTCGGAGAGACCTTCCTCAAACGCCGCATTTTAATTGCTTCCTTACGTTAGGGTTTAAGAAAAATTATACAGCTTTGGGGAAAATCCGCGCTTCGACTTCGAACAACGTGGCTGTTTCTTTTACATTTTGTAGATAAAATTGTCTCAAAGGACATCAAATTTTTCAGTAGAGGAGATCGAGAAAAAAGTGCAGTGAAGGCATCACTGATGAGTCATTTGATTCATCTGCATTGGTACGTAATTTCAGTTGTATTTGAAAAGAAAAAAATGTAATTTGACTTTAGCAATATCCTAATATTTTATTATTATTTTTTTACTTGTAGGCTGTTAACTTCTCACAAAAGCTGCTAATGAAAAAAAAATAATTTTCTCTCTGAAAAGTATGTTATTAATTTATTAATTTGTGCATTTATATGTATTTTGTTTTGTAATTTTGTATACGTCGGTATTTTGTGTTATGATTGTGTAGTGTGTAGAAATTTCTCAAATTTGATAGGGAAAATGTATACTTTGCAGGAGGGGAGTGTTGAATTTGAGCGTGTGGGCTTATTTTCTTGTGCGGAAGAATACTGCTACTTATAATGGAGCTGTCCGTCTCGCCACCGCTTTTAATCCAGAGTTGAGTAGGGAATGAATGTGTCGCTGTGTCCGCTAAAATTTAGAGTTGCGTGCATTTTACCTTTAACTGTTTTGAATATACAATAAACATGATTAACCAAGATCTGCGGACTAGATTTCATGTGTTTGACATCAGAAACAACAGTTATGAATGACGGTGAAGAGCCAGCTGCCGGCCCGGCCCTCGCCACCTCGGCAGACCCTGCTTTCACTGATATACCTTCATCTGATAAACTTCTCAACTACTATCAGTACAACTTTCCAGAGGAATGGGAATTATACGAAGCAATCCACTCCTTTCTGCTGCTTCGGAAGGATGCCATACAGAAATGGACTGACTCCAATGCAGTGATTTATGTTATTTAATTATACATTCTGCTCAGCAGCGACTCTACTGATATTTATTCTTACCTTAATTTTATAGTGTTTGAACTCTATATTTCAAACTTTAATGATGAACTTAAAAATTCTCTTTTGTATTTAAATATTTATATAACGCGTGTAAATAACGTGTTAACTGTCATGCGTACGAATTCTAAAAGGACCTAAGTAAATAAAATCAGTGACAGTCCCGCGCCTAACGTTCCAACCTCTAGTAAATTTGATATTCTCGAGAACGAGGATGCGATAACGGACTTTCCCGCTACCCAATCTTTTGTTGCGCAGCCAAAAGGAATCATGATTACTTCCAATCCGGAAGCTGCTGGTAGCCGAAAAACAAATTGCTCAGATCTTAAGTTTTCTTCGAGATTACTAATAATTGGAGCACTGTGCTAAAAAATATGAAGGAACTTGCCACTGATGTTCATGCCGCTCTTACTGGCCCCCTTATAATGATCAATAATAGTAGCGTAGACTCGTACAGAGTTATACAAAAATACCTAGACAGTCTAAATATTTCCTTCCGGACTATGGATCCTCTCTCTGAACGTCCCCGAAAATTCGCAATTAGGGGCATTCCCTCCTGCACCCCTACCGCAGATATTGAGAGTGTTATCAAGGATATAGGACTCGAAACCCCTTAGAAATGCCTGCCTGACCAGTAGGAAAACAATACAACCCATGCCCATGTTTATGGTCTGAAGCCGGCCTTCCCCCAACATTGATAATATTGTTAAAATAAACACAATCAACTTTCTACGGGCTCCAATTGAGCACTTCAAGCAAAGTGGCGTAAATCAGTGCTCCAGGTGCCAAATGTTCGGCTATTCTTCCCTCACCAGCAAGTTATGTTTAGGTGTATATTAAATGCGGAGAGGGACAGTTTAGTGCGGCATGCAACCTAAAAATATCTGATGCTTACATCAAATGTGCTAACTGTAAAGGCAACTACACTGCGAACTATGGTGGTTGCCCCTTAAACCCCAAAATTAAAGGATAAAATGAGGATAAATCAACCGTTAAGATAATTAAAAATTCGGAGTCTAATTCAATGTCAGACCCCAGTGAAATTCTAGATAAAATCAAAAATTTCGATTTTATCCCCTCAAAAACCTCCCCACACCTCCGCCTAAAAGGTACCAATTAACACTAAAAATTTCATCTCTGGCGAAGGTGGTGTTGCATTAACATCTCTGGCTAATATTCATAATACAGAGGTCTCCTCAAATGTGCCTGGATCAATTTCTGATCGATCTGCTTTTAAAAAAAAATTAATACATTTCCCACCATTCACGAAATCAATCCCTCGAAGCAAAGCATCTGCAGCGACCCTTCCCATGCAGCAGTGACAACTTTCCCTTTTACTGACCCGCCCACTTCGGCACCAGTGTCAACTACTACTTTCGCCGAAATTTCAAAGCATGTTTAAAACTTTAAAAGAACTGATCTCGGAATTCAATATCGCCGCTATTATATAGTTATGTACGTCTATTTCCCTTGTGTTAAAGGAAAATAAAAACCCAATCCAAAGACTCCTAGCCGAACTTGATAAAATTAAACTTTTAACCCGGCCCACGGGAAAAGTACAATTCAATCTTTCAAATTCTCAAAAACGTCACTTCATTATAATTTTAGATTTGATAACTCTCTTTCCGGTAATAGGAGAAAATGTAATAAATTTAAATACTCACTGTAATTGAATTTTCCCACAGTAGTATCAGGAAGTCTATCAACTTAATAAATATTTTTTTTCTCTCTGAAGAAATTAAAGTATACTGAGTATACTGTTGAAATTGTCATCACATCTGAACCATTAAAGGTTTGTAAGGTATTTTACGATTATGCTCATCATTAATCCAAAACAATTCACCAAAGGCAACGTATTTACATTAAATATCATATCTGCTATTTACTGTCTGAATTAAAGGAAACATCAAATTTTTAATTTTTTTTTATTCATCTGTTACTACCAGAAATTTATTATACAATTTCGTTATAATTTATTTATACATGTTGAATGATCTGATTAACATTAATCAAATACCCACTGTCCTGGTATTGCGTTGCGTAGCAACGTATAACGTATACCACGAGAAAAGGAAATAGACACCGCGACGTCTTTATTTTGCTCTACTTGTATAGGAAACTAATGTCCAGAGCATGAAGCTACAGAAGAAGGGGAATCCCAGTGTTAAATATGTGTCTCCGATTTCGTCGGCACCACTAAATGGCGCGCGCGCCTGTACTGTTGCCGCTATAACACGGAAACCATACGCCATGAAGCTACCGTAGCTCTGAGCTCTGTAGCTTCATGCCATACGCTTTAATATGGATTTTTCGTATTTTTCAAAAGAAATAAGTTCATTTTTTAAAGTGCATTTTTAATATGAATTTATTTATTCAACTTAACAATTGTTTATCTTCATTCAAAATGTTTATTTGAACTGCCTTTTTTGATAAACTTCTTAGGGGGGAGATCACCTTTGCATGCACAAAAATACACTGATTATACTACCAAGCTTAATGTTTTGTTAAACAGTTAATTTGTAATTAATTTAAACCAATTTTTAAAATTGAATTGTACAAAGTTTTTTCTATTGGAAAAAAAACAGAATTGTTGGGAGTTTATTAGAAATTATTTTAAGAAAAAAATGTTTTATGAATAGAAAATCTTTGATCAATGCAATGTGGAGATTTTTTTTAAAACTATAAGAGATATATATTAAATTATTTGTATATATATTATCCATAGGTTATAATTTAATCTGCACCTAAAAGAGTTACCATATTTCAGATTAAAATATTTTGTCAGTCAAATGTAATGTAACGTACAAAAAAATATACATTTAAAAAAAAATTTTCTGCGAAAAAATACCTAAATTTAGGTAGAAATTATAGAAACATGCAAGATATACATGTATACAAAATTTTTTAGCAATTTGTGATGATTAGTTTTGAAGAAATAGTGCGCACAACTTTCAAAATAACAGTTTTTAGAAAAAGCAATTTAAAGTTTAAATTTTCTATAAATTACTTTACTATTAGCTTTACACATTTGGCCATTAAAATCGGTTCTAATTGTCGTATCGACTTAAATTTTTTTCATAAGATTACTTATATTCCATTCTTCAAAATTAAACAATAACAAAAAATTGAGTTTTTTAAAGGGTTTAAGGTGATCTCCCTCCTTAAAAGGGGAGTGGTCACTTTTATGTACCTTTAAAAGTATCTTTTTTAGACCTATGCTGGATTGTATGTACTACTCATGATTTTTGCTTGATTTACATGAAATTTTTTTAATAACTGCCTATAATACTGTTTATTATATATGCAATATTTCAAGGTAATTAATAAAAATAATACAATGATTTTTTATGCATAAAAAGTGAATATTTTTTTTAAATCGAGCATTTTGCAGTCAACTACTGTGCGCATTCTATCAAAATAAATCATTAAGGTACATTAATGATTGCTTACTATATGTGATTACAACACTTTAGACAACAAAATCCACCAAAATTTTTTAACCTTAACAATTTAAATTTTTTTAAAAGAATTTTTTTTATAAGCTTTTACTCAGTCATTTTTGAAATTTCTAATTAAAAATAGCACGTACTAAAATGTTTTAGTATATTTTAGAATAATGTTGCTGGATATTGTTGCCTGAAGTATTGTAATCAGATATAGTAAAAAATTATTAATGTACCTTAATAATTTATTTTGACAGAATGCGCACAGTAGTTGACTGCAAAATGCTCGATTTTAAAAAAAAATTATTCAATTTTTCTGCATAAAAAGTCATTTTTATTCATTTCCTTGAAAAATTGCTTCTATAATAAACAGTATTATAGGCAGTTACTCAAAAAATTTCATGTAAATCAAGTAAAAATCATGAGTAGTACATATAATCGAACATAGGTCTAAAAATGATACTTTTAAAGGTACATAAAAGTGACCACTCCCCTTTAGGGGTCTCAGTACCATTAAATCTTCAAAATTTTCGAAATTTCAATTTTTTTGTATGTTAAACTCCCATTTTTTCTGAACATTTTGATGTATCATTTTACTTGAAATACCCTTAGAACTAAAGTTATGGCTATTATAATTACAGCCACTAAAAGCTAAAGCGGCGTTGCCAGATTTAAAGGAACGTCAAAGTACCATATGATCTTTGTTCTTGCTTCATGCTACACATGAAGCTACAGAAGGAGTTTAAGCTTCAATGGGGAATTTTTCGAAAAATGAACCGATTGATGTCGCTCACCGGTAGAGGGCGTGACATGGAAGCGAAGTGACTATTTTACATTGAGTTACACGGCGTGGTGGTGAAAGTTGTTTTATAAATTTTAAAATTTATTCTGTGTGCAGAAATATGCCAAACACGTGTTTTGCTCCGGGTTGTTCTACTGGCTATAGATCAGCCTTAAAAAGAAATAAAGAAACTGGACAGAGAAATCCTAGTATATTTGTTGCTCCTAAGGTAAGAACATTATTATTGTTTTGTGTTAATCCTGAAGCTACAGAGCCATCATTTTTTTTAAAAATTGTGCACAGAAATAAAATATTTCTAGTTAACTTTTCTTAATATTGAATTTTATCACTATTAAGTTAGTTGATAAGTAAATAAGTTTTCATTGTATGATAAAGAATGTTGTTACTATAAATGCTTATGCAAAATCTGTTGAGTATAATTTTAAAAAAAAATTAATATTTTCCTATCTTTTTACTGTGAGTACAATGAAACCCATACTTTGTGAAAATGCGAAAATATAGCTGATTTGTCCTTATCAATGTTATCTGAGGTTTTTTCTTTTTAATTTGCTGAAAATATTTGTAATCGATAATTTACCAACTTGAAGGTAATTCCTGACAATGCTGGAACCATAATATTGAATTTAATCACTATTAAGTTAGTTAAATTACGTAAGTTAGATAAAGTACTTAAAAGTATCATTTTTAGACCTATGCTGGATTGTATGTTCTACTCATGATTTTTGCTTGATTTACAAGAAATTTTTTGAGTAACTGCCTATAATACTGTTTATTATATATGCAATATTTCAAGGTAATTAATAAAAAATTAAAATGATTTTTTATGCATAAAATGTGAATATTTTTTTTTAAATCGAGCATTTTGCAGTCAACTACTGTGCGCATTCTATCAAAATAAATTATTAAGTTACATTAATAATTGCATACTATATGTGATTACAACACTTTAGACAACAAAATCTACCAATATTTTTTAACCTTAATATATTTTAATTTTTAAAGAATTTTTTATAACCTTTTGCTCAGTCATTTTTGAAATTTCTAATTAAAAATAGCACGTACTAAAAGGTTTTAATATATTTTAGAATAATGTTGCTGGATATTGTTGCCTGAAGTATTGTAATCACATATAGTAAAAAATTATTAATGTACCTTAATAATTTATTTTGACAGAATGCGCACAGTAGTTGACTGCAAAATGCTCGATTAAAAAAAAAAAAAAAATCACTTTTTATGCATAAAAATTCATTTTTATTAATTACCTTGAAAAATTGCATCTATAATAAACAATATTATAAGCAGTTACTCAAAAAAATTCATATAATCAAGCTTAAATCATGAGTAGTACATACAATCGAACATAGGTCTAAAAATGATACTTTTAAAGGTACTTAAAAGTAACCACACCCCTTAAGTAAATATGTTTTCATTGTATGATAAGCAATGTTATTACTATAAATGCTTATGCAAAATCTGTGTACAAAATCTGCTTATGCAATAAAATGCGTACTTTGTGAAAATTCAAAAATATATCTGATTTGTCCTTGTCAAAGTTATTTGTTTTTTTCTTTTTAATTCGCTGAAAAAATTTGTATTCAGTAATTTACCAACTTGACGATTATACCTCCGGTTTTAAAAAGTGTAATCTGAGATGCTTTGACTGATTTTTTTTCCAAAGGAAGATATTTAAAGTATTGTCTGATTAAATACTGAATTGACTTCCTATTTTATTAGTCCTGATAAGAATTTATTTGTGATTGATAGAAAATGTTGCTTTTCTACTATGTGTGTGTGTGTGTTTTGGTTAATCAGTATAATTGTAATTTCATTTCCTTAATTATTAAATTATTACAAAATTCTGAACTAATTTATTCTGAAACCAATACACAATTATTCTGAAAAAGTTTATTTACTCATTTCCTTTAAGAATTTTATTGAATTGTAGCAAAAAAACACTTGAAATAAAGATTTTGAATGAAAATAAAAAATTGTTAAATTGAATAAATAAATTCATATTAAATACGCACTAAAATAAAACAACTTGTTTTCGCTAGGAAAAATACGAAAAATCCATATTAAAGCGTATGGTTGTCCGTGTCTAAGCCGCCCGCCAGTGCACGCGAGCGCCCTCTAGTGGCGGCGACAAAAAGGGAGACACATTTTTAACACTGAGCTGCTCCTCCTTCTGTAGCTTCATATGAAGCTACAGAAGGAGCGTAAGCTTCAATGGGGAATTTTTCGAAAAATGGACCGATTATTGTCGCTCACCGGTAGATGGCGCGACATGTAAGTAATGTGACGATTATACTGGTCGTCCTGTGCCAGTAATTGGTTGCACTGAGCAAAATAACTTTAATTTAATTCAAAAGGTTAACTTTTTTCTGAATTCGCGCATGCATTTTATATGCAAACAAGAGAATAAAAATGCCAACTCTGCGATAATGTTAAAAGATTGAGAAAAGAATCGAAATTATAATTCTCTATTATTAAATATAAGCTTTCATTTTATATTACTTTTGAATTGAATTATTCTCTGGTCTGAAGTTATTCCCTTGTCAATATCAATGAATAATGTTATCAATATCTACAAAACCTGTCATGTATAATTTTTTTATCAAATTTATCTATAGTAAATTGTATATGACACATTTAATTTTTATTTTATAATAATGTATTAATAGTGTATGTTGTTAATTTCAGTTCTTTATACTTATGAAATACTTTTCTTTTGTTCAATATATTTTGTGGTTATGGCAAATTGAGCTACACGTCTGAACTAAAGCCATCATTTTTTTAAAATTGTGGACAGAAATAAAATATTTCCAGTTAACTTTTCTTAATATTGAATTTTATCACTATTAAGTTAGTTGATAAGTAAATAAGTTTTCATTGTATGATAAAGAATGTTGTTACTATAAATGCTTATGCAAAATCTGTTGAGTATAATTTTTAAAAAAATTAATGTTTTCCTATCTTTTTACTGTGAGTACAATGAAACCCAAACTTTGTGAAAATGCGAAAATATAGCTGATTTGTCCTTATCGATGTTTTTTGGTTTTTTTCTTTTTAATTTGCTGAAAATATTTGAAATCGATAATTTACCAACTTGAAGGTAATTCCTGACAATGCTGGAACCATAATATTGAATTTAATCACTATTAAGTTAGTTAAATTACGTAAGTTAGATAAAGTACTTAAAAGTGACCACTCCCCTTAAGGGGAGTGGTCACTTTTACGTACCTTTAAAAGTATCATTTTTAGACCTATGCTGGATTGTATGTACTACTCATGATTTTTGCTTGATTTACAAGAAATTTTTTGAGTAACTGCCTATAATACTGTTTATTATATATGCAATATTTCAAGGTAATTAATAAAAAATTAAATGATTTTTTATGCATAAAAAGTGAATATTTTTTTTTAAATCGAGCATTTTGCAGTCAACTACTGTGCGTATTCTATCAAAATAAATTATTAAGTTACATTTATAATTGCTCACTATATGTGATTGCAACACTTTAGACAACTAAATCCACCAAAATTTTTTAACCTTAATATATTTTAATTTTTTAAAGAATTTTTTATAAGCTTTTACTCAGTCATTTTTGAAATTTCTAATTAAAAATAGCACGTACTAAAATGTTTTAATATATTTTAGAATAATGTTGCTGGATATTGTTGCCTGAAGTATTGTAATCACATATAGTAAAAAACTATTAATGTACCTTAATAATTTATTTTGACAGAATGCGCACAGTAGTTGACTGCAAAATGCTCGATTTTTAAAAAAATATTCACTTTTTTTTGCATAAAAAGTCATTTTTATTAATTACCTTGAAAAATTGCATCTATAACAAACAATATTATAGGCAGTTACTCAAAAAATTTCATATAAATCAAGCTTAAATCATGAGTAGTGCATACAATCGAACATAGGTCTAAAAATGATACTTTTAAAGGTACGTTAAAGTGACCACTCCCCTTAAGTAAATAAGTTTTCATTCTATGATAAGCAATGTTGTTACTATAAATGCTTATGCAAAATCTGCGTACAAAATTTGCTTATGCAATAAAATGCGTACTTTGTGAAAATTCAAAAATATAGCTGATTTGTCCTTGTCAAAGTTTTTTTTTTTTTTTTCTTTTTAATTTTTTTTCCCAATGGAATATATTTTAAAGTTTTGTCTGATTAAATACTGAATTGACTTCCTATTTTATTAGTCCTGATAAGAATTTATTTGTGATTGATTGAGAATGTTGCTTTTCTTTTTAAAGGCCTGTTATATATGATGTATTATTCATACTTATCTGCAAATAAAAATATTCTTATATTACTATGTGTGTGTGTGTTTTGGTTAATTAGTATTATTTCTCACATTTTTTTTTCCATAAGAGATTATGAACAATGATAAAATAGTTGCTTCAAAATTCTTTTCTGTAATTTCATTTCCTTAATTATTAAATTGTTACAAAATTCTGAACTAATTTATTCTGAAACCAATACACAATTATTCTGAAAAAGTTTATTTACTCATTTCCTTTAAGAATTTTATTGAATTGTAGTAAAAAAAAACACTTGAAATAAAGATTGTGAATGAAAATAAAAAAATTGTTAAATTGAATAAATAAATTCATATTAAATACGCACTAAAATAAAACAACTTGTTTTCGCTAGGAAAAATACGAAAAATCCATATTAAAGCATATGGTTGTCCGTGTCTAAGCCGCCCGCTATTGCACACGAGCGCCATCTAGTGGCGGCGACAAAAAGGGAGACACATTTTCAACACTGAGCTGCTCCTCCTTCTGTAGCTTCATGTTTACTATAATTGGGTTGAAAATCATCACATGTTTGTTTATCGTTTTGCGCAGTGTGTTACTCTCTATTTCTTTACTTGTGGATTACCTTTTTTTCATCTTATATTGTGCATATAAATAACTACATATGGAAACTCTTAAAAGGAAAAGGAAGTCTGGGGAAAGGCCCAGTAAAAAAAGATTTCGTGGAAATAAATACGTGGATAGCCGAAAAGTTCACAAAGCTAAGAAGGTGAGTGCTTCAGACCGAAAGTTGTCAAACTTCAGTAAAAGCCGTCCTAAAACATTTTCAGGTTATAGGTTTATGGACATTGCTATATTATTTGAAAATCTGGTAAATTATCTAGTATGTAAAACTTGTAATGGACATGTAAAAATAGAGGAAAAATCGGTTTGTGGATTGAGCTCTACATTTCAAATAGCATGTAAGATCTGCAAAGAAGTTAATATTTTCAGAAATAACAGACTAATTGGTGAAAAATTTAATATTCCTGAAATTAACAGACGTGCTTTTTTAGCAATGAGGTGCATTGGTAAAAGCCTGACAGACTTGCAAACATTTTGTAATATAATGTGTTTACAAAATCCTGTGTCTCAAAAGGCATATAATGCTACAAACAATCAAATTTGTATAGCTGCTTCATCTGTTTCTGAAAATTCCATGCAAGTTGCTGTGCAACAAGAAACAGCTACAAATTATGGCAGTACTGATTTAACTGTCAGTGGAGATGGCACCTGGAAAAGCAGGGGCCACTCTTTACTTATAGGTGCATGTGCTGTTATTGGTGCCAATACAGGCAAAGTAATAGACACACATGTTATGTCAGCATACTGTAAAGGATGCGAATCCTATAAAGGACCCAAAAGCGGTGTTCGATTTCAAAACTGGAAAAAACAACATGCTAAACTGTGCAAACAAAATCATAATGGATCAGCGGGGAAAATGGAAGTTTCTGGTATGCTTACAATATTTTCTCGATCACTTGAAAAGCATCGTGTACGCTATACAAGTTATATTGGAGATGGCGATACAAAAACTTTTCTTGCTCTAAAAGACGCAAAACCTTATGATGATATAAACATTAATAAAATTGAGTGTATCGGTCGCATTAAAAAAAGAATGGGTTCTCGTTTGAGAAAATTAAAGACTCAAATGCAGGGAACAAAACTTTCTGATGGGAAAACTATTGGAGGAAAGGGACGATTGACCGATTCCCTGACTTTTAAAACTCACAACCTACTATGGTAATGTCATTAGAGGTAATAGTAAAAGTTTATGTGAAATGAGAAAGGCTATTTGGGCTGTTTGGTCTCATACAGCATCATCTGATAAGGAAGCCATGCACTATTTTTGTCCCAAAGGGAAAAATTACTGGTGCAAGTATAACCGAGCAGTTTCAAATAACGAAGAATTTAAACATAAAAATACTATTCCTTTTCCTGTAATGCTAGCCATAAAGCCAATTTTTAAAGACCTGTCCCACCCTGATTTATTGACACGCTGTCTTGAAGGTAAAACTCAGAATCCAAATGAGTCCTTCAATTCAATGCTTTGGATATACTGTCCAAAAACTATTGGCAGTGGTAGAAAGGTAGCAGAAATTGCTTCTTCTATTGCTACAGTTATATTTAATGATGGTAATAAAGGTATTATAGAAATAATGCAAAATTTAGACTTACCTATATCAAAATGTGCACTGAAGAACATTCATGAAAATGACAAAAAGAGAATAGAAACTGCAGAAAATCGTGCCAAAGCAGCAACACTCGAGGGTCGTAAAAAAAAAAAAAAAAAAAAAAAAAAAAAAAAAAAAAAAAAAAAAAAAAAAAAAAAAGAAGAGACTTAAAACTTTAAAGCATGAATCAGAAAAAATGTTAGAAGGCATAATATATGCATCAGGAGAATTTTATTCACTGAAGTGAAATGTTACATGCATTTATATATATATTTGTATGTGTGTGTGTGTGTGTGTGTGTGTTTGTTTGTTTGTGTTATATGATACATGCATTGAAAAGTATAAAACATCAATTTTCAAAATACTTGGGTTTTACAGCTTTTGTCATTTGTTTCATTTAAATTAACTTTATAAGAAATACAGTATTTCATTTTCAGTTTACATTTAGTATATATAAATATAATGGTAGCCATAGTTTATTGGAAAATGATTTTATGCATATATGCAATCTTATGAGAAATTGTTTTTGCGAGATTTCAAGTATCGACAACATTGAAAATGCTTCAGGATTCTTTAAAAATATTTTTTTAATTAAAAATTCTGGAAAGCAATATTTAAAAAGGTAAGATGTATTTCTTATTATAGTTCAATTATATTATATTCATAAAATTTTAAAATTCTGTTACAATTTAATCTTTAAATGCAATTTTCTCAGTTTGTAAGATTTTATGCTTTGCCGTAACATTTCTCTGAAACTGATAAAGCAATTTCTATGAAACATGGTAAATGCATTCATTTTGATGCAAGGAATAATGTATACTTCAAATTTAGAATTTTTAATTGCATTAATTATTTAAAATTAACATGATTTCAATAAAAAAATGCTTTTTTTCAAAAGTTTGTAATTTTAATTTTAATTTTAAAAAAATTAAGTTTTTAATTGCTTAAAAAAGGAGTATACGTTAAATATACATTAGTATATTTAACCATCATTATCAATATTTTTTGGGACTCTAGAACCAATGGTTTTGCTACAGTCTTGGGCGAAATGCATGCAAGCCAAAACACAATTTTAAAATTTTCATCAACATTAAAATTTAAAAATTAATTAAAATACCAGTTGTAGAATACTGAAATAATTATGCTACATAGAAGATATATTAAGCTTTCAGTGGCAAAAAATTCATGTATTTATGTTTTATAGGGAATGAGAAATGAAATTAAATGTGACATGATGCTAAATTGCACCTTCAGTGAAAAAGTAAGACTCCTGAGACCCCTAGGGAAATGAGTAAATAATGACCCATTATTTTCTAGAGCGAGCTAGTTACACAAAGTATTTGTTTTATTGTACTCACAGTAAAAAGATCGAAAATATTAATTTTTTTTCATTATACACAACAGATTTTGCATAAGCATTTATACTGACAACATTTTATTTCATACAATGAAAACTTATTTACTTATCAAAACTAACTTAACAGTAATTAAATTCTATATTAAGGTTTCAGCATATTCACCAGTTTTATGACGTTTTCATAGTGGAAATATTTTATTTCTGAGAACAATTTAAAAGATATTGATGGCTTTAGGTCAGACGTGTATCTTAATTTGCCATAACCACAAAATATGTTGAATATAAGAAAAGTATTTCATAATTATAAAGAATTGAAACTAACAACATACACTATTAATACATTATTATAAAATAAAAAATTAATGCTTGATATACAATTTACTATAGATAAATTTGAACAAAAAATTATACATGACAGGTTTTACAGATATTTATAGCATTATTTATTGATATTCAATTCAAAAGTAATATAAAATAAAAGCTTAAATTTAATAATAAATGTGATTTATAATTTTGACTGTTTTCTAAATTTTTTAACTCTAGCACAGAGTTCAGAATTTTTATTTTCTTGTTTGCATATAAAATGCATGCACGGAATTAGAAAAAAATTGACAACATTTTGAATTAAATTAATGTTATGTTGCTCATTGCAACCTATTTCTGGCATAAGAGGACCAGTATAAATTTCTTTTATTACTTAAAAAATTAATTTATTATTTAGTTTATTAAAATTTAGAGTTTTGACTATTGCAATTTTTAGAATATTAATTACTTTTAAAAACAATTCTGAAGGGTATAATAATGAACCTTTACTTTAAAAAAAAAATCAATTTATTTTGATCAGTATTGCTGTTTATAATGGTAAGTTTTGAATGCATTGGTCACATTTAGAAAATCTACTGATCCTCCTAACAACAAAACCAGCAACATAATTTATAATGAAATCTGGCCACTGGAACAACCAGGTGAAAAATTTGTTGGCATATCTGTGCACAGAATAAATTAAAAATTTTGTAAAACAATTTTCTAAAACACGTGTCCATATAACTCAATGAAAAATGCGAACGAGTAGAACATGTCGCGCCATCTGCCGGTGAGCGACCATAATCGGTCCATTTTTCGAGGAATTCCCCATTGAAGCTTACGCTCCTTCTGTAGCTTCATGATTAATACAAACCCAACCTTTGCGATTTATTGAAGTTTTCGTCTAATATTTTAAGAACACCCACTAAGGTAGTATTTCTGCAGCTACGCCTACTATATTTTCATGAAAAATAATTCCAAATAATAAAAACTACTGGAGCCATACTAGGAATGCATGAAATGAATAAGAGTAGATATCGAATCCTCAGCAGAATATGTGGCATGGACCAAAATGAAATAGGAAGCATAGAACCAACAACACCTCGGTGTATTATCCAGAAATATATGGCACCTGAATCTACAAAACTCAGAAATAATTTATAGCTTAGGCAAAATATTATAAAAGTAAGGAATTAGACTTTAACATAAAATTTCATAATCTGCATCTGGAAATTTTCACTTCCTTCCCAAACCATATATTATTTCAAAAAATGAGTAAATCATCAACATCCTTTTCACGAAATTCGTGACAAAAATGCATTATATTTTATTGTTAACAGCTTGCACGCTGTATGTTTTATTTGAAAAAAAAAAGACAATTAAAACGTCAGCAAATCGTGAATTCTCTCTTTGCAATTAAATCTGTGCTTGTCATTCCTCTGTGGGTTGAAACTAGAACAGAAGTCAATATTTGTATGGTTTTTATTTCCAGCAATTAAATTTATGAACGCCAAATAGGGGGTAGGATAGCATAGAGGGTAATTTAGATGGTAAAAATTAAATGGGGGGTTAAAAAAGTACCTGGAGTTGTTAGAGACAGTTTTTATAGTGGTTGCGAGGTACTGAATTATCATTCTAAAATAAACCTATAAGGTGAAAATTTGCTGGTCACATATTTTACTTATTTTTCATGTCATTTATATAAACTATCAAAATGATTTTCGTTTGAAAAAATATTAACGAAAATATTTAATTTTTTTTCCAAAGTAAATAAATGACGGCGTTATATATTTTGTCCCTCTCTCAATTTCCTTATTCAATAACTTTTTTCTCTCTTTTCTGCTATTCAATTTATTAAGTAATATAAAAGTGATTTTCTATGGAAACATGAAACTTAAAGAGTAAAAAGAAAATGGTTTTTAACGTAATGGAAAATAAATTAATGCCCAAGATGGGGGTTTGGATGGTCTATAAATACATTCTGAGGCATTGAATTATTACTCTCAGCTATAAAAGTGGCTCTTCACGGCTTAGAAAATCTTTATGGACATTTTTATTACCTGTTATGAATATTAAAAATGTTAAATAACGTTATATTCGCAAGAAAATTAATATTTGGAATATATACAAAAACTTCTGCATTCACAAATGCATGGAATCCTCCAACCTGGCTGGAGCAAATTGTAGATGTATACACCTTTAGCGCAAGCTGGACGGAGCAAATTGTAGATGTATACACCTTTAGCGCACCAGGCAATGCATATCCAAGGGCCTGGCAAACCGAAAATTTATACATACAGGGTGCGGTAGAATGGACTCCCTCATTTCTGAAGGTTACTGTTAAAGAGGATAGAGGGGGGAGGGTAAATTTTTAAAGGTGAATTGTACAAAGTTTTATCTATTAGAAAAAAAACAGAATTGTAGGGAGATTATTAGAAATTATTTTAAGAAAAAAATATTTTATGAATAGTAAATCTTAGATCAATGGAATGTGCAGATTTTTTTTAAAACTATAAGAGATATATATTAAATTATGTGTATATATATTATCCGTAGGTTATAATTTAATCCACACCTAAAAGAGTTACCATATTTCACATAAAAATATTTTTTGAGGCAAATGCATTGTAATGTGCAAAAAAAATATAAATTTAAAAAAAAAATTTCTGCAAAAAAATACCAAAAAAATGACAGCAAATCGGGAATTCTGTGCTTGCAATTAAATCTGTGCTTGTCGTTCCTCTGTGGGTTGAAACTAGAACAGAAGTCAATATTTGAATGGTTTTTATTTCCAGCAATTAAATTTATGAATTCCAAAAAGGGGGAAGGATAGAATAGAGCGTAATTTAGATGGTAAAAATGAAATGGGTGGTTAAAATAGCACCTGGAGTGGTTAGAGATAGATTTTATAGTGGTTGCGAGGTACTGAATTATCATTCTAAAAAAAACCTATAAGGTGAAAATTTTCTCGTCACATATTTTACTTATTTTTCATGTCATTTATATAAACTATCAAAATGATTTTCGTTTGAAAAAATATTAACGAAAATATTTAATTTTTTTTCCAAAGTAAATACATGACGGCGTTACGTATTTTGTCCCTCTCTCAATTTCCTTATTCAAAAACTTTTTTCTCTCTTTTCTGCTATTAAATTCATTAAGTAATATAAAAGTGATTTTCTATGGAAACACGAAACTTAAAGAGTGAGAAAAAATGGTTTTTTATCGTAATGGAAACTAAATTAATGCCAAAAAGGGGGGTTTGGATGGACTATAAATACATTCTTAGGCATTGAATTATTACTCTCAGCTATAAAAGTGGCTCTTCACGGCTTAGAAAATCTTTATGGGCATTTTTTTATCTGTTATGAATATTAAAAATGTCAAATAACGTTATATTCGCAAGAAAATTAATATTTTGAATATATACAAAAACTTTCGCATTCACAAATGCATGGAATCTTCCAAGCTGGCTGGAGCAAATTGTAGATGTATACACCTTTAGCGCACCAGGCAATGCATATACAAGGCTGCCTGGTGAAACGAAAATTTATACATACAGGTTAGGGATGCGACATCGATGTCGATGTTTTCAAAACATCGATGTTTTAAACATCGATTTATTGAAGCTGATGTTTTTTTAACATCGATGTTTTTTGCTCGATGTTTTACGTTGTCTCGATGTTTTTTGTAATGAAAAAGTACCACAATAAAAAAACATTTACCCCGTAGCATAATTTTCACACTCAGTAAATGTAAGTCTGAATTCTGAAAAGGACGAATACAAAAGGGGGAACGATTCCTTAGCAAATAGACAAATGGCAATCAACAACCAATGAACCAATCAGAGCGCTTGAAATGTTCCTGACACTCCAGAACATTCCATGGGGTTTTATTTTACAAATAGTATATACACGAGAGCAGCCATTTAAGTCTTTGTTTTGTTCTGGTTTTATATAAGTTGACGTTAATATTATTAGTATGATGCCTCCCAAAAGTACCGTTTGGAAATATTTTTGCAAAACCTCTGACAAATTTGCGAAATGCAATATTTGCTTTAAGTCCCTCAAAACTTCTAGCATAATACCGTGAATTTATTTGGACATTTGAAGGCAAAACATGGCGATATTTACAACGAGAATTTTGAAGTCATATAGCCCAAGGCAACCAAGTGTTTGTCATTTGTGTCAGCCCAATCAGAGAGTAAAATTAAATCATCACCCCCCCCCCCCCCCACCGACTAACCGAAGTAACATTAATTTTAGAGATTACTAAACCAGTTTTAAAAAAATGGATGTTCTAAAAAATCGATGTTTAAAAACATCGATGGTTTTGGGGCGATGTTTTATTAGCATCGATGTTTTAATATTGAATATCGATGTTTCAAAACATCGATGTTTTGATATCGATGTCGCATCCCTAATACAGGGTGCGGTAGAATGGACTCCCACATTTCTGAAGGTCACTGGTAAAGAGGAGAGAGGGGGTTAAGCTTCACGGGTGGTGGCAACAGTTCTGGGGGATTTTGTAGTTGTCGGTAGACACCATGAGCTGGCCCGGTGAGCATCGCGATTTCGGTATCGAGGCGTTCTTTAAAGGCAACGATTCTGTAACCGCGACAAAGAGGGCAATTAGGACGCGCTTCAGAATAGTTGCAAGTGATGCCGCTCCTGATCTAAAAACAATCCGGCGATAGGTTTCAAACTCAAATGTGAGATCAAGTGAGTCTTCATTACCAAGGTCATCTTCTGAACAGTAAAACAGCTGAAAATGTGCAACGAGTCCGGGAGTTCACTATTCATGAGGAAGATATTGCTATTTCCCCCGGAGATGACGTACAGATCAATGTAAAACTTTAGATTGCGGTTTCGGCAGTGCTTGGCAAATAACGGGCGTGGCTTCAGTGATATTGTGTTCCAACACTAGTGGAAAAAATCTAGATAAGTACTTTTCGAAAATATAGTTTTTATTCTGAAAACTGTTTCGTTCTTTTTTTAATACCCTAGGAAATGTGGGAGTCCATTCTGAGGTACCCCCTATTTCTGAAAAATGTTGGTTGAACATTTCGCAAGATTTATTTAAAATTGAAATCTTCGAAGAGATATTTCTCGGTTTGTGTGTTTTTACACACCCTGTGTACAAGCACAAGCAACCATCGTGAGAAGTTCCTAAATGTTTTCGATGATCACCATCGTTATATATTTTTCTCTTTGCATAAATGACTTCTCTTTCTCTGTAATTGATAAGAAATTTTATATGAGGAAATTTCAAATCTAAATTGATATAACACATCTCAGCGTCTGTTACTACGACAGTCAGAGATTCTTTTCGTGACACAATCCTATTATACATTTTCATCCCGTAAAGATTTTACGAGAAAAGCTCCTCAAAAATGTGTTCCACGTTAAGAAGTCAGTAAGAATGTTCCTCAATTAAATATAATATGGGATAGAGCGATTCATGCACGGTTATATGACTAAACACAAGACTTCCTGATTCTCTTTTGGATGAACCTACAAACCGTTGTATGGCCTTCATCAACAAATCACGTCTTTTGATAAGAAGAAAAGGAAAACTTATGTGAAAACAGAACACGGTAAGAAAATTTTTAAAATTATATTTAAAAATATTTCGGAAACTTTCAGAATTATAGATTTGTAATATTTAAACTGAACACCTGTTCTAACAAATAAGCACATGTATAAAGAAAAATAACAAAATACACTCTTCGACCCAAAGAAAAAAAAAAGACGCTCCAAGAAAGAATTATTCGGATTGGACGAAAATCGGTAGAGATGATGTCCATATACAGAAAAACAAATTGATTACAATTTGAGAAAAATTGGATGATTTATTCAAGAGAAAGAGCTTCACAAAGTGAACAAGTCAATAACGCGTTGGTCCACCTCTGGCCCTTATGCGAGCAGTTATTCGGCTTGGTATTCATTGATACTAGACGTGGCGGATGTCCAACTGCGGGATATCGTGCCGAATTCTGTCCGACTGGCGCGTGAGATCGCAAAAATCTGTACCTGGTTGGAGGGCTCTACCCATAATGCTCCAAACGTACTCAATGGGGAGAGATCCGGCTACCTTGCAGCGAAGGTAGCATTGGGCAAGCACGAAGACAAGCAGTAGAAACTCTCGCCGTGGGCGGGTGGGCATTATCTTGTTGAAATGTAATCCCAGGATGGCGTGATATTAAGGGAGGTTCTGTCGTTTTTCTAGGCCGACCGCTTCCTTCTTGACGTTTTGTTGGGCCATGGTTTACCCATTCCTGCCAACATCGTCTAATACTGGCGTCGCTGATACCAGATTTTCATAACATTAATACAGAGAGTTATAAATTGAGTTAAAAATCATTCAGATCTATTTTCACTATCCATGAGTTTCGCAAAAGAATTAAAATCAGAAACGGTTAGAAATGAATCCCTAGAAATCAGGAAAACTCGAGAAGAAAAAAAGAAAAAAAAAAAACTCGAAAATAACCCACTGAGCAAACAAAATGTATTCCTTCCGTGAAAAAGAATTTTGCAAAAATTGAATAATTCTGGGATGTCTAATTTCAGAAAATTTCCATTTCTTAGGTATAATTTATTTCCATCTCAAATTTTCCGTATAAGGTATTATTAATCTTTTATGAAGTTCCAGCAAAATTTGTTATCTTTCACATTAAAGCAATTATGATATTTCTTTTCAAGATGGAATTTCAGTGACAGTGAATGGCAAAGATGTTTTTTAAAAGGGCAATAGGAGCTTTTATTCTTGGCTGTTTCAAGGAAAATTTAGAAAATAGGTTAAAATGTCCTGAAATTCATTACAGTAACTTTTTAATTTCTTTTTGTGCTTGTTAAGTCACAATGAAATAATTTTTCTGAAATGATTACGATTTTGAAAGTATCGAGAATATGAAAATTATACTATACTTATTTTTGGAAGCTCAGTATTTTATATAGTTTCAATTCTATTAATTTATATTCCTCTAATATAACGATGTGCAAGGTACCTCCGCATATATTTTTATTTTGGAATTCAGACAAGTACTAATATATAACACAAACTGCAGCGAAAAAATTACAACTTGAAAATACAAATTCCGTATTTTTTTCAAATATATTGACACTCTATATTTAAAGCATATGAATATCTGTGTATTTGATCATTTATATAAATTATTTATCATATCATTTTACCCCTTCAGGGGCAGTAGTTCATTTTTGAACCACCTATTTTATTTATTTTGTAAAAGCTAAATCATTCTGTGAATGTTTCTGTAAATTCCAGTAAACATTTAACACATTAGTATGCTTCAGAAACTACAGATGGCAGCACTCTACGGGTCTATAATTTCAGACAGTATAATTTTTTGTTTTACGCCAGAAATTTGTAGCTTTAAGTTTTTTCCAGTTTTTCTAAGTTGTTAGTATACAGATGCACGGAAGTTCTGGAATTTCATTTTACGATTGTTACTTATTTATTTTAAATAGAACAGTTTAATTTATCTGCATAATTTCTTATGTTTTTTAGTAATTTCAATACTGGTGGTTCAAATATGGAACACTGCACATGTAGGGTTTGCTGTCACTAGCTGGCAGCACTCGTAAATTAGTTTTTTTCCAGCAAAAATTCATAAAAAACATATTACTGAACTAATTTTCCGATTAAATTATTTTTGTTATGTTAATCATTGAAAGTTACTGATGATTTGAAACATATATATATATATATATATATATATATATATATATATATATATATATATATATATATATATATATATATATATATATATATATATATTACTTATAAAAATTTCATGTGTGCTGTTTTATACTTTTTACAGTCATTATATACTTTCATTTATATACTTTTTAGTTTCATTACATACTTTCACTATATACTTTTTACTTTCAATACATAAAAATTTCATGCATGTTGGTATATACTTTTTAATTTCATTACATATACTTTTGGTATATACTTTTTAATTTCATTTTTAATTTCATTACATCATATACTTTTTAATTTCATTTTTTTCTTTATTTATTTTTTGGACAGATAATTATTTTGATAAATACTGTGTATAACTATAAATAAATGAATATATATGTATATTTATATTTCAAACTGATTAGTCTTATTTGAACTCATTTGTCAGAACGCCTATTCTGACTGGTCTAGCCAATCAGAACACACGTTCTAATATTGAGTGCTCTAGGTGCGCGGTGGTTCAAAAATGGACCACACCCTCCTGTCTAAACTAAAGCTACAATTTTTTTAATTTTTACAGAATATGTTCTTAATAGTACTAATATTTCTTCAAATATAAAGTTTTGTCCTCCTCAAAAATTTTTTTGATATAGTGCCCCTGAAGGGGTTAACAATCATTTATGTAAAAATTTAAATTGTTACTAAAATATTAAGTTGTTTTACTATTAGCTTCTTCTAATATAATTTATTTTTTTATAAAATAATAATGATTATTGAACTGAAAATTATATTTTTAATACTAATTTTTTTTCAATGTAGTATTAGCAATGATCTTTTTAAGGTGCCCCTCCCACAATGGGCGTTTTTAAAGCAATGCTTAATTTTAAGCTCTCTCAATTTTGTACCGCAATTTATGACAGATGATAGTTCTTTTTGTGGGCGAGACGACTGATTTTTATCAGATACAAGTAAAAATTTTAGAGTAATTCCGTAATTATAATTAGCAATTCTATCCCATTATGCATTAAAATTAAAATTATTCAAATACAGAAATTTAAATAACATGGTTCTCAATGTCGCGAATTTTAATATTATGTCTTAGAATTTACAGCTGAAAGTTTCAACCTTCTACTTCGATACCATTTTAAGACAAACTACCGAGAGTGTACAAACAAATGTGTACAGTCTCTCAAATAAATATGAGAATAACGTAACGTTATTAGCACTCATGAGGTTACATGAGCAAAATACATTTCAATTAAGTAGCTTATTTCAAATCTCCGAGTTTAAATTCTATTTGTCCAAGAATGCCTAGCATATTTGAAAGATTAATTAGATATTTCAATGCAAAGTAAAGAAAATGTACGATTTTTATCATCTAAAATTTCAATCTTAATTATATAGATTTTAGCGTTTTTTTTTCCCCAAATCTGATTTGGACTTTTTTAATCCGTATCTGCTGCAATGTTGCATAATAGTTCTTAAGAGAGATAATTATGAAGCTATCCATTTACTTTACTAGAATAAGGGAAATCTATAAAAACAATTCTGAACGTCTACATTTCTAACAATACCGATAGTGCTTGCCTATTGGATTTAATCAGTGAAAGCCAGAGCAAAATGCCACATTATAATATTCTCTCGTTTAAAGAGAGATCACGATACCGAGATTTGATGTGATGACCACGGGACAACTTGAGAATACAATTTGCATTTTATATAATAAAAACTGTAAATTATATCTGGTAAACAATCTAAAAATAATTTATCTATATAAATAAAGCAGAGTGTCTCTATGTAGGTTTGTAACGTATACAAATCTACATTTGTTGACGAATCTGGTTGAAACTTCGTATACTTATGTTTTGAAGCGTTAGGATAATTCTAATATAAGTTTGGAAGCTTTAAAATGCTTATATATAAATGCAGTTTTAAATAATATTTCATCTCAAGGCGTTGGAATCAATCATTCATAAGAACTGCGCATGCGCACCTAGATGTTACAAGGTAAGTGAACGCATAGAATATTGTTAATTTGTAGTTGTTTGGTGTTATTTAAAGTTAATTTTGTAATATTACTCCTTTTGTTTTCTTTTCATTAATCCTTTTTTACTTGGAAATTTCCCAGTATACGGATTACACTTGTAGCTCTTTACGTTGAAACCCCTATGTGTCTTGCTGACTTGCGATTATTTACTTTCTAAAATTTTGTAATTTGGTATCATGAAGCTACAGAGTACATCTGTAGCTTCATGGTCTAGAAGTCTAGAGAAAGGATGCTATTTTCCAGTCAAAAGTAACTGCGCCACAGTCGCTATCTATTAACGTAATAGAGAACCATGTATATTACATTTTCGTTAGAATGGGATGATTTTTATTTATGCCCGCATGCTATATGTCATATTTTCTATGCGAAATTCATTGAGTTTTTTTCCTTCAAATTATAGATTATAATTTATAATTTTGAAATCCATAATTAATTATGGAAGATGCGAATTCGTTTGCAGCTCATGAAGAAGCAGCACCTTCTTATAATCATGAAAAAGTTGGGGCTCCCCCTCCCCCCAACTTAACTTAAAATAAATAAAAACTGTAATAGAAATTCAGTTAAAATCGAAAAATTGTAGAAAACTGTTAATAAAGTAGGTTTTTTTTCCGCTTTTTCATACTATGAAACTGAAGATTCTGATTATATCTTTAGCCTCAACATTGTTTTTAACAATGTTATGATCCATAACAAAAATTCTATGCTATATTATTTTCACTCACTTTATTTATAGCATATTTATTTTTATCATTGTATAACTTTTGAATAGTACTCAAACAATAATTCCATTGATATTCAATTTCATAAAAATCATATTATTTTGTATTTTAAGGATCTTCAGGCAGTCAAAGCGCGGAGGAGGACCCTATATGAATTCATTTCGTGCCACCACCCCCCTCCCCAGAAAAAAAAAAAGTTAGAAGCACGCTACGCCTATGGTGATGCTTGTGATAGTATTTATTGTTGACCTCATAAAGAAGAGAGACAGAAATTTTTTATTTTACTCCACATTTTTTTAACAATTAAGCGGAATAAAAGGCAAGTGGCCTTTCTTAGCAGGGTGTATATAATCTACATAGCAATTAAATCCGTTTCAGTGTAAACTATCATATATTTTGAAAATAAGTTTAATTTAGAAATACAAGAAAATTTAATCATTGATTTACCACATTCACAAATTTTGCATAATAATGGATTTATTTAATATTAATATGACAAAATGTATTATATTATAATTAATATGACAAAATTTAAGAATGCTTCCTTTCATTCATGAATGTAATGTAACAAGGCTACAGATGATATTTTCTAATAATAAATCATAATAAATAACAGATACAATAAGTTAGGTCATTAACAGTGAATAGGTCCTTCCATGCTAAAGTGGACATTGGAGGCATTGATAGACATAGACATAGACATAGAAAAGGTACATTAACGAGTCACCAGAGAGCAGGGCTCCATATCCTCGGTATGGATATTTTTTTGTGGATATATTTCCGCTCTGAGGATTAAAAGATAAGTGTTGACTTGAAATTTATAATAATAATAATAATAATAAATAAATAAAAATAAAACTAATAAAAAATAAATAAGTGAAAATATATAAATTGACAACTATTTAATGTGTCAGGTATAAGAGAAACAAAAAAAAATAAAAATAAATAAATAAATACTCATGGTATTTTTGAACTTCTGGAGTGCCTGGTCCTGACGGATTTATCTCCAGTTTCACGATAAATTTCTTCAAGGTGACATGCGCAAGATGGGAGTTACAGTGTAACTCCAGTAACACTTCGAACATGAAGTTCTTTAACAGTATCAGTGACACTCGAGAATCGAGTTATTTCAGTGCTCAAGTAAAAAAAAATTACTAGACAGTTATAATTAACGCGAGGGAGAAATTAGCAAGTTAAAAAAATAGACTAAACAAGTAGTTAAGGGGAGAGAGAAAAAAAAAATAAAACAAAAAGTAAAAAAATTAAATTAGTAAAAATAAATTTAATTAAGTAACAACATTAATATTACAGCTAAGTGAGTAGGGGAAAATTTTAAGTTAATAGTAAGAGGACGCGCTTTCCATGAAGCCCATAAAAGCAGACCTATTTAAGCAAACAGAACAGGAGGAGGGGACTAGCCAGAAGCTCCCCGAGCTGGGTTCGAACCCGGATCGGGGCAGAAGTAGTCACAAATAATTTTGAATACATTAAGCATTTTAGTTATGTCGTCGTCAGGCTTTCTAAGAGCCGCGGCAATGTTTCTGAGAAGCTGTAAGACATCAGAGATGGAGTAGGTTTGGGAAAATTCCCTTACAAGTTTTATGATTTCCGAAAAGTCGGAGAGGCCAGTGTTGTTAGTGGTGTGGTTATCGTTAGAAGGATTGGGTTGAACATTGTATTTAGAGATGGGTTTTTCTATGTCGATTTTTTTCCTAGGCGCGGTCCTAGCATAGACTAGTTCCGAAGCACTAGGAGTGTTATTTTGAGTATCAGTATGAGTCATTGAGTTGGTTTCAACATTAACCGCAGGGTTACTATTGTTAGTGGGGAGGGAATTTTTATTCCAAGCTGAAGTGCTAGGAATTGGGGCAGGAATGAATGTGTTGGTGTTTCTTTTGGAATTGCTGGAGTTGGTGTTAGTATTACTGTTTGAATTATTAGTGTTGGATTCTTTCTTAGCTTTAGATATATTTTTAGGGTGTCTGGAACATTTTGAGTAGTTTGCAGTGTGGTTACCTCCACAATTAGCGCACCTAAAAAGCTGAGGATTTCCCTTAATGGGACAAATCCTAGCTTGATGTTTGTCGCCACATAAGAGGCATTTAGGAGTGAGATTACAAGTCGTGCTCGCATGCCCGAACCGCTGGCAGTTGTAGCATTGAGCCGTACCTGAATTTTTAAATGGGGTAATTCTGATTTTTAAATAATTGATACTAGTTAGATTGTTGAGATTGTCAATGTTGGGAGAAGGTTTAATAGAGATCATAAATAGGGGAAGAATAGTTTTCGTTTGTTTGTTAGTGAGGTACGCAATTTTAATTGGTACAATGCCTATGTTAGTGAGCGCGTCGTGTATGTCCTGTCTGTCAGTAGTGGCGGGCAGGCCCCTGATCAAAAATTTTCTTGGTCTCTCCGACCTAGGATCCATGATTCTGAAGGGAGTATTATTACTGGTAAGGATTCCCTGAGCATTTTGGTAGCTAACAATGTCATTAAAAATTATGTGTATAAGAGAACCGGCCATTTCTGGCTCGGCTTCGGGACAGCTAGTTTTGATTAAGTTAATTAGGCTTTTATAGTTAGTTCCGGATTCAAAGTAGATGTGGTATTTTGGGGTGCGAGTAGGTTCGGCAGTTTCCTGCGTCTCCATGTCTACAGCTTCAGCAGAAGTATTACCTTCAGGAATTTCAGTACTAGCGGCGCTCGGCCGTTCAGAATTAATGGAGCTAATTTTAACATTAGGTTCTAGGGAAGGGTCAGAATCCTCTCTCTGGCGCTTAGTTGTTTTAGTTCTGGTGTTCAAAACACCTTCCTCGTTACGGAATAATTCCATGTTATACGCAGCAAGATTAAAATTACAGCAAGTCGTATTTGCTTCTAAATAACTTCTAAAACTGTCAATAATCATAAAATTCTTTAACTCTAATTCTCTGGTTACCATAGTGAGCACTGAATAGACACGATCAAGAGTATCACTTACCGTGGGAGTCTCTGCAGCCGACGAGAGTCCGTTGCACACGTGGTTAGTAAAGTTCCTTATAATCTGTGAGAAATAAACTTCCGGGAGTCCATTGTCGATGATATCGAGGATTGCTTCACGCTTTTCGTTGAGTTCCGGGGTCATCAGATGACCTTCAGTAGTAGAGCTGCACTTTGCAGTATTAACGGCTTGTACTAGCTTCCTAGCAGCAGCCTGTTTCTTCTTTTGACCCTTGGAACGTTTTCCAGGGTT
Organism: Dolomedes plantarius; assembly: GCA_907164885.2. Lineage (NCBI taxonomy): Eukaryota > Metazoa > Arthropoda > Arachnida > Araneae > Dolomedidae > Dolomedes > Dolomedes plantarius. The sequence continues at coordinate 115,689,754 of OU015499.1, read as the reverse complement.
GGCGTTAAGTCCGTTTTTAATGTCCGTAGCTAAACGCTGCAGGGCATCGTTGTTCGGTTTAGGCGAGTCCTTGAAGAAGTCAAGGCGAGAGAGTGGCGTCGACGAAACAGTAGATCCATCATCTTCCGAATCGGAAGACAGAGTCCTGTAAAAGGAGCCAGCAGGGCTTACGCCCGACGGTCCAGATACATCCGCCCGGTTATTCATGTACAAGCTAAAATAGCCCTACAGAATTCCCCGACAAAACGTACCCGAAAACGTACGAGCGAAATAGCTTGTGGCAGTAAAACGACAACACGTGGGAGAACCACGTGTGTTTCCGTGTTAGGCTTAACGGAGCAGTAGTGGCACACGTCTGAACACCTCCGTGTCCAGCGTCCGAGGAATCTAATACGCCATTACTAAATAAATAAATACATAAATAAATAAAAATAATAATAATAATAATAATAAAAATTTACGGTAGCAGACGATTAAGCAAAAATCACTAAGGATAGTCTTGAGGTCGATCCATCAAAAAAACACAGTTCAGAAACATAAGCAACGGCAAAAGTAAATTAGAATTTAGAAGAGGTTGGAGGGAGAGTTAAGAAAGGGGAAGGAGACCAGGGTGAATAATCAAAGTTGACTTAGTACGCATGTAGCATTCCCTTGGGTCGTAGTCGGGGAGGTTAGCTATTTCTTCGTTGTCTATTTAATATAATCTATTGTAGAACTTAGATCCAAGATCTTTAATGTGTTGCCGAATGGGTTCGATTCTCAGATCCCTGTGGATAAGTACGTTTCTAAGGTACCAGGGCGCCTTACTAATACCGCGGAGAGTTTTATTTTGAATTGTCTGCAATCGCTGCATATAGGTGTCAGCCGCTGAGCCCCAAACAGGAACGGAGTACAACAGGATGGGACGCAGTACGGTTTTATAGAAGAGTAGTTTGTTATCCAAACCCATTTGTTTCTGGTACAGGAGGTGCACGATATCCTCATGGGCTTTAAACAATTTTCCGTCCGTTTTGTGCCGTCCCAAGAACAGCACTGTCACACGTACGCAGGATCAAGATTCTCGTAGAACCACAGTACAACATTTAATGAAAAAGACAATCTCAAAGAAGTAGAAAAAAAGATGCAGTGCAAAAGAACTATTTATAAAATGTAGCAGTAGATTTTGCTCATACAATTTCGCCAAAACAAAACGCCAAGCAGGGAAAACACTCGCGCACGAGAAAATATTAAACAACTTGGCGCTCTTGAAAAGTAATCACCATGACGACCTATTTATAACGGGTCAAGGAACAACAACAACCGAGATCTTATATCACAATAATCGTAGAGGCATTGATAAATAATGTAAATTACATTTCTTTTTTTTTATGAATTAGGGTGGGGTGGTTAATGCAGTCTTATTGTTGTACGAATATGTATTTATACAAATTCATTATTTGCTGAATGTTTGTTAAAATATAATGTGTGCTTTATTTGTAGATAGTTTTATTTCTTGTACTTAGAATTAGTCATATATCTTAAATTTATAAATATTCAAAATTTGAGTGATTTATGTGTTTAGCAGCAAAAGAATGATAAAGTACAATAAAAATATAAAATAAAAGAATAATGTATTACATTAAAGATATTTGTATCATTGATTTTGTTTCCGAGTTAGAAGTGTTTCTTATTGATGGTTATTAAAATTTATTTTTTCTTAAAAATTTAGAAAAAATTATTCAAACACTTTGCACTAAGAAAAATATTTTATCTCTACCTAATTATCAGAAATTTATCATTTTGTAAACTCTATAAAAATAGATAGGCATAAAAAAAAGTTATCCAATTGTAATAAAAATGTAGTATCTTTAGTTCACTATTAAGTTAATAGATGTTGCCTCTAGCGCAGTTACTTTTGGCTGGAAAATAGCATCCTTTCCTTAGACGCTAGTTAGGGTGCACTGCTCTGTGGTGCCTCGCTAACGTACTATGTCTATGTCTATGTCTAAACACGTTAATTTTATTTAAAAATGAATAAATAAACTATTTGCATAATATGAGCGGGAATATTGCGATGGGGCGGGACTTAGAACCGGTCTGAAGCACTTCCCTGCGGAGGTCTGGAGTCAACAAACCCGGCGCCAAGCTTAGCGGAAAAAAAGCAGCACGTGGTCCCATACGGAGACTGTCGCCTAATATGTGATTTAGAAAAACATCGAGAAGAAATTTCCCACGTAACTTAACATAGAGGAGGAGGGTAGGTTCTGTAAAGTCAGATGATCAGGAGTTGCTCGGGGTAGCGTCCTGCTCACGACGTCTCTCTGGGACTACGCTGCTATCGCCATCTACTGGAGAGAATAATTAACAATTGCTTAACACGTAAGATATGAGTATGAATAATCGGGAAAAAATTACAAAACTTTTATATATATACAAAAATTGAAATTAACTTTATACAACTGCTTCTAGTTAATTATTTTTAATTTGCATTTTTTAATGCATAATATATAGAACTTTAATTGGAATCTGGCCAAATATTCCAGAAAATATATTTTTTTCATTTAATTGTGTAAATGCTAAGTTTCTTCTTTCAATAAATTTAGAAAATATAAAAATTGAAATTAACTTTAAACAACTGGTTCTAGTTAATTATTTTTAATTTGCATTTTTTAATGCATAATATATAGAACTTTAATTGGATTCTGGCCAAAAATTCCAGAAAATATATATTTTTAAGTTATCAAATTATATACTAACTGAGGTAAATAAATTTATAATTTTATTTCATAATAACTATATAAATTATATGATTATAACTTATGATTTTTTAGGCACACTGCCTTAGGTACAAGTAACTCTACAAATTTGTTGAATATAAAAGTTTTTTTCTATTTTTGTCATGTACCAGACATCTTGAAATTAAACTTTTTTTTATAAGCTATATAAGAAAAAGTTAGTATTTACACTGTAGTTGGATCTGTTTGAGCTATGTAAGTAAAACTAGTAAACAATATGAATTATAAATTTTTTAAACAATACATATAATTGCTTAACAGTGATACCGCGAAGCTATTAAGAAGCTTTCATTGTTGGAATGGTCTTTATCAGAAAATCACAACGAATGATTGATATTTGTTATAACAGTTGTAGCTGAGGTTGCAAATGCAATAAAATTTTAAAATGTATCAGGATGAACTCAAAAGTATGTGGTAAATATAAAATAAAATCTTGGAGGAATTTCTGTACTTAAAGATGGGTACCAAGTCCTGTTTTTTTTTTTTTCTAGATCCATCTTAGAAAGACACATTTTTATGTACCTATGCAGCAACAAGAAATCAGATGAAATGACAATGCTTAGAAAGGTTATTTAATACGATTTTTACTTTTATATCAAGAGAAAAGAGTCAGTAATGTACTACGCATGAAACACGTGGTCCGAAAGTTTACAAAACAGTAAAAATATTCTATGCAATAGATGGCGCTACAGTACTCATGAGACAGCAGACTACGGATCTGTGATGAGCAGGACGCTACCCCGAGCAACTCCTAGATGATCTACCACCTGAAAAACGTAAAATTTTTTTCGAGATAAAAAATGGGAACTTTTTTAGATTAGTAATTCCATGAGAGTGAAAACTCACAGAGTAGTTAACATTCCAACACAGCAGTTACACTCGGATTTTTTTTCATATCCATGATCAATTAAATTTCATAAATTTACGAGATTTTATTCTTTATTACTAATAATGTTATAAATAACATTCTCTCATTGTGTATTAGTGATTCAATTTCACAACAATTAAAGTATTTTATAAAGAATAGTTTTATATTTTTTATTAAAAGGCTCGGTGGCCCGGTGAGCAAAGACGTCGAGCCAGTGATCTGAAGGTTGCGGGTTCGAGGCCGGTTGTTGACAAAATCCACCGCCGTGTTCGCTAATGGTGGCCGGGGCAAGTAAAATAGGGCTTGGCTGCAATGTTTTCCAAGTTCTCTTATTTACCTCTCGGGGTGCTGGGTCAGGTGGTCTAGTCCCGCCACTTGACTCGGTTCAAAATTCGCGAACCACCAAACGGGTGCAGTGTGGATCCACCCCCTGTGGTGCATCCGGGGCAACGCGAAGTGGTCTCACCTCCCGGCTCCCCCCGGGAGAAGACCCTAGGCTCTGTTCTCCCAGCCTTTAGAAGAAAAATATTTTTATTAAACTTCTGTTTAGTTTAAGACAAACTTAAATTATTAAAAGTCAGGACTTATATTTTATTAAAATAAAAAATTCATTGGATTTATGAAAATTTGTCGCAGTGGACAACATTTCATTTGAAATCCGATATTTTAATTATAATTCATATTTACTTAGTATATAATACCTAGTTGTTTCCTGCTACTGTTACATTTTTGAAATATTAATCTTAAAAAAAAAATTTCTTCCTCATCAATTATTAAAATGTATTTGAAACAAGTTATTAATCCAATATTTAAACTAAAAATTTAATGAAATGTTCTGCATAAAAATTTATGAGTTCATATATGAATAAAAAAATTATTTATAGAAACCCTATATTTTAATTATAATTCATATTTACTTAGTATATAATACCAAGTTGCTTCCTGCAAATGTTACATTTTTGAAATATTAATCTTTAAAAAAAATTTCTTCCTCATCAATTATTAAAATGTATTTGAAACAAGTTATTAATCCAATATTTAAACTAAAAATTTAATGAAATGTTCTGCATAAAAATTTATGAGTTCATATAAGAATAAAAAAATTATTTATAGAATCCTCATCAGCAAAGTTTTAAGAATTTTCCTTTGAAGTACGTAGTAAATAATATTTTTGCGCGCAGAATGGATATGCACGGCATACAACCATGTTATCCTGTAATCTCTATAAACAGGAGAAGAATATAAATCAGCTAAACCATAATCTTCAGCTGTAATTTCTCAAAGCCGCTCGGTCAGCTAACCCAGACCGAACGGCCGTGAGATCACTGTAATATAATAATTCGTCAACGGAAAACATCCTCAGGCTTTATTTATTTCCGATAAATTGTACGTTTTTCTAATGTTCGTATTCTTTCTATTTGTTGGAATGGAGTAGTTGACGGGAATTCTCTGTAAATGAGAGAATTTTTAATAACCGTCAAAATGTTCTCTTCCTGAATTATCATCACCTCGGCGAGTGCTTGGGGCGTTTGCATTCGGTTAAGATCCTGTGGGTCCTACTGTTGGCATGGATATAAGTAGCCCTTTGGAATCGACTTCCCAGGGTCACGGTCTAATTGGCACTCATGTAGCAAAAATGTGCCGTAGCGATCCAAACCAAACTGGACTTATTAGCTATGAGACCACAGAGACTGTAAATGCACGTAGACACTGAACATTTCCTCTAAGAGAGACTTTTAATTGTATAGATATATAATGCAAAGTTCATTCCACTTTAAACCTGTAAAGCGGCAAACAACAAATCTATAATTTGAGATTCAAAATTTATAGATCTTGAGTCAAAATCAACTTTCAAATGAAAATTTGCTACAATATTTACATTTAAATAATCTCTTTCTTTTGAAGCTGACTTTTTATGCAGACAACATTTTTATTTCACGAGTTTAAGTGTTTGGTAATTCATGAGTTAATTATAATCGCTTATCATAGAGTAAATCATATTTTCGTTGATAAATAAATACCTCTAACTCCTTGGAAGTTTTTATTTGTCTGTAAATATTTTTTAATGAAATATGTGTTATCCATTCAGCACCATTTTTAATTTCTCTGTGAGTTAGTAAACACGTTAATACTTTATTCAGTATCAAGAATGGCATTTTAAGTCTTTTTCAATTTGGAAAATTGATTAACTTTACTTAGGCAGGATTTCACTCTTTTTGTTCGCAATGGGTTGGTTAAATCCAATGTCTAAAGACAATTATTGCCGTGCGTTAATGTTATAAATGTAAAAGAAGAGAAATACTTCCTTACAATATTTTTAATCATTTTAATAATTGTCCATTCAATGAATAGCTTTATAATAACCTTAATTAATAACTATTGTTCGACATTCTAGGGCAAATAGACTGAAAAAAAATTTCAAATCATATTAAAAAAAAAAAAACTCTAACATCTGTAAGTTCAGGTTTGAATATTTTGATGATAAAAATTGTTTAGTTTCTTTACTTTACATCGATATTATACAAATATTCCTTCAAACGTGCTAGACATTCTTGGACAAATAGCATTGCAATTTGGAGATTTGAAATAAGCTATTTAATTGAAAAGTATTTTGCTAAAAACTTCATCACTGTCCATAACGCTCCTCTGCACTTTTATTTATTTGTGGGACTGTACACATCTGATTTTACCCGCTGGTTAGTTTGTCTTAAAACAGTACCGAAAAAAAAGTGGAAACGTAGAGCAGGAAATTTGTAATGTATAGTATTAAAATTAGTCACATCGAGAGCCATGTTATTTTAATTTCTATGTTTCAATAATTTTCATTTTAATGAATAAAGAAATTAACTGCTAATTATAATTGCCGAATTTCTCTAAAATCTCTACACGTGGCTGGTAATATACAGTCGCCCCGCCCAATAAAAGAACTATAACCCAACACAAATCCTGGTAGAAAACTGAGAGTTCTTGAAGATGGAAATTGCAGGAAATACGCCCATTGTGGGATTGGTCACCAAAACAAAGATCTGCATATCTAATACATCTCTAAAAATACTTTGATAAAATTAGTATTGAAATTAGTATAATTTTTACTTCATTAATCGTTATATTTTTATATATAATCTTATAAAAAATAAATTAAATTATAAAAGCTCCTAGTTAAACAACTTAACGTTTTAGTAACGAACTGAATTTTTATTCGTGAATGACAGCTTTTGATTTATCCGGATTTTGAATATAGAAGTTTCATAAGTATAGGAATTGATTTAAAAGGAAATGAAAAATTTATTATCTTTTTAACATTGTAACATTTGAATGGACTCATTTCATTATAGTGAATGCGATATAATTTCATTTACGTTTTATAAAAATGACTGCTAAATGGTTATATGATAAAAAATGATTTGATGAATGAATTCTGTAAATGATCAAATATATAGTTAAGAGACATAATAAATATTTCAAAGTCAGGAGTGATATTTTACGACTGATATTTTATCAACAGGAAATATTCATTGGATTTATGAAAATTTATCGAATTGCATATCATCTCATTTGAAATCCAATATTTTCATGTTAATTAATATTTACTTAGTATATGATATTTATTTTTTTCCTCCTAATGTTGCAATTTTGAAATGATAATCATTAAAAAAATATTTATTCCATATTAATTATTAAAATTTATTTGAAACAAGTTATTGTAGGGTGGATTAAACAGCATAACTTGTCCCATCCCTAATTATCTGAAATAAAAAACCTTTCACAAGAAAGTTGAATTGATGAGGCTAACTAAAATGACTTTATTTTTCTTATTCTACATAAAAACATAGTTAAAAAATAGGGATCTATTTGATCCAATAGACTGGAAGAAAAATATTTACAAAGTTTAACCATTAAACAAAAAGAATACAGATAAGCGTGTCATGAACGGGCGAAAATTAACCTACTTTCATTTTGAAAAAACCTACTTAAAATGAACGGTAAAGCTTGAGATAGGTACAGGAAGAAAGAAGGGGTACAAGCTTAATGGCTCAACAATACGTCGCAAGCACATCTAAATATAAAACATGCTGCGAAAACAGCTACTAACACAACGGCTGAAAACCCCAACACTCTCGCAGAATAGTTACTGCTTATACAAAACAACACTCGCTGAAAAAATACGTCCATCTTAAATACTTGTTGTATATTTGCTTGTACAAATCCCATTTGCTGTGACGCGAGAGCTACGTAACTCCAGTCCTGCCTTCAAAAATGAAAAATCTGCATTTTTATTTTGAACCATCCGTTCATGACACGTTTTTAATTATCGCGGTTTCTGATGAAGAGAGAACAAATACTACAGTTATTTGTTTGAAACAACCCAATATTTAAACTCAAAAATTAATGTATATTTCTACGTAAATATTTATGAGTTCATCTATGAATAAATAAATTATTTATAGAATTCCTCACTAGATAATGTTTATGAATTTTTTAGACATGTCTGTAATTCAGGTTTTTGGTCGAAGCTGCTCCAAACCTACCGCTGCTCTCTTCTTTGATATCAAATGCGCGTTTGATAAAGTCTGGCGTCCGGGACTGATTTTTAAGCTAATCCAAATTCACATGCTAGACAGTCTTATTCATTTTATCAATAACTATCTCCTTAGTCGAAATTTCACCGTCCGCATTCATAAGGAAATGTCCCGGAGAAATTTTATTACCTGTGGAATTTTACAGGGTTCGATTTTAGGACCCACCCTGTTTAACATCTATATAAATTCAATTCCAAGAGGAGATAATACTCTTCTTGCTCTTTATGCGGACGATACTGCTATTCTTTCCACTGCTAACAATATCAACTACCTGACTATTCAAATTCAGCGTCATATAGACACTTTAGAGAATTGGTTTCAGTGCTGGAAAATTAAAATCAATCCCTCGAAGTGTCGCGCGATCTATTTTAGTAATAGCTATCTTAATCCTGCTCGTCTCTATCTTCATAACTCCCCACTCGAATGGGAAAGCACTGTCAAGTATCTTGGCGTAACCGCTCATGTTAATAATACTGTCAGTAAATGCAATGCTGCGGTAATGCAACTCCGAAGTCTCCTCTATGGTGGTCACCTTAGCATGAAGAACAAGGCCCTCCTTTTTAAACAGTGTATCCTACCCATTGCCCTCTACGCTATCCCTGTGTGGTTTTCTGCTGCAAATAGCACATTAATAAACTGGAAAATTTCCAAAACAGATCTCTCAGGCGAATTCGCCGAGCTGTAAGCTACATGTGAAATTTGACTGTTAGGAGAGACCTCGGCACTTTATCTTTCACTCAACAAGGGCACAAAATCTCCAAGAGATTTTATGACATTCTGCCCAACTCTCCAAATGAAATAATTATGGAATACCCAGCTTACGATTACTCATTTAGAGATAATCGTAAGCGCCCACGGGCGTGTCTCTAATCGCATCTTCCTTTTTTCTCGCGTGCCAATCATAGCACAGCCCCTTCGCACTTGCATGGAATCACTCACGTTGTGGGTTCCATCCCAGCCGGTGTCTGTTATTCCAAAACTTTTACATTTAGCTGTCCCCATTCGTACGCCATAATTATTTCATTTTGAAGTGTACGGTCCTGAGGGCCCATTTTTTTTTTTAAATTGCAGTTCTGACCTCGAAAAAATTTTCATAAAACTTATAAAAATACTAAAAAAAATTGAAAAAACTTACAAAACTCAAAAAAAATTATGTCTTGTACTCTGATAACTCCTGCTTTCCTGGGCTTCTTACTCTTTTATTATATTATTTTTTTTCCGTGGATCTTAATTCTTTATTAAATTTTATATACTTATTTTTTTTTTCTCATGTGTAAGCGCCGTACTTGTAACTTACTTGTAATTATTTTTGTCTCATAAAATTAACTTTTTAGTTGTTTTCCTACTTTAATGTTTTTTTTACTTATTTATTTATTTATTTATTTATTTATTTATTTTTAATTTTTTTCACGCGTAATTCTCATCTTAATACTTATTTCCTCATAAATTTTATCTACTGAGCACTCCCACCGTAATTACAAATATCTTGCTTACAGGACATAAAGCCGCAGACCAAGGGACTCCTCCACTAAACTCCAATTCTGCTACGGTTGGTCGAAGGCACTACCTTCTCAGCAGAACTGTTAAAGTCCACCATGCACTATCTCAAGCCTCTAATTCTGCTCAGACGTGCCTTCGAGAGCACCTGCGATGCCGGAAGAAATGGCCGGTACTCATTCAAATGAGACTTCACCAGACCCCTCGGTCGGAGAAGTCTCATTAGAATGAGTACCGGCCATTTCTTCCAGCATCCGACCCCTTTCCTCAGATTATTCCATCATACACCAAACTTCTGAACTTCTATGAGTGCAACTGCCCTCAAGAATGGGAATTTTATAACACCATACACGAGACTTCTCCATACCCCTCGGTCGTTGCTACTCCCTTGCCTCAGATTATTCCAACAATCACCGAACTTCTGAACTCCTATTAGTGCAACTTACCCACAAGAATAGGAATTTTATGACACCATACATGGGTTCCTGAAATTCGCCAAGAATGCCATTGACAAAAGCCCTGATGATCCTTCTGTAAGTAGCTTTTGTGCTCCGTTACATATATTGCTCAGCAGTAGATGTAGTGATATTAATAATTTTCTTAGAATTCATCTTTTTAACACATATCATAAACAGCATAATGATGAATTAAATAAACCTCTACAAGACCTAAGTATTTGTATTGCGCGTGTTAATGATCAACTAACAATTATGCGTACTTGTACTTAAGAAACGCAAACCTAATGATGACGAACTATGTACGCTTAGCATGCCAACGAAAATTCAATTCGAACTTCTCGAAAATGAAACTAACTTAAATGATTTTCCCGCCACGCAGCCATTGGGCCGCAGTCCTTTCTCAGTAAAATTACTGAACGTGTTATTCATAATAGAGTTTCTAAATTTCTGGATGAGAATAATATCATTATCCCTGAACAATTCGGGTTCAGATCTCAACACAGTACTACTCTTCAGCTTCTTCGTGTGGTGGATTTCGCTAGCGATGGTCTGCAAGCCCATAGACCCACGGGTGCGCTATTTTTAGACATCAAATTCGCTTCCGACAAGGTTTAGCAACCGGGTCTTATTTTTAAACGGATAGAAATTAACTTGCATGACTCTTTAATCCACCTAATTCACAACTACCTGCACAATCGTAATTTTACGGTTCGTGTCAATAATGAGCTTTCTAGAACATTCAGGCGTTGTTCAAGGAAGCCTCCTGGGTCCGACGCTTTCTAATATTTATCTAAATACTATTCCTCAACTGCTATTTTTGGTACAACTGGAGTGCCTTGTCAAGATAGATTTATCTCCAGTTTCAAGGTGCGGGATTTCACTGGTAGCTATCATCAGTGAGACACGTAACATGTTACGTGTTATTTAAAATCAGTGCTTAGTGAGAAAAGTTACAATTACGTGAAGAAAATAAATTAGTAGTGAGAACAAATTGTGAGCGTAATGGAGACGCTAACAATAGGAGCTGAGAGCGAAAAGTCCCACCCGCTCTGAGTACAGAACGGGAGGGGGGGGGGGGAGGGAGAGCGACTAGAGTGAAGCATCCTGTCCTGGGTTCGATCCCAGGTCAGAACAGAAAAATTCGCAAGTGATTCTAACAATGTCAATTATTTTTAGTTGCATTTCTCCAGGGGCACGAAGTACTTCGGCGATGTTTTTAAGTAAATTAAGGATATCCGAGATTGAGAAGATCTGTGTTATTTCTTTAATAATTTTAGCGATTTCTGCGAAATCAGAGAGACCGCTGTTGATTTCGTTGACTGGGATATTATTATTACTTTTAGCAGGCTGTGCGTTGTGTTTAGATATGGGTTTTTCAATGGTTATTTTCCTTTTAGGGGCATTCCTAACGTATTGATTAATATCGGGGTCAGAGTGGATATTGTAATCGCACGAAGCATTTTCCACTGGGCTAGCCGGGATGTTAGTATTATTAGTGGAGTAGATACCCTTATTCCACGCCGAAACGGCGGGAATAGGAGCAGGGGTAAAATTAGTAGCAGGTTGAGGGTTAGTTCTATTAGAATTTTTTGGATTAGATTTATTTGCTATGTATTTAGGGTGCCTTTCACAACCAGTGAAATTAGCTGTGTGGTTACCCCCACAGTTAGCACAGCGAAATTTAGTAGGGTCATTACGTATGGGACAGAAGTGGGCCTGATGATCACCGCTGCAGAGTAGGCATTTGGTGGTTAATTTACAGGTAGTGCTCGAATGTCCAAACTTCTGACAGTTATAGCATTGAGCAAAACCTGAATTTACAAAGTTAGTGATTTTAATTTTGAGAAAATTAATGTGGGTTAGTTTATCTAGGTTATCGTTATTGGGAGAGGGTTTTAGAGAAGCCATGAAGAGTGGCAGAGTAGTGTTAGTCTTTTTGTTTGTTAGAAAGGCTATTTTAATGGGGACAATGCCCAGGTTGGTCAAAGCTTCGTGGATATCGTTACGATCAGTGTTGGCAGGTAGTCCTCTAAAAATACTATTCCTCGAGGTAATAACACCCTTCTTGCTTTATATGCTGATGATACCGCCCTCCTTTCTACCTCACACAACATAAATTTCCTTGCCAATCAGATCCAAAGGCATATTGAAACTTTAGAGAGTTGGTTCACGCGATGGAAAATTCGAATCAACCCTTCTAAATGTCACGCTATCTCCTTTTCTAATAAATACTGCATCCCATCTCGCCTCTATCTTTACGACTCACCTATTGACTGGGAGAACACAGTTACTTATCTCGGTGTTATTCTTGACCGCAGACTAACATGAAAACGCCACTTTACTAAAATCATTCAAAAATGTAACAGCGTCACCATGCAACTCCGTTCTTTAATTTACGTTCACCATCTCTCCATCCGAAACAAAATTCTATTATTCAAACAGGTAATTCTTCCCATTGCCCTTTATGCTATACCGGTATGGTTATATGCTGCTAATACCCGCATTAAAAAACTGGAGGTGTTTCAGAACAAAACCCTTTGAAGCATTCGACGTACATTTAGATACATGTCAAATAAAACCATACGGCGGGACCTTGGCATGCTAACTGTTACTGAAAATGCTCATAAAATATCAAAGGATTTTTATGACAACATTCCCAACATTAACAATGTGATAATATTTGAATTTCCAGACTACGATTTCAGTACACGTGAAAACCGTAAACGCCCTCGGGCGTGTCTTCTTAAGAGCTAACGTTCTCTCACTTATCTTGCTTATATTTTTAATTACTTAAACTCCACCCTTCCTCCAACGCCCTTGGAATTCACAATTATCTCAGTGAGAATGTATTCAACTTCTTCCGATTTACTGTTCCATGTCGGTGCAGTGCTTGAGCTCGCGGCTCGTATGCGACAGTCTTCGGTTCGATCCTGGTGGACGCTAAATATTTGGATTTTATTCTTTTAATTCTTATTATATTTTTTATTTTACTTATCTGAACAAGATTTAATTTTTATATTTTTATTTTACTGCTGAGCACATATTTTCTGATGTACATATCTTGCTACTGGAGGTAAAGACGTAAGACCATGGCACTCCAACAAACTATATATTCGTTGCTATTTGCTTGGTTGATAATTCGACTAATATCCCAAATTCTGACACTAACGTTATACTTTAATCTACACCTAAAACAATTACCCTATTTCACATTAAAATATTCTTTCAGGCAAAAGTAATGTAATGTACAAGAAATATCATAAAATTTTTTCACAAAAAATTGGTATAAAAAGTTAGTAATATGTACTTACCTAAATTTAGGTGGAAATTGTATAAACATACTAGATATACATGACTACAAAATTTTACTAATTTGTGACCATTAGTTTTGAAGAAATAGTGCGCACAAGTTTGAAAATAAGTTTCTAGAAAAAGCCATTTAACAGAGGCGGCGGAAATCCTGACCGGAAATCCAATTTCCAATTTTGACCGAATTGGAAATTCCAATTCCAAAATTTGACCGGAAATCCAATTTCCAATAGCATAACTTTTTTATTTTCTTATGCATAATATTGATAATTTTTGACTTTTCCTAAAACCTTACGAATATTACGTAGTTTTATTTTTGTTTATTTTAAGTAATTATTTTTGTCAATATTTCTGAGTATACCTAGAATTACGGCTACCGGTCATTTTGACCATGTATAGAAAATTTTATTTTTTTATGTTATTTCCAATGCTTTCTTGGCTATTTTCGGTATGCTGATAGATAAACAGGTGCACATCTCGCGAGGGTTGTCGTTTATTTCTTGGAAGGTTAATGAGGGGGGGGGGAGAGTAAAAACATCGGTTTTGTATTTTCGCGCGTCATCTGACTGCGCAAATCCTTTGTGTTATAAATGTTATCATTCAACGGACACAGTTCGATTTGGTTTATTTCAGTGTTCTGACGTGCGGTACTCTGACGTGCGGTGACTAGTACAGTTTCCAAAGGTGAAATCAGTGGTAGTAGTTCAGCTGGAGAATGTGGTCAAGAGCGCCGAAAGACATCTCGAGAACAAGGAAGGCGTATCCAAAGTGTTGAAAACCAAATAGATGAAGAAACAGCAAATGATGTCTCAGTTTGGAAAATAAGAAACATTTCGACAAGTGTCACAGGGAGACGTCCGAAGCAGAACGTCTTACGAGAAGTAGCTGGACCAACTTCGTACGCAAAGTGGAAAATAACTGATGGCAACCCAAGTAGTGCATGGAGATTGTTTATAAATAAAAAAACATTGCGTCATATACGACAATGCACTGAAGAAGAGGCGCAAAAGATATCCCAAAATCCAAATTGGTATTTGTCACTCGATGAATCAAACGCTTTCATTTCACTGTTGTATACCCTTGGGGTTCTGGCTGCAAAAGGTCTTTCTGTCTTGAGTTTATGGTGAAATTCCTGGGAACCGACATTCTTTGTTGAGAAAATGGCTAGGGAGAGATTCCTGGACATTATGAAGTATCTGCGTTTCGATATGAAGTCAACCAGATCTCAAAGACTGCAAACTGATCCATTTGCCCAAGTTTCAGATGTTTGGAATTCATTGATAGAAAACTGCATCATGTGTTTCAAACCAGGTGCAAATATTACGGTGGATGAACAATTGTTTCCCATGAAGACTCGATGCCTATTTATTCAGTACATGCCTAAAAAGCCCGATAAATTCGGCATTAGATTTTGGCTTGCTACTGATGTGAAGTCAAAATATTTAATGACTGCATATCCGTATTCTGGAAAGGATGAAACAAGGCCAGCTGGAGAAACAGTAGATGACAACGCAGCTTTTCGCTTGCTTGAACCACACTATACCACTGGAAGGACAATTTCTTTACTTAACTGAAATTAGTAAAAGAAATGAGAAGCGTAGGAATAAGCTGTGTTGCCACAATCAAACCTTCAAAGAGAGAAGTTCCTCATTCTTTCAAAAAAAAAAGAGAGAGAGATGAGCTATATTCTAGTAAAATTGTTGAGCATGACAATATAACGCTTACGTCTTTTCAGGGAAAAAAGAATAAAAACGTCCTTCTCCTGAGTACTCTACACCCAACATTGAAAATAACATCTAATAAAAAGAAAAAACCCGTAGTTGTAAATTTTTACAATTCAACCTAATGTGGAGTTGATGTTTTGGTATAGATGACCAGAAAATACTCAGTGAAGTCCTCATCTAGACGTTCGATAGGTCAGGTCAAGTTCTTTTTATTATCCTTGATTTGGCCGCGATAAATGCATGGATATTTTACAAGGAGACAACTGGAAATAAAACCATCAGCCGCCGAGATTTTATTTTGAATACGTCTGAGGAGCTTCGAAAGATATACATTTCATCAAAAAACCCCAAACCTTCTATTTTTAACCAAAAGAGAATTTATGCTTGTGACACCATTCTCGTAAACGTAAACAGTGCCAAATAAACGCATGCAAAGGCACCAAAACATTGCATAATTGTGAAAACTGTAGAAAGTAGGTTTGTGGAACCTGTACAGGTAAATTTAAGAAATCAGTAATCTTTGTTCACTGTCAAACTGAGTACTGTAAGTAACAAATTTATTTCACTTTAGATAAATTTATTTCGTAATGAAACTATTGTGATGCAATTTATTAAATGTTAACAAATTTCAAAACATCTACAATAATTTTGACTGTCTTAGCTCTTTGTTATGTTGTATTATACACTGAAGTGCCACTGAATTAGGGATACCTACCTAGTAACGAGTTGGGACTCCTCAGGCCTTGATATCGGCTGCCACACGACGAGGCATAGATTCAGCAAGTTTCTGGAAACGTTCCACGGGAATGGCTTGCCAAATATTGGCTAAAGCTGCCCATAATTCAGTAAGCTTCTTTGGTGTTGTGTGATGGCCTTTCACGCCTTGTTCCAAATCATCCCAAAGATGCTCAAAAGGATTTAAGTCTGGGCTTCTAGGTGGCCAATTCATGACAGAGAAGTCAGAGGAATGCTCATCCAACCAGCCAGTAGCCAACCAGGACTTGTGAGATGTACAGTTGTCTTGCTGGAAAACTCCATTACCGTGCGGATAACAGAACAGCATAAACGGATGGAGGTGATCATCCAGCAACTCTACGTACCGAATTGCATTGAGGAAGGTTGGTACACGCACCAAAGATCCCAAAATGTGCCACGAAAAAACACCCCAGACCATGATTGAGCCACCATGCCCTTGTACAGTTCCAGCCAGGCATGCAGGATCTATGGCTTCATGAGCCTGACGCCATATTCTCAGCCTCCCGTCGGCGTTAAGTAGTCAGAATCGAGACTCATCACTCCATGCTACTCGTTTCCAGTCCTCTACACTCCAGACTCTGTGCTCTCTTGCCCAGGCAAGACGTGCAGCCCGATGGCGAGCATAGAGCAATGGTACTCTCGTAGGTCGACGGTTCCCGAAACCCATACGGTGAAGCGAGCGTTGAACATTCCGTTTACTGAATGTACGACTGGCACCGTCATTAAACTGGGTGGTAATTTGAGCTAATGTTTGGCTTCGCTGGCTACGTACAGTACGCCTGAGCCGTATCTCACCACGAACTGTCAAGGCTAATTGTCCTTTGCAGTTTGCCCGATCGCTAGTTTTTTTCTACCATCCATGTATTCTTGGTATACTCTTGACACTGTTGACCTTGAAAATCCCTGCTGTCTGACGATTTCGGAAATTGAATGGCCCATGCGTCGTGCACCTACGATTTGTGCGGGATCGAAGACGTCTAAATCAGGCAGTTTACCCATACTTACAATTCCAACAACTAATTCAGAACAACCACAGTACGCGCTATATATGCAGTTACCACAGCGCCCTCACTTGCGCATACACGATGCGCAGCGCTACACAATTTGCATAGGCTTTGCTATCCCTAATTCAGTGGCACTTCAGTGTACTTTGTTTACTTGATTTTATTTGTAATTTATTTAAGAATTAGTCAAATTTTATATTTATAAGCTTTAATGCTTAATATTATATTTATTTTATATTTGTTAGCTTTAACAATGCTTAATATTAGGAAAAAGCGCGCCTTTCCTTTTATTTGGGAAAAGCGGAATCGCCGCTGATCTGGTTAGAGGTATACGGAAAACGCAGTAATGCTAGTGTTAAAAGTTTAAAGTTTCTATAAATTACAATAAAAAAAATTAAGTTTCTATGAATTACTGTACTATTAGCTTTAAGACACATACGTTTTAAAAGCCAAGAGACTCGACAAACGTATACCTATTTTCCATCATCAGTAGTTACTAAAAAAATTTGTATAGAAATATCAAAATTTTAAGGTGAGTTAAATACTCTTCTTAACTAATACTCTTCTTAAATACTCTTTCTTCTTTATAAATATGGCTCTCGGTTTTATCTAGCTTCAAGAGATATTTTTTAATTGTTTAAAATTTTAACCATTGTTTTTTTCATTGTTATGTCATTTTGCACATGATATCACCAAAACAGTTGGCCAGATTACCATGAAATTTTATACACGGGCAATATAAACTAGTATCATTAAAATGAACTACCATTATGTAATTCCTGCCATAAAAAATTTTAATTACAGTAAAATTTATAAATTTTTTTTTCGAAATATTTTTTTAAAACTTTTTTTCTATGAAGAACTAAGAATTTTGATTTCATAGTTGTTCATTTTAAAGATATATTTTACAACATAATTTTAAAATTGAAAACGTATGTACATTCATTAATAAACGGGTGCAAGTCTGGGCTCATTGCCGTAACAATGAAAAAAACAAGTGTTGAAATTTAAAAAAAAAATTAAATATTTATCCTCAACGTAGAAAAAATTGATAGCCATATTTATAAAAAAGAAAAAGTGTTTAACTCCCAGTAATATTTTCATATTTCTGAATAAAGTATTCTAGTAACCACTGATTATTGAAAATAGGGATACCTTTGTCGAGTCTCTTGGCCTTTAAAAGGTATGTGTCTCCTTATACACTTGGCCATAAAATCGGTTCTAATTGTAGTATCGACTTAATTTTTTTTTAAAGATTTCTTACATTCCATTCTTCAAAATTAAATATAAATAACTATGTAGATACGTAATTGAATGATAAAGAGAGTATGGATTTGGAGAGCCACGAGGAATAAATAACTGATGCAATACGACAATTATTATTATTGAGTAATAATCTATATTTTTTGGTTTAATAAATGAATTAATTAATAATATCAGTATACATATGCAACAACGCTGGGGATTTTTGGAGGCATGCAACATTTTCGAAGGAAACTTAAGTAAAAACAATTTCCCTAAAAAATTCGGCAATTTAAAAGTTTAAAAAAAAATGGCATTTAGACTCAGGAATTTTTAGAGATGTTTAGAATAGTATTTATGTTTTCATTTGGTTAAGCTGTAATGGGTGGTGGCGCTGTAGTAATGATACAATGACGTAACTTCTAGGATAGAATTGGCTGCTGTTTCACCATAACCGTCACTTACGGAATTGGGGTGTGTATGCATCTTTTACTTTGCATTAGGATTATTTGCGTGCTTGCATGTACGGTGCGTTGAGCCCATACTGTAAGTTGTGTTTGTCTTTTCATTTTCTTTTTGACTTATTGCTTCATTGGGGGACTCGGGGCTTTGGGATGTATTTTGGGCTTACCTGCATCCTATTCAGAAAGTTCCCTTGAGGTAACTGATTTGGTTAGGCTCCCTCATGACGAGACCTGTCGGTTACCTCTATGTTGTTTTATGGTTCAGTTCCAGGTCTTTTACAAAATCTTGCCGTTGGTGCGTGGATGCACAGAGTGCTTGATTTCTGTTTTTTTTTCTATATTCGTAATATTTTTATCTTTCTCTGTTGGATTATTTATTAATAATATCAGCAATGTCACTTATTCAATTTTATTCACAAGAAAATTTATATTTTGTAGCAATGAATATAGTACACGCGAGAAGGACTTATGGGGCGATAACCTTCGGTTATCTCATGGACTTTTCGATGTTTTTGTTGCTGTTGTTTCTTTGTTTAAATTTTTCTTTTTCATATTCGTGAACATAGCCGCAGTCACTGGAAATAATAATAAAAAAAATAATAATATTGTAAACTTAAATTCACACAGTCAAGCAGCAATGCAGTGGATTAAATGTACCAGATCATCGACTAACTCAAGACATTTGAAATTACGTTTTAATTTTGTGAAAGATTTGTTAATGGACAATATTATTGAACTTGAATATATACAGACTTAATATACACTGAAGTGCCACTGAATTAGGGATAGCAAAGTCTATGCAAATTGTGTAGCGCTGCGCATCATGTATGCGCAAGTGAGGGCGCTGTGGTAACTGCATATATAGCGCGTACTGTGGTTGTTCTGAATTAGTTGTTGGAATTGCCAGTATGGGTAAACTGCCTGATTTAGACGCTTTCGATTGCGGACAAATCGTAGGTGCGTGACGCATGGGCCATTCAATTTCCGAAATCATCAGACAGCTAGAATTCTCAAGGTCGACAGTGTCAAGAGTATACCAAGAATACATGGATGGTGGGAAAAAACTAGCGATCGGGCAAACTGCAAAGGACAATTAGCCTTGACAGTGTGTGGTGAGAGACGGCTCAGGCGTATTGTACGTAGCCAGCGAAGCCAAACATTAGCTCAAATTACCACCCAGTTTAATGACGGTGCCAGTCGTACAGTCAGTAAACGGACTGTGCAACTCTCGCTTCACCGTATGGGTTTCGGGAGCCGTCGACCTACGAGAGTAGCATTGCTCTATACTCGCCATCGGGCTGTACGTCTTGCCTGGGCAAGAGAGCACAGAGTCTGGAGTGTAGAGGACTGGAAACGAGTAGCATGGAGTGATGAGTCTCGATTCCGACTACTTAACGCCGACGGGAGGCTGAGAATATGGCGTCAGGCTCATGAAGCCATGGATCCTGCATGCCTGGCTGGAACTGTACAAGGGCATGGTGGCTCAATCATGGTCTGGGGTGTTTTTTCGTGGCACAGTTTGGGATCTTTGGTGCGTGTACCAACCTCCCTCAGTGCAATTCGGTACGTAGAGTTGCTGGGGGATCACCTCCATCCGTTTATGCTGTTCTGTTATCCGCACGGTAATGGAGTTTTTCAACAAGACAACTGTACCTCTCACAAGTCCCGGTTGGCTACTGGCTGGTTGGATGAGCATTCCTCTGACTTCTCTGTCATGAATTGGCCACCTAGAAGCCCAGACTTAAATCCTATTGAGCATCTTTGGGATGTTTTGGAACAAGGCGTGAAAGGCCATCACACAGCACCAAAGAACCTTACTGAATTATGGACAGCTTTACCCAATATTTGGCAAGAGATTCCCGTGGAACGTTTCCAGAAACTTGTTGAATCTATGCCTCGTCGTGTGGCAGCCACTATCAAGGCCAGAGGAGGCCCTACTCGTTACTAGGTAGGTATCCCCATTTCAGTGGTACTTCAGTGTATTACAGCGGATATTCTCACAAAAGCTGCTAATGAAGAAAAACTAATTTACTCTCTGAAAAGTATATCATTAATTTCTAAACTTTTTTATTTATATGTATTTTGTGTTGTAATTTTGTATACGTCGGTATTTTGTGTGAGAATTTTGTACTGTGTAGTAATTTCTCAAATTTGATGGGGAAAATGTATACCTTGCAGGAGGGGTGTGTTGAATTTGAGCGAGTGGGTTTATTTTCTTGTCCGGAAGAATTCTGCTACTTATAATGGCGCTGTCCGTGTCGCCACCGCTTTTACTCCAGAGTTGCGTAGGGAATGTGTCGCTGTGTCCGCTCATATTTAGAGTTGTGTGCATTTTGTCTTTAATTGCTTTGAATACACAATAAACATGATTAACCAAGATCTGCGGACTAGATTTCATGTGTTTGACATCAGAAACAACAGTTATGAATGACGGTGAAGAGCCAGCTGGCCCGGCCCTAGCCACCTCGGCACACCATGCTGTCACTGATATACCTTCATCTGATAAACTTCTCAACTACCATGAGTAGAACTTTCCACATGAATGGGAATTCTATGAAAGAATCCACTCCTTCCTGCTGTTTCGGAAGGATGCCATACAGAAATCGCCTAACTCCAATGCAGTGATTTATGTTATCAATTATACATTGTGCTCGGCAGCGACTCTACTGATATTAATTCTTACCTTAATTTTAAACTGTTTGAACTCTATATTTCAAACTTTAATGATGAACTTAAAAAATCTCTTTTGCATTTAAATATTTATATAAAGCGTGTAAATAACGTGTTGACTGTTATGCGTACGAATTCTTAAAGGTCCAAAGTAAATAAAATCAGTGACAGTCCCGCGCCTGATGTTCCAACCTCTAGTAAATTTGATACTCTCGAGAATGAGGATGCAATAACGGACTTTCCCGCTACCCAATCTTTTGTTGCGAAGCCAAATGAAATCATGGATACTTCCAATCCGGAAGCTGCTGGTAGCCGAAGAACAAATTGAACAGATCTTAAGTTTTCTTCGAGATTACTAATAACTGGAGCACTGTGTTAAACAATATCAAGGAACTTGCCACTGATGTTCATGCCGCTCTTACTGGTCCCCTTATAATGATAAATATTAGTAGCGTAGACTCGTACAGAGTTATACAAAAATACCTAGTCAGTCTAAATATTTCCTTCCGGACTATGGATCCTCTCTCTGAACATCCCCGAAAATTCTCAATTAGGGGCATCCCTTCTGCATCCCTACCGCGGATATTGAGAGTGCTAATTGGGATATAGGACTCGAAACCCATTAGAATTGCCTGCCTTCCTCCAAAATTGATAATCTTGTTAAAACATACACAGTTAACTTTCTACGGGTGCCATTTGAGCACTTCAAGCAAACTGGCGTAAATCAGTGCTACAGGTGCCAAATGTTCGGCTATTCTCCCCTCCCCAGCAAGTTATCTTCCAGGTGTATATTAAATGCGGAGAGGGACAGTTTAGTGGGGCATGCACCTTCAAAAAATCTTATGCTTGCTTCAAATGTGCTAACTGTAAAGGCAACAACACTGAAAACTATGGTGGTTGCCCCTTAACCTGTAACTGGTAACATACATAATTTGTTCGTTGCAAGTAACATGCGTCTCTGAGACGTGTACATAACAAAACTTTATTTTAGAGGTGGAAATTTAATAAAACTACATATAAATTAACTAAATATGTTTTATTTGATTGTTCACAATACAATTAAAATTAAATTATACATACAGCTAATATAATACAACTAAAATACTATTAAAATCGGCATCACGTAAACAATATATTACTTTTTTACTCCAGGAACACAAGAATTGCACACTTTTTTCGTGCACTCATAGGCAACACGGATTTTCACATTTTATACATTTGTAAGCAGTTTAATTCCTTTTTTGATAAGGACAATATTGGCACGTTTTTCTCTTGGGAAGCTTATCAGAAAATTCTTGAGAGGCGCTATGCGTTTCTTCAGGTTTCAAACAAACTGTTTGCTAATGAATTTATAAAGTCAAAACGTGTCATTACAGGCGTCTCATCATAGCTGGCATAGATAATGCCAGAATTTACAAGACTAACCGCTATCAAGATTACCGCTTTATTGTAAAATATTGTCTGGGGCCACCGTCTCGACCTTCTATTCGGTGAATAGTTCACGATAATTTTGTCTAAATTATCCACTCCTGATATTGTTGAATTGTAAAAACTTATTATTTCTGATTTATTACTGGAATGGTCGGTAAATTTTGTGTTATACTTGGAGGATATCAAATTGACGGCTTTATTTTGTTTTGCCATTGAAGACCCCTCACCAGGGGGACCTGGAACAACCTCTTCGTCTGAATTTCCATCGACCCTTTCATTTGTCTCATCTTCAATGTCTTGCGCATCTAATTCAGACTCAGAGTCATGTTTAGAATGTTCTATTTCATCCTCGGCATTACAGGAATCATCAGAATCAAATTCTTCATCACTCGGCTCACCCTCTTCTTTAGGAAGAGCATCCATTGACATTATTTTTTTCTCTTAGCAGAAAATATACCTACCATGCTGAAAAAAAAAACTTGACGTATACCAAATTAATTAAATAAATAAATAAATAAATACTGGCGCAAAATTATGTTCAAGAATCTGTTTGTAAATATTTTTTCTACAAATACATTTCTAGGAGATGGAGAGAAAGGAAAAAAATGTATGCAATCAATGAAATATCATTTGAAAAACTTTTGAATAAAATTACATTGATCTTGAATGTAATCTACCAAGAACATAAATCAATAAATTAGTTGAAAGTTTAATTGACAGGATGATACATTTAGTAATAATTTTTTTTTTTTTTTTTGAGAACATGAAGGATTTAGAACTCTCTAAGGTATTTAGGAGAGTAAATAAAAATATGTATAAAAATAAATTGAGAAGAGCAACATGCTGAGCAAACACATTCAAACATAAAATTTGTCATTGTTGGTTAGGTACGTACCTCACGCGTAGTAGAAAAGAACATTACAGGTAATACACGTCTCTTAGACTCGTACGTTTTAGTTATGATCTTACTGAAACCACAAAACACAACTGATTCGCTTTAAACTTCACAAACGTTGTTTAGACTATCTACCATGAGCATACATTGAAGGTTTCATTTGACAAAAAGCGCTAAAGTAGGAAATACGGGATATTAGCAAACCTAAGAGTCTCTGAGACGTGTATTACCAGTTAAGGGTTAAACCCCAAGATTTAGGGATAAAATCAGGAAAAATCAAACGTTAAGATAATTAAAAATCCGGAGTCTAATTCAAAGTCCGACCCCAGTGAAATTCCATATGAAATAAAAAATGTCGAGTTTATCCCCTAAAACCTCCCCACACCTCGGCCTAGAAGATACCAATTAACACTAAAAAATTTATCTCTCGTGAAGGTGGTGTTGCATTAACATCTCTGAATAATATTCATAATACAGAGGTCTCCTCAAATGTGCCTGGATCAATTTCTGATCGATCTGCTTTAAAAAAAATTAATACATTTCCCACCATCCACGAAATCAACATCTCGAAGAAAGGCATATTTAGCTACCCTTCCCAGGCAGCAGTGACCACTTCCCCACCTTCTGACACGCCCACCTCTGCACCAGTGTCAACTACTACTTTCGCCGAAATCTCAAATAATGTTTAAAACTTTAAAAGAACTGATATCGGAATTCAATATCGCCGATATTATACAGTTATGCAAGTCTATTTCCCTTGTGTTAGAGGAAAATAAAAGCCCATTCCAAAGACTCATTGCCAAACTTGATAAAATGACCTTTTAAAAAACCCCGCCCACGGTTTTAAGTAAAGTTCAATTTTTAAACTCTCAAAAACATCAGTTCATTACAATTTTAGATTTGATAACTCTCTTTCAGGTATTAGGTATAAATGTAATAAATTTAAATACTCACTATTATTGAAATTTCCCATAGTAGTACCGAGAAGTCTATGAAATGAACAAAACTTTTTTTCTCTCAAGAGTTTAAAGTATACTGAGTATACTGTAAAAATTATCATCACATCCTTGCACCCTTAGAGGTTTGTAAGGTATTTTAAGATTATGCTCATGATTAAACCAAAACAATTCACCAAAAGCAACGTATTTACATTAAATATCATATCTGCTATTTACTGTCAGAATTTAAGGAAACGTTTAATTTTATTTATTTATTATTTTTTTTTTAAGTCTTCTTTAACTACCACAAATTTTTATGCAACACAGTTATAAGTATTGTATACATCTTATGCTGTTGTAGCTCTAGATGAAGTGAAGTAACAGATCACGGAAGTACGTTGCATAGCAACGCATAAACTGCAAAAGAAGTCCCCAACCTACCGATCCAGCAGAGACGAAGTCGTGATTATTCTTCTGCATTTGTAAATAAACACATTGTATGCATGATAGCCATGAAGCTACAGAAGGAGCGTATGCTTGAATGGGGAATTTTTAGTAAAATGGACCGATTATTGTCGCTCACCGGTAGATGACGCGACATGTAAGTAAAGTGACGATTACTGGTCCTCCTATGCCAGTAATTGGTTGCACTGAGCAACATAACTTTAATTTAATTCAAAAGGTTATTAACTTTTTTCTGATTACGCGCATGTATTTTATATGGAAACAAGAGAATAAAAATGCCAACTCTGCGCTAATGTTAAAAGATTGAGAAAAGAATCGAAATTATAATTCTGTATTATTAAATTTAAGCTTTCATTTTATATTACTTTTGAATTGAATTATTCTCTTGTCTGAAGTTATTCCCTTGTCAATATCAATGAATAATGTTATCAATATCTGCAAAACCTGTCCTGTATAATTTTTTGATCAAATTTATCTATAGTAAATTGTATATCACACATTTAATTTTTATTTTATAATAATGTATTAATAGTGTATGTTGTTAATTTCAGTTCTTTCAAATTATGAAATACTTTTCTTCTATTCAATATATTTTGTGGTTATGGAAAATTGAGCTACACGTCTGAACTAAAGCCATCATTTTTATAAAAATTGTGCACAGAAATAAAATATTTCCAGTTAACTTTTCTTAATATTTAATTTTATCACTATTAAGTTAGTTGATAAGTAAATAAGTTTTCATTGTATGATAAAGAATGTTGTTACTATAAATGCTTATGCAAAATCTGTTGAGTATAATTTTAAAAAAAATTAATATTTTCCTATCTTTTTACTGTCAGTACAATGAAACCCATACTTTGTGAAAATGCGAAAATATAGGTGATTTGTCCTTATCAATGTTATTTGGGGGTTTTTTCTTTTTAATTCCCTGAAAATATTTCTAATCGATAATTTACCAACTGGAAGGTAATTCCTGACAATGCTGGAACCATAATATTGAATGTAATCACTTTTACGTACGTTTAAGAGTATCATTTTTAGACCTATGCTGGATTGTATGTACTACTCATGATTTTTGCTTGATTTACAAGAAATTTTTTGAGTAACTGCCTATAATACTGTTTATTATATATGCAATATTTCAAGGTAATTAATAAAAAAATAAAATGATTTTTTATGCATAGAAAGTGAATATTTTTTTTAAATCGAGCATTTTGCTGTCAACTACTGCGCGCATTCTATCAAAATAAATTATTAAGTTACATTAATAATTGCTTACTATATGTGATTACAACACTTTAGACAACAAAATACACCAAAATTTTTTAACCTTAACATATTTTAATTTTTTAAAGAATTTTTTATAAGCTTTTACTCAGTCATTTTTGAAATTTCTAATTAAAAGTAGCACGTACTAAAATTTTTTTAATATATTTTAGAATAATGTTGCTGGATATTGTTGCCTGAAGTATTGTAATGACATATAGTAAAAATTTATTAATGAACCTTAATAATTTATTTTGACAGAATGCGCTCAGTAGTTGACTGCAAAATGCTCGATTTAAAAAAAAAAATTCACTTTTTATGCATAAAATGTCATTTTTATTAATTACCTTGAAAAATTGCATCTATAATAAACAATATTATAGGCAGTTACTCAAAAAATTTCATATAAATCAAGCTTAAATCATGAGTAGTACATACAATCGAACATAGGTCTAAAAATGATACTTTTAAAGGTACGTAAAAGTGACCACTCCCCTTAAGTAAATAAGTTTTCATTGTATGATAAGCAATGTTGTTACTATAAATGCTTATGCAAAATCTGCGTACAAAATCTGCTTATGCAATAAAATGCGTACTTTGTGAAAATTCAAAAATATAGCTGATTTGTCCTTGTCAAAGTTATTTGTTTTTTTCTTTTTAATTCACTGAAAAAATTTGCATTCAGTAATTTTCCAACTTGACGATTATACCTCCGGGTTTAAAAAGTGTAATCTGAGATGCTTTGACTGATTTTTTTCCCAAAGGAAGATATTTTAAAGTATTGTCTGATTAAATACTGAATTGACTTCCTATTTTATTAGTCCTGATAAGAATTTATTTGTGATTGATAGAAAATGTTGCTTTTCTACTATGTGTGTGTGTGTGTTTTGGTTAATCAGTATTATTTCTCACATTTTTTTTCCACAAGAGATTATGAACAATGATAAAAAAAATTTCTTCACAATTCTTTTCTGTAATTTCATTTCCTTAATTATTAAATTATTACAAAATTCTGAACTCATTTATTCTGAAAATGTATATTTACTCATTTCCTTTAAGAATTTTAATGAATTATAGAAAAAAAAAAAGCATTTGAAATAAAGATTTTGAATGAAAATAAGCAATTGTTAAATTGAATAAATAAATTCATAGTTAATACGCACTAAAATAAAACAACTTGTTTTCGCTAGGAAAAGTACGAAGAATCCATATTAAAGCGTATGGTTGTCCGTGTCTAAGCTGCCCGCTATTACATGCGCGCGCCATCTAGTGGCGGTGACAAAATGGGAGACACATTTTTAACACTGAGCTGCTCCTCCTTCTATAGCTTCATGGGATGATAGCAAAGAAGTTAGGGTGTGCTATGGTCTATATGACCTTACCACCAGTTTGTGAGGATAAATTTTGTCAAGATATAAAAAATTGACAAATTATGGTCGCAAACCGGCAGATGGTGTGACATGTCAGAAAAGTGCGGATTTTTCATTGCGTTGTATGGCGGTGTGATTTTTAATTCATTTAAAAAAAAATTAAATACACACACACACACACACATATATATATATATATATATATATATATATATATATATATATATATGACAGGCGTTTGGTTTGCCTGTTCTCACATTAATTTGAAGTCACCATCTTCATACTGGTGGCGAGTGGTAAGTAGTCTAAATCCAATAAACAAACATTGTTCCTACGAAATCAAGTCTAATTTATTTCTCCTTCCAGCAACCACTGATCCAAGTAGCACATATTTCAGCGCTCGCCATTTTCAAATTGTGGACCCAGGTGACACACGTCCACCAGCTACGATTAAATCCCGCGTTCTGACAAAAATTCGCGGGCATCTCCGCGCGTCAACTCTCCCTGCACATGCGCAGAGCCCAAACCAGACATCTTTCAAGGAGAATTATATAATGTTTCCTCCTCGACCGCAGAACCTCGACCGCAGAAGTTGAATAAATGAATTCATATTAAATACGCACTTAATAAAAACAATATGCTTTCTCTTGAAAAGTACGAAAAATCCATACTATGGTTTCCGTGTCAAAACCCAATACTCTGCGCGCGAGCCATCTATTGGCCGCGACGAAATCTGAGACACAATTTTAACACTGAGCTTCCCCTCGTTCTGTAGCTTCATGGCTATGGTCTATATGACTTTACCACCAGTTTGCAAGATAAATTTTGTCAAGATATAATTGCTCAGTAAAATGAAAAAAAATATAAAAATGAGCCATCATCGGTTAAACAGAACACAAATTAAGAAGAAAAGATAAGAGAAAGGGAATATATATACAAATTGACATTGTCGGATTTCGAAACGGGGATGTCCAAGTTACAGGCAAACACATTACTGAATAGAAGTGCACCAGTCCTAGCAGGAAATAGAAGCGATTTTGCATTGAAATAATTTAAAAGTTAGGGGAAAAGTTGTTAAACAAATAGGAGGAGCTTTTGAATGAAATTAAGTTAGCAGGATAGAAAATATAATGTTATCTCCTAAAAAGACGCGACCGAAGGCTCTTACGATTAGCACAAAGGTAGAAGTCGTAATTAGGGAATTCTGCAAATATCTCATCACGAATATTAGGGAGACTTTATTGCTTTAGTGCTCTTTGATCTGTTATAAAGGTTTTTTCCTCATGATTTGCTCTGTAGTTGATGTGTGGTGCCACTAAAGAGATCATATTGCATCACAGCTGTGCAAGTCGTTTACTATCCTGTACCTCTAGTCGCGGATCTTCATTATCTATTCATTTGAGAATTTAAAGAAGTTACGGGAGTACTTCGTAAAATTTTCACATTATCGCAGAGGCATAGACATAGACATAGACATGGTACATTAACGAGGCACCAGAGAGCAGGGCTCCATATCCTCGGTATGGATACTTTTTTGTGGCTGTATTTCGGTTCTCGGGATTAAAGAAAAGTGTTGACTTGAAAGTTAAAAATAATAATGACAATAAAATGAAATAAATAGATAAATAAACAAAAATAAAACTAATACTAATAATAGTAATAAATAAATAAGTAAATAAATATAAAATTGACAATTTTTAATACGGCAGATGTTAAATAAATAAATAAATAAAAATACAAAGGTGGCAGACAATTAAGCAAAAATCAGAAGGTAGTCTTGAGGTCGATCCATCAAAAAATGACAGGTCAGAACCAGAAGCGCCGGAAATTGTAATTTAGTATATTGATGAGTTGGAAGGAAGTTAAGAAAGAGGAAGGAGACCAGGGTGAATAATCAAAGTGGCCTTAGGACGCCTATAGCATTCCCTTGGGTCGTAGTCGGGGAGGTTAGCTATTTCTTCGTTGTCTATTGAATATAATGTATTGTAGAACTTAGATGCGAGATCTTTAATGTGTTGCCGAATGGGTTCGATTCTCAGATCCCTGTGTATAAGTACGTTTCTAAGGTACCAGGGCGCTTTCCTAATACCGCGGAGTGTTTTATTTTGAATTGTCTGCAATCGCTAGATATGGGTGTCAGCCTCTGAGCCCCAAACAGGCACGGCGTACAACAGGATGGGATGCAGTACTGTTTTGTACAAGAGTAGTTTATTATCTAAACCCATTTGATTCTGGTACAGGAGGTAGGCGATATCCTTACGGACTTTAAAAAAATTTCTAATGTTATGTTCAATATTTTTCTTCCGCGTCAGTCGACTATCGACGTAAATTCCTAGGTATTTGTCCTCTCTCTCAAAGTGAACTTGGTGATCGCAAACTATGACCGGTGGAGGTGGAATTCTATTGTAACTGAAAAAAATAGCTTTAGTGTTTGAAGGACTTAACTATTACAGAAGCAAAGATTTCTCTATTAAGTAATACAAATAATCTCTGAGTAATTTTTGGTACTGTACAAAAGTTTCATTTATATCTTATTCATATTATGTATATTCATATTATGTATTCATATCTTAGTCATATTTCTTATTCATATTATGAAATATAAAAATATCACATAAAAGTTTAATTTTAGGCTTTCATCAAAGATGTCAATTTGAATGCTTAGGAAAAATATTATGCTTATTAATTAAGAAGAATGCAATTATTTTACTACTCTGAAATTATTTTGAGATAAAAACGGACTATAACAAATTACTAATTATTTAGTATGAATTTAAGCTATAAATATCTAATGTAATTTTTAAACTATACATACTATAAAAAACAAATTATTTAACCTTAATGCAATTTTTATATTATCATAGATCACATGATATTTCCAAATAAAATGGTTCTCAACACGTTGGGCGTACCCCACTGGGGAGGCGTGACTGATATTAAGAGGAAGGGTGCGTGTTTGTTTGCAAAGAAATTGTGTACACTGTATTTTAACAGCATTATTTTCGTTTTTATGGCCTCGGAAAGTGAAAAAGGGTTTCGTAGGGTCTGCTGATCGTCCAAAGGGCGAGGCCTAGACATAGAAAACTCTTTAGATTCACAGCCCTAAAGAGAATTTTGATTGTGATACTTGTTATAGGACATTTACATCGACATGGTACGTTAAGGAGGCACCGAAGAGCAGAGTTTCATACCCTCGGTATGAATGCTATTTTGAGGTTATATTTCCGTTCTCAAAATTCCAGGACGAGCGTTGACTATGAATGTTAAAATGAATAAATAAATAATCTAATACAGGTTAGTGGTATCTTCAAAAGGCATAATTTTCCGCAAGATATTCGACGATTTCAATTTTGCATGTTCAATTTCTTTTGAATTTCAATTTCAAACATCTCATTTAGTCTGTCCGATCAGAGACCAAAACATCTGCAGTATACTACCCTGGTCTTCTGTAAAATGTTGTCGTATGTGAGTGTTGGATACTCGCATACAGTGTATCTCGTAATATAAGTAATTTCTAGAGATAGCATTTGATACATTTATATTTTTCTTCGCGGAATTTTTATCTTGAGAATGAGATTTAGAGATATTATTGCTGTTTACTCAGCACGGCGCTTAATGGCGTTAAATCGCAAATTTTGGCGGCACCTTTTCCTTCCCAAAGGCAAGGATCTTCGATGGAGTAATTACAATTTCGAATGTCAAAATATTATGAGAGTTTTGTATTTCACTATTTTCAGGTTCTTGAAAGTGCTAAAAAATACGTACTTATGTATTATAGTTCAAACTTGACAGATTTTTACCCTTGGCGCAATATCCGCCCACCAACACCTAATTTCACAGTGGCAACCTATATCCTAACCGGAAGTTATGAAACACATTTCCAGAGCATGCTTAAAAAATACAAATGTGTGGAAAACGCGGCAGATGAAGAACAAGATTTCGATTATAAGTAATTTTAGCTTTAATTAAAAATTGCGTACTAATGACAAAACAGAAATAAACGAAAAATATTGAAAATGAGTATATTAAAAAAAAAGTATATCTTTCGAAGCCTTATCCTTAGCCAAGTCAAGCAAAATTGTTAGTTAACCTAGAAGTAATTGTAATATAATTTCTGTTAATGGATTCTTATGTAAAAATGCCTGAAAAAAACTATGGTGAACAGTCTACCACTCCCTGGAGGTTCGTAGGACTAATATGGCGGATTTTTCAAAATGGCCGCCGTACATTTTTAGGTTTATAACCAGTATTACAAGTAGCTTAAATATGTAAATTAGTAAAATTTAAAGAATTAAATTGTGCAAATTTTAGTATATAGCAAGTATTTTTAGTAACATTTTATTAGGAAAAATAGCTCCTAAACCATTGTAATATATTATTGCTATTTAAGGAAATTTAGCTTTATAGATTTTAAGTTGTCAGTAATGATTGTTTTGTACCAACTGACAGTATTGTGTTATATGGTGATATAAATTTTTGTTGTAAATAACTTGTCTAGGTTATGCTTGTGTTCAGTAGTGTTGTTGTAATTGAATTTATGTGCGAAAAAAAAGTTTTGCACTGTGTCTTTCAATCCACTGTAACAAAACATTAATGGCTTGCATGTTGTCAGAAGAAGTGACAAAGTTTGGGGAGGCCTTTCAACGGACCTAGTAACTGAACAAGTTCTAATGAAGAACATTAACCCATTTAGGACCGCTCCATGTTTCCTTTATTGGAAATGCACCAAACAGTGTTTTAACACTTCTTAGAACATTAATAACACAAATAAGTTGTTTCCATAAAATTAAATTTATTTTTACGAGAGTTACAAAATGTTGCGTTTTCGCAACATCAGTCCAAAGCGATATAAAAATTTTAAAAATATAAAAATTTAAAATTATAAAAATATTTTAAAATTTTTTTAAAATCTTTGAAACATTTAGCATGAAGACGTACATAACACTTATTACATACAGAAATTGTTTGACTTTTGCAGTGTTTACTTTTTTTGTTTATTTTTACTATTTTTAGTAATAATATGGCCCATACGGTTTTTCCGAGTTTCGTTGAGAATTAGATTTCGAATTGAAGATGGTCTTCCAATATGTGAAGTTTCAGGTAAAACAGAATTCATTGGCATTTCTTCAAGCCTTTTTATCAAAGATAGGGCTCTCTCAAAGATATAGATCTCTTAAACTCTAATAAACGTATTTTAGAATTCATTATATCCATGTAGAGTCTCCCTTTTCCCCATACAATATGCTCCTTTTTCTTACTATATTGCTTGCTTTTACATTTATTAGAAAAAAAATGTCGATTTCATCTGCAATGTCTTTAGGTGATTCGACATTTTCACATAAAATATTATCATCAATATCTTCTTCATCCGTCAAATCATCCAGATCTGGAGGGAAAATGACGAATTATGGTTCCCCATTAGCTTCTGTTGAGGAAGATTCTGAAATATCATCATCTAGCCCATGAAAATACTCCAATGTCAAAAATCGCTTTTTTCTAGAGACAAACTTATCCGAAATGCAAACAATACCAATTTACTGCATGAAAAACTAGGCAGCACTAATAAAACACATTGGAAATAAGTAATACACTTTGGACTGATGTTGCGTTTTCGCAACATTTTTTAAAATATGAATTGAGAGACATAAAAACAGAATTATGATTTATCTGTTGAAGCCATTTTGTTCTTTAGTGTCTAGTAAACTCGGAACAAGCATCAAAGTGAAAATTTATCATGTGCTGCTATCTAAGGTTATTATTTGAAAATAGTCATTTTTTTCCCTTTCAAAACACCAGAAAAAAACAATTTTTTGCAAGTGCTAAAAATGGGGAAATGAGGAAACAAAAAAATTATTATGATCAATTGAAGTATAGAGAATAAAATAAAAATGTTACGTAAGGCCGTCTGCACACGGGGCAACTCAAAAGAAACCGATAACTGACTACAGTCACAAACCAGTTCGTGATGAGTCGTAACCTATGTAATTGAATGGAGCCACGCACACGGCGCAACTAGTTACAAACTCGCCCGACGAGTTACACAGAAAGACACACAAAACCCTCTTTTATATTATAATAGTATGGATATTTTTTGACGATGTAAATGGTTTTTTAAATAATAATACAGTTTATATTTTGAATTAAAACTAGCTGTAATTAAAAAATGGGTTTCCTTTCAAAATCTAAGATGATATATGCCTCCATGTTGATCTTAACTTTCAATTCACATAACACGGTGGCTATTTTGGAAAATCCACAATATTGGGCCTACGCAGCCCCGCCGGGTGGTAGACTTTTTACGATTGTCTTTTTCATATATTTTTATATAAGAATCCATCAAGAGAAATCATACTACACTTACTTCTAGGTTCAGCCAATTTTTAAGCTATTTTTACTCGACTATTAGGATGCTAAAATTTTGCAGGGTGGTTACTCCTAAGCCCTACGAGCCCCCTAAGAAATATTTTTAAAAAATTACAAATTTTAAAGGTGTTAAAAGAGGCTTAACCCTCTCCCCCTTTAAAAAAACACCCACTGTATCTCTTGAAAAATAAGGGTCCGGGAAGCTGAAATTTTGTATGGTGGTTCCCTTTAAGCCCTAGGTGCACACCAATAAATCTTTCTTAAATCCTCGTTTTTTAAAGGGTTTAACCTTCACCTTCCATTAAAAACCACTGTATGTCTGGAACCATAGGGTTTAGGAAGCTGTTCTGGAGGTTCGTTTCCTTTAACCTCTAGGTGCACACCAATAAATCTTTTTTAAAGTTTAAATTGTAAGGGGTTAGCCCCTCCCCACCCCTCAAAAAAATAAAACCCGCTGTATCTCTGGAACTAAAAGGCCTAGGAAGCTGAAATTTTGTAAGTTGGTTTCCCTTAAGCCCTAGGTGCACACCAATAAATATTTTTTCAAAGTTCAAATTTCAAGGGGTTAGCACCTCTCCCCCCCCCCCCCAAAAAAAAAACACCACAGGAAGCTGAAATTTTGTAGGTTGGTTTCCCTTAAGGGGCCGCTGGAGTTATTTTTTCCCCCCGCGTTCGCTAAAACCGACAAGAAATCTTCAAGAGGAAAAGCGTGTACTATGTCGACATGATTGACAGAAAAGCAACCTAGCAGAGAAGGAATATTTTTCGAAGTTGAGAAGAGGTTGTAGAATCCCCTCGTTATTTGAAACTGTCAACAAAGCTATCAATGGTTCTTGCCTACACTGCGACTGAACAAGGGGATGGGGTCAGGTATCTTCCCCTATTTACAGCCTTTCACATTCAATTCCCCCCCCCCCACTAACTTCCTGCTTTTTAGTGATAAGACAGACTCGACCTCAACAATTTAGCTAGTTGGGATTTGGAAATCTACCGCTCTAGCTATGCGACCAGAATTTTGATTTCAAAGAAAATAAATTTATCAGTTTTTTAATTCCTTATTTATCAATTTTTTTATTAATATTAAACTTAATTTTAATTTCTTAATGATCTTTTTTTTTTATCAAGTAGGTCGATTAATAAGCTTTCCCGTTAACAATTTAGAAATGAGAAAAAATAATTTGCTTAGAAGATTGAGTTTTCTTCCTACAACATTTGTTTAAACAGTTAAAGTTACAAACACGTTTCTCACAAAGTCTTTTATGAAAGCTCTGAAAGTTTTATAAACAATTTTAAAATATATATCTGTATTTTATTTGATACAGTATATAAGGATTAACCGATATGGTAATTGAAAGATCCAGATATGAGTTTAAAAACCCAGCATATATATATATATATATATATATATATATATATATATATATATATATATATATATATATATATGTGAAGCTAAAAATATGTGGGGGCGATCGCGCGCCCTTAAAACGGGATTTAGTTATTCAAATATAGGATTAACAATATAAAAGTCTGGGAGTTCAAATATGCGGCATAATGTATTGCAGTGAAAATACAATAAATGGGTTCGACTTGATTCAATTTCCGAAGAACCGAGGAGAATTTTAGGTAGACGTATAGACTTGGAGTTTGGTGCTAAGAAAGGAAGTGTTTAGATCAGCAAAAAGAACATGTGCGATATGACGACACGAATAAGTAATGAGCGTCACTAAGCGTTGATTTTAAGGTTGAAACAAAGAGAATCTACAGAGCCATGGAGAGATAGCAATGGGTTAAGACGTGTGTCTTGGGCGCACGTGTTTTAAAATTGGGTTGGGACGTATTTCATCGTATTAATGGAGCTGAGAGTTTTGAAAGAATATAATAAATATTATTAGATGATACTGGATTTGACGTCAGTGTTGGAGTTTGGATTCTACATATTGCCTCGCCACCGGACCACGGACTGCAAAATGATTCTCAGGATGTTTGGAAATAATATTGTTAATAATATTGGGCGTGAAGAGAAATCCGACATAAGACGCCCAGGATCTGAACTTGTTTCGCGGGTTATTACAAAAATTCATCGTATTAAGAAAAATCTTCGGCTTGTGCTCATCAAATTTCTGTGCTTCAAAATTAAGTGTGTGATGTCATCTAGATTTAAAATTATTGCGGTTCGTCAAAATTTACAAAAGTGAAAAAATTGGGCTTCGGAAAGGGAGAAATTCATCGGGAAACGACTGTAAAAATATTGGTGTTCATCAAAGTAAAATTTGGATAGAGTTCATTTTACACAGCGACATGGCTGTTAATCCAGTCAACCAAAAGAAAGTGTGCCGTTTAAAAATAGTGAATTTTGGTGTTTTTTGAGTTTTTCAACGATGGTGTTTGTATTACGGAAATTATCAAGGAACTTTTCGGAAGATTACAGGATGTGAATGAAAACAGTGTTCCATGGCTCTCCGGGACTGCCTGGCGATGTTAAAAAGACGAAAAATAACTGCTGGAAAATTTAATAGGTAATATAAAGATTTTTTTTTTTTTTTTGGGGGGGGGGATTAAGTAAATTAAGGTAAGAAATTTTCGTTCATATTGATAATATTCAGATGATGATATGTTGTGGGAAAAGTTATGTTGATAAAAATGTTAAAATCATAAAGATGATAATTAAATTAAATGATTAAATTTGCAATTAAAAAATGAAGATTGAATTATTTTTGACATTAAGGTATTGAAATTTTGAAATTGAAATGGTATTGATGAAAATTGAAATAAGTAACTATTATATGTAAAATGTGAAAATTTTGTGTAAATTTTGGAAATTGTGGTGACAAGTAAAAATTCAGTAAAAAAAAAATGTTCTGACACTTTGAAACTATTGGTAATAAAAAATGAAAATTTTAATATTGTAAAATAATTAAGTACATTTTGAAATTGTTTTCTGGGGATGATCACTCCATTCAATCCTGTTTTGTTTTCGAGGGGGGGGGGGGAGCTAGATAGCAGAGTATTAGTAATAAATATTGGTAAAATTTAGAAAATTGTAATTTTATTATGTTTTGAAAATTTATGAGTTTTGGTATAGTTATTGGAAAATTTTAGAACATATTAAAGTTAAATTGTCCATTTTGGTTTTGTTGCTGTTGGCAGTCTCGTCATTTTGTAAATAGTTTTTAAGGTTTATTGATTAATATTGTGTTTATTTTCGGTATATTGCATATCGGTTGTCAAGTGTATAAATTTGAAAATTCTGGATATAATTTTATAAGTGTACTTTTATTGTCTTAATATAAATTTATTTTGATAAGTAATGTTTTGTGAGGTAGGGAATTCAGTTTGCATTAGCAAAGGTGTAAGGTATGAGGTTTTTAATTTTTAATTTGATAGAATTGTGAATTTTGATCAAAATGTGAGTATGTAAACATATTTTATCAATTTGTGTTTAGAAGCAGAACTAAGCACGAGTACAACCATGTTTACTCCAAACTTGAGTAGGGTATTTAAATTGGTTTTGAATGAAATGAAAAGTTTTTGGTATTAAAATGTATAGGAAAGTGTTGTAATGAAAGTTAATTTCATACCTCAATGATTTAATTGTCTTTTTCATATTGATAAATATTGTGATTTTTTTTAGTTTAAAGCACTTAAATTTGATCTTTTTAATTTGTTTATTGTGTTTTAGTATTAATAATTTGATGTTTATTTTCTTGTGTGTTTTTGGTTGCCACTCGGTATACTAGTTATTTTGGAGGTCTCCCTGTAAATGTTCAGACAAGCATGAGTGTAAGACACGCTTCCTTTTTCTGTAAGACTCAGAGGTATAAAATTTTGTACATCATGGTGAAAACGAAAATTTTTTGAAATATTGGAGAATTTAAAATATGTATTAGGGTTATGTTTTTCACTATTGATTTGTTTTGTGTCAAATTTGAAGTTTCGGAGGAATCAGGTATCTCCGATGATACTCTGAAAGCTCTTAATAAAATTCCCAGTGCTGATGTGGAGTGTGACCACCATAACAGACATCTGAGGAAGGGTTTTAAATGCTAATAATAGAGTAGGGAATAAAGGTTATGTGTTTTTGAAGTTTTGTGACACCCCAATTTTCTGCAAGAACTGTATATGTTTCAAGAACTCTGAACTTTTACTGCATTTAAAAGTCGGGACTCAGCATTTTTAGGTAATGGACTCAAGGTGCTTAGGCACAAATTTTATATTTCTTGAGCTACGATTTGCAATGAGGGTGTTCACAGGAAAATTTTGAATATCATGTTCTTACACTTTCAATTTATATTTTGTGTTAATTAACTTTGATTTTAGTGTTTTATTGATAATATGTTGGTATAAGTTCTTTTATAGTTAATTTGATATATTGATTGTAATCTTCAAATCATTCTGTGTCAACTTCTGTCTCAAATGGAGACATTTATGTAATTTGTATTTTTCTCAGCTCCATGGGGTTAGGTGCACGAATTTAGTAAATAAGAATAATAATTTTAGTTTTTTAAATTAGATGTTCAAATACTTAGGGAAAATTTAGTTAAATTTAATGTGGTTGAATCAAGTCGTAATTAATGAATAATTTAGTTGGGTTTCTCTGGGTTGTTGTGTCGGGAAGGTAAAGCCCTGCGCAGCAATTTTCAGTTGATGGGTAATTAGGTTAATTTTAGTTTTTTCTCTTCTGGAGATGTGTTGCAGGGAACTGGCCATTCTTTGTGTTCACGCCTTCAGGAGAACGATCGCCTTATTTAAATCATAATTGTGAAGTCAAT
Organism: Dolomedes plantarius; assembly: GCA_907164885.2. Lineage (NCBI taxonomy): Eukaryota > Metazoa > Arthropoda > Arachnida > Araneae > Dolomedidae > Dolomedes > Dolomedes plantarius. Next base: position 115,650,908 of record OU015499.1, on the reverse strand, counting down.
TTTAGTTAGTTTAAGTGGGTTGACTCAGGTAGAAGTAGAGTAAATTGTCAGTTGTTAGGGTTAATATTTAATGTTGTTGAATAGGTACTGCAGCCCTATTCAGCATTTTGTCGGTTAGGTTTAAAATTTAATTTTAATTTTCTCTTCTGGAGACTTGCTGCAGAGAGTTGACTCCTCTTTGTGTGCACGCCTTCAGGGGAAGGGGGTGAAAGTTGTGAGGCTAAAAATATGGGGGGGGGGGGATAGCGCGGCCTTAAAATGGGATTTAGTTATTAAAATATAAGATTAACAATTTAAAAGTCTGGGAGTTCAAATAAGCGGCATAAGGTATTGCAGTGAAAATACAATAAATGGATTCGACTTGATTCAATTTCCGAAGAACCGAGGATAATTTTAGGTAGACGTATAGCCTTGGAGTTTGGTGCTAAGAAAGGAAGTGTTTAGATCAGCAAAAAGAACATGTGCGATATGACGACACGAATAAGTAATGAGCGTCACTAAGCGTTGATTTTAAGGTTGAAACAAAGAGAATCTTCAGAGCCATGGATAGATAGCAACGGGTTAAGACGTGTGCCTTGGGCGCACGTGTTTTAAAATTGGGTTGGGACGTATTTCATCGTATTAATGGAGCTGAGAGTTTTGAAAGAATATAATAAATATTATTAGATGATACTGGATTTGTCGTCAGTGTTTCAGTTTCGATTCTACATATTGCCTCGCCACCGGAACAGGGACTGCTAAATGATTCTCAGGATGTTTGGAATATTGTGTTAATAATATTGGGCGTGAAGACAAATCCGAAATATATATATATATACAGTCGAACCTCCATATATCGAACTTCCATATATCGAAATTTTCTATATATCGAACTCTTAGCAAATCTCCATGTTCATTACATAGAAAAATTGCTTCTATATATCGAAAAAATCTCTATATATCGAAATTTTTTTCGAGACAAATTGGGAGATTTTATTCCACTTTAGAATAAAATCTCCCAATTTTTTGCATTTGAAACAATACGTCGTGGACTTCAATTCGCGCATAATGTCTCTGATGAAGTTTTTAGTGGACTGAATAAATGCGAGCATTTCTTTGAACTTTCCAAAAAAATAACTGTTCAGCAAGATATTCGTAGTTTTTTTTTAAAGAATGTAATTATGATCATTGTAACCACTGTCTGCATTATTGTTTTTTTTATATGTAGTAATCAATAAATCTTTCATATTAATTCATTTTTTAGTTTTTAACTTTCATTTAATGGGATTCGTATATAAATTTGAAATGGAGTTTCGTATACCAAAATTACCTTTAATTTTTTCTTTTTAGGAGAATTATGATAAGACTAAGCTCAATTCTATATATCGAAATTTCTATATATCGAATTTTTTTCGCGCATTTTGCTACTTCGATATATGGCGGTTCGACTGTATATATATATATATATATATATATATATATATATACATACACATATGTATAATGATATCGGCTAATGCGCACGGTAAACTTTAACTTAAACTATGTAGAGGAGAAGAAACACAAACATGTTGTAGACGTAGCCAGAGGGTCAGGAGATGAAGACCATTTCACGAGAGCCGTTGACACATCGGGGAGGAAAAACACACACTGGAGAGGCATTGGAAGGACGCACACAACAGATATGCGACGCATATTAATTTATTCCGGGTTCTAATGTAGACAAATATTATTCAGAAAAACACAGGTATTTTGACAACTTGACACACACAATAGCAACGCCACCGGTCCCTGCCAGGCGCATTCAGAACACAGATTTTAAATCATATTGGACAGCAGCGGAGCAGCTCGTAAACAGGACAAGACATCGACAGACAGTAAAAAGCACGACGTACTTTTACAGAAGGTTATAAAGTGTAGGGGTACTGACAGCGGGGAAATCATTTTATTGGCTAGAATTGAGCATATGACTTGATTACATAAGGACCGCATGATGTTCCGAAAAGTGCTCCGAGGCGAAAACATCACGTGGTGCTGAATCATGTTTACAAATATCTTTAACGCGCGTGCACTAGTGGGTAATCTGGATGGTTAGTTGGTCAATTCCTAGGTCGCAATTTGAAGAAAGAGACTGTACTTTATTGAGGAGAAACAAGGACAATTTAGAATACGCGTTAAGTAAAAAAGGTGGGGCGGAACAGTTTATAAGGATGGGGCGTTATTATTACATATATATATATATATATATATATATATATATATATACAGTCTCAGACACACAAAAAAGACACACCAAAAAGGGGTAAAGCAAATTGGACTCAAATTCATATGCATATATGTTTCGACGGAAAATGCGGCCAATGAATGAACGTGTGACGCTGCAGTGCATCTTAATTGCGCAACTGGCAGGATATTAAAGAGGAAAAATTTCGATTCCAGGTCATAAATTCTTTGCGAATTTCATTCTGTGTACTCAGGTAGACAGTAACTATGCCTCGCATACAGGTGCACGAACAATACGCGCAGATATCAGCATTTGGGAAAGGACGTGTAGTTGGGCTGAAAGAAGCCGGTTGGTCTAATCGGTGAATCCCTCGACATTTGGATAGGAGCGATGCCACTATCAGACGATGTTGGCAGGAATGGGTGAACCATGGGCGAGCACAGCGTCAATAAGGAAGCGGTCAGCCTATAGAAATGACAGAACGTGAGGACCGAGCAATCGTCAGAGCGGCACTTACAGTCCTAGATTCATCATTATCATCGATCGTACGTGCAACAGGTGCTTCAGTGACCACAAGAACCATTCATAGGCGTCTCAGAGAAAGGGGGCTGAACTCCCGACACACGTTGCGCCGACTACCATTGACCTCTCTACACCGACAAGCCCGTTTGCAGTGTTGTCGGGCACATTCGACCTGGGATGTCACTGACTGGAGTAGAATTGCCTTCAGTGATCAGTCCCGCTTCGAAATGAGCCCTGATAATGGGAGAATGCGTGTCTGGAGACACCCCGGACAACGGTGGGACACCAACTTGACTGTCTTCCGCCATAAGGGCCGACAACCAGGAGTGATGGTCTGGGGTGCCATCTCATTTCATAGCAGCACCCCTTCGGTTGTCATCTGCGGCACCCTTACAGCACAGCGGTACGTCGACGATATTCTATGCCCCGTTGTGTTGCCCTTCATAACACGCTATCCTGGGCTTATATTTCAGCAACACAATGCCCGCCCGCACACGGCAAGAGTTTCTACTGCTTGTCTTCGTGCTTGCCTAACGCTACCTTGGCCAGCCAGGTCGCCGGATCTCTCTCCCATTGAGCATGTTTGGAGCATTATGGGCAGGGCCCATCAACCAGCTCGGATTTTGACAATCAAACTCGCCAATTGGACAGAATTTGGCACGATATCCCGCAGGAGGACATCCGCCACCTCTATTAATCTATGCCAAGCCGAATAACTGCTTGCATAGGGGCCAGAGGTGTATCAACCTGTTATTGACTTTTTCACTTTGTGAAGCTGTTTCTCTCCAATAAATCATAAATTTTTCTCAGATTGTAAACATTTGTTTTTCTGCACATGTACATCACATTTGCCGATTTTAGTCCCATTCGGTTAACTCCTTGGTGAATCGTATTTTTTTTGTCTAACTGTGTACACACACACACACACACACACACACACACACACACATATATATATATATATATATATATATATATATATATATATATATATATATATAGAGAGAGAGAGAGAGAGAGATTCGCGCCTCTATTTGGTTGTCTTGTTGCAGATAATCTCAGCGGTCGGCGATCCATAGAATGTTTTTTTCCTTTTTTTATTATCGAGAGCTCATTTTGAAGATTTATACCCAGGGTGTCCAACCCGTGGCCCAAAGGAAGTATGAGTGGGGCCCAGAAAAAGAGCTCAAAGCGAAAAAAAATATCAATAGCCTTGGCGATGATGGCAGGCAGACATTACAGAAATCTCTTTGTTCATTCAACAAATCGACAGTACATCATTTGACATATCTTTAATTCTATACAAAATTCCGTATGCAATTTCTGTATATTATATTCATTACAAAAATGAAATGTGAAGTTTTTATATATTTAACATTTCATATTTGTAATGATATTAAAGTTAATATAAATAATGAAACATCATGAACACACAATCTCTATGATCTTCTGAAAACATTCACAAACAAGGTTATTATAAATAGAAGGCGATGCCATTGCTGTTGAAAATTCTCGTTTGATGAAGAACCATTGAATAATACACCAGGAAAATGTATGCGGAAATGCTTTTAAAATGGTCAATTCCAAAGCAAATCGTCGACAAAACGGGGAATTTTTAAGGGCTCGGGAATTGTATCATCACCAATTTCAGGAATTTCGTAAAAGCTTGGATACTGAGAAAGGTGATATCGAATACTTTGCAGAAATAAGGTGACTTAGTAGAGAACAAATTTTAAAAAGATTTTAAAACCTACCTGATAATCAATTTGTTTATGACATTGAAAACAACCTGTGCCAGAACTTGATTATGACAACTGGCTTGCAGATTTAACATTTTCGATGGATTTGACTGCCCATTTAAATGACTTAAACACCCGTCTTCAGGGTAAAAACCAACTTATCAGTACAATGTTTCAAACCATAAAGGGGTTCCAAATGAAATTGAAATTATGGCAAGCCCAATTAAATATTAACAATTTTTTGCATCTCGAGACGCTGACCAAGCGTAATTCTAAAAATTGTAAAAAATACGCAGCCTTACTTTCCGATTTAGTACAAGAATTTTAAAATCGATTTCAGAACTTTTGGAAAAATAAGCAGTTCTTTTGCATGTTTGCTACTCCATTTACAGTCGATATAGATATGCTTCCCGTAAATTTTCAAATGAAATGCGTAGAGTGGCAGTCTGACATCCAACTTAAAGAGAAATTCTATCAAGTCTCTTAGTTGGACTTTTATAAACCGTACCTGCCCAGAGATAAATATCCCTCACTGAAGAGTCATGTGTTATTCACGTCATCATTGTTTGGAAGCACGTACATCTGTGAACAACTATTCTCAAGAGTGAAGCAGACTAACAGTCAAATTAGAAAAAAATATCGGATGCATATTTTGAGAACGCCCTGAGTATTGCAACCACACATGACTCAGATATTGATGCATTAGATTCTCAAATTCAATGGTAAATATCACATTAATTTTTGACGCCTATTCTTATCTTTATAATTATAAATAAAATTTATAATGAGATAAATTTGTTAACTATATATTTTGCTTTTTATACTCATAAACTTTTTTTAATGTTGGGTAAATTTTTGTGTGGCTCAAAACAGTTCGTCTTCTTTCCATGTGGCTCACGGAAGCTAAAAGGTTGGACACCCCTGATTTAAACAATATTATGACAAAAATATTGTCATGAATTAAATACTTGTCAAAAGCAAAACTATTTATATAAAAACAAAAATTAACTCCGATATTGATATATGTATATATATGAAATATGCTTAAAAAGATACTCAAAAGTTAGCCAATGATCAATACAGATATTTAAACAAGTCAAGTAGCTAAGGACGAAACTAGTCTAGGTGTAGCTCTAAAATCTTTATCCTGTCAACTGAAAGGCAAATAGCAAATGGTTGTGCTCATCTCGCCAGGCAGACCCCCCCCCCCCAACCCTTGTGTTTGACCGCCTGGACTCTACCCTGATATGACTGCTTTCCCCATCCCAACCCCTACTACTGGCGGAGACGTGGTTTTTGGAGAAATGTTCCGATTTTTACAAAATTTCCCCATTTTTGCTTACAAATTACTCTTACCCTAATTTACAAAAGATTAAGAAAAAAGTATCTCTGAAAAGTCAAAACATTCAGGAATGACGCGCATTATTTCATATTCTATTATCATTTGATCTCGAGTACTTATAAAGAGTTTAAAGGAAAAGTACCGCTTATTTTTTTTCAGTTCAGAAATTTCACAGTCATTTAAAATTAAATGTTAATCGAAAATGAAAACTTGATTAACAAGAACCAATTATTAAGTCGTCAGGTATCTTATGCAGAAAAAAATTCCGCAAAATATTTAAATGCGAATTTGCAATTTGTAAAGAACTTCCCCATTGACTTTACATTGGCTGAGAAACATCAGAGGCTTAGTCCAGCGCCCCCTTAAGACCTAGGGGCACACCAATAAATCTTCTTTGAAAGTTTGAATTTTTGAATTTTATGAGGTTTAGACCCTCCCCCCCCCCCCCCAAAGAAAAAAAAACAATGTATCTCTGGAACCATAAGGCCTAGGAAGCTGAAATTTTCCATGACAGTTTCTCTTAGGCTCTAGGTGCTGACCAAGAAGGATTTTTAAAAAGCAACTTTTAAGGACTTTGTAAAGTGGTCTTAAACCCCCAAAATAAGAATGAAAACACATGGAATAGTATAAAAAAATCGGCAACTGAAGAGCAAGATTTCGACATAAATAATTTTAGATCTAATTAAAAATTTCATATTAAATACAAAATAGAAATACACAAATATACTCTAAATGAGGATGTAAAAAGAAAAAAATATTAAATATATATATCAATAAAAATTCGTCATTAAACATGCATAACACTTTCTGGAGGCCGCAATTCTGCAATGGAAGATAAAATGCTGGAATATTTCTCTGCTCCCGCTACGTGTTCACGCTACATGAATTCGGAGAAGTAGGAATCTATATGTCCCCCTACGTTGTTTATTTCGCCCATTGGCAGACCCCCCCCCCCCCCAAAGTCTCTCTATCGTTTGAGTATGCGCACCGGTCATCGGGTGGACGAAGTTGTATCTGTGGTTCACAGTCGAGTAACTAAAGCCAGCCTTCTCCCGTTCTTGCGTTTTATAGGCTTTCCAGCAGTCTGTATATATTGTATTGCCCTCCTCGACATGGTCGCGAATAGTCGACATAAGTGTTGCGGATAGGCACTTGTACCAAAAAAACCTCTCCCGACTCAGGACACCCACCGCCGAAAATCCACTGTTGTGGAAAAATTCGACCTGCGTTACTTTTTCTTTTAGTGAAAATACTCTCATCTACTTCCACAATTTCTGGAGGTCTGCCAATTTTCTCAACAGTGCGTGAATTTAAAATATGAACACACACTTCACGCATAAAAGTGTCGTTTTATCTGCCATGTCCATTTGATGTTCGCACCATTGTAAGGAGGTTAATTTGTATGGAGGCGACCAGCTTTATATGAATCTTAAAGATGTTAAGCATGGCAATCGGGAACCGTGGAATTAGTTTCCCTTGCGAATTCCAACTGTTTTTACCCAATCTTTAATATTACATGTCAAGCTTGTGATCGATGAAATTAGGCGCGCATGTTTGAAAGTTTGGGCACACGCGTTGACTGGGCAAAATTCCACGGATATGGAAAAAAACACTGCAACTTTTTTCGTTTGAGGCAAATCCCATATATTTATCATAACCGATAAAAAAAAATAAAGAAAAAGTTCAAAACGAAACTTAAAACTTGAAGCTCAGACAGCGAAAAGCAATTAAAGGAGAAAACAACACTATCAACAAGGATGGGGAGTATAATTGGCACTTTATTGCCGTTTTCTCGCCAAACCACAAAGCTGCAGCTATAATACGTAAGTACCCTTTTTTTCTTCTTAAAAATGCAGATATGAAAAAGAAAAATACTCTTTGAAATGCACAAATAATGCATAAACAGTACACTAGGAGTCAACTTAGTTAAAGGGAAAGACAACATCACATTAAAATAGTTCCGTTCCAAAAAAAAAAAACACCCTCCCGAGCTCCTCGAAAGGAGAGATATAGGTTGCCATAATTTGGGAGATTACCGCGGTAAAATATTGTCCTCTTTGGCAGACGAGTCTCGGTTTAATACTACAGCCAAATTTTCTCCATAGGTAACACTGCGCTTAGCGAATCCAATATGGTGAAGGTCCAGCAGCCTTAATCTAAAGTAACTTTCAACATAGTTCAAAATCCGCCATATCATTCATTCTAAAATACTACAAAATAACGAACAAGAAAGAATCGATATATATAAAACGCATAGGTATGCGGCACAAAAATCGACGATATTTCTACACTCTGAATGGCAACGGCTGCAACTACCGGATATAAACATTTGCGGCCGTCCGCAATTTAAAACCGAGTGTGTGTGTGTAGTGGCGACATTTGTTTCAACCGCTGATCGTTTGACAAAATATGTTTAGACCTATCAAATCCAGTGTTTAGTCATGGACAGTTGTATGTAGGTTTATCTAGAGTCCGTTCTTTTAATTCTGTCACTGTAGTATCTCCTACTTCTGAAATACTCAACTGTGTATATCAAGAAGTTTTATGAATATCATAGTTGTAATCCACACTATATTTTAGTACTTGCTGAATTTTTACTCAATTTTAAAAGTGAAATTTCAATAATAGTAAGTATTTTAATTTAATACATTTATACTTAAATACCTGAAACAGAATAAATCTAAAATTGTAATAAATTGACGTTTTTGAGAATTTGAAAAATTGATCTTTACTTAAACCCATAGGCGGAGTTTAATAAAAGTTCAATTTTATCAAGTTCGACAAGGAGTCTTTGGATTGGGTTTTCATTTTCCTTTAACTCAAGGGAAATAGACTTACATAACTGTATAATATCGGGGATATTGAATTCCGACATCAGTTCTTTTAAAGTTTTAAATATGCTTTGAGATGTTGGCGAAAGTAGATGTTGACACTTGTGCAGAAATGGGCGTGTCAGTAGGAGGAGAAATTGTCACTGCTGCTTGGGAAGGGTAGCTAAAGATACCTTGCTTCGACGGGTTGATTTCGTGGATGGTGGGACATTTATTCATTTTTTTTTTAAGCAGATGGATTAGAAATTGATTCAGACACATTTGAGGAGACCCCTGTATTATGAATATTACCCAGACATGTTGATGCAACACGTCCTTCGCGAGAGATTAATTTTTAAGTGTTAATTCGTACCTTCCAGGCCGAGGTGTGTGGAGGTTTTGAGGGGACAGGTGCCAAACTTCACATTTTTGATTTTATCTGGAATTTCACTGGGGTCGGACTGAATTAGACTTCGGATTTTTAATTATCTTAAAAGTTGCTTTTTCCTGATTTTATCCCTTATTTTTGGGGTTTAAGGGGCAACGACCATAGTTTGCAGTGTAGGTGCCTTTACAATTAACACATTTGATGTCAGCATCAGATTTTTCGAGGGTGCACTCCCCACTAAACTGTCCCTCTCCGCATGTACACTGGTGTAAGAAATTAAGAGAATTTGCAGACTTGGTCGATTATCTCTAGAACTACTGTACCGATTTTAATGAAATTTGATTTCTACATACATTGATAGAATACAAAACAAACAACCATTCAATAACTGAAATGCACATGATCGTGCGTAACACTCGTTGGAGTCGGAAGGTATGAAACAGCGGTTTCAGAATAAACAAAAAAATGGGTTAATAGATGGGTTAATAGGGGGTATGGTCCCCTCTTACAGATATACAGGTGTCGCAGCGTGATTTCATACTTGAAATAAGGCAGTTTATGACTTCGTATGGCAATTGGTCCCACTCGTTCAGCAACGCAGTTTTCATTCCCTCGATGGTTCTCGGAGGGGGGTTGCGAGTTGCAATTGCCCTCCCCAGAGCGTCCCACACATGCTCTATAGGGTTAAGGCCTGGAGATCTGGCTGGCCAATCCATCGAATATCCTCACTGTCTAGAAATGCGTCGACCAGAAGAGCTCTATGTGGCCTCGCGTTCTCGTCCATTAAAATGAACTCAGAGCCAACTGCACCCCTGAAAAGTCGAACATAGGGCTCCAAGACCTCATCCCTATACCTCACACCAGTCACAGTTCCTCTTTCAAAGACATGGAGAGGTGTGTGCCCATCCAACATGATGCCTGCCCAGACCATTAAACCTCCTCCGCCATAATGGTCGATTTCGCGGACATTGGAGGGTAGGTAGCGAGTCACTGGTTCTCTCCATATGAACGTACGGCGAGAATCGGCGTTTAGGCTGAACCGGGACTCATCAGTGAAGTGAACGGTCGCCCATTGACCCACACTCCAATCTCTATGCTCTCTGCACCATGATAAACGGATTCTCCTGTTCGTAGAAGTGAGCGGGACGCAAACAGCATGTCTTCTTGCAAGCAACCCTCACTCATGAAGTCTTTTGGAAACAGCCACCCTTGATACACGGGTTTCTGTGGCTGCATATAAGTCACGAGAGAGCTGAGAAGCTGTAGCACTCCTGTTCGCCTCGCTATAATTGACAAATGGAAATCTTCTCTGGCCGTCGTGGCTCTTGGACGAACTTTCCCAGGCTTTCTCTCGATGGATCCGGTATCCTGGAGCTGTTTCCATAAGTTACACACGACGCTGGGCGTTAAATTGAACTCTCTACAAATTTGGACTTGAGATTGGCCTGCTTCTAGCCTCCCCACTATTCGCCACCTCATTCCATCATCTAATTGTTGGTGGTTACTCATTTTTACTGTTACAATCTGAAATTAACCGATTATTGCAAAATAATACCAAGAAATTCGCCGGGGTGTGCTAGCGAACGAAATGCGTCTTAACTTACGCGCGCTTATAAAGCCTGTTTCTCTACTGGCTCCGCCTACACACGCGTGTACGCTTACGTATTTGACGTACATGATTTGCATTTTTGTCTAGAAGCAGTGGTTTTACATTCAGTTCAGTTCTTTTCATGAAATTCGATAAAATATGCAAATTCTCTTAATTCATTTCACCAGTGTAATATACCTCTAGAAGATAACTTGCTGGGGAGGGAAGACTAGCCTAAATTTGGCACCTGTAGCAACGATTTTCGTCAGCTTGCTTGAAGTACTCAAACAGCATCCGTAGAAATTTAATTGTTTATATTTTAACAATATTATCTATGTTGGAGGAAGGCCTGATTGAGACCATAAACAAGGGCGTGGGTTGTTTCGTTTTCCTAATGGTCAGGCAGGCAATTCTATTGGCGGAGGACTCCCAAAAATGGGTTTGTTCGAGCAAAGTGATCAGCAGGTGGCACATCTTTGCAAAGTTTTGTAATTTTTAGGCACTCATTTCCAAAATTATGTTTACAAAAGCACCTGCCTAATAATGAGTGTTTCGGGCCTCACATAAATGCTTGGTGGGCCACAGTTTTTGTTTCTCTGGTCTAATCGCTGCATCGCTTCGACCCAGATGTCGAGGGATTCTTCGATTAGTCCATCCAGATTCTTTCAATCCGATGACACAACCTCTTTGAAACTCTGAAATATGCTCGTGATGAGCACGAGTACTTCGGTGAGGCATTGTTACAGTCGACGTAAGATATCCACTGTCGAAATGCAACAGAAATTTCCAACATCAGATCGAGAATATCTCCTTGCATTCACCTGCTGGATCCACAGTCCTGATGCACTGGAGTTCTCGCTATCCATTCGTTGGACTCCAAATTTTGATCATTTGCCTATTCGGCCGAAGCATCGTTGCATATGAAATTCCATTACAATCGGACAACTTCTTCTTGGGGCGTCGATTTTTTTTGGTTACGGAATGTACAAGAATTTGATTTCTAGATGAGTCAGTAGGGTTTTGTTTCTAAATAAGTCAGTAGTCATTACTTGATTTTTTTTTTTTGGGGGGGGGGAAACTAAAAAAAAGTTTGATTGATCAAAAACTTTGCATAACTAATGAATTCATTCCCCAAACATAAACAACAGTACTTAATTGAATAATGTTTTTTATCAAAATTTTTCACTACACAGCTTGGTTACTAAAATATAGTTTTTATAAAATAATCAGTAATAGCTTCGTAAATCTAATATTTAAAGAACGTATGAATGCCAGAATGTATAAAGTTATTTATGTAAGGAATTTAAATTAATTATAAGCAATATTTAATGTATGTTAATAAAATATATTTAATTTATGTTGATAAAATCATTGTGTATAAGTATTGCCATGGTTACATAATGTAAGTACATTTTGTCTGAGTAATATTCACGGAATCTAACTGCCAGAAGAAAAACGAGTCTCTTCAAAAAATAATGAAATAAACACAACACATCGTATAACTAATGAATACTCTTCCTTTTCTTCTTCAAACAAACATGCAGTCACCCGCTCGAGTACCATAATCCTTACAGTAGTACTGTTTAAAAACAAGGTAGAACAGTTTTTATAATATGAAAAAAAAAATTATGGTTTATATTTTCAGAACATTATGAATCTGCTGGAAATTTAAAAGAAAAGTTAATTCTTATAAACTTATAACTAGTTCTTAGAAATACTTGCAGTCATCTGTGCAAAGCATGAAAAATGCTTTCGAGGAGTTCTCGTTAATCTATAGTCTGCAGGACAGGCACTGAGTGGCGAGAGATGTCAGTTCGAATGTCAGTTCGTTTCCTTGGACATGAGCCTCAAGTGGAGACTTACAAACCTGTCTGAAGGAAACGGAAGAAATACAAAAACCTGCTCCACCAAGCACTCTCGTAACTGAAGATATTTCTGAGATGTAGTGGATTCCAAAATCAGCGTGTGCCGAGATTTGCAGACAAATTGCGAAGCGACTTTGTGATTTGCCTAAGGACGTCGCTGAGTGTGTAAGGGCCTGTTCACATAGGAGCAGTGGCGGCTCGTTGCTAAAATTAGGGGGGGGGGGGGGGCTGCTTCAGAAAATTTTAGCCATTGTTTTATTATTGTGTTAAACATATTAAATTTGTATTGTGTAAAATTTTTCATTATTAAATTAAGTTGATATGCATAACAGTGAATGAAATGCGCATTGCTATAAACTGCTGTTATTTTTACTTGAACTCCTCCTTTTTGCCTTTGGCGACATTTGCACCATCAAATGTCTGAGATATTATCTTTTGTCTATTTCCTTGAAGGATTATGTCCATATGTCCAACTGTTCTGGAATACGTTTCGATATGCCATCTGCAGTTTAATATTTTGGAATAAAGAATCCTCAAAAACGCTCAAATGTTTCTTCATTAAACACGTACCGTAGAACAATGACCATTAGAGTGTGTTCTGAAACATCTGTTGTGTCATCAGCCATGACAACGGAGCAAACGGAGCTTCTCTAACTTTTGCCATTATCTCTTCATGGAATATTTGTAGCAGACAATAAATTTTCTCATTCTGAATGGTCTTAGAAACACCTTTGAATACGGCATTGGTTTCTAAAGGAATCTTCAAATCTGGATCTAATTTAGATGCTTAATTTATTAATCCTCTAAATACCCCTGGATTTACTGAATCATCTTCTTCATCATGTCCACGTACGGGAGTTTCAAAGTTTCTACAAAATAAAATTAAGTCTATTATTTTGGATAAAATTTCTCGGTTCATCTTAACCTTCATGTTATGCTCATTGAATGAAATTCTGTATGCCTCACTTAATGTTTACGTTTCCTAAAAGTGATAGTGAAACCACATTTCCAACCACAGTTTATGCTTTTTTGACTTCTCAATTTTTTCAGTTTTTCTTTCATTTTTTTTTAATTTCTAAAACGTTCTTTTGTCCATGTTGCATCACCGCCAAAAAGCAAACACGGGAAGCAAAACAATACATTTTTCACTTCACAGCCGCAGAGCCAACTTTTCCGTTAGAACCACACAGCAAAGCTGCAGATATACTTCTTGCAGTGTCTTATTCCTGGCTGAGATATCGAATATCCGATGTCGAACGGCCTCTTATCTTAACTGTAACTTTCTCATAACTTTTTCTAGCTGTGAAAACTTAAGCTGTTGAATTTCACTTACTATCACAGAATTTATTTCCTGGGGATTCGAGGAGATCATGGTTAATTATTAAAATTTTCTATACAAGAAAACAGCAACAACAACAACAAACAAAAAAACCATTGAGTTAAGTAGAATAGCTGATTGCCATCTACAGTTTATCACATTCAAGAATATGGTACACGGTTTTTAAGCATAGCACACGCCGAGTCAGAAAAAAACACTGGCACACGCTCGGACAACAGCGTCGACACTGCGTGGGTGACAGTGCCGACGCTTCTTTAGCCAGCGAGACAAAGCTCTAGTACCTCGGAGATGCGCGCATGCGCACAACAGCCAAACACGGCATTACTGGAATTGTGGAGAGCACAGTTGCATGCAAGGGTTTTTGTCGTTTTGCGAAAACGAGGGGATGGCTACCGACATTTAGCTTAACTATTATATAATGTACGGATTATGTAATGTAAGGATTACATAATGTAAGGATTATATACTGTATAATGAAGGAATTAAAAGAAAAAAAGTCTCATTATACTTACTGAATGTTATCTATAATATCGAGTGAAACTAGGGGATGCTGCAGTTCCGCAGTGCCTATACATGAGCCGCCACTGCATAGGAGTCCGGTAGCGGAAGAGTTAAAGTACTGAAATTTATTTAACCAATGACAAACCTCCAAACGATTAGCAACGAAATGTTTAACGTCTATGATTGGTTTATTTCCATTTCCGCGCCATCTTTCCTTTTACGCCTCCGCTACAGAATTCCTATGGAACAGCCCCTATGGAGACCTGCAAGAGGCGTCATTCAAGGAAATAAAGGGTCATCTCACTCAAGCGCTATGAGTATGAATGATTGATCCGTGAATAGGTATTCTTGTTGCCTGTAATTGCTCGTCTTATGGTCTTGCTGCGATCTTAAACATGAGTGGAAAAATAATGGTATCATTTTAATTTGTTGTGAAACGAGAACTTTGTGGGATATCGAGAAACTTGATGTCTTAATCTCGATAGAGGCTTTAGAGTGCTACATTCCAAGATTATACAGGGTGTTTCAAAAAGAATCATCTGATTTAAAATAAATCATAACTATTATCCGATCACAACGGATCTTTTATTCCGTTTTGATCGAATAATGTATAGGCGGAAAGAAGGTTTGGTTTGGAGCGATACGGTCGATTTTTGATACACGAGGGCTAATTAGACTGGGACATACTGCTTACAGCCTATTCCGAACGGCTACAAACGTCCATGCCAAGAGAGGGATTCGAACCCACAGACTCTGGTACCGAAAGCCAGCGCCCTAGCCATTCGGCCATCGTCCAGCCCGGCAGAAATAGGGAAATATCACGCAGTTCCCGACAAGTAGAGCTAACTCTCTTCCTTCGCCCGCCACTTCAGTGTTTGTAAAGATGGCGACTGCACAAAAGAAATCATTTTGTACTCTACGCTTTGTGAAGTGTGAGTCCGTAACGACTGTTCAGCGTGATTTTCGGAGACAAAACCTTGGTAGATTGAAGTTCCTACCTCTCAGAGCATTAGGCGTTGATATAAACAATTCCAAGAGACGGGTTGTCTGTGTATGCATAACAGCTGTAGAAGGAGTGTATGCAGATATGCTCGCAAAAGTTTCGGACGAATTTGCCTACCATATAGACATATGTCGTGCATCCAAAGGTGGGCATATTGAGAACTTTTAATCTGGTTTGAAAAAAAAAAACTTCAGGATTATCCATGTAATATAAAATTAGTTTCAAGTTTCTATGTTCAGTATTTTTCATAATATACTCATTTCAAATCGGGTGATTCTTTTTGAAACACCATGTATAATGGGCATAAATGCGCTCTTTGGAACGCGTCACAAGCCATCAAAACCTTTAATTATGTTAAAGGCTCTCGACAATTTTACTCCGCACGGAATAAAATTGAAAATGATGAGACCTGTATGATAAGACTTTTAAGCCTTATTAAGCCTTTTTTCGAGTAAGCCTTATTAGGGGCCGGAGGCCCCGTACGAAAAGTGAGCGTAGCTAGCCTAAGGGCTAAGCCCCTAGTGTAAGGTATATTTAAAGACTTCCAAAGCGCCATCTATCGGTCAACCAGCTTGATATCCCTAGAAGATCCCAGAAAGGTCTAGACGGCAAGTTGGAGACCATTTGGTGTCATATCGCCAAATTTGGCGACCAAAATAAGTCACCCAATCCATCGCCAATTTGGCGATAACTCTCATATTTGGCTAGATTACTATAGACTCGTAAAATTCGTAACAATATGGTGAAGTTTCTGTATTTGAAACACACTACGTACACAAATGTGGACTCCCACATTTCCAAAGGACATAAAAAGCGAACAAAACAATTTTGAGAAAAAATCTTTAAAATTTCGTAAAGTATTTATAATCCAGTTTTTTTCCCCACTACGTTTTCGTCACCTTGAGAATGGACAAAGAGTCTACTTCACACCAGAAAACGCTGCTGAACGTGCCCAAACACCTCAGGAAACGAAACTCACGTCTTTCTTCAGACTTTGCACCCAAGATGAGTTTGCACGCACCCTTTTGTACAACGAAGTTTCCAAATACTACACTTGGAGCAATGGAAACAAGACATGGAACCGTCGAAAACAAGGACACGTTGTACCTGAGCAAACAGGAATAAGGTCAAGCGATGCACTGGGCCGGGTGTACACCGTCCATCCGAACAATTCAGAGTGCTTTCACCTGCGCCTCCTGCTACAGGAAGTACCAGGCCCAAAATCATTTGAAGATTTGAAACCATTTCAGGGACGTCTCTGTGAAACTTACAAAGAGGCCCGCCAGCTTCGAGGCCTTTTGGAGAACTATGACCACTGAAACAATGCACTCGAAGAAGCGGCTGCATCTCGATCACAAAATGTTTTACGGAATCTGTTTGCTGTAATGCTATATACATGCTCTATGTCATCTCCCGAACAGTTATAGATAAATCATAAGGAGAAGCTGTCCGAAGACATGCTGCACCAAGCACGCGTGCAGCAGCAGAATATGGATCTGGACTACAGCGACGACATCTTCAACAGAGCGCTAATCGACATTGAGGACAAGATTATATTGATGGGTGGATCGGACCTAAAAAGCTTTGGACTTCCACAACCCAATCGAAACCTTGATTCAGTCCTGCCGAGTGAAGAACGTATGAAGCGAAATTATGATACGAATGTACTCGCAACATATATAGAGGAAAATGAGCCGAAAATGGTCACAGATCAAAAGGAAGCATTTGACAAGATCACAACAGCAGTTTTCAATGGTCGCGGTGGCATATTATTTTTGGATGCTCCGGGCGGTACAGGGAAGACTTTTCTCATCAATCTTCTTTTGGCTAAAGTGCGACACAGAAACGAGATTGCCCTGTCTGTTGCTTCTTCTGGCATTGCTGGAATACTATTGACAGGAGGGAGGACAGCTCACTCGGCTTTCAAGTTACCCTTAAATCTGGCAAACATAGAGACTCCTACGTGTAACATTTAAAAAAATTCAGGAAAGGCAAGGGTTCTGAAGCATTGCAAGTTAATTGTCTAGGATGAATGCACCATGTCCCACAAAGCCGCATTCGAAGCACTCGATGTCACATTGAAGGACATCAGAGGTAACAATTACAGACTGGGAGGCGTAACTATGGTGTTGGCTGACGACTTTCGACAGACACTTCCGGTTATTCCAAGTGGAACCAGGGCGGATGAAATGCAGGCCTGCTTAAAATCGTCTTACGTGTGGAATGACATCGAAAGACTTGGTCTTTCAACAAACATGCGAGTTTATATCAATGGTGATCCCTTAGCCCAGCAATTTGCAGATAACCTTCTATAACTTGGAAATGGAGCCATAACTGCTGATAATATAGGATGTATAGCCATGGGAACGATTGGAATGATTGTGACAACTCAACAACAGCTGAAAGAGGCGGTGTTTCCAAATGTGGCCCATCACTTCACTGATCACACATGGCTGTGCGAGAGAGCAATCCTTGTCCCAAGAAACGAAGATGTCAACGTCATCACTAAGCAGCTTTTACAAGAATTGATAAGTAAAGATCAAGTTTACAAATCGATTGACACCACCTATGATACAGAAGAGGCGGTACACTACACCACAGACTTTTTAAATACGTTGGAGCCATCTGGAGTACCCTCTCACATATTACAGCTGAAAATTGGTGCACCAATTATACTGCTGAGAAATCTGCATCCACCTTCACTCTGCAATGGAACAAGACTTTCTGTAAAGAATCTGATTCCGAATGTGATTGAAGCCACCATTATGACAGGACACTCTGCAGGCGAAGTCGTATTTATTCCCAGGATACCAATCATCCCTTCCGATATACCATTTCAATTTAAAAGACTTCAGTTCCCTGTCCGTTTAAGTTTCTCCATGAGCATTAACAAGGCAAAAGGGCAATCGCTAAAAGTAGTTGGACTCGATCTTCTCAAACCCTGTTTCTCCCATGGTCAACTTTATGTGGGTTGTTCTAGAGTTGGAAAAGCCGAAAATCTCTACATCCTAGCTCCAAATGAAAGAACAATAAATATAGTATATCCTGAGGCTCTCTAAACTGATATTTCAAGAAACAAAAGTGAAAGAAGACTCAAGGGAATTTTATCAACGCTATACAGACTTTAATATAGTATTCAAGATAACAACATGAATGGACAAGCCACAGATCAAGAAGCGTTAATTTAATTTATATCAGCATTTTGAAAGACACAAATAAGAGGAGCAATGCCGTTTATTTATTTTATGATATTTATACTGTTATTAATTCCATATCATTTATACTGTGTTTAGTTTTTAAATTGATTTTTGTTAACAAACATTAGACAATTTGACATTTTTACTTTTTAACATTTAGTAGTAGAAGAATGATGAAGGCTGAATCTACTAAAATTCTGAGATGTATATAACATTTCACATTTTTTAATGTTATTTATACTGTGTTTACTTTTTTAATTGATTTTGGTTAACAAGCATTCGACAATTTCAATCTTATTTATACTGTGTTGAGTTTTTAAATTGATTTTATTTAACAAACATTCGACAAAGTGACATTTTTACTTTTCAGCTTTACTTTTCAAAATTCTTTCATTTCCTAAAGACAGTTTGACATTTTCCCTTTTCAACTTTTAGTGGTTTATTATAAATTCAAATTAATGGAGATAATGTTAATGTTTTTTTGCAAGGAGTAATATTTTGTTGACTTGAAAAATTATTCAGATATAATAATTGATAAATGATTTTTACATTATTTTCAACTCATAAATCATTTAAATGTAGATAATGTTAATGTTTTTTTACAGGGAGTGATTTTTTACTAACTAATGCATGCATGCATGTTACTAACTAATGCATGAATGCATGTTACTAATAACTAATGCATGAATGCATGCATGCATGTTACTAACTAATGCATGAATGCATGTTACTAATAACTAATGCATGAATGCATGCATGCATGTTACTAATAATTAATGCATGAATGCATGCATGCATGCATGTTACTAACTAATGCATGAATGTACGAATGCATGTTACTAACTAATGCATGAATGCATGCAACTAACTCACTTACTCACTCAACTCAACAAACAACTCAACGCCACTGAAGAAAATGACTGGTGTTATTACCAAAAGCAATTTGTAGTTTAGGCGAAGGACCTGGGTCTGACATAATTGTAATTTTGGCTGTTTTAAACTCTGTCTTCTCACATTTTGATGCCCCTGTAGCAGTAGTGGATTACTTGGTTAACTGGAGTTACTCATTTTGTTCCATTTTAAATGAATTCAGCTCTGGTTCATATGGTGCTTTTGGTAATAACACCAGTCATTTTCTTCAGTAACTAACTGACTGACTGACTAACACACTAATGCATGCATGCATGTATGTTACTAACTAATGCATGAATGTATGCATGCATGTTACTAACTAATGCATGAGTGCACGAATGCATGTTACTAACTAATGCATGCATACATGTTAGTAACTAATGCATGAATACATGTTACTAATAACTAATGCATGAATGTATGCTGCATTTTACTGACTTTTCAATAAAAATTTTCATTTAAATCGAAATTAACCAGCAGCTAACTGACGCGTGCTAACTAACTAAAGCACGCACGCATGTGTTCCAGTTTCGGCTTTTTTTTTGCCCAATGATGAAAGGCTAAATCTGGCTGAATTCTGAGGACTAAGTACGCCGTAGCGAAGCACGGGTATTCAGCTAATAGTGTATACAAGGGATTAATAATTTTTCTGGTTGCATTGTATTGGTGTTTTAATGATGAAGTTAATATATTGTATAGATTTTTATTATTTGATAATGTCCTAGGCTTCTACGCTTCAAATAGCCATTTCTTGGTAAAATGGTACTTTTACAATGATTCCTGATTATTTTTTTGTGTCAATTTTGGAAATTTTACGCCCACATCAGTGTTAGGGGGCCCCCATCCCGAGTTGTGCCTATAGTCAAGAATTTTCTCAATCGGGCCTTGCTCAGAACTTAAGTAGTCTCTACCACTAGTTTTACTTCGACAATAGTGATTTTCGATTCCTTTAAATTTCTTTATAAACTGTATCACTTTTTTTTTCACAGAACTGTTCTATTTTTCTGTCCCCACCTCTGTTTTCCTTGGACATCATTCCGGACTGAAAACAATCTGGATACAACACCCCTTAGGCCTGGACTCCACTTCACCAGAAAACGCAACAGAAACAGAAATCAGAATCGGAAAATCTACGCACTTCCGGTTTTTTCCGTTTCTGCCCAGCAGAATGACGGTGGAAAACAGAGTTGAAAATGTTGAACTTTTCTGTTTCCGTCCGCGGATTCCGTGTGTATGACAGCCAATAGGAATGCGTCTTGATCCACGAAACACAAAACAGCAATGGCGTCTCGGTTTGACATGGAAGCGTTTATTTATGTACATCACCTCCATAACTGCAAGCTAAATAAGTCAAACAGTAAATTCTACTAGAATAATTTGTTGGATTAATGATTTTCTATTACCAGATAATGGATTTAGTGCAAACTGATCTGTAATCCTAAGATGTCACTTTGTAAAGGTCTGATATTTTTAACTATCCAAATGTTATAGAGATGATATACACTAAACATGACAACTAAAACCCTCAGTAATATTTTGTCGAAATTTCTATTACATACTATTTGTTATGCACTACTGTTTTTTCAACAAGCCTTTTTTTCAGAACTCCTGATCGGTAGTTCGAAGATCTCTAATTAAGGTGTTGTGAATACCATGTTTTTCCCTTTCTTGGAAAATCTTTCGAACCCAGAATCGATGTTTTCTTTTTTTTTTTTTTGCTTCAGAGGTTCTAATTAAAGACAGCAGACTTATGAAGTGCAAACTCGCCATAGCAAAATCTGTGTCGTTTTCCATACTTTCTTGAGCTTAAGTATTTTATGTCCGAATCACAGCCAATGTAAAACAATAAACAAACAAAAAAAACGACGACAGATGGCGCCAGCTGAGCGGAATCTGTCTGAGCGGAATCTGGTGAAGTGGAGTACAGAAAGAACGGAATCTCAGCAGAAACAGAAAACAGAAAAAAATTCCGTTTTCTGTTCTGTTTTCTGTTTCTGGTGAAGTGGAGTCCTGGCCTTACACGGCTTTGTGAAACCCTAAGGCCTGGACTCCACTTCACCAGAAAACGCGACAGAAACAGAAAACAGAATCGGAAAATCTACGCACTTCCGGTTTTTTCCGTTTCTGCCCAGCAGAATGACGGCGGAAAACAGAGTTGAAAATGTTGAACTTCTCTGTTTCCGTCCGCTGATTCCGCGTGTATGGCAGCCAATAGGAATGCGTCTTGATCCACGAAACACAAAACAGCAATGGCGTCTCGGTTTGACATGGAAGCGTTTATTTATGAAGTTGGGGCTTACCCATTTTTATTTGATAAATCTTCAAAAGATTATAAGAAAATACAGATGAAAAGAGCAGTGTGGGAGATTATTGCTCAGAAATTCCAAATTATTAGTTGATTTAGTGCAAACTGATCTGTAATCCTAAGATGTCACTTTGTAAAGGTCTGATATTTTTAATTATCCAAATGTTATGGAGATGATATACACTAAACATGACAACTAAAACCCTCAGTAATATTTTGTCGAAATTTCTATTACATACTATTTGTTATGCACTACTGTTTTTTCAACAAGACTGTTTTTTCAGAACTCCTGATCGGTAGTTCGAAGATCTCTAATTAAGGTGTTGTGAATACCATGTTTTTCCCTTTCTTGGAAAATCTTTCGAATCCAGAATCGATGTTTTCTTTTTTTTGCTTCAGAGGTTCTAATTAAAGACAGCAGACTTAGTAAGTGCAAACTCGCCATAGCAAAATCTGTGTCGTTTTCCATACTTTCTTCAGCTTAAGTATTTTATGTCCGAATCACAGCCAATGTAAAACAATAAACAAAAAAAAACGACGACAGATGGCGCCAGCTGAGCGGAATCTGGTGAAGTGGAGTACAGAAAGAACGGAATCTCAGCAGAAACGGAAAACAGAAACAAATTCCGTTTTCTGTTCTGTTTTCTGTTTCTGGTGAAGTGGAGTCCTGGCTTAAGTGTGTCTATGAATGCTTTCTGTCAAACACATATACACTGTTTAGTCGAGTGCTTATATATAAAATACTTCGCTACTTTTTTTTCTCTATTTTTTTTTCTCATATTTTTTTTCTCTAGCGTTGTCTTTTGCTCTTGGTTGTTTAGGAACAATGCAATTGGTATATTTTAAAATAAAGCTGTCTTGTTTCGTTTTCAATTCAGATTTTTCCCACTGTTGTTATAAAATTTCTCATGAAACTTGGTTTGATCACAGAGGTTTAGTTCTTTGCATTTGTAAGCCCCTTGTTTTTTTAACGTGATTAGACAGTATTGCTTTTGAAAGTCCAACGGACCCGTATCTGAAATGAAACCCAAACTCATCAGTGTTGCAATGAGTAGAAAATATTTTTTTAGTACTACTTCTAGCACTGTAATGGAATGAAACAAAACTAACCTCTAACCTAGGCATACATTTGTTTTTTCTGTTTGGATCTCTCCCACATATCTTTGATTTGGGGCCTTTTCTAGATGATTCGGTATTTTCAGTAGTATGCATTTCCATCTTTATACACAGAAAAAATAGCAAAACAATAACAATAACATCACATTTACCAAATATTAATTATAAAATCACGCCAGGATTAATCACAACGAGTTATAGCGCGGCAATGATAACAACAGAGCGATATCACCTAATGCGCAAGATTCATACGCAGTGGGCTTTATCAGATGTGCGGTTTGAAACTCACTCGATGACTTAATTCGTTTTGAGACTAACCCCTTACTTTGCCATAAGGAAACTGCTTGATGTCGTTGGTTTTAGATCTTATATATTTTCCTCCTTATAAAGGTTACTTTGGACTTACAAAATCCGTCGAAAACAAAAATGACCAAAATAGTGATGTAGTTGATTTTGAAACTAGACGCCTCATATATTGAGTCACTTTTGCTTAAATACAACTCAGAAAATTT
Organism: Dolomedes plantarius; assembly: GCA_907164885.2. Classification (NCBI taxonomy): domain Eukaryota; kingdom Metazoa; phylum Arthropoda; class Arachnida; order Araneae; family Dolomedidae; genus Dolomedes; species Dolomedes plantarius. Next base: position 115,627,566 of record OU015499.1, on the reverse strand, counting down.
TAAATCAGTAAAAACTTCCAAGTTAAAAGTTTTCCACTTACAAATGAATTAATTGATGCAACTATGAATCAAGAATTAACTGGTGAATTATTGTATTTAGCTAATAGAACACGTCCTGATATATCATTTGTAACAACTTATTTATCTCAGTTTAATCATAAACCTCAAAAGAGACATTATCTTATGGTTAAAAGAGTATTAAGATATTTAAAAGGTACTAAGGACAAAGTATTGTTTTATAGCAACGATTTTGGTTTTTTCAATGCTAGTTCAGATGCAAGTTGGGGAAATGCTGAAAATGGTAAGTCATTTTCAGGTGTTGTAATTTTATTCGACTTAATCACTTCAATGCGGTGTGGCTCGTCGTTTTGCTACAGTGACGTAACTCCTAGGGTATAAATTGGATGCTGACTATAACGGTTGTAGACTATAACGGTTACTCCCTGAATTAGGGTAAGTGCGCTTGTTTGCATTTCCGTCTTTTCATTTCTATTCTTTAGGATTGTATGTGTTCTTTCTATTATGGTGCGTTGAGTCCTAAGGACAAGATGTACGTGTACTTTCATTTGGCTTGACTATCTCTTTCAATGAGGATCTCGGGGCCTTGGGATGTCTTTTGTTTAGACCTGCAGGCTATTCAGAAAGTTCCCCATTGAGGTAACTGATGTGGTTAGGCTTCCTGATGACGAGACCAGCAGGTTACCTCGATTTATGGTTTAGTACCGTTACTGCTACAGACTCTTGCCATATGGTGCGTTGAGTCCTAAGTGCATGATTTCTGTTTATTTTTGTCTACATTCTTCCTGATTATATTTATCTTGCTCTGTTGAATAATTTAATTTTAGTTATACTAGGGGCTTCGCCCCTAGGCTCGCTACGCTCGCTTTTCGTACGGGGCTTTCGGCCCCTAATAAGGCTTACTCGTAAAAAGTCTTAATAGGGAATATTTTACTCGTAAAAGGCCCCTAATAAGGCTTACTAGCAAAAAAATATTTGTTATTGCAATGTGATATTAACGTGACTGACTACGTTAAAAACATCGATTTTCGACAATTGGTCGAGTTGTTTTTTTAAATTTGTTTTTCTTATACTTTTGACCTTCCTCTTTCCAAAACTGTTTCCTTTTTCTCTACGTGATTTAGAAGAAATTTTATAGCCATTATAATACAAATGTCATGCTTAAGCCCTTCACTTAGATGTGAAAAATTCGTGATTAGGAAATTAAGTACCAGAACTTAATAAGCTTGGATATTTGATAGCACACCATTTTTTAGTCATGAATTTTGTTTTGGAGCTTTGAGTTTTTTACTTTTTAATAAAAGTTTTTTTAGTGGATATCTGTTATTTTTTTTAAATAGGTAAATAACCATTCACAAACTGGGCTTTTGCCAGCAAACAATTGCCTGATACCTGGTGTCTCAACATCAGTTACAAATGTTTAGGGGTTTATTTGTTTACCCAGGTACCAGCCCGTTCCCAAAACTGTAACTGTGAATCATGGACATGAAAACCCTAACTGACCCACTTGAGGTCTACCACTCTGTCTACAAGAAACTGGCAAAGAAAATGACTGCAATGGAAGTCTCCTCCAAGAATGAATGTCTTTCCACCAAAAGCTATATTGTTGTTCATGGTGTCACGAAGTGTACGATCAATAATCTCAAGAGCTTTTCTGGGTATCATGCTTGCTTCATCCCATATCACAACATCAACCTCTTGTAGACGGAGCTTGTCCCGAGTCTTCAAAAAGCAAATTCCTTCCTCATTCAGTTCTATAGGTAGGTTGAAAAAACGATGAGATGTTGTTCCACATGGCAAGAGTATTGAAGCAATTCCATTCCAAGCAACACATGCAGTTTTTTTCTTCATCGTAAGTAGTCTGTGATAGATTCCATTGTACAGAAATGTTTTTCCACTGCCAGCCGGCCCATCAATAAAAAAACACTGAACAGGATGTTTTGAAGTACCAGAAATGCAATCGATTACTCTTTCATACACTGCGAGCTGGTCAACATTTAACTTTTCTACAATATTGTTGCATGCTTCTAAATGCTGTTGGACATCTACTTTATGCACTTTAAGGTTCAATAGAGTTGGCTCTGGAAGTCCAAAATCTTTGCATGTCCTATTTTCCATATTTAGCTGTGCTTCAATCTCGCAAAGGGCATCATAGGTGGTAGTATCACGTTCAGCCATATGTTCTTTAAACTTTTCTCACAATTGCATAGCATCAGATGGTTCTTCCCAAATAAGGTAGTAGACAAAGAATCGTCTAAATTGGGTGGGCATCAATGTGGTTGCGGCTTCCTCCAGCACGGCATTTGCTTCTTCACTGCTCTCCGTTATTCCCATTGCAATTGCTGCTTCTCTGTATGTTCTGTAGATGACTCCTTCATGTGTTCTGAGATCCTGATAGCAAGTAGCACCCGAAATCCTGTTGAGAATGAGTTTTAAGAAAAATCTTTCAGAATCTTTCGGCGAAACATTAACAATGCGACCCACAACTTTAGCAGCTTTCTTTCGTGGTATCCACTTTTTGGATGTTACATTCCATGAATAGCTTTCTGGCAGGTTCCCATATTTGATGGTCCTGGCTGCTAAATCATGCTTGTTTAGGTCGAACCATCCAAGCAGCATGGTCTTACAGTCTTTATCCAAAGCCTTTTCTTCGTGTCCTTCTTTGAATATCACATACTGCTGACCATCCAAATGAACGGGAAGCCTTACAACAGTGTGGCTCCTGTTGTGTAAGGGGATTGTGTTCAGCCTCCATGCTGCTTCCATTGGGCCAACATAGCGGCTATCAATGTACTTCTCCACCTCATCTGTTTCATGATGCTTCATTTCCATCCTCGCACGATCATGTCCTTTGTGTATATACTTGTGAATATACTTCAGAGCCATTACTGAGGAACAGTACTCAACATTAATGTGACAATCAAATTTCTTCAGGAGATAAGGATTATGAGGCACCACCATACTATTATCAACATAGTGGACTTTACTTCCGAATTTGGCATGATAGGAATAAAGCTTGTCCACGTTGTCCCGCCTTCTATACTTAGGAAATCCATCTCTGGTCATGTCTGTTTCATTGCAAAATTCTTTGGGAAATTTCTTGGAACATTCCTGCTTTTCCTTATCCCAACACAATAGCCCATCTACATGAGGTCCATGCATCATGTGTCTCAGTTGATAGTAGCGTAAAGATGAATCTTCACCTGATAATTCTGCAGTGATGAATCGATCCACTTGTTCTGGTTCCAGGAGTTTACGGTCCGTTCTAAGCGCTGCTAAGATATGTGCATGGGGAAGGCCACGTTTCTGGAACTCAATGGTGTAGACATATGCAACAATTGGCCCTAATACCTGCCTCTCCACCAAATCTTTGATAAGTTCATTTACTTTGGCCTGGAACACATCTGTGACTATCATGGGAATGTCATTAGCAGTGGTGCCTTTAGAAAAATACTCTTTCAAGGTCTTGGTTATTTCTGGCCATCTTGGATTACACGTGATAGTGATGAAAAAGTCTGGCCTTCCTACTTTGCGACAAATTACCATTGAATCCTGATACAACTGTTGCAAACACCTTGGAGAACCAATGTATGTAGCAGGAAGAATTACAGCTGTGCCAAGACGGACACGATTTGCTTCATTCAAACTGTTATTCTCAACGTGGTCAACTATCCCTTGGAAACATTCTGTACGCAACGCTTGTTGATTATATCGAATGAAGTCCAACCGTTGACGTTCATCCATGATGTAACAATTTATAACATACTGCTGCGTCAGTCTGCCTGCATTCAAGAGAGGATTAAAAGGTTTACTGGGGCGCAAGGCCAGGCGATGACCGTAATACTGCAAAGGTGTTATCTTCTTACCTTTTTTGGTCACCATGTTGTATGTCCATCCGAGGTCACCATGCGGAAACAAAATTGGAAATGTCATTGGGTCAGAATGCTGCGAGGTCCGAGATAATATTGTCGTTTCACGGCCATCCTCCTGCCTGGGATACACTTTGAGCTCTACACTTGGAACACAACCGTCTTTAGAAACGATAATGATAGCCACTTCTGAGGACGTGGGCTTGTTGTAGGTTCTCTTGTCATCAAATTCATATTTAACAAAGTTCAGATCAAATTTTTCTCCAGAAATCGTCATCTCATGCAGCATTTTGTATTTCTGTGCATAAGGATTAATGTTACGTAACAACTGTTCCAGGCGAAGATTCAGTTCATGGTTCTCCAAATTTATTCGCATCTTTGCTGCTTCCTCCAAGTCATCATATATGTAGATCTGACCATTCCATGGATTTTTACCGCTCACATTGGCAAGAGAAGTGGTTGCATGATGATAAACTTGTCCTTGGATTTTTATCAGTGGAGGACCTCTTCCCTTGATATCTTCAATATGGGCACCAAAAGTAGCAAATGGAAAGGATGAATTGTAGCCTCGAATATGCTGTCTGAAGTGTTTGCCGTCTTCACTATCAGATGTCAACAAATACTGAAGATCAGGTGGATAATTATTTAGGGGAGGAATTATTATCTGTCCATTATGGCAACAAGTATGAACAGTTCTTCCCTTCTGCTCCCGGAAGCGAACAGCTCCACAATCAGCACACTCTACATTTAAATCTCCCAATTTATACTTCTCAACGTTTAGATACCCACCACTTGATATGTCACCAGACAATTCCAATCTCTGCTTTGTTTTCTATCTAATATTGGATTTCTTCTTGAGTGTTTCATGATCACGATTCTCACCTGTTTTCTGCAATTCTAGAAGCGAAGACACAGGCAACAATGCATCGTAATGACCTTTATCTAAGTTTCCACGAAAAACAATACTGATTACCTTTTCAGATGTTTCAGATCCGATTATTTCAGAAGCCTGCTGACAATTGTCTCTGAAATAAACTTCAATAGTTATGTTATACATATTTTAAATTGCAAGAATTTCGATCGGACCCCCGTATGTGCCATGTTTACTCATTGTATTTTCATAATCGGTTGCTGATATTACCTGTTGGGAAACCTCCCTCAAATACCCACTCATGAATACTTCAAATTCAACCCAATGTGACAACACAAAACTTACAGCATCTTTTCTAATTTTGGCATGTTCATTACTGATCCTATACAAACAAACAGAAATAGCACTAAAAAGACAATTACCATCACCTACCACTTCAAAAACACTGAAATTCTTGCCTCCAAATTTAAAAATATTCATTTCCATATTTGGATCAAGATAAATACAAGCACTACCTTTTTCCTCCAATATTTCTTGATCATCACAGGACTCTTCTTCAACATGTAATTTACTTCTCATTGCAGCTTGTTTCACTTTTATTCTTTCTTTAGGCATGTTTTCTGTCCTGTCTCCTCTGCGTTTTTTTTATGTCGAATCTCTGACATGTTTTCTGTCCTGTTTGCTGCACGCTTGTTTTCAACTCGAATCTCTGACATGTTTTGTAGCCTGTCTGCTGCACGCTTGTTTTGAACTTGGAATCTCTGACATGTTTTCTGTCCTGTTTGATGCACGCTTGTTTTGAACTCGAATCTCTGACATGTTTTGTAGCCTGTCTGCTGCACGCTTGTTTTGAACTCGAATCTCTGACATGTTTAGTACCCTGTCTGCTGCACGCTTGTTTTGAACTCGAATCTCTGACATGTTTAGTACCCTGTCTGCTGCACGCTTGTTTTCAAATCGAATCCCTGACATGTTTTCTCTCCTATCTGGCATGCGTTTTTTCTGCAATCGTTGTTCTGACATATTTTCTGAACGGTTGGCAGCACGTTTGCGTTCCAATTTATCTTCTTCAAGTCCTACTGTTTCAAAGTGTTTATTTAACTGAGGTCCTCCAGGTTCTACTCCATGTCTTGTTGCAATTTCATCTTTACCTTGCTTTTCTCTTCGTTCCCTCTATGCCTGAGCACTTCGTCTTCTTTCTTTATCACCAGTTATACCGCGCTTTCTTTTAGGCATTTTTTTCAATACACGTCATACTGTAGCAAAATTAAAAAATCAATGCTTTAGTAAAAGTGGATAAAAGAATATAAAATAATCTGAAAGCAAGAAAAACTGAATATAATCTAAACTTAATATAATGTACTATAAAAGGAATATAATATAAACTGAAAGCAAGAAACATTAATATAAAAGATTATAATTTAGAATAAAAATCAATGCTGTAGTAAACAAGAAATATAATATAAAAGTAAGCTGTAGTAAATTAATTAGTAATACATAAATAATACATAAATCAATAAATAAATTAAATAATATAAAGATAAGTATTATAAATATATTATAAATTTCAAACGTTTCTTGAAGTCTGGTAACTTTCAAGAACAGCAAAACAATTATAACCTGAAAGCAATAAATACTGAATATAATATAAACTTAATATAATGTACTATAATAGGAATATAATATAAACTGAAAACAAAAAATATTAATATAAAAGATTATAATTTAGAATAAAAATCAATGCTGTAGTAAACAAGAAATATAATATAAAAGATAAGCTGTAATAAATGAATTAGTAAAATATAAATCAATAAATAAATTAAATAATATAAAGATAAGTATTATAAATATAATATAAATTTCAAACGTTTCTTGAAGTCAGGTAACTTTCAAGAACAGCAAAACAATGTTTGAGAGTTTTAACCTTTCTCGGGTATTATAAATATAATATAAATTTCAAACATTTCTTGAAGCGAGGTAACTTTCAAGTACAACAAAACAATGTTTGAAATAATACATAAATCAATAAATAAATTAAATAATATAAAGATAAGTATTATAAATATAATATAAATTTCAAACGTTTCTTGAAGTCTGGTAACTTTCAAGAACAGCAAAACAATTATAACCTGAAAGCAAGAAATACTGAATATAATATAAACTTAATATAATGTACTAATATAAACTTAATATAATGTACTATAAAAGGAATATAATATAAACTGAAAACAAGAAATATTAATATAAAAGATTATAATTTAGAATAAAAATCAATGCTGTAGTAAGCAAGAAATATAATATAAAAGATAAGCTGTAATAAATAAATTAGCAAAATATAAATCAATAAATAAATTAAATAATATAAAGATAATTATTATAAATATAATATAAATTTCAAAAGTTTCTTGAAGTCAGGTAACTTACAAGAACAGCAAAACAATGTTTTGAAAATGGTACGCAGAAAATCGTACGCCCAAAGCGAATCGATTCCCATTCGAATTTTCACTTTTAACTGGCAAAATATCCAAAAAAAATCAGTACATCTTGAAATGATTTAATTATGATTAAAAAATTTTAATTAAAAGTTTATAAAGCTCTTTCCAAATATGTAACATTTAATGGGGAAAAAATATATATATCCGAAAAAAACTTGGTAAAAAGGTCTGTTTGTTTACGTTTTTAACGTTATATATCCGAAAAAAACTTGGTCAAAGGTCTGTTTGTTTACGTTTTTAACGTAAACAAACGAAATTAAAAAAATAATATTGTGAAAAACTATTTTACTGTGAAAAAGATTTAATCAATTCAAGTTCTTACATTAAGGCCTATGAAGGAATCAAGTGAATAAATGACTCAATCGTTGTATAAAATCCAAGAGGAGAAAAACCAAGAATGACGCGATTCTTCATTCCGATTTCTGTTGAAGTATCGTTCTTTAAAATTCAATTAAAAATCGAAATTTTAAGATAGGGACTTGAAATGAAGTTTATATGAATGAGAAAGCTTTCATCTTCCAGTTGATATAAATATTTTCTTTGCAACATAATAAGTCTGAGAGCATCGAATTTATATATCTCGAAACGCATAAATTTTTCCAAAAAGTGGGTTTTCAATTTTAATAAAAATATCAGTCTGTTTTAAATTATTCTTAAACAAATTAGGTCTTGTTTGAAGGAGAAATGTCTGTAGTCTTAGATTGTAAAAAAAAATTCTACGATCCTTTTTTGGCGAGTTATCGTAATCTGAACATGAAAAAGTCAATATTTTCCCACAAAACATAAAATAAAAAAAAACTTAAAGTCCGACGAATATGAGACATGTCTTACTTTCTTCCCCACATTGTTCTGCATCGATTGGTATCGGTCTCGACCCCATACCCCCAGCGGTTTCGGAGGAGATAGCGTGACAAGCTTTTGACAGCGGCGGCGGCGTCGGCTGCGGCAGCGGCAGTTAGTTTTTTTTAGAATAGAGAGATTTGTCCGTTTTCAATATGAGGATTTGTTACAACTTTTATTGAAAAGTTCTAGCGTAGGTTTTTAGTTAATTTGATCGGCAGTCTATGTCCTCTTTTTAAGTTTTAGTTCCTGTTGAATTGATTACATTATTGTAATTCACTTGTGTCATAGAAATGTAATAAGCAAAAAAGAGTTAGCCTTTCTACATGGGAAGGAGAGTTATTTTCAATTTCTGAAATTTGTAAAGAAGACATTATTTGGACTGTAAATTTATTCTCTGAGTTGAAATGTAAACAATTTATAAATAATATTGTAAACTTAAATTCAGACAGTCAAGCAGCAATGCAGTGAATTAAATGTGCCACATCATCGACTAAGGGCCTGTTCACATAGGAGTCCGTTGCGTTGCGTTAAGGAAAATATGACGATGAGACGAAAATAAACCAATCATAGGCCTCCAAACGATTAGCAATGAAATTTTTAACGCCTATGATTGGTTTATTCTCGTCTCAACGTCATCTTTTCCTTAACGCAACGCAACGGACTCCTATGTGAACAGGCCCTAACTCAAGGCATTTGAAATTACGTTTTAATTTTGTGGAAGATTTGTTACTGGACAATATTATTGAACTGGAATTATACAGACTGAATATATTACAGCGGATAGTCTCACAAAAGCTGTTAATGAAGAAAAACTAATTTACCCTCTGAAAAGTATATCATTAATTTCTTAACTTTTTAATTTATATGTATTTTGTGTTGTAATTTTGTATATATCGGTATTTTGTGTTATGATTGTGTAGTGGGTAGTAATTTCTCAAAGTTGATGGGGATAATGTACACCTTGCAGGAGGGGTGTGTTGAATTTGAGCGAGTGGGCTTATTTTCTTGGGCGAGTGGGCTTATTTTCTTGTGCGGAAGAATACTGCTACTTATAATGGCGCTGTCCGTCTCGCCACCGCTTTTACTCCAGAGTTGCGTAGGGAATGTGTCGCTGTGTCCGCTCATATTTAGAGCTGTGCGCATTTTATCTTTAACTGTTTTGAATATTCAATAAACATGATTAACCAAGATCTGCGGACTAGATTTCATGTGTTTGACGTCAGAAACAACAGTTATGAATGACGGTGAAGAGCCAACTGCCGGCCCGGCCCGCGCCACTTCTGCAGACCCTGCTGTCACTGATATACCTTCATCTGATAAACTTCTCAACTACCATGAGTACAACTTTCCACATGAATAGAAATTCTATGAAAGAATCCACTCCTTCCTCCTGTTTTGGAAGGATGCCATACAGAAATCGCCTGAATCCTATGCAGTGATTTTTTTTTATCCATTATACATTATGCTCAGCAGCGACTCTACTGATAGTAATTCTTACCTTAATTTTAATCTGTTTGAACCCTATATTTCAACTTTAATGATGAACTTAAAAAATCTCATTTGCATTTAATTATTTATATAACGCGTGTAAATAACGTGTTAACTGTTATGCGTACGAATTCTAAAAGTTCCTAAGTAAATAAAATCAGTGACAGTCCTGCGCCTCACCTTCCAACCTCTAGTAAATTTGATATTCTCGAGAACGAGGATGCAATAACGGACTTTCACGCTACCCAGTCTTTTGTTGCGAAGCCAAATTAAATCATGAATACTTCCAATCCGGAAGCTGCTGGTAGCCGAAAAACAAATTGCACAGATCTTAAGTTTTCTTCGAGATTACTAATAACTGGAGCACTGTGCTAAAAAATATGAAGGAACTTGCCACTGATGTTCATGCCGCTCTTACTGACCCCCATATAATGATCAATAATAGTAGAGTAGACTCGTACAGAGTTATACAAAAATACCTAGACAGTCTAAATATTTCCTTCCGGACTATGGATCCTCTCTCTGAATTTCCCCGAAAATTCTCAATTAGGGGCATTCCCTTCTGCACCCCTACCGCTGATATTGAAAGTGTTATGAGGGATATAGGACTCGAAACCCATTAGAATTGCCTGCCTGACCAGTAGGAAAACAACACAACCCATGCGCCTTTTTAAGGGCAGAATCCGGCCTTTCCCCAACATTGATAATATTATCAAAATAAACACAATCAACATTCTACGGGCACCGTTTGAGACCTTCAAGCAAAGTGACGTAAATCAGTGCTACAGATGCCAAATTTTCGGCTATTCTTCCCTCACCAGCAAGTTATCTTTAGGTGTATATTAAATGCGGAGAGGGACAGTTTAGTGCGGCATGCAACCTAAAAATATCTGATGCTTACATGAAATGTTCTAACTGTAAAGGCAACTACACTGCGAACTATGGTGGTTGCCCCTTTAACCCCAAAATTAAAGGATAAAATCAGGAAAAATCAACCATTAAGATAATTAAAAATCCGGAGTCTAATTCAATGTCCGACCCCATTGAAATTCCAGATAAAATCAAAAATGTCGATTTTATCCCCTCAAAACCTCTCCACACCTCGGCCTAAAATGTACCAATTAACACTAAAAATTTCATTTCTGGCGAAGGTGGTGTTGCATTAACATCTCTGGCTAATATTCATAATACAAAGGTCTCCTGAAATGTGTCTGGATCAATTTCTGATCGTTCTGCTTTAAAAAAAAAATTAATACATTTCCCACCGTTCACGAAATCAATCCCTCGAAGCAAAGCATCTGTAGCGACCCTTCCCATGCAGCAGTGACAACTTCCCCTCCTACTGACACGCCCACTTCGGCACCAGTGTCAACTACTACTTCGGCACCAGTGTCAACTACGCCGAAATCTCAAAGCATGTTTAAAACTTTAAAAGAACTGATCTCGGAATTCAATATAGTCGCTATTATATAGTTAAGTACGTCTATTTCCCTTGTGTTACAGGAAAATAAAAACCCAATCCAAAGACTCCTAACCGAACTTGATAAAATTAAACTTTTAACCTCGCCCACGGGAAAAAGTAAAGTTAAATTTTTCAAATTGTCAAAAACGTCACTTATTATAATTTTAGATTTGATAAGTCTCTTTCCGGTAATAGGTGTAAATGTAATAAATTTAAATACTCACTGAAATTGAAATTTCAAACAGTAGTATCAGGAAGTCTATCAACTTAATTAATCTTTTTTTTCTCTCAAGAAATTAAAGTATACTGAGTATACTGTTAAAATTATCATCACATACTTGCACCATTAGAGGTTTGTAAGGTATTTTACGATTATGCTTATCATTAATCCAAAGCAATTCACCAAAGGCAACGTATTTACATTAAATATCATATTTGCTATTAACTGTCTGAATTAAAGGAAACATCAATTTTTTTATTTTTTTTTAAATTCATCTGTTACTATCAGAAATTTAATGTGAAATGTTGTTATAAGTAATTTATACATCTGGAAAAGTTAAACGTTATATTATTTATCAATAACTCGTGTTATTGCGTTGCGTAGCAACGCATACCAGGAAAAAAAGAATTTGAACTCCGCGACGTCATTATTCTACCGTATTTGTATAGCAATTAGGAATCTAATGTCTAGAGCATGAAGCTACAGAAGGAGGGGAAGTTAGTGTTAAAAATGTTTCTCCGATTTCGTCGCCACCACTAGATGGCGCGCGCGCCTGTACTGTTGCCGCTATAACACGGATACCATACGCTTTAATATGGATTTTTCGTATTTTTCAAAAGAGATAAGTTTATTTTTCAAGTGCATTTTTAATATGAATTTATTTATTCAACTTAATAATTATTTATCTTCATTCAAAATGTTTATTTGAACTGCCTTTTTTGCTAAACTTCATTAAAGTTCTTAAGGGGGAGATCACCTTTGCATGCACAAAAATACACTGATTTTACTACCAATTTTTAAAAGTGAATTGTAAACCAATTTTTAAAAGTGAAAGTGTACCAATTTTTAAAAGTGAATTCTACGCCATAGCACTTGAGGAATCATGTGATATTGTTGATGATGAACAAATGTCTATTTTCGTGAGATTTTTTGACATTGAAAGTAAAGCGTTCAGGGAAGAATTGCTAGCAATATTGCCGTTTAAAGGTAAGACTCTCGGAGAAGATTTATTCAAGATTTTTGATGAATTCATAACAAAATCAAATATTACTTCTGATAAAATGGTGTTCCTTTCAAGTGACGGGGCCCCAGCGATAACTGGAAAAGAAAAAGGATTAGTAAAGAGAACCAAGGATAAGAATGCAGGCCTAATATCTTATCAGTGCATAATTCACCGGACAGTCCTTTGTGGAAAACTTAGTGCTTCTCAGAAAGAAGTAATGGACACCTTTCTCAAGTTGATAAATTTTTTGGGTCTCGTTCTGTTCTTCAGCACCGACAGTTTAAGGAGTTTCTTACTGAATGTGATTCGGAGCATTCTGACTTAGTGCAACACAACAATGTTCGTTGGTTAAGTAAAGGTCAAATTATTGAACTTTTATGGCAAATAAAACAACAAGTAACCTTCTTGAAAAACTTGGATACTCAGGATGCAAAGAATCACTTTGAGTTCATAACAAACGAGCGCATTATGCTACCTGTAACCTTCCTGAAAAACATTCTGAAATATTTAAATGTGCTCAACACCGAGTTACAGGGAAATGAAAAATTAATATATGATCTGATACAAAGTGTGTCTGCTTTCCGTCGCAAGCTGGATATCTTTGAAAAAGATATTGTAAGTCAAGAATTTATTCATTTCCCAACAATTCTTAAATATAAAAAGAAGAACTGTGAAGAAGACATTGCAGTATTTTTAAGGTTTATATCAGATCTTGGGAAGGAATTTGCTGCAAGATTCCAAGACTTTGCAGAGATAGGGAAGCTATCTCAATTCTTTAAATCGCCTTATGAAGTTGCTACAGCGGCAGAATGGACTAACGTGGCTGCGAAGTTGTTCAGTCTTTCAAAGCATTTACTTAAAATGGAGATAATTGACTTGCAAGATGATATTTCCTTGCAAATGTATAAAACTGTATCCACTGAAGAATTCTGGGGTAAACATGTTTCAGGAAAGTATTAAAATTGCAAAAATCTAGTTATCAATCTGGTTACTGTGTTTGGCTCCATATATGTATGTGAATCATCTTTTTCAAAAATGAATTTTTTGAAGAAGAAATATCGTTCGAGATTAACGGACGCCCACCTTGAAGACAATCTTCGCATCAGCTTTTCCCCGCGTGAACCAAATTTTAAAAAGCTGACTCAAGACCGCAGGTGTAATTTCTCGCATTAATTTTTAAGAGTACCTACCTATTCTGTTTTATATAATTGCTTAAATGACTCAAAATAAAAATTTAAAATTAGTAAGTATTATGAGTTTTTTTTCTGGACCTGGATAAAAATTTTCAACAGTATCCGGACCCCACTTAAAATTACTTGCTGACCCCTGCTATATACCAAGAACTTTTTGAATTTTATAAAAGTCTTTAATTTCAAATTTAGTTTGTAAAAGTTTTGTAATCTTTGCCATTTCAGATTCGGTTTGTGAAAACACGATTAAGTCGTCAACATACACTAAAAGTATAGTATTACAATTAAGATGGTAAACACAATTTGTTTTTGAAAAAAGAGGAAAACCTAACTTTAACAAAGTGGTTTCTAATTCAGAATGCCGCTGCCTACCGGCCTGGTGTAGACCGTAAATGGCCCGCTTTAACTTTAAAACATGAGTTTGTTGTGTTATAACATCAGGAAAATTGAAGCCTTTGGGCGTTTCCATAAAATGTTCCTCATCAAGATTGCCATAAAGGTAGGCACATTTAACATCAAGATGTTTTGTGGAACCATTTTAGGGAAATGACCAAAAAATTTATAAATATATAAATGACTTCAAAATTTACTACAGGTGAAAAAACTTCATGATAATCATGTCCCTTAATCTGTCGAAATCCTTGAGCAACAAGTCAAACCCGGAATTTTTTTAACCTCTTTATGCTCATTTTCTTTCACTTTATACACTCATCTGGAGCCAATAATTCTCTTACTTGGGGGACGAGGCACAATTTCGTAGACGTCTCGCTCTTTCAAGGTGTCGAGCTCTTCATTCATCGCCCGCTTTCAGTGTTCAGCTTCAGGGGCACCAGTGGCTTGATCAAAAGTTTTAGGCTCCACGATGCACACAAACAACGATTCATTCCCCGAGATGTCGGTTCCTTCATCATCAGTCTGTGGACTCGGGTCTAATTCAGGGTGGTGTTTAAAGTCGAACACTTCTTTTTCGAATTCAATGTTATTCGAATCACAATACTTTTGAACACCATTGAAACTAATCAGACGGTTTTTCGAAATGGGAGGATAATAGTACACATCGAAACGGCCTTTACTTTCAGATTTTCTCTGTGTCACTTCACGTCTCCAAGGAATATCACGACAATGCTTAAGTTCAACGGTAACTACTTCGGGGGTTGTACTGGAATTTTGTGGCCAATCGTCAGTTTCTTCTTCCATAAGAGGGACATACTGAGACGTTGGGCACAAGGGAAGTTCGTTTCTTCCATATCCTTTAACAAGTTCATTAAATTTGACATGCTTGGTTTCAATCACTTTTCGTTCCTTCGGCAACCATGTGCGATATCCTACAGTTTCAATAGCATGCCCTATCAGGATGCCTTCTTTGGTTTTAGGATCTAGCTTATCCCTTTTATTTCTTTCCACATGTATGTAGGCGAGACAACCTATAACTTTCAGGTTTCTAACAGAACATTTTCTGTCAAAGAACAAGGTAAAAGGAATATAGTTGTTAACACTTGAATGAACGAGGAAAACGATTATGTAAACGATTGGGGAAAACGATAATGTAAATAAATGAACGCAAAAGCTAATTCTGACCACAACCCTTTTGGCAACTCAGATTCAAGCCTGATAGCTCGAATACCATCAGCAATGGTTCTGTTCAGTCTCTCCGCAACGCCATTCATCTCAGGCGAATACACGTTCGTACGTTCAACAACTATACCATTTTCTTCAAGAAACTTTCTAAACTGGTCTGAATAAAACTCTAGACCGCAGTTAGTACGAACGGCTTTTATCGGCCGGCTTACTTGTTTCTCGACTTTAGTTTTAAAATTCTTAAAATTAGCGAAACAGTCATTTTATTTTTGAGAGAAAAACCCACGAATATCTGGAATAATCATCTACTGCAGCTAAAAGATATTTAGCTTGTTTATACGAAGGGCCTGACGCACTACTCCATAAAACGAGATGAATCAAACCAAGAGCATGTTTAGACTTTATTTCACTAATACTTTTAAAATGGGCTCTGGTCATCTTTCTTCGAACACACGGATCACTAAGTTGTGAATTTCCGCTTAATTTGTTTAAGCCTTAAACGAGATTTTCTTTAGCCGAACGTTTTAAACCTTCTAAATTTTGATGGCCGAATCTACGATGCCACATCATAATGTCATTACGAACATTTTTCGATTTACATATTGACACATTGGCACATGGGACTTCAGGAACAATTTTTGAATGTAAAATATACAAGCTTCCTTCGAAGGGAGCGATTCCTATAGTTCGACCTTTAGAATTTATCATAGTGCACTTAGAATCACAAATGATTAAACGATGACCATGTTTATCAAATTGACTTCCGGAAATTAAATTTTTTGTTAAAGATGGGCCCCAATAGACTTTAAGCAAATTCAAAATTTCTTCGTGACCCTTTACTTTTAAACTAAGTGAGATAGCACCGTATCCCTTGGCTTTTACAGAATTATTTCCAATGCCTTTCACGTTGATATCACACTCTTGAAAATATCTAAGAAGGGACTTATCAGATATGAAATGGTTTGAAGAACCAGAATCTACAATCAGGCAAGGCTAGTGGCCGAATCACTTAATAAATTTACCGGTTTCAACAATTTCTGCATAAGAACAAGAACTAGACTTACTTTTTCCCGGACTTGTCTTCTGAGCTTTGCATTGTGGGGAAATATGGCCTACCAATCCACATCGGTAACATCTTCTGGTCCCTTTATGAACTACTGGTACAACTATTTTAGTGTTCCGGTTTCGAAAAGTGTTCTTGATTTTCCTCGTCAGCATTACATTCACGCTGCGAGACGAGGTAGCGACATCATCAGGATCAGACTTTTCGTACTTTAAACGATCATACTCCGCCAGTAGCCTCTCCTTAACTTTAGTAGAGGTAAATTCTTCATCGTTGAGCATGTATAGCTGTTGCTCCACGTTTCCATACTCAGGTGATAAATTCATGAGCATCTGATAGGCAAGTTCATCGTCATCAACTTTCTTTCCGACATCATCCAAACGATCTCGAGCTTGCTTCAAACGACCTAGAAAAACGGCCATACTTTCGGAATTTTCAAACTTTATTTTCATAAAATCAGTTCTTAAATGAGCAATTCGAGCTCTGCTAGACAGCTGAAATGCCGCTTTCAAAAGTTCCCATATTTCTTTCGGGTGACGATTTCCCATGACGAGATTTTGCTGGTCAGGCTCGACACTCAAAGATATAGTAGAAACAGCTTTCTGCTTACGCCGATTAAAAATCAGAATGTCTTTCAATGAGGACAATCATCACTGGGCTTCCCATCAGGTTTTGTCACTTTTACCAGTGGGACTTCACTACCGTCGATAAATCCATATAAACCTTCATGGCAAAGTAACATCTCCACATTGTAACGCCACGTTCGCCAATTCTCACCGTTCAACTTTGGAAATGTAAAAATTAAACCTATCATTGGGACTTTAGCCATTTTAATCCAAAAGCAATACCGATCTTTACGTTTTTAAAAACCGAAAAATATCCTAACATTAAACTTTACTTCTTGCACTAATTTCATATAAGCACAGAGGGACAATGCGTAAACCACGCTCTGCTACCATTTCTTTGGGTGGATTAAACAGCATAACTTGTCCCATCCCTAATTATCTGAAATAAAAAACCTTTCACAAGAAAGTAGACTTCACGAGGCTAACTAAATTGTCTTTATGTTTCTTATTTTACTTAAAAACATAGTTAAAAAATAGGGATCGATTTGATTCAATAGATTGGAAGAATAATATTTACAAAATTTTACCATTAAACAAAAAAGAATACAGATAAGCGTGTCATGAACGGGCGAAAATTAACCTACTTTAATTTTGAAAAAACCTACTTAAAATGAACGATAAATCTTGGAATAGGTACAGGAAGAAAGAAGGGATACAAGCTTAATGGCTCGACAATACGCCGCAAACACATCTAAATATAAAACTGGCTGCGAAAACAGTTACTAATACAATGGCTAAAAGCCCCAACACACTCGCAGAATAGTTACTGCTTAAACAAAACAACACTCGCTGAAAAAATACGTACATCTTAAATACTTGTTGTATATTTGCTTGTACAAACCCCATTGGCTGTGACGCGAGAGCTACGTAACTCCAGTCCTGCCTTCAAAGATGAAAAATCTGAATTTTTATTTTAAACCATCCGTTCATAACACGTTTTTAAATATCTCGTTTTCCGATGAAGAGAGAACAAATACTACACTTATTTATTTGAAACAACCTAATATTTAAACAAAAAAATTAATGTATAGTTCTACGTAAAAAATTATGAGTTCATATATGAACAACTAAAATATTTATAGAATTCCTCACTAGAAAATGTTTATGCATTTTTTAGACATGTCTGTAATTCAGGTTTTTGGTCGAAGGTACTACCTTCTCGGCAGATCTTTTAAAGTCCGCCGAGTGTATTTTGGGTACAACTGGAGTGCCTTGTCTTGCTAGATTTATCTCCAGTTTCAAGATAGAAAGTTATCAAGATGACATTCTTCAAGATGTGGAGTTACAGAGTAACTCCAGTGACACTTCGAACAAGAAGTTCATAAACAGTATCAGTGATACTCGAGAATCGAGTTGTTTTCAGTGCTCAAGTGACAAAAATTAATTGAATAAAGTTAAAAAATTAATATAGGTTAAAAAAATTAAAAGGATAGCAGCTAAGAATTACGGGTAATGGTAATAAGTAGTTAACACATAATAATAGCGAAAAAATTAAGCTAACCATATAAGGCAAGCAAATAGTCAGAGGGGACTAGCCAGAAGTTCCCCGAGCTGGGTTCGAACCCGGTTCGGGGCAGAAGTAGTCGCATATTATTTTAAATACATTTAGCATTTTGGAAACGTCATCATCGGGCTTTCTAAGAGCCGCGGCAATGTTTCTGAGAAGCTGTAAGATATCAGGAATGGAGTAGGTTTGGGAAAATTCCCTTACAAGTTTAATGATTTCCGAAAAGTCGGAGAGACCCGTGTTATTAGTAGTGTGGTTTTCGTAGTGGGGATTATGTTGAACGTTATGTTTTGAGATGGGTTTTTCGATGTCGATTTTTTTCCTAGGCGCGGTCCTAGCATAGACTATTTCCGGTGCACTAGGAGTGTTGTTTTGAGTGTTTTTAATAGTGATTGAGTTGGTTTCGCCAGAAACCACCGAGTTACTGTTGTGAGTGTGGAGATTATTTTTATTCCAAGCAGAAGTGCTAGGAATAGGGGCAGGAATGAACGTGTCGGGATGACTATTAGAGTTACTGTTAGTTTTACTGATGGATTTATTAGGATTGGAGTCTTTCTTGTTTTGAGAGATGTTTTTCGGGTGTCTGGAGCATTTTGAGTAGTTGGCGGTGTGGTTGCCTCCACAGTTGGCACACTTAAAAAGCTCAGGATTTCCCTTAGTGGGACATATCCTGGCCTGGTGCTTGCCACCACATAAAAGGCATTTCGGAGTGAGATTGCAGGTCGTGCTCGCATGCCCGAACCGCTGACAGTTGTAGCATTGAGCCGTACCTGAGTTTTTAAATGGGGTAATTTTAATTTTTAAGTAATTGATACTGGTGAGTTTAGGGAGATTATCAAGATTAGGTGATGGTTTAATTGAGATCATAAAAAGGGGTAGTATAGTTTTAGTTTGTTTGTTCGTTAAATACGCAATTTTAATGGGAGTAATGCCTATGTTGGTTAAAGCGTCGTGAATGTCCTGTCTGTCTGTAGTAGCGGGCAGGCCCCTAATCAAGAACTTTTTTGGTCTCTCCGACCTAGGATTCATAACTCTAAAGGGAATATTATTGCTGGTGAGAATACCCTGCGCGTTTTGAAAGTTAACAATATCGGAAAAAACAATATGAATAAGAGAACCGGCCATTTCTGGCTCGGCTTCGGGGCAGTTATTTTTGATGATATTAATAAGACTTTTATAATTATTTCCAGATTCAAAATAAATATGATATTTTGGAATGGGAGTAGGTTCAGCAGTTTCCTGCGTCTCCATATCTACAGCTTCAGCAGAAGTATTACCTTCAGGAATTTCGGTACTAGCGGCGTTCGGCCGTTCTGAGTTATGGGTACATATTTTAACACTAGGTTCCAGGGAGGGGTCCGAGTCCTCTCTCTGGCGTTTAGCAGATCTAGATCTAACATTAAGTACACCTTCCTCATTATGAAATAATTCTAAGTTAAACTTGGCAAGATTATGATTATGGTATGGCAAGCACTTGCCTATATAATCTCTAAAAGAATCAATGTTCAAAAAATCACTGATACTGATCTCTCCTGAATCACTAGTGAGCACAGAATAAACACGATCAAGAGTATCACTTACCTTGGCAGTATCTGGGTCCGCCCATAGCTCGCACAAGATGCTAGTAAAGTTCTTAATCATCAAGGAGAAACAGAATTTATCCGTCGGGAATTTAGCTTCGATGATATCGCGGATTGCTTCACGCTTGTTATTGAGCTCCGAGGTCACAAGCTGAACTGCGGGAGTAGAGCTGCACTTTACACTATTGTCGGCTTGCACTTGTTTCTTAGCCGCGGCCTGTTTTTTCTTTTGGCCCTTAGATAATTTTCCAGGGCTGGGGTTGAGTCCATTCTTGATGTCCGTAGCAAGGCGCTGTAGAGCATCGTTCTTCGGTTTAAGGGAGTCCTTTAGGAAGTCTTGGCGAGAGAGTTGCGTCGTCTAAACAGTTGATCCATCATCTTCCGAGTCGGAAGACTGAGTCCGGTAAAAGGAGCCAGCAGGGCTTACGCCCGACGGTCCAGATACATCCGCCCGGTTATTCATGTACAAGCTAAAATAGCCCTACAGAATTCCCCGACAAAACGTACCCGAAAACGTACGAGCGAAATAGCTAGTGGCAGTAAAACGACAACACGTGGGAAAACCACGTGTGTATCCGTGCTAGGTTTGTTAAAGTCCGCCATGCACTATCTTAGGGCTCTAATTCTGTTGAGACGTCCTTCGAGCGCACCTGCGATGCCGGAAGAAATGGCCGGTACTCATACTAATCAGACTTCTCCAGACCCCTTGGTCGCTGCTATTCCCTTGCCTCAGATTATTCGAACAATCACTAAACTTCTGAACTTCTATGTGTGCAACTACCAATAAGAATGGGATTTTAATGAAACCGTACATGGGTTCCTGAAATTCGCTAAGAATGCCATCGACAAAAGCACTGATGTTCCTTCTGTAAGTAGCTATTGTGCTCAGTTACATATGTTGCTCAGCAGTAGCTGTAGTGATATTAATATTTTTCTTAGAATTAATCTTTTTAACATATATCATAAACAGCATAATGATGAATTAAATAAACCTCTACAAGATCTTAGTATTTGTATTGCGCGTGTAAATGATCAACTAACAATTATGCGTACTTAAGAAACGCAAACATAATGATGACGAACTATGCACGCTTAGCATGCCAACGAAAATTCAATTCGAACTTCTCGAAAATGAAACTAACTTAAATGATTTTCCCGCCACGCAGCCATTTGTTGCGAACGGCGAAGTTATGGATACATCTAATACGGAAGCCGATGGCGATTATCCGCCACCTGAACGAAAATATAAATCTCAAGTTTTCTTCGAAATAAATGCAAACTGGCGTACTATGCTACATAATATTAACGAACTTGGCAAGGATGTTGACGCTGCTCTTTCCGGCACTCTTATAAAAATCAATATCGGTAGTACTGATTCTTACAGGAAAATTCAAAAATACTTAGATGGGCTTAAAATCCCATTTCGCACTATGGATCCTAGATCCGAACGCCCCCGCAAATATGTGCTAAGGGGACTTCCCTCTTGCACCAATACTGACGAAATCGAAGACGCTATCAGAAAAGTCGGTTTGGAGCCGACTTTTGGATAAACATTGCATACTTAACAAATCGTAAAACTAAAAAGTCTATGCCCCTTTTTATTATTTCAATTCGGCCTTCCCCTAATATTGATAACTTACTGCAAATTAAAACTATAAATTTCCTATAAGTTACATTTGAACACTATAAGCAAACGGGTGTAAGCCAATGCTATCGGTGCCAAATGTTCGGGCATTCTTCTATCTCTTGTAAGCTCTCCCCCAGATGGGTTAAATGCGGAGAGGGTCATTCTAGCAACAAATGCACTCTTCAAAAAAACTGATGCCTGCACTAAATGTGCAAACTCTTATAGCGCGTTCACATTCATGCTCTCCTCAGAATTCTGCGGGGAAACCAGTGATCTATCTGCAGCGGTCTGCAGGGCAGTCTTGCACTGATCTCGTCTCCAGTTGGTCTTTGCCTCAGAGCATCAAAAGAAAGGAGGGACCGGGGGGGCGGGAATGAGGGATGAGAGTGAAATGAACCCTACCCGACGGGTAGTGTTACCGTGACTAATGTGATGACAGAAATTGGGGATACTTCCCTGCAGAATTTCTGCTTGAATGCGGATGTACCATAAGGGAAATCATAAAGCTAACTACGGTGGTTGTCCCTCTAACCCTAAAAATAAAGATAAAAATAATAAAAAAGTAACAGTTAAAATTATCCCACCTACGGATAAAAATTCGAGTAGGAATCCAACAGAAAATAATAGTAAAAGTATCAGAGATAAATTTATTCATTCTATACTGCCTTAAAAAGATGGAAGGTGCCACTAAACTAAAAAAAATTAACCTTTAAAAATATCGATGTTGCGTCAAACATCCAAGGATGTTACTCAAAATGCCTGGGTCCCCCGTACGCGTCTACATCATATAATAAGGAATCCCCCCCCCCAATAAAATTTATAATACCCGCACCACAGACAAATTCGAAAGAAAATAACACTACCACTTGTCAAGAGACTGCTGTCACGCCCTCATGGGACAATAATACAAAAGATAATACTACTGACACACCCTCCCCTGAGAGTAAGTCAACCTCTACTTTCGGTGATTTTTTTAAAACTATTAAAGAAATCAAAGAACTAATGTCGGAATTTAATATTAGTGAAATTATGGGACTTTTTAAATCCATCTCTATTGCATTGAAAGAAAATAGGAAAGATCCCTATCAAACGCTTCTAAATATTCTTGATATTCTAGCAGAATACTTAAACCCCTCCTCCGACCATGCATAGTGAATCTTCGCTTTCCTCACTTCGGGTATTGTTCTGGAATGCCAACAGCCTTTCTAATAAAATTAACGAGTTTAGAGACTACCTGGAAAATTCCAATATTGACCTCGCGCTCATTCAAGAAACAAAATTTTCCTCGCCTTGTCGATATAATATTTCCAATTATACCCTGTTTTGAAACAACCGCCCTCCCCTGCCAAATTCTCATTCGCATCCGGGTGGTGGGACTGCTATCTATGTTCGCAGAGGTCTAAAACATTTCCCCTTTAAAAATATTGATACTATGAGGGCAGAAAACACTTCTATCATTATAATGTTTGATAGAAATACGAAACTATTAATCTCTTCCGTCTATATCCCCCCGCCCCCAGTAAAAATCTCTGGTATCCGATTCTTCCAAAATTTTTAATTCTAATAATTTCTGTATGGTTGCTGGCGATTTAAATGCACACCATACTGCTTGGAATTGCCATAATATTAATCCTTCTGGTAGTACTCTTCAAAAATACCTTTCTCACAATACTAACATTAAACTTCTTATACCTGCTTCCCCTAGGTGTTTTTACAATAATAGCTCATCTACGATCGACCTGGCACTTATTAAAAATATTCCCTACCCTTTCACTATACATACCCTTGATATTTTTGATTCTGACCACTTCCCTGTCCCTATTATTTTTGACACACAGGTCGATATCCTAAATCCCAGCCCACCCACCTATACTAACTGGGATCAATTCGAAGAAATTCTAAAACGCCCCCACCTTTTCTACTCCACTCTCCGAAATAAAGAGGACATTGAGCGTACCACCAAAAATATTAGTAATACTATCATTAGCGCCAAAATTAGCTCCACTCATACTCTTAAGAAACCTCGGTTTCATAATCTTCCTATCCAAATTATTAACCTCATTAAAGACCGTAATGCGACACGTAAACTTTTTCAATTTACCCGTTCCCCTGAGCATCGTCAAAATTACTATTACCTACGTGCACGCGTCTGCCGTGACAACCGGAAGTTTAAACAACAAAATTGGTCCGAATTTATTCAAAACCTTTCCCCCCAAAACAATACTTTATGGCGGTTTGTCAAAACTCTTAAATCGCATTGATATAACTTCCCTCCCATCCAAGGCCCTAAAGGAGTTGCTGATGGGGACGCGGAAAAAGCTAATATTATTGCACAAACCTATAGGGACCAATTCTCTCCGAATTACGACTTAGTTGATGAGGAAAACGATCGAACTGTCCTCTCTTCTGTTCAAAACTTTCTCTCTCCCCCCCCCCCGTGAAACTGAACCGGCTACTATTAATGAAATTGTCCAAATTATCCGTAAACTTAAAGTTAATAAAGCACCGGGTAACGATAATATTAATAATTGTGTCCTTAAACATCTTCCCATTAATATTATTATTAGTCCAGTCAATGAATGCATTGTAGAATGCATGGAATATGCGAAAATTTTTAACTTCAGGACTTTGTTAGGAGTAGTTAGTAGGTAAACATACTAAAAGTCCCCGCCCCTGGGGGGAGCTAAAGGGGGGAGGGGTGGAAAGGTCCCATTTTTTTTGGTTTTTCTCTTATATCTCTGAAACGGTGCACTGTAGAATAAATATTAAGTAAAAAAAAGTTAAAGCTAATTAAATTTCCTATAAAATTGCTAATGTACATATATGTCGAATTTCCAACGGTTTTCGAGATATATTGAAAATCGATAATTTTCGAAAAAATCATTTTTACCTCACTCTTTTTATTAAACATTTGCTTCTAGTGCCTCCCACGATCGTTTCTCAAAAAATATTGTCCCAGGCCAAGTTGTAGAGCATTAAATTTCCTTCAATATGATATATACTTTTGCCATTTTATCTTCAACGAATCAAAAGTTATAGGATTTCAAACATGTACGCTAAATTTCGATGTTCCTCTAGAAATGAGTATGTTCAGAGCCTCTTGCGTGTAAACTGCTGTAACTTGCTATCATGATGAATAACAACACTTTAGCAATGGAAATAAGGTAATTTCAATTGAAACACAACACCTTTTTTATAATTATAGCTTTTATTATATTATTACGAATCATATAATGAAAGTATTTAAATGGACTTATAGTCAAATGAAAAACTGTCGATGTCGTCGTCATCTTCTTCCAGAATTAATATTGCGACTCCGTTGTTGCAATTACCCTTGCAATTCGGGCATGTGACAGAGCAGTTTAACGATGCATTTCTACAACCACACTTGCCACTGTCACATCCTTTCGTGCATCGGCAAAAAATCCTCTTCAAGTCGTCAGCGGCAGCATCCAACTCTGAGAGTTTCTGAACTAGTTGGTCATTCCTCCTCTCCCAACCCGAATTCGGCGCCCCACCATTAGGTTCCTCCCCTAACCACAGGTGCACTTGGTGGTACGTCCGGAATTCATGCTGCTTAATAGCTCCTTCAGTTTGAGGGAGAGTTGAGAGACCAGGCTTCATATTTGCAGCTGCTTTGATAAATGATTTGTAGTGGAACACATTGAGGGATTTTTCTGTGGCTGGAGCGCCATACCATGAGAGAGTACTCGTGATCCCAGCTGTCTCAATGGAGTCAGGGGAAGAAGAACCGCTGGCAAATACCTCAGCTGCACGTTGTATGATTTTGGACTTGTGGTACATTTTGACAAAACCCACTTTACTCTTGCGATACGCTGCGAATGTTGTGTCACAGCCTGTGAATGCATGTAAGAATAACAAATGGGCATTGTCCTTCATTTTCAACTCCTTCTGCAGCTGTTGTGAGGAATATACACTCGTCTTGACCTTTCCACTTCCAGGTTTTACCAGCAGAATTTCGCGATCAGTTGGGGATTTGGCTACCAAGAGAACAGCCAAGTCCACGTCCACTCCAATAACAGCAACCGAGGAATTTTGCGATTTGTTGATAGCTGTCTTCACAATATCAACGTCAGCATCACCTGAAGCTTGGAGCGTATTTATCCCATTTTTCTGGAGCTGCATCATCAGCAGGTTTATCAGCTGACTCTTATTATGAAAGTTGGAAAGGAAATTCTCTTGTCTGACTTTAATTTCACTTTCGAAATTGACATTGATGTTCACACATCTCCTGAGTCGATATCATCGACTCTGTTCAGCTGCTTTTGTGCTCTCTGATGTGTCAGTGTACCCATCAAAAACCACTGTAAATCTCTCCCATGATAATGGATCTTCAGAAATCTAACATAACCATCACAAATGGTTGATACAGTGGTCTCTTTTTGCCAAACAACTTTGTGGACTAGGAATTCCCCATCAAAAACAAATTCAAAGGTAGTTAAATCAACATCCTTATCAATTTGCTTACACAGTGTGTATAGTGCTGACTTTCTGCACTTCCTCATTCCACTTTCGATAAAGAATGCCAGGGGATAGGGAGCCAGTTCATATTGCATATAATTCTCCAAATCGAGGAGCCTAGTAACTTCATTGTTGTTAAATAATTATTTTAATTAATTTTCAAGAATTATATTTTTGATAATATTAAATTTAATTTTTATCAATTGTTTTTAAATAATAATTTTGATTCATTGAATTTGAAGAATGGTATTTTTAAAATTAATTTAAATGCATTAATTTTATATTTAAATGTTGAAAAAACGAAATAGTGAAAATAATTGTCAAGAAAATAACTGGAAATAAAAGGGTGGAAGGGTCTGGAACGGGCAGCTTGTGCCTTCAAAGAAGATAAGAACTTAATAGAAGATGGGTGGAACATTCTAGCCTATCGGCAATTACCTTATTTACATTGCTAAAGTGTTGTTATTCATCATGATAGCAAGTTACAGCAGTTAAAACGCACGCAACAGGCTCTCAAAATACTCATTTCTAAAGGAATATTGAAATTGAGCGTACATGTTAGAAATCCTATAACTTTTGATTGATTGAAGATAAAGTGCAAAAGTGTATATCAAATTGAAGGGAATTTAATGTTCTACAACTTCGTTTAGGACAATTTTTGTGAGAAACGATCATGGGAGATACTAGAAGCAAATGTTTGACAAAAGAATGTGGTAAAAAAATTTTTTTCGAAAATTATCGATTTTCAATGATGTATATATCGAAAATCGTTGGGAAATTGACATATATGTATATTGACAATTTTATAGAAAGCTTAATTTGCTTTCATTTTTACTTTAAAACATTTTTTTCTACAGTGCACCGTTTCCGAGAAATAAGTGAAAACTAAAAAAAATGGGACCTTTCAACCCCCCTCCCCCTTTTAGCTTACCCCCCAGGGCCGGGGACTTTTAGTATGTTTACCTATTAACTACTCCTAACAAAGTCCTGAAGTCAAAAATTCTCGCATATTCCATGCATTCTACACCCCTCTTTTGAGTACTGATTGACTGGACTATATGTATATTACTGTCATCATTAATGCAATACTTAAATATAATTATTTCCCCTCCTGCTAGAAAACTGCGATTATTAGTCCCATTCCCAAACCTGGTACTGATCACAACCTTTGTCAAAATTACCGTTCTATTAGTCTACTGTGTTCTCTCAGTAAAATTACTGAACGTGTTATTCATAATAGAATTTCTAAATTTCTGGATGAGAATAATATCATTATCCATGAACAATTCGGGTTCATATCTCAACACAGTACTACTCATCAGCTTCTTCGTGTGGTGGAATTCGCTAGCGATGGTCCTCAAGCCCATAGACGCACGGGTGCGCTATTTTTAGAAATCAAATGCGCTTTCGACAAAGTTTGGCAACCGGGTCTTATTTTTAAACTGATGGAAATTGACTTGCCTGACTCTTTAATCCACCTAATTCACAACTACCTGCACAATCGTAATTTTACGGTTCGTGTCAATAATGAGCTTTCTAGAACTACTTATATTTCTTCAGACGTTGTTCAAGGAAGCATCCTGGGTACAACGCTTTTTAATATTTATCTAAATACTATTCCTCGAGGTAATAACACCCTTCTTGCTTTATATGCTGATGATACCGCCCTCCTTTGTACCTCACACAACATAAATTGCGTTGCCAATCAGATCCAAAGGCATATTGACACTTTAGAGAGTTGGTTCACGCGATGAAAAATTCGAATCAACCCTTCTAAATGTCACGCTATCTCCTTTTCTAATAAATACTGCAACCCCCCTCGCCTCTATCTTTTTACTGTCATAAAAGTAGCCCAGCTAACTAGAAAAGACGGCTCCTTTCTCCCCCAATTCCAAGTTCAACTCACCCCAACTGATCAGGCTAAAACTATATTTGAACTAAATTCCCTTTTCTACATCAAAATTTCAGTCGAATACTACAATTCCCCATACAAGACAGCCCAATGTTTTAAATGTCAACACTTCCACCACCATAGTAAATTCTGTCTAATGGACCCAAGATGCGTGAAATGCGCTGGAAATCACCTCACCAGCGAATGCAAAAATACAAAACCTGAAAGTAAACAGGTAGAAGCAGCAAAATGCTGCAACTGCCAAGGAAATCACCCAGCTAACTGGAGAGGCTGCCCTAAATTCCCCCATAACATAGCCGCTGAGAAACAAGCAGAAAAGGAAGCCAAAGAAGCCCTAAAATCAACTAAACTTGTAACCCCTAATATCTCCTTAGCCCAAATGACTAAAACTAACATCAATATGTCCGAATTTTCACCCCCAACCCAATCTAACGACCAAATCAATTACAATCTCCCTACAACCTCGAATGACAACTCTCCCTCACCTAATGGATTTTCCCTATTAAAACAATTTCAGGAAATTAATACAATTATAAACGAAATAACGCAAGAACTAAATATAACAGACTTTACTTCAATATTAAATAACTTACGTATTGCTAGAGAAAATATAAAATTAAATGTAACCGCGGAGGAAAAGCTTTATAGCTTCTTCCACGCGCTCTTTAAGTGTGTTCAAAACACCGGTTAATGGCCCCCCTTTCTCTGTCTGTTTTCGCATGGAACGCAAATGGTATTAGTGCTAAAATCCGTGAGTTCAAGGAGTTTGTAAATGAGCGCAACCCCGATATCATTTTAATTCAGGAAACACACCTCAGACCAGCGGATAATCTCAAAGTCTACAATTACACTACCTACAGAAATGATTATATTAATCCAATGCACCCCATGAGAGGTACTGCTATCTTGATTAAAAATACCCTCCCTCATCACTTAATCATTCTCCCCCCCCCCTTAAATGTATTAACGCCACCGCCATCAACATTAAATTAAATAACCTCCCTTTCTATACCATCATCTCAACCTATATTCCTCCTATGCAAAATTATAATCATGTTAATGAAGACCTTAACGCCTTAAACTCCCTAAATCTTAATACCCTTATCTTTGGTGACCTAAATGCTCAACATAAATTATGGAATTGTAAAATTATTAATGTTTATGGAAACTTAATTTATAACTTTACTAGCAAAACAAATTTCGACATCATCGCCCCCACTTCCCCGACCCACTTCTCCTATAACTCTGATAGTATCATTGATTTTGCCCTTGTTAAAGGTTTCCCTCATGACTTCTCCATAACTTCCCATTGTGAACTAACTTCTGACCATAACCCAGTCGAAATTCGTATCCCTCTTGACACTAACCCTCTCATCATAAATCATACTAAGCAAATTAACTGGGATAATTTCAAAAATGAACTAAATAATATTAAATACATTCCCCCCATTGTCAATAAAATCAACGATCTGGAAAACCTAGTCTCTAGCATAACTACCGACATCAACGAAAGTTTAATTAAAAGTACTAAATTAATCCCCCCTCGTGTTAAAACCATCCATGACCAACACCTTAAAATTCTCATAAACAACAAAAACAAAGCACGAAAAACATGGCAGCACAATTGAACAAATGCTAATAAAACTATTATGAACAAAACTCAAGAAGATCTCAGATTTTACCTTCGTGATCAATCTAATACTAATTGGAATAATTACTTAGAATCACTGGACACTACTGACAATTCCATTTGGAGAGCCGCCAGGCGTTTCAAAAATCAATTCCGTTCCATTCCCCCTCTTATTGACCCCGAAACTAACGAAAACGTTCTCACTGATATGGAAAAATCCCAAGTAATAGGCAAAAACTTCGCTAAAAACTTCACCCTTAATCAAATCTCTCACTCTAGCACTGAAAACATAGTCAAAACTAGTATTAACCTCTTTCTTAACACCCCTCACGAAAGCCCCACCCCCTTTATTGTCCCAGCCGATATTAAAGAATACATTAAAAAACTTCCCAAAAGAAAGTCTCCCGGAGAAGATAACATTAATAATACGATGCTCAAAAACCTCCCTTTTAAATATATATTCAAAATTACCATTCTTATCATCTCTATTTTTAAATTTGATCACTTTCCCCACAGCTGGAACAACTCAATAATTGTCCCAATCTTAAAACCTAATAAACCTCATTCCTCTCCCTCCAGCTACCGCCCTATCAGCCTTCTTAATTCCCTTAGTAAATTAACTGAAAAATTCATCGCTAAGAAAATTAATGAGCATCTCGACGATAACCAAATCATTATCCCTTACCAATTTGGCTTCAGAAAATCTCTATCAGCCCCTCATCAAGTCTATCGTCTAGCCGAAAACCTCGCCAGTGCTAAGAAAAATAAATCCTCCACAGCAGCTCTCTTTCTTGACATCTCACTAGCTTTTGATAAACTTTGGATCGACGGTCTCATCCACAAACTTATTAATTATAACTTCCCACCCCAAATCATCCACATTCTCATCTCCTATCTCAAAAATCGTACCTTTCAAGTAAGAATTAATGGATATCTCTCCAGCAAATTTAAAATTAATTCAGGCGTACCACAAGGAGGAGTATTCTCCCCAATTCTTTTTAATCTATTTGTCAACGATATCCCTCAAAATATTAACACAAACATTGCTATTTTCGCCGACGACACTGCCCTTTATGCTAGTAACAAAAATTTTAAATACGCCGTAAAATACATCAACACCCACATGTCCTCCATTCAAAATTGGCTCGACAAATGGAAAATTAAAATTAATTCTGAAAAATGCGTCGCTGTCATGTTTACATCTAAACGTAAAAAGACATTCAACAGTCACCAAATACAAATAGGTAACACAAAAATCCCCTGGTCTGATACAGTCAAATACCTCGGTATTGTTTTAGATAAAAACATCACTTGGAAACAACATATCTTACACGTCAGGGACAAATTCCGAGCAGCCAGAAGATTAATTTACCCACTAATCTCTCGGAACAGCAAATTAAGCTTAGTCAATAAAATGCTCATTTACAACTCCTATCTTCGTCCTATCTTAACTTATGGAGGGCCAGCGTGGTCATATTGTGCAGACACCCATATTAAAAAACTCGCATCTGCTCAGAGCAGTACCATTCGACAAATCGTTAATGCGGACTGGTATTTCAGAAATACTTGTATTTACAGGGAATTAAATATCCCTACTATTCGAAATTACCTCAAAAATCAAGCTATAAACTTTCACAATTCAATTGACAGTGAACTCCTTTCTAATCTTGCAAACTATGATCACGCTGACCCCACTAACAGGAAAAGGCCTCGAGCCATCCTGAGTCTTCCGTCTTAATTTTTTGTTTGTCCTCGTCATTTAAATAAAAATATAAAAAATATAAAAACAATACTTGGCTTGCCAAGGCAAAAAACAACTATAAAATTTTATAAAATAAAATAAATATCTATTTCCTATCCTTAAACTTTCTATTAACTTAATTATCTGTCTCAGAGCAAATCCTCATCTCAAGCTTCCATAAGGAGGACTTAGTGGGGCACCTGGGCGTGAGCCGAATCCCCAGTGATACATGAAGACATAATTAACGCAGTGCTCGTGAAAAGTTAAAAAGTAGTGAAACGGGGATTACTTAAATTTAAGTTTAGAGTTTGGAGTACGAGAAAACGTAATGAAAATTTAAAAAGAAAATGAAAAGAACATAATAAAAACAGGTTAAGGAGAATCAACCCGGTCAGGGGGACCCTGGTTCCGGATGAAAAACTCACATAAAATTTTGAATACATCTATCAGTTTTGAGTGGGTTTCGCCAGGAGCTCTGAGAGCTTCCGCGATGTTTTTGAATAATTGTAGTATGTCAGCAGTAGAGTATAGTTCAGAAAAATCTTTAATCAGTTTGAAGAAATCCGTGATGTCTGAGAGACCGTCACTGTTTTTATCGGCGGGTTCCTTAGGAGTATTGTTAGAATCAGTTTTAGAGGTATATTTGGAAATGGGTTTTTCTATGCTAATTATTTTCTTCGGAGCGGTCCGAATGTAATGATTAGGTTTCTGAATGGGGGAATTCGAAGTTTGGTTTACATTAGAAGTAGTTGAAACATCAGAAAGGGATTGAACAGGAGGATTATTAGACCAAGCAGAAGTAGAAGGTACAGGGGCAGGGATAAAGTTTTGAGATTTTTGAATATTTTGTTTTTGAGATTTATTGTTAATTCTTGCCTCGATATTTTTGGGGTGCCTGGCACAGCCGGTCCAGTTTGCAGTGTGGTTTCCGCCACAATTTGCGCATATAAATTTATCTGGGGATCCCCTGATGGGGCAAAGCCTGGCTTGATGATTTTTACTACATAGTAAGCATTTGGGAGTGAGATTACAAGAAGAACTTGAATGTCCGTATTTCTGACAGTTATAGCATTGAGCCTGTCCGCTATTGACGAAAGGAGTGATTGTAATTTTGAGGTGGTTAATGCTAGTGATGTTATTAAGATTTACCAAATTTGGAGAAGGTTTAAAGGAGGCCATGAAAAGAGGTAGGGGGATATTTGTTTTTTTATTAGTAAGATATGCAATTTTGATAGGCTCAATGCCAAAGTCGGTGAAAGCATCGTGGATATCTTGACGGTCAGTGGTGGCCAGGAGGCCCCTAATTAGGATTTTACGTCGCCTCTCAGACCTCGGATCGACGGTTCTAAGAGGAATTTTACTGTCACTAAGAAATTTCTGAACATCTCTGTAATGACATTCGTTGTGGAAGACGATATGGATTAAGCTACCGGCCATAGATAGCTCGGCATCAGGACAAATAGAATTTATGGGATTGACAGTATTTTTATAGTTTGCGTTAGATTCAAAAAAGATATGGTATTTTTTAGTCTTAATTGGATTTACAGTTTCCTGCGTTTCCATGTTTTCGGTAGGGGCATGATCGTCAGCACAAGGAATGTCATTATTTGAATTTACAGGAGAGGGAACAACGTTACAAATAGGATTATCTATATCATTGCTGAGAGCAGCATACTTATTTTGAGAGACCGGGATACCCTCAATATCTCTCAAACGTTTTTGACTTTTAGGAATAACACATGGTACATCATTTACAATTTTAAATTCTAGGTTATGAGTAGATAAATGCTCATTCTCTTCAGCAGTAAAGTTCTTAATAAAAAGGGAATATGATTCAAGTTTCAAATAGTCGTTAATATCAATAGATTTAGAATTGAGCACTGCGGAAAAATTGTCAACAGCATCACTTACCCGAAAGAGGTCCTCGTCACGGAAGGTCTCTCTCAGATAGTCAATTAAATCTTTAAAGGTCATGTAATACGGCCAGTTGGTGTCAAAGTTTTCATGTAAGAAAGGCATAAGCAAAGAAGTCTGCTTCAGTATATGAGCACGTAGCACAGAGAGGGAAGTCGCTGGCTGTATGTTAGTCAGTTCAGAATCCGGAGTGCTGGTCAAAGTCATGGGCGTAGTTTTCATCTTGTTTGATTTTTTCTTTGAGTTTTTGACGTTTGAAACACAGGTCCAGGCCGGAGCATCAGGAGGTTTGAGGGATTGAAGAAATCTTCGCTCGAAGTCATCTTCAGTAGAAATGCGGCAGGAAGGATTTTTCATAAAGTCCGTACGAGAGTCATGAGTCGAAGAGGCAATGCTGAGGTCATCGTCCGAGTCAGAATCAGGAGAAACAATAAATTTGCTGGAATGCGGAGTGCCCGACGGGTCAGCTACCCCAGCCGTGTCAGCCATGTGCAAGCAAAAATGCCCCACAGACTAACCAGACTGGCTGTATCTGAGAACGTAACAGCAAAGAGCGAGAAAAGCACGCACAAGGCGGTGACGTAAGAGGTAAATCGGAAGAAGCTGGGGCGGTTGGCGACTTTTTGGCGATTTTTTTTAAAAGTCGCCAAATTTGAGTTTCTGAGTCCGCCATTTTTTTTCAACCCCTCATATTTTGTTGTTTTGCTGTTTTTAAAAGTTTAAACACCAGAACAACGAAATATGAAGGAGGAAAAAAAAGGGAGAACTCAGAAATTCTGGCGACCTTTCAAAAAAATCGCAACATGAAAAGTGTAAGGTATCCGACTACGTTTCATGAAAAATAGTTTAATAATTACATTTAAATTTTAAGTTTTGGTTTCGAAATATCGGAAATTTATAATAAGAATTTACATTTGCATAAAATAGTTTATTAATTACATTTCAATTTTAAGTTTTGGTTTCGAAATAACGGAAATTTATAATGAAAATTTACAATTGCACAAAATAGTTTAATAATTACATTTCAATTTTAAGTTTTGGTTTCGAAATATCGGAAATTTATAATGAAAATTTACATTTGCATTGAAATTCTGATTATAGTACAGAAAAACATAAAAGTAGATTTGGAAACATAAATTTACAATCTGAAGAATTTTTTTTTTAATCCTACGCCCTTCTAAAATATAAAAAATTTCATAATTTGCATAAAAATTGACATTTTAAACGTAGTCAGACACCTTACACAATTAACAAACAGAAAAATAATGATAATTGACTTACCTTGTTGTTCCTTATTTCCGTTAAAATTCGTCCGCATTTAAATTTTTTTTTTAGCTTTTATGATTTTTTTTTAATTTTTAAATTATTTTATTTATTTTTTTTAGATTTTTTCGGCTGTGGGTTTTCATATTCGTCAACCTCATCTTTAGATTGGGGGGGGAATGCCTTTACGATCGCCGATAAGAAATCGAAAAAGAAATTTTCCGAACATTCATGCCGTTTTCTCCACATGAACTCGGCCAGATAAGAGTCAAATTGACTCTCACATTTCCGAGTTCCGCGGAGAGATCTTTTAATGGAGCTCCACAAACCCTCTATGGAATTTGTGTGAGCTCCAGAAACAGGGTCCTTAAAAGTGACACTGAGATTGACTGAAAGGTGTATGAAGCCTTCATCTTTAAGGCAATCATACGCCTTCCAGCAATCGGACACAATTATAGAACCCTGTTTAATATTCCTTTTAATCACCTCAAGCAAAACCAATGTACTCCTTTCATTCACAACCTCAAAAAAACATTTATCCGATCCCCTTTCGACACCCCCCAAAACCCATTTTCCTTCGACTCTTTTCCCTCTATTAAATTTCCTCTTCCCGAATTTACTCTCATCTATTTCTACCAAAACTCCTGGACCCCCGATCATATCCTTCTCACCCACAACCATATCTACACAGACATCTCTACAGAAATTCATCCAATCGGTGATGGATCGATCGGACACATTCAGCTCGTGAGATATAAACTTCTTTGGGACCTTAAAAAGCCACAAATAAGTTAACATCAACACGCGAGTCATACTGAGATGGCTTTCTTCAAACCAGCTCCCCTTTCGCACAGATCTTTTCACTCGGTGAGGATTCTCACCGTACTTTCGACACGTCCATTCGTATCCATCAACGATTTCCTTTCTTTCGGTTAAATTCATGGAAGACTTGCAAACATTACATTAAAAAAAATTAGAAATTAAACCCATCATCATGCACCATTCAATTACACATTTTTTACCCTTTCGCTCCAAATCAGACAGGAAAATCATTGTAACTTTACCCTTCTCCATCGGCGATCGTTCGTTGAAATTGGAGAACAGCAAAGATAATCCACAGCTAACTCGCCGCAATCCACAGAAAAAGTGCGGGAGAGTGCATATGCAAAATGTTATATTTCCCAGAAATCAGAGAATTTAAATTTAGAGCGAGGGAGGAGACCAATCAGAATTTTCTATTCAAATTACGTCAGTAGAGACCAGTGACAGGGTTGCTTTCAAAGGCGCACTTAGATGGAATCATGGGAGAGAAGCCAGATTTGAAAGTACATCATGAAAAATGTTTTAATTGCCCACCCACGCAAAATCTAATTACTTGTGAGAGCGGGAACCAATCAGATTCGCATATTCCTGCACGTTTTTTCAAGTGAGAGGTGTAATAATTTTTAGAGTAGCGCCATCTATTTACTAAAAATAAAGTAAAAAATATCTTGCTATTTAAAAATGATTTTATCATCAACCTGCATTAAAATTCATGCATAAACACTAGCTAATAAATGAATTAAAAGGTTGAAGATTATAAGGGAACTAATTATGTCTACTATTAAGGGAGTTAAATATGGTTTTCCGATTGTTCGGTTATCTAGTGTAATATGTCCATAACTTTACTAACAATTTGATCTCATGGCATAACAAGAAAGTTAAAATTTTAATCTCTATTACCCAAAAGTGTTACAGAATTTAAAGTGTTCAATATTGCTCCCTTTAGTAATCGAAAAAATGCACTAAGCATCCTTAAATTTATACATTCAATTTATTGATTTTTAAAAATTATACATTAAAATAATTATAAATAATTAAAATTTACAACTTTAAATTCAATTTATTGATTTTTTTAAAAATTATACATTTAAATAAATATAAAAGAAAAAATGCATTTAGCATCCTTCAATTTATATTCAATTTATTGATTTTTAAAAATTATACATTAAAATAATTATAAATAATTAAAATTTACAACTTTAAATTCAATTTATTGATTTTTTTAAAAATTATACATTTAAATAAATATAAAAGAAAAAATGCATTTACCATCCTTCAATTTATACATTCAATTTATTGATTTTTAAAAATTATACATTAAAATAATTAAAATAGTTAAAATTTACAACTTTAAATTCAATTTATTGATTTTTTTAAAAATTATACATTTAAATAAATATAAATTATTAAAATTTAAATTTATTTCGTTAAAATCTCTTTAAATCCTGTGTAATATAAGTAATTCTGATTATGAAACATACAAAATTAATTAGAATCAGAAAAAAAAACTTATAATAGATTCCTATATAAGTCAATAGATGGCAGCAGGAGCAAAACTAATGCTGGGAATAGATTCTGTAAACAGGGTTGCTATCAATGGCGCATTCACACGGAATCGTAAGGGTAGCCAGAAAAGGGGGTACATCATAACAGGAAAAAAAAATCGCCAAGTTGGCGGCATCCCCAACTTCTTCCGATTAACCACGTAGGTAAGCACGAGTGTCTCGTACCAATGCAGGAAAACACCAGTAGCGGAAAAATACGTCTGTACACCTCAGTGTCCAGAGTGGAACCCCTCTCAGAGCAAATCCTTTTGGCTTTGCTCATTTTTGTAGTAATAGAACTCACGGATTCCAAACCTTATCTCTCTATCCAATCACTATACTCTATTCTCTCTACTCTTGCCAATTGAAATCCAGCTTACAGACAGCCATTGACTCCACCCCATCAGCAAATCATCTCGAAGATCCAGAAGACAACCAATCAAAACTGCCCATTTTTCACCCTCCAATCTACTGACCAGAAATCTCTCTGCTTCACTTTTTTGAGAAGCATTTTCAAGAACTTTGATGTCAAAAACGAACTTTTTACCCACTCCTGAACATTTCCAGCTCTTCGATGATACTACCAAGAAAAATCTGAGTTTGAAGGCGTTGGCCTAGGCAACTCAGTTAATTTAGTTGTCCTATGGTCCTATGGTCGTATGGGCCTCTATCTTTACGTCTCACCTATTGACAGGGAGAACACAGTTACTTATCTCGGTGTTATTCTTGACCGCAGACTAACATGGAAACCCCACGTTACCAAATTCATTCAAAAATGTAACAGCGACACCATGCAACTCCGTTCTTTAATTTACGGTCACCATCTCTCATTCCGAAACAAAGTTCTATTATTCAAACAGGTAATTCTTCCCATTGCCCTTTATGCTATACCGGTATGGTTATATGCTGCTAATACCCGCATTTAAAAACTGGAGATGTTTCAGAACAAAACTCTTAGAAGCATTCGACGTACATTTAGACACATGTCAAATAAAACCATACGACGGGACCTTGGCATGCTTACTGTTACTGAAACTGCTGATAAAATATCCAAGGATTTTTATGACCACATTCCCAAGATTAACAATGTGATAATATTTGAATTTCCAGACTACGATTTCAGTATACGTGAAAACCGTAAAAGCCCTCGG
This sequence comes from Dolomedes plantarius, assembly GCA_907164885.2. Classification (NCBI taxonomy): domain Eukaryota; kingdom Metazoa; phylum Arthropoda; class Arachnida; order Araneae; family Dolomedidae; genus Dolomedes; species Dolomedes plantarius. The sequence continues at coordinate 115,589,667 of OU015499.1, read as the reverse complement.
GCGTGTCTTCTTAAGAGCAAACGTTCTCTCATTTATCTTGCTTACATTTATAATTACTGAAACTCCACCCTTCCTCCAACACCCTTGAAATTCACAATTATCTCAGTGCGAATGTATTCAACTTCTTTCTATTTAGTGTTCCATGTCGGCGCAGTGCTTGACCTCGCGGCTCGTATTCGACAGTCCCCGGTTCGATCCTGATGGACGCTAATTTTTCTAAATATTTGGATTTCATTCTTTTAATTCTTATTTCACATTAAAATATTCTTTCAGGCAAAAGTAATGAAATGTACAAGAAATATCATAAAAAATTTTCACAAAAAATTGCTATAAAAAGTTAGTAATATGTACTTACATAAATTTAGGTGGAAATTGTATAAACATACTAGATATACATGAGTACAAAATTTTAGTAATTTTTGAACATTAGTTTTGAAGAAAAAGTGCGCATAAGTTTGAAAATAATTTTCTATAAAAAGCCATTTAACACAGGCGGCGTCATTTTGACCGGAAATCCAATCTCCAATAGCATAACTTTTTTTTATTATGTATAATATTCAAAATTTTTGACTTTTCCGAAAACCTTACGAATATTACGTAGTTTTATTTTTGTTTATTTTAAGTAATTATTTTTGTCAATATTACTGAGTATACCTAGAATTACGGCTACCGGTCATTTTGACCGTGTATAGAAAATTCTATTTATTTCTGTTATTTCCAATGCTTTCTTGGTAATTTTCGGTATGCTGATAGATAAACCGGTGCACATCTGACGAGGGTTGTCGTTTATTTCTTGGAAGGTTAATAAGGGGGGGGGGAGTATAAACAACGGTTTTTTATTTTCGCGCGTCATCTGACTGCACAAATCCTTTGTGTTATAAATGATATAATTTAACGGACACAGTTCGATTTGGATTATTTCAGTGTTCTGACTTGCGGTACTCTGACGTGCGGTGACTAGTACAGTTTCCAAAGGTGAAATCAGTGGTAGTAGTTCAGCTGGAGAATGTGGTCAAGAGCGCCGAAAGACATCTCGAGAACAAGGAAGGCGTATCCAAAGTGTTGAAAACCAAATAGATGGAGAAACAGGAAATGATGGCTCAGTTTGGAAAATAAGAAACATTTGGACAAGTGTCACAGGGAGACGTCCGAAGCAAAACGTCTTACGAGAAGTAGCTGGACCAACTTCGTACGCAAAGTGGAAAATAACTGATGGCGACCCAAGCAGTGCATGGAGATTGTTTACAAATTAAAAAAATATTGCGTCATATACGACAATGCACTGAAATAGAGGCGCGAAAGAAATCCCAAAATCCAAATTGGTGTTTGTCACTCAATGAATTCAACGCTTTCATTTCACTGTTGTATGCCCTTGGGGTTCTGGCTGCAAAAGGTCTTTTTGTCTTGAGTTTATGATCGAATTCCTGGGAACTGACATTCTTTGTTGAGAAAATGGCTAGGGACAGATTCCTGGACATTATGAAGTATCTGCGTTTCGATATGAAGTCAACCAGATCTCAAAGACTGCAAACTGATCCATTTGCCCTAGTTTCAGATGTTTGGAATTCATTGATAGAAAACTGCATCATGTGTTTCAAACCAGGTGCAAATATTACGGTGGATGAACAATTGTTTCCCATGAAGACTCGATGCCTATTTATTCAGTACATGCCTAAAAAGCCCGATAAATTCGGCATTAGATATTGGCTTGCTACTGATGTGAAGTCAAAATATTTACTGACTGGATATCCGTATTCTGGAAAGGATGAAACAAGGCCAGCTGGAGAAACAGTAGGTGACAATGCAGCTTTTCGCTTGCTTGAACCACACTATATCACTGGAAGGAACCTGACAACGGACAATTTCTTTACTTAACTGAAATTAGTAACAGAAATGAGATGCGTAGGAATAAGCTGTGTTGCCACAATCAAACGTTCAAAGAGAGAAGTTCCTCATTCTTTCAAAAAAAGAGAGAGAGAGATGAGCTATATTCTAGTAAAATTGTTGAGCATGACAATATAACGCTTACGTCTCATCAGGGAAAAAAGAATAAAAACGTCCTTCTCCTGAGTACTCTACACCCAACATTGAAAATCACATCTAATGAAAAGAAAAAACCCGTAGTTGTAAATTTTTTCAATTCAACCTGATATGGAGTTGATGTTTTGGACCAGATGACCAGAAAATACTCAGTGAAGTCCTCATCTAGACGTTGGCCAGGTCAAGTTCTTTTTATTATCCTTGATTTGGCCGCGATAAATGCATGGCTATTTTACAAGGAGACAACTGGAAATAAAAGCATCAGCCGCAGAGATTTTATTTTGAATACGTCTGAGGAGCTTCGAAAGATATACATTTCATCAAAAAACCCCAAACCTTCTATTTCTAACCAAAAGAGAATTTATGCTTTGGACACCATTATAAAACGCATGAAAATAAACGCATGAAAAGGCACCAAAACTTTGCACAATTGTGAAAACTGTAAAAAGTAGGTTTGTGGAACTTGTACAGGTAAAATTAAGAAATCAGTAATCTTTGTTCACTGTCAAACCGAGTACTGTAAGTAACAAATTTATTTCACTTTAGATAAATTTATTTCGTAATGAAACTATTGTGATGCAATTTATTAAATGTTAACAAATTTCAAAACATCTACACTAATTTTCACTGTCTTAGCTCTTTGTTATGTTGTGTTATACTTTGTTTACTTGATTTTATTTGTAATTTATTTAAGAATCAGTCAAATTTTATATTTATAAGCTTTAATGCTTAATATTATATTTATTTTATATTTGTTAGCTTCAATAATGCTTAATATTAGGAAAAAGTGCGCCTTTCCTTTTATTTGGGAAAAGCGGTCAAAAAGGCCGCTGATCTGGTTAGAGGTATACGGAAAACGCAGTAATGCTAGTGTTAAAAGTTTAAAGTTTCTATAAATCACTTAAAAAGAATTAAGTTTCTATAAATTACTGTACTATTAGCTTTAAGACACATACCTTTTAAAAGCCAAGAGACTCGACAAACGTATACCTATTTTCCCTAATCAGTAGTTACTAAAAAAATTTGTTTAGAAATATGAAAATTTTAAGGTGAGTTAAATACTCTTCCTAACTAATACTCTTCTTAAATACTCTTTCTTCTTTATAAATATGGCTCTCGGTTTTATCTAGCTTCAAGAGATATATTTTAATTGTTTAAAATTTTAACCATTGTTTTTTTCATTGTTATGTCATTTTGCACATGATATCGCCAAAACAGTTGGCTAGATTACCATGAAATTTTATACACGGGCAATATAAACAAGTATCATTAAAATGAACTACCATTATGTCATTCCTGCCATAAAAAATTTTAATTACAATAAAATATATCAAATTTTTTTCGAAATAAATTATTTTTAAAAACTTTTTTTCTATGAAGAACTAAGAATTTTGATTTCATAGTAGTTCATTTAAAAGATATATTTTACAACATAATTTTAAAATTGAAAACGTATGTACATTCATTAATATACGGGTGCAAGTCTGGGCGCATTGCCGTAACAATGAAAAAAAAACAAGTGTTGAAATTTAAAAAAAAATAAATATTTATCCTCAATTTAGAAAAAAATTGAGAGCCATATTTATAAAAAAGAAAAAGTGTTTAACTCATAGTAAAATTTTCATATTTCTGAATAAATTATTTTAGTAACCACTGATAATTCACAATAGGGATATGTTTGTCGAGACTCTTGGATTTAAAAGGTATGTGTCTCCTTATACACTTGGCCACAAAATCGGTTCTAATTGTAGTATCGACTTAATTTTTTTAAAGATTTCTTACATTCCATTCTTCAAAATTAAATATAAATAACTATGTAGATACGTAATTGAATGATAAAGAGAGTATGGATTTGGAGAGCCACGAGGAATAAATAACTGATGCAATACGACAATTATTATTATTGAGTAATAATCTATATTTTTTGGTTTAATAAATGAATTAATTAATAATATCAGTATACATATGCAACAACGCTGGGGATTTTTTGGAGGCATGCAACATTTTCGAGGGAAACTTAAGTAAAAACAATTTCCTTAAAAATTTCGGCAATTTAAAAGTTTAAAAAAAAATGGCATTTAGACTCAGGAATTTTAGAGATGTCTAGAATAGTATTTATGTTTTCATTTGGATAAGCTATAATGGGTGGTGGTGCTGCAGTAATGATACAATGACGTAACTTCTAGGATAGAATTGGATGCTGTTTCACCATAACCGTCACTTACGGAATTGGGGTGTGTATGCATCTTTTACTTTGCATTAGGATTATTTGCGTGCTTGCATGTACGGTGCGTTGAGCCCATACTGTAAGTTGTGTTTGTCTTTTTATTTTCTTTTTGACTTATTGCTTCATTGGGGGACTCGGGGCTTTGGGATGTATTTTGGGCTTACCTGCATCCTATTCAGAAAGTTCCCTTGAGGTAACTGATTTGGTTAGGCTCCCTCATGACGAGACCTGTCGGTTACCTCTATGTTGTTTTATGGTTCAGTTCCAGGTCTTATACAAAATCTTGCCGTTGGTGCGTGGATGCACAGAGTGCTTGATTTCTGTTTTTTTTTTCTATATTCGTAATATTTTTATCTTTCTCTGTTGGATTATTTATTAATAATATCAGCAATGTCACTTATTCAATTTTATTCACAAGAAAAATTATATTTTGTAGCAATGAATATAGTAAACGCGAGAAACATTGGTAAAGAAAATGGTATAATTATATAACGTTGTATTAAATCATGTAATTTTGCCAACTCACTGTGCCGATTATTAAAGTACTGTTCATAATTCATGCGATTTTATTTGGCATCCGTGGTGATATTTTGTTGAGTATTTTGTAAATAAAATTAAGCTCTTTCATTGTTTCTCCACTCGCCTGGAACAACAGCTCCTGTATGAAAATCTTTATCAACTGCTTCCGGTGGAATATAGAAATTCCTTTCACTTCTTCTAAAAAAAGTTGTGCAATACACAGCATGCCATTATTACCAAATCGATTTTCCATAAACTCAAGTTTATTGCTGTATAGAAGATTCGAAATCTAAAGACAATAATACCGAAGGCATTTTCTACACAACGTCTTGCTCTTGACACTCTGAAATTATATATATATTATTATATATATTATATATATATATATATATCTATATATATATATATATATATATATATATATATATATATATATATATATATATATATATATATATATATATATATATATATATATATATATATATATATATATATATATATATATATATTATATTATATATATATATATGTACATATATATATACATATATATATACATATACATATATATATATTGTGACGAATTAAAATAATTCGCACAATTAAAATATACGTTGCACACATGGAATTTGCAGCAGCTGAACGACACGCCCCCCCCCCCTCCCCTTTAATAAATTGCAGGTGACGGTGAGCTGGAACGAAAGGAACACAAAGCGGTTGGAAAAACGTGACATCTAGACGGAACAGAAATTCGCCTCGGCGTTCCAGATTAATGACGGAAGACCACCGGGAAGCCGGTAAATCACGAAAATCTCAGCTTGCGTTCCAGCAAATCGAAAAGTCTAAAAATGACACCATCATTAGAAGATCCAATAGGAGACGAGTTCTCTGGACGGAGCGAAAGAGTCCAAAATTAGACGAGCGGAAAACTGTTAGTTAGCGACCTGCTAAGCTGTGTGAGACTCCGACCATCCAGGGTCGAACAGGCTATACGCGGACTTGCGTAGACGGCGGCTAATTTCTCACGAAGAGAATTTAGCTTCAGCTAGGAAGCTTGGTTACATTTCGACGAGGTCTCCAGACGAGAACATCAAGTCAGGATCATCCTGATCCTATAAAGTGCCTCGCAGTCATCCGCCCTGCAGGGAGCGAAAATCGAGGGACTTGCTTATATATATATATATATATATATATATATATATATATATATATATATAGATATATATATATATATATATATATATATATATTTATATATATATATATATATATATATATATATATATATATATATATATTTGTATCGGGATCCAATATTTTCCTCGGATAAGGTTTTAAAATGTGTCTGTGGAGGGCGAATGCGTCATCAACGACAAAGTTCAGATCACATGTGGTTTCACTGTTCATTGGTAAATTCATGTCATTCCTAATAAGTTTTCGAAACAAGACTGCGTTTTCGATAACTCCACCATCTGAAATACGGCCGTTTGCACCTACATCCACCATAAGAAATTCATAGTTCGCCTCAACGACAGCCATCAACACGATACTGTGGTAACCCTTGTAGATGTAAAAGTATGACCCCATATCATGAGGCGTGATTATATGCACATGTTTCCCCTCAATGCAGCCACCACAGTTCGGGAAATTCCCAAACTTCATTGAAAGCGTATGTTATCCGTAGCCAATCCACCGTTTCTTTAGGAAACTTGAAAAAAAAATGAAAATTAGTTTCAAAAGACGTAAAAATAACAGCATATGTATATTTAATATAAGCAACATTTATAATCATGGTTTACTGAGAAATATTTTCAAATTATGTGGTATCTGATAAATTAACATATAATAGAAATAAACAAATTAACTCAGTTGAAAAAATGTTGTGTCCGGCCATGAATCGAACCCGGGACCACCTGTTCAGCGCGCACGTGACTTGCTAATTGACAAAGCACGGCCGATTATCGGCCGGACCCAACAATGGTTTCACTTATTTAATTTGTTTACTTCTGTTATTTGTCAATTGCTTTAATTAGTTGCTAAATGATTTGAAAATATTTCTCAGTTAAAAATTGACTATAAATCTAATTAAAAATTTGCACCATCCAAAGTCGAAATGACAAAGATGGAAAAATAATAATTAAATAAGGAAAAATGCATTAAACTTTTTTTAATTCTTCGTTTTAGATGAGAACCCCAGCTAAAAAAAAGGGAAACATAAACGGGAAGATCAACAGACTGATGCTTTGCAAACATCGCTACTTAAAAAGCGAGCCTTGTACTTGACAGCCAGGATGATGAGTTCGATTCTAATGGCAACGCGATAGCGACAAAACTTCGAAGAATCGCCTCTGCAAATTATGATCAATTTTTGGTGGCAGACAAATTGTTGAAGCAAGTGCTGTTTAGAACTCTGAAGATCGAGCTGACGGTAAATTCAATTACAGATACAAATCGAAAACCAACATCCGTTTATCCCCCAGCTGCTGGTCCTCGTTATTCCACGTGGTAATCTCCGCCTCAATGTGCATCTTTCCAAGGATGACCAGTGCAGAACAATCCAGTTGAAAGCTCTGTAAGCAGTCCGACTTTCGATGTCTACTGTGCAATCCCCTCTTCCAACAGAGTACAACAGCAGATGTTGAAATAGCACAAGAAAGGTATAGTTATGCTTCCAACTAATTGTGTTTCCTACCAATTTACTTCCTACTAACTGTGTTACTACTAACTAATTCATTTAAATATAATTATTCAATTTTGGAAGTTTTACGCCCACATCTGTGTTAGGGGGGCCCCCATCCTGAGTTGAGCCTATAGTCAAGAATTTTCTAAATCTGGACTTGCTCAGAACTTAAGTAGACTCTACCACTAGTTTTACTTCGACAATAGTGATTTTCGATTACTTTAAATTTCTTTATAAACTGTATCACTAGTGTGTTTTTTTTTTCACAGAACTGTTCTATTTTCTGTCCCCACCTCTGTTTTCCTTGGACATCATTCCGGACTGAAAACAATCTGGATACAACACCCCTTACACGGCTTTGTGAAACCCTAAGTGTGTTTATGAATGTTTTCTGGCAAACACGTATACGCTGTTTAGTCGAGTGCTTATAAATAAAATACTTCACTGTCATAATTTTTTTTTCTTTAGCGTTCGTTCTCTTTTGGTCTTGATTGCTTAGTAACAATGCAATTTGTATATTTTAAAATAAAGCTGTCTTGTTTCGTTTTCAATTCAGATTTTTCCCACTGTTGTTATTGAATTTCTAATTCTGTTGTCACTTTGTGGCAACACACTTTTATGTAATGTGTATTGGCAACACGGTTGTTGCTCAGTTCAGTTCGTATGGATGTGTTCCAGGCGTATGTCGCCGCTTTATGTATTCTCTTTCTATTTCTATTTTAATTAACATTTCAACCTGTTGAAATTAATAGGTTATGGGCCCAGTTCACGCTGCCAATAACGCTTTTTAACGTGAGTAGATGTGTTCTACTATTTTCTCAAAAGTTATTGAAATCGAAAACGCGCTAGTTAAGCCTAACTTATCAGCATGGCCGGCGTTGATGTTTCTGCAATTAACAGATTCAACGGACAGAACTATTCTCAGTGGAAGTTCCAGATAAACTGTGCTCTCAAGGCAAAGGTGTGTTCACAGTTGCCATGGCGTTAAAATTAAGCCTGACACTGATGAAGCAAAAATAGAAAAATGGGAAAAGGATGATGCAATAGCCATGTTTACGATATCATCGGCAATGGAATTATCACAAGTTACGCTTATTGAAAGCTGTTCATCCTCAAAGAAATGCTTGAAAAATTGGACTCTATTTTTAAATTGAAGTCAGACTTTAACAAGATGCTACTGTTGGATAAATTTCATCAGATGAAAATGGAAATGCAATGAAACGGTGGGTGCAGTATATCGCGAAGGTTGAAAATCTTGCTCATCAAATCAAGGACTCTGGTGAAAGTATTAGTGATGCAACCCGTAATCACAAAAATCTGGGGGACATTGCCTCAAAATACAGAAACTTCAGACAAGCCTGGTTGTCTGTTGATGACAGCAAGCAAAACTTATCAAATCTTACAGCGAGACTCATTGGATGAAGAGACATCTTTATCGCAATCTGAGCAAAGCGAGTCAGCAGTTTTCGTTTCCAATCGCCCCAAATTTGAAAGAAACCTTTCAACTATTCGGAACATGAAAACAAATTAAAAATCAAAACAAAAGTACGGACAAAACGAAAATAATTTGCTATTCCTGTCGTAAAAAGGGTCATTACGCGCGAGAGTTGCCGTTCCAACCCTCGTGAAAAAAAGGTGATAATGTTCCAGAAAGAAGCAGACGTACCACAGATTTACCCAGTGTCCTTTAGCAATGGAAATAATGAAAAAACAGTGGAAAGGAGTGAAGAAGAGTGGATTTCTGGACAGTGGTGGCATCTGCTCATATGGACGTAAAATTTTATTGTTTTGACAGTTTCTATGAATCAAATGAAAATGAGGTTATTCCGTCTTGGTAACAATCTAGAGGGTGGGATTACTAATTAAAGGAAAAGGAATGTAAAAATCCAAAAGCTTATTCATGAGATGGGCAAGAAGGAGAAATACTAATGTACTCTATGTTCCAGATCTAAAGAAAAATCTTCTCTCTGAAGGTGTTATTGCCAGCAAAGGCAGGAAAAATAATAAAGAATGCAAGATTATGCTGACAGCTATGACTGGGCAGATGAATTAGTTGGCACAGCAGGTACGTTCCGACAAATAACTTATACCGTATGCTCTTTAAACTGTTATTTCCCTGAAAGCAATATCTATCTCACAAGAACAATTTGAAAAATGTGGCATGAAAGAACAGGGGGGCATATAAATTGCAAGCTCTTTGTGAACTAAGTGAAAGAGGACTTATTGACAAATTAGATGTTTCAAATAAAGAAGATTAGTTTCTGTGAAGGCTGCCAATATGGTAAACAACATAGATTTCCATTTGTTCCAGGGAATACAAGTCTATACTAACCGGCAGAACTGATATAACAGTTGACATCTGTGGTCCTATGTCTGTACAATCGGTAGGTGGAGCAAACTATTTCATTCTAATGAAAGATGATTATAGCGGCTACAGAACAGTTATTTTCTCAAGCATAAAAGTGATGCTCTAGAAGCCTTCAAGAATTTTGTTCAAACTATGTGAGAATAAATTTTGGTCACAAAGTTAAAGCACCTGAGAGTTGATAATGGAATTCTGAATATATAAACTTGCACTGTAGTATTTCCTAAACAAGAAAGGTATCAATTATAAACAACAGCTCCTATACTCCAGAACAGAACTCGAGATCTGAAGAGATATGCGTACAATTGTGGAAAGTGCTCGATCCGATATATTCAAAAGAATTGCCCTTGTATCTATGGGCAGAGGGGCTGTGTGAATACAGCTGTTATTGTTAGGAACAGAACTCCAACAACTCAAGCTCCAGATTCTACTTCTCATGAATTATGGACTGGAAAATCTGCCTCACTTAGTCATTTAAGAATCTTCCGGTTCAGAAGCCTACATGCATGTGCCTGATACCCTACGAAAGAAATTAGAACCCAAAAGCAAGAAATGATCTTTGTTGGGTATGAGAAAGAATCCAAAAACTATCGTCTTTTTGATCCAGTTACTAAAACTATCAAAGTATCAGAAATGTTACCTTTAATGAAGAAAATATCAAATTGACAATGTTCCTCACCACCATCAACATTCTTGTTTACTACTAATGAAGATGATGTGAACCGCAAAGATAATTCAGATGAGGGTACCAGATAATTTGCTGAATAATCCCAACTCAAATAATGATCATTATGGCCTTCGTCCGAGAAATACTCTAAGAGTTCCTGCTCGTTATGAATTAAATGTGGCAGATATTGTAACACCACAGACATATGAAGAAGCGATGAATTCTCCTCAAGCAGATAATTGGATAGAAGCCATAAATGAAGAACTAAATTCTCTTCAGAAGAATGAGACATGGGATCTTGTGCCTATTCCAGAGACAAGTAATATAATTGGATCCAAGTGGTGTTCAAAGTAAATATCTTCCCAATGGAAAGATTGAGAGAACAAAGCTAAAGGTGTTGTGCTAAAGGGTTTCACCCAAGTGGAGGAGTAGACGTCAGTGAAAACTTTTCACCAACCTCACGATTTGATACCATTAGAGTTATGTTCGCTATAGCTGCACAGAGAAAGTGGGAAGTTATGCAAAGTGACATAAAAACTGCCTTTCTCTATGGTGAGGTAAAGAAACAATATTTATGGAACCCCCATCCAGGTTTAAATTATTCTAGAGACCTAGTGTGTAGACTTAAAAAATCTCTATACGGTTTAAAACAAGCATCCAGATGCTGGAACAGGACTTTCTCTGAATTCTTAACTAGTTTTGGCTTCAAGCAAAGCACTGCTGATCGTGTTGTTACAGTGGCCTCTTTCGAGGAGAGAAAGTAATTCTAATTCTTTATGTAGATGATGCGCTAGTATTTTGTAAAGAAAGAAAAATATTAATTGAAATTATAGATGACCTTGAAAGAAGTTTGAAGCAAGACTATTTGTGACACAGGTTGTTTTGGTTGGGAATGGAAATTGAATACAGACCAGATGGTTCAATTCTCTTACATTCAGAAGTTATATAAAACGTGTTCTGAAACGATTTTTATCTAGATGATGCAACCATACATCTATACCTGCAGATCCTGGAACAATCTTGTCGTCAGAGTCAAGTCCAGTATCAGAAGGAAAAACAATACCCTACAGAGAAGCTATTCGGTCCCTAATGTTCCTTATGCCATCCACTACACGGTCCAGATATAGCTTTTGCTGTTAATATGGTCAGGCCGATTTCAAACTAATCCTGGCCAAGGTGCATTGAATGCTGTGAAGCGTATTTTTAGATACCTGAAAGGTACAGCAGCCTATGGAATTGAATATTCATCAGAGATTGATTTTGCTAGTCATCTTGTTGGATACTCAGATGCTGACTTTGCTAATGATGTGGACACAAGAAAATCAAACTTCTGGTTATGTGTTCAAGCTCAGCAATGGTCCAGTAACTTGGTGTAGCCAGAAACAGTCAACTGTCTCTACGTCTACAACTGAGGCTGATATATTGCAGCTTCGACTGCAGTAAAGGAAATATTATGGCTCGCCAACTTTTACAAGACGTGGTGAAGGTGAAATGTGTGAAGAGGGTATTACTCTCTTTGTTGAGAATCAAAGTGCCATCAAGTTGATGCAAAACCCTGTATTTCACAAACTACAAAGCACATTGACGTGCGATATCATTTTATTCGTGAAAAGTGTGATGATGGATCAGTTCGATGTAAAATATGTGAAATCTGAAGAGCAGCTAGCTGATATTTTTACAAAAGCTCTTCCTAAAGTAAAATTTGAGAATTTAAGGGAACTGCTCAACATAAAAGAAATAAACTATTTGTGTGACTGAACTTTCATTATCAATATCAAATTAAAAGAACTGATAGGAAGGATAAATTTCCCGCCGATTGATAATCACTATTTTTATTGTGTTTGATTTTGTATCAAATGTATAATTTTTTTTTGTATTTGTTTTGTAAACTTGCGTGACAACATAATTGGAGGGAGTATTGAATTTCTAATTCTGTTGTCACTTTGTGGCAACACACTTTTATGTAATGTGTATTGGCAACACGGTTGTTACTCAGTTCAGTTCGTATGGATGTGTTCCAGGCGTATGTCGCCGTTTTATGTATTCTCTTTCTATTTCTATTTTAATTAAACATTTCAACCTGTTGAAATTAATAGTTGTTATAAAATTTCTCATGAAACATGGTTTGGTCACAGAGGTTTAGTTCTTTGCATTTCTAAGCCCCTTGTTTTTTTTTTGTCGTGAATATACAGTATTGCTTTTGGAAGTCCAGCGGGCCATTATCTGAAATGAAACCCAAACTCATCAGTGTTGCAATGAGAAGAAAATATTTTTTAGGCATACTTCTAGCACTGTAATGGAATGAAACAAAATTAACCTCTAACCTAGGCATACATTTGTTTTTTCTGTTTGGATCTCTCCCACATATCACTGAAATAGCTCACTGAAATAGGTTAAGTGAACTTGTTTGCATTTCTGTCTTTTCATTTGTGTTCTTTAGGATTGTATGTGTACCTGCATTTATGGTGTCTTGAGTCCTAAGTGCAAGATGTCCGTGTACTTTCATTTGATTTAACTATCTCTTTCAATGGGGATCTCAGGGGCTTGGTATGTCTTTTGTTAGACCTGCAGGCTATTCAGAAAGTTACCCCTTGAGGAAACTGATTTGGTTAGGCTTTCTGATGACGAGACCAGTCGGTTACCTCGATTTATGGTTTAGTTCCGTTACTGCTACAGAATCTTGCCTTATGGAGCGTTGAGTCCTAAGTGCGTGATTTCTGTTTATTTTTGTCTACATTCTTCCTGATTATAATTATCTTGCTCTATTGAATAATTTAATTTTAGTTATATTTGTCCGTTTTCATATGAGGATTTGTTGCAACTTTTATTGAAAAGTTAAAGTATTCAGCTCTGCGGTAGGTGTTCAGTTAATTTGATCGGTAGTCTATGCCCTCTTTTTACGTTTCAGTTCCTGTTGAATTGTTTGCATTATTGTAATTCACTTGTGGCATAAAATTGTAGTAAGCAAAAAAGAGTTAGCCTTTCTACATGTGAAGGAGAGTTATTTTCAATTTCTTAAATTTGTAAAGAAGACATTATTTGGACTGTAAATGTATTCTCTGAGTTGAAGTGTAACAATTTATAAATAATATTGCCCCCCCCAGCATGCCCCCCGTGCGACAAAGGGTACGAGCCTATGGACAGATATCACCTGCGTACCTCTGGAATCTTTCATGGAGATACGGATTCATCGAGATATTGTGAGGCGAGAGGACTTATGGGGCTATAACATTCGGTTATCTCATGGACTTTTCGATGTTTTTGTTGCTGTTGTTTCTTTGTTTAAATTTTTCTTTTTCATATTCGGGAACATAGCCCCAGCCATTGGAATAATAATAAAAAAATAATAATAATATTTCTAACTTAAATTGCAGCACAGGTCCAGCAAGCAAGGCAGTGATTAAATGTGCCAGATCATCGACTAACTCAAGGCATTTGAAATTATGTTTAAATTTTGTGGAAGATTTGTTAATGGACAATATTATTGAAGTGGAATATGTACAGACTTAATATATTACAGCGGATATTCTCACAAAAGCTGCTAATCAAGAAAAACTAATTTACTCTCTGAAAAGCATATTTAATTTCTTAACTTTTTATTTATATGTATTTTGTGTTGTAATTTTGTATATATCGGTATTTTGTGTTATGATTGTGTAGTAATTTCTCAAATTGATAGGTTAATGTATACCTTGCAGGAGGGGTGTGTTGAATTTGAGAGAGTGGGCTTATTTTCTTGTGCGGAAGAATACTGCTACTTATAATGGCGCTGTCCGTCTCGCCACCGCTTTTACTCCAGAGTTGCATAGGGAATGTGTCCCTGTGTCCGCTCATATTTAGAGTTGTGTGCATTTTATCTTTAACTGCTTTGAATATTCAATAAACATGATTGACCAAGATCTGCGGACTAGATTTCATGTGTTTGACATCAGAAACAACAGTTATGAATGACGTGAAGAGTCAGCTGCCGGCCCGGCCCGCGCCACCTCGGCAGACCCTGCTGTCACTGATATACCTTCATCTGATAAACTTCTCAACTACCATGAGTACAACTTTCCACAGGAATGGGAATTCTATGAAACAATCCACTCCTTCCTCCTGTTTTGGAAAGATGCCATACAGAAATCGCCTGACTCCAATGCAGCGATTTTTTTTATCAATTATACATTGTGCTCAGCAGCGACTCTACTGATATTAATTCTTACCTTAATTTTAAACTGTTTGAACTCTATAGTTCAAACTTTAATGATGAACTTAAAAAATCTCTTTTGCATTTAAATATTTATATAACGCGTGTAAATAACGTGTTAACTGTTATGCGTACGAATTCTTAAAGATCCAAAGTAAATAAAATCAGTGACAGTCCCGCGCCTGATGTTCCAACCTCTAGTAAATTTGATACTCTCGAGAATGAGAATGCAATAACGGACTTTCCCGCTACCCAGTCTTTTGTTGCGAAGCCAAATTAAATCATGATTACTTCCAATCCGGAAGCTGCTGGTAGCCGAAAAACAAATTGCTCAGATCTTAAGTTTTCTTCGAGATTACTAAAAATTGGAGCACTGTGCTAAAAAATATCAAGGAACTTGCCACTGATGTTCATGCCCCTCTTACTGGCCCCCTTATAATGATCAATAATAGTAGCGTAGACTCGTACAGAGTTATACAAAAATACCTAGACAGTCTAAATATTTCCTTCAGGACTATGGATCCTCTCTCTGAATTTCTCCGAAAATTCGCAATTAGGGACATTCCCTCCTGCACCCCTACCGCTGATATTGAGAGTGTTACCAGGGATATAGGACTCGAAACCCATTAGAATTGCCTGCCTGACCAGTAGGAAAACAACACAACCCATGCCCCTGTTTATGGTCTGAATCCGGCCTTCCCCCAACATTGATAATATTGTTAAAATAAACTCAATCAACTCTCTACGGGCACCATTTGAGCACTTCAAGCAAAGTGGCGTAAATCAGTGCTACAGGTGCCAAATGTTCGGCTATTCTTCCCTCACCAGCAAGTTATCTTTAGGTGTATATTAAATGCGGAGAGGGACAGTTTAGTGGGGCATGCACACTAAAAAAAATCTGATGCTTACATCAAATGTGCTAACTGTAAAGGCAATTACACTGTAAACTATGGTGGTTGCCCCTTAAACCCCAAAATTAAAGGATAAAATCTGGAAAAATCAACCGTCAAGATAATTGAATATCCGGAGTCTAATTCAAAGTCCGACCCCAGTGAAATTCCAGATAAAATCAGAAATGTCGAGTTTATCCCCTCAAAACCTTCCAAAGCCTCGGCCTAAAAGGTACCAATTATTACTAAAAAATTAATCTCTCGGGAAGTTGGTGTTGCATTAACATCTCTGGCTAATATTCATAATACAGAGGTCTCCTCAAATGTGTCTTGATCAATTTCTGATCGACAGGGCCCGACTTAGCCTAATTGGGGCCCGGGGCAAAAACTTCTTTGCCCCCCCCCCCCCTCTGCTTCACTACTTCAGTAATGAAGAACTTAATACTTAATAATAAACTTTCTATTCGATTTGGGGGCCCCCCTCTGATGTGGGGGCCCGGAGCAACTACCCCGTATGCCCCTGCCTTAGTCAGGCTCTGCTGATCGATCTGCTTAAAAAAAAAATTTTTTACGTTTCCCACCATCCACGAAATCAACCCCTCCAAGCAAGGCATGTTTAGCTACCGTTCCCAGGCAGAAGTGACAACTTCCCCTCCTACTTACACGCCCACTTCTACACCAGTGTCAACTACTACTTTCGCCGAAATCTCAGAGCATGTTTAAAACTTTAAAAGAACTGATCTCGGAATTCATATCGCCGCTATTATAGTTTACAAGTCTATTTCCCTTGTGTTAAAGGAAAATAAAAACCTTATCCAAAGACTCCTAGGCGACCTTGATAAAATTAAACTTTTAATAAACCCCGCCCACGGGTTTAAGTAAAGTTAAATTTTTGAAATTATCAAAAACGTCAGTTCATTATAATTTTAGATTTGATAACTCTCTTTCAGGTATTCGGCGTAAATGTAATAATTTTAAATACTTACTGTGATTGAAATTTCTCACCGTAGTACCAAGAAGTCTATCAACTTAATAAAATAAAAAAAATTCTCTCAAGAAATTAAAGTATACTGAGAATACTGTTAAAATTATCATCACATTCTTCCACCATTAGAGGTTTGTAAGGTATTTTGCGATTATGCTCATGATTACTTCAAAACAATTCACCAAAAGCAACCTATTTACATTAAATATATCTGCTGTTTACTGTCTGAAGTAAAGGAACCTCTAATTTTTTATTTTTTTTTAACTCTTCTGGACTATAAGAAATTTGTAATGAAATATAGATACAAGTTATATTCATCTTAAAATATTTGTTATTGTTGTCAAGTTATATATATTCACTTATTTTTTTTTTGCTAGTATTAACATTATTTATTTTATTTATTATTATTATTGTTTTTATTCTAATTTACAAGTCAACACTTTTCTTTTAATCCTGAGAACGGAAATATAGCCACAAAAAATTATCCATACCGAGGATATGGAGCCCTGCTCTCTGGTGCCTCGTTAATGTACCATGTCCAAATATTTGTTAATAGCAAGCATTTTCAAAAACTGTATTAGTGCACCCTTACACTATAAATTGAATCGCCATGAAAAGTTTTAGTCCTTTATCTCCAGCAGTCTTGTCTGTGCGTTATATGTCATTCAGTCTCGGAACTGTTTTATTATGAGCGTCTAAAATAAAATTATTTAATTGAATCTAAACGTCCGATTTACTGGACATTTTATTTAACAATTGTCTTCGATTTCAAATCTGAGTTGTGTCTCACAATCTATATATTTTAATATAATTCTAATCTATTATAATTTTTGGTAGATTTAGAACAATTTATAAAAAGTAGAGGTTTGAATTAATTCAGACAGTAAATATCTTAGGAGATATGACATTTAATGTAAATACATTACTTTTAGTAAATTGTTGTGGATTAATATTGAGCATAATAGTAAAACACCTTACAAACGTCTAATGATGCAAGGATGTGATGATAATTTTAACAGTATACTTTAATTATTTTTCAGGAAATTTCAGAAATGTTTTGTTAATTTTATAGACTTATTGGTACTACGGGAAATTTCAATAATAGAAAGTTGTAAATTTATTTCGTTTACACTTAAATTCCTGTTAAAAGGATCCCTCAAATGTAAAATTGTAAAGAAATAACGTTTTTGAGAATTGGAATAATTCATCTTTACTTAAACCCGAGGGAAGGGTTTAATTAAAGATCAATTTTATTAATTAATTGCTAGGAGTCTTTAAATTGGGTTTTTATTTTCCTTTACCATAAGAGAATAGACTTGAATAACTTTATAATATCGGTGATATTGAATTCCCAAATCATGGATTACGATTATTTCATGTTCGCATAATGACTATTGCTTTCTGAAGTCCGTTGTCATGGTGATTACTTTTCAAGAGCGCTAAGTTGTTTAATATTTTCTAGTGCCTGCGAGTTTTTTCCCGTCGTGGCGTTTTGTTTTGGCGAAATTGTATGTGCAAAATCTACTGTTACATTTTATAAATAGTTCTTTTGCTCTGCATCTTTTTTTCTACTTCTTTGAGATTGTCTTTTTCAACAATTATTGTACTGTGGTTCTACGAGAATCTTGATCCTGCGTATGTGTGACAGTGCTGTTCTTGGGACAGCAATCACAAATATTCCTGCGAAGGATCAACTTGGATTGACTGAAAACAAAATGGCGAATTCTATGGATTTTACGATTTGTTCTACAGTGGATGAACGTGTAGTGCCGGCATCTGTGGATAATATCAACGAACTCATCAACCTACTTGAAGCGAAAACAGCTTTCCCGGAGTTTCAGCCCTACAGTGACTTGATTCTTCGAATAGTTGACATTTTGAAAGTTATCGGAAGTGACTTAAATTACGATAATGATGAATCAAAACTTAGAGCCACCTTGACATTAGCAGGTATGTGGTATATTATTTCCGTTTTTAGGGTTAGGATCAGTGTTGACGACATTCAGTTATGCTGTTTATATCTCGATAAAAATAATGTGTGGCCTAAAAAAAGTAAAAGAATTCGGAAATTAAGTGAAAGAGAAAAGAGTAATTCTGATAACGAAATTGGCGACCATATGACCTTTGTAAAAAGTAAGCCAAGAATTAAGAAAATGGCAAAGACGTCACAAATCGAAGAAGCTAGAGAGGATTCTCTCGAACTAAAAAATCGTTTCGATAGTCTTGAGGACGAGGGTGATGCTACAATTAAAGATCAAGAAGACAATAATAATACCCCCGTAACTACTGCGCGAACACCATGGATTAGGAAACCGGATCCCCTTTGGATCGTTAAAGATCAACCAACCAAATGGAAATTAATAACTAATGAAATTCAAACAATAACCAATGCTAAACTCCCATTACAGGACGCTGGAAAATTGGTTAAAGTCTTTCCAGCCAACGCAGATCAATTTAGACTTATGCAAAATAAAATAAAATTTTTCGCAATGAATCCTAGAGAGGAAAGACCTCTAAAAATCCTAATTAAGTGTGTACCTGCAGATATCCCAGTGGAGGAAGTTCGCGATGAGTTAGTAAATTTAGGCTTCTCTGTGCAGAGAGTTGCACAGCTTAAAAGATTTAAAGATAAGACAAAGCTTCCTATATTCTTGTGCAATCATTTCCCAAATGATTTCACTAAAACTATATACGACATGCGGGATTTTCTAGGTTTCATCGTCAGAGTTGAAACCTACAATTTCAAAGAGGGTGTTAAGCAATGCTATAATTGCTTGAATTTCTCCCACAGCAGCGACACTTGCCAAATGGACACTCGTTGTCGTAAGTGTGCAGGAAATCATAACACCAACTCCTGCGAAAAGCCAATTACTGAAAAGACAACGTCCGCTAACTGCGGTGGAGACCACCCTGCAAATTATAGAGGTTGTATTAACCACCCTATTACCATCAGAAAACGACGCCAGCAAATCAAAACTATACGAGAAGCAGGCAAAACTGAAATCGATAATATAGAATCATTGTTCAAACCTCCGGAGGGAACACGTTCGCGGGAAAAGAAAATGCTCCCAAAAAATCTTATGCAGGCCTTTTCAAGACTCAACAAAAAGAAAGTAACTCACCCCTTCCCCCTTCCGTAATTGCGGCCGGGTCTAACAATACCACAATACTTCCCAACCAAACACCAGGTCCCAAATCATTTGAGGAGCAGAACAGGTATTTCTCTAAACTCAAAGAAATAGAGCAAGTCCTCAAAAACATTGATGAACTCTTCACCAAGCTAAAATCTTCTGAAGCTAAAGCGTTGCTAGGCCCCATTCTCGGAAAGCTCAATTTCCCAGACGTAGCTGGGTCTGCTGGTTCGCCCTTTTCACTTTAATTTATCGGTCTGCAGTCCGGATACTGAGTTGGAATGCCAACAGGCTCCACGGTAAAATCGACGAACTTAGAGACTTTGTTATTGATAATGCTGTAGATTTGATTCTTGTACAGGAAGTTAAAACTTTTAATGTACGGTATCTCAAAATTCAAAACTACAATTTAATGCATACTCCTCGAGTTGACAGCAATAATAGTAACTCCTCTTATGGAGGTACAGCTCTCTTTGTTAAAAGGAATATTAAATATGATCATATCCCCAGCCACAATCTCAACATTTTAGAAAATACTACAATTAAAATACCCCACCTCCTCTAATCCAATTTACATAGCCAGTATTTACCTCAGAGCAGCGTTCACATTCTGTTGGTCTAGACCTCCAAAATATATTTTCCCTAGGCTATAAGGTTATCTTGGCTGGGGATTTTAATGCCCACCATCCTCGATGGAACTGTTCCAATAATTATAACTATATCTGTCGCTACGGCAGGGAGATTAATGATTTTTGTATAGATAACGCTATTGATATTCTTTTCCTTCTTCTGCTACCCGTTTTGGCCCTTCTGGCTCCCAATCAGTTATTGATTTCGCCCTCTTAAATAATATTAACTTTCCCTACGATATTAATTCTGTTGACGACTTATCATCCGACCATAACCCCATTATTCTAAATTTGCACACCAATATCCCCCTGCCTTCCATTCTCACCCCTCATTTTATTAATTGGAATATTTACACTAGTAATATTTAATTCTCCCCCCCCTTTGAGCACATTAATAGTAAATTTGACATTGTAATGCTGTTACCTCCGTCACTGATATCATCAATAGTGCCCTCAGCTCTGCCAAGACTCACACCCCACCTAATTACAATAAGGTCCCCTTTCATATCAAGCACTTAATTAAAAATAGGAATAATGTTAGGAAAATTTGGCAGCGTACAGGCGATCCGTCTGTACGAAGCGAGTTCTATAGACTAAATGCTAAAAAAAATTGAAATTAGAAAACACAAAAAAAAAATGGACTGATTTTATCGAATCACTTGCACCAACTGACAATAGCAACTGGACATATCTTAAACGCGTCAAAAAACTTTTTACCCCCCTCCCACCCCTCAACACACCGGTCGAGTGACTCCGACAAAATTGACGCTTTGGCAGCAATTACGAAAATTAGTTCTCTCCCCCCCCGACGTTTTCTGTCCCGATACAATTGTTCTCTATATTTCAAACTCTATATTTCAAACTTTATTGATGAACTTAAAAAATCTCTTTTGCATTAAATACTTATATAACGCGTGTAATAACGTCTTAACTGTTATGCGTACGAATTCTTAAAGGTCCTAAGTAAATAAAATCAGTGACAGTCCCGCGCCTAACATTCCAACCTCTAATAAATTTGATATTCTCGAGAACGAGGATGCAAAAAAACTTTCCCGCTACCCAACCTTTTGTTGCGCAGCCAAAAGGAAACATGATTACTTCCAATCCGGAAGCTGTGGTAGCCGAAAAACAAAGTATACAGATCTTAAGTTTTCTTCGAGATTACTAATAGCACTATGCTAAAAAATCAAGGAACTTGCCACTGATGTTCATGCAATCTTACTGGGCCCCTTATAATGATCAATATTAGTAGCGTAGACTCGTACAGAGTTATACAAAAATACCTAGACAGTCTAAATATTTCTTCCGACTATGGATCCTCTCTCTGTACGTCCCCAAAACTTCGCAATTAGGGCATTCCCTCCTGCACCCCTATCGCAGATGTTGAGAGTGTTATCAGGGATGTAGGACTCGAAACACATTAGAATTGCCTGCCTGACCAGTAGGAAAACAAACAACCCATACCCATTTTTATGGTCTGAATCCGGCCTTCCCCCAACATTGATAATATTGTTAAAACACACAATCACATTTCTACTGGCTGCATTTGAGCACTTCAAGCAAAGTGGTGAAAATCAGTGCTACAGGTGCCAAATATTCGGCTATTCTTCCCTCACCAGCAAGTTATCTTTAGGTGTATATTAAATGCGGAGAGGGACAGTTTAGTGGGGCATGTACACTAAAGAATCTGATGCTTGCATGAAATGTGCTAACTGTAAAGGCAACTACACTGTAAACTATGGTGGTTGCCCCTTAAACCCCAACATTAAGGGATAAAATCAGGAAAAATCAACCATTAAGATAATTAAAAATCCGTAATCTAATTCAAAGTCCGACCCAGTAAAATTCCAGATGAAATCAAAAATGTCGAGTTTATCCCCTCAAAACCTCCCCACACCTCGACCTAAAAGGTACCAATTAACACTAAAAAATTAATCTCTTGCGAAGGTGGTGTTGCATTAACATCTCTGGCTAATATTCATAATATAAAGGTCTCCTCAAATGTGTCTGGATCAATTTCTGATCGATCTGCTTTAAAAAAAAAATTTATACGTTTCCTACCATCCACGAAATCACCCTCCAAGCAAGGCATCTTTAGCTACCCTTCAAGGCAGTAGTGACAATTTCCCTCCTACTGACACGCCCACTTCTGCACAGTGTCAACTACTATTCGCGAATCTCAAAGCATGTTTAAAACTTTAAAAGAACTGATCTCGGAATTCAATATCGCAACTATTATATAGCTATGCAAGTCTATTTCCCTTGTGTTAAAGGGGAAAAACAACCCAATCCAAAAACTCCTAGCCGACTTGATAAAATTAAACTTTTAATAAACCCCGCCCACGGGTTTAAGTAAAGTTAAATTTTACAAATTCTCAAAAACGTCACTTCATTATAATTTTATTTGATAACTCTCTTTCAGGTAGAAGGTTAAATTGTATAAATTTAAATACTTACTGTAATGAAATTACCCACAGTAGTACCAGAAGTCTATCAGCTAAATAAAACTTTTTGGAACGAAGTTCCTTTACGCGGCTTACAGTGAACTGCCGGGAATCGTCACGTAACGAAAAAACGTTATGCCCCCTTCATAAGAGCTTTTTTCTCAAGAACTCTGCGGCTGAATGGTTATCGCATCGGACTACGGAGTATCGGACTATCGCACTACGGAGCGAGAGGTCCCTGGTTCAAATCCCCGCACAAGCACTGGCCGTTTCTATTCCCACTCATTCTGGGAATAGCGCAATATAAAAATATATATAATATATATATATATATTATATATTATATATATAGTGTGTGTGTGTGTGTGATAATAACGGCCCACCATTATATATCTAAAGCGTATTTAAAATTATCCTGTTAATAAAGTACAGTCCCTTTTTCCAAAATTGCTACCTAAAAGTAAATATAATTTATCGTAGCCCTGCTGATCATTATACAGGCATGTGAAGTAGTTGAACTCAATAATCCCCACAGATGAGTGTAGGAAGTTTATGAGATTCCGAATGTCAGTGTAATGTCTTAATTCTTGAAGAGCCCTCGAATCACTCTGGATTTATGTCTTCTGTAATGTCGAAACCACACTTTATAAGAACTTTATGGCCACTTATTCTGCGCCCAGGTCAATAGTTCGCGGTTCTAACAAGCGCGGGATCTAGCAGTAAAGTCACCGGGAAAAAGCTAAGTGGACACGTGAACTCCACGAATCTAAACACGCCCAATTAAATATTAAGTAGTTTAGGCCCTCTGGCGTCAATATCGCAAAACACTCATTTACTATTTGCGTGAACAGAAGGCTTCTTTCTCGTCGTGTCTAACTCTCGTTGCTGTCGGACCTGCTGTACGATATGATGTAAAATCTGCGTTCTGAATGCACCCCGGCAGGGACCGGTGGCGTTGCTATTGTGTGTGCCCAGTTGTCAAGATACCTGTGTTTTTCTAAATAATGTTTGTCTACATTAGAATGCGGAATAAATTAATATGCGTCACATCTCTGTTCTGTGTGTCCCTTCAATGCCTCGCATCTGTATGTGGGTTTCTTCCCCGATGTGTCAACAGCTGTCGTTAAATGGTCTTCATCTCCTGACACTCCGGCTACGTGTACAACATGTTTGTGTTTCATCTCCGCTACATAGAGTAAAGTTAAAGTTTATCGTGCGCGTATGCCGAGCTCATCACACACCACACACACACACACACACACACCATATATATATATATATATATTATATATATATATATATATATATATATATATATATATATACTTTATAATAACAGCTGAAGGTAAACAAATGTTTGTGGTCAGTAGCAGACACGGGGACGGGCTAATCTCGCGAAACAAGCATAGCAGGATTTCGCGACTGGTACCGATGGACGCGGACGGACGAGACGCGTGCACTGGTGTCATCCTCAACTGTCAAAACTTAAAACTTTTTTAATTATAAAATTAAAACCGCCAAACTCAAATGAAGCGGACAGCAGAAACAGATGACATTCCGGGTGGGCCAGCTCCTTTCCGTTTCGCAAATTTCCATTATTTTTCTTGCGTGCAAAATTAAACTTTTTCGCCCACCAATCGACAAATTTTTTATTTCCATGTTTTTACAACTCTTCATCTTTAAGGATATACACATTTTTATAAAATAAAAATGTTTTTCATTGCAAACAAAGCTTTTTCCCCAAAGCAGTTTTCCGAATTTCCCGAAATCGACAATTTTGATGGACAAATATTTCAGTTTTCTGCACCTATAAATGCGCTTTTACGATTTATCGGTATTTGCTAGATGTTCAGCTTCCAAAATATACCAAATTACATTTAAAAAAAAATTTTTATCATTCTAAAAAAGCGTAACTTACCAAACTCTTGAAATTTCCCGCGCTGATCGCCATAGTATCTTATGTAACTGAATGGGGAGTTCGTAATTTTTCGACTTATTATTTTACTCACTATAAATTCCAGCACTTTCGTGAAATTTGTTTTTAATTATGAGCAACTGATGAGGATTCTTGCCGCCACCCAATTTTGAATTCCTGAGAACTGTGTATCTTATTTTTTAAGCACTTTTTGCCCATGAGATTTTCTATTTACATTCGGCCGTGTTGCCAAAATGAAAAAGTATTAGTTGAAACGGAGCCATTTAATAATTGAAATCCAGAAATAATTTTAAAGCAGCAGAAATAATTTTAGTTTCAGGGAACGAGATGTTAAAACCTTTAGAATTTTTTTTCTAATAAGGCGAAACGTCGCAACGTCACTGGCTACGTCTGTTTTCGTCTACTATAGATCACGTGATTATCCGGTGCAGAAAACAGAAGCCGTTCATATATGCGTCTGCATGGGTTTTTTGGACGATACCTTCATTTTGAGTTAAATAATTTAAGTTTATTTTAAAATTCCTCATATTAGTTGTATGTAACAGGTATTTTAACACTTTTTTTAATATTTCGCAAGGTTTTAGAGAACATAATCATTCTTTTCATGAGAATGATTATTGTTATGTTCAGATATGTATGTTATGTCAGATATGTATTGTTATGTTCAGATCTCAGATAATTTACTTCAGGCACGTCTTGTATCGTACACCAGTCTTCCTCTGTCAATAATACGGTCCATGCTGAATAAACCTTTTCGGGCTGTACCTGAATGTTTAATTTAGTGATATACCTTGTTTAGATACCGTATCGAAAGACTTTGCGTAATCGGAGAGCATTTTATTCAACAAGCTATAAGAATGTTCATTGAACGCCATGTTAAGTATGCAATGTTTTGCCCATGAAGCTACAGGAGAGGAAGCTTCAATGGGGAATTTTTCGAAAAATGAACCGATTGTTGTCGCTCACCGGTAGAGGGCGCGACAGCAATCGAAGTGACTATTTTACATTGAGTTATACGGCGTGGTGGTGAAAGTTGTTTTATAAATTTTTAAATGTATTATGCGTGGAGAAATATATGCCAAACAGTGTGTTTGCTCCGGGTTGTTCTACCTGGCTATAGATCAGTTTTAAAAAGAAATAAAGAAACTGGACAGAAGAATCTAGTATATGGTGCTGCTCCTAAGGTAAGAACATTATTATTGGTTTGTGTTAATATAAGATGTATAATAATGAGAGAAAAGTACAGCTGCTGTGTTTTAAGTGAACGCATACGTTAAGACATCTTAAGTTCTGTGCTGGAAATAAGCGTGTTTTATTTTTCAATCATCCACTATATCCCAATCAAAATAATTCATGACGTGTCACAAAGCTCTATTGTAGGTAAAAGATGTAAATAATTACTCCTACTATTGCTCTAAAGGAAATGCTCATCAATAAAAGATGTATGATACTTACGTATATAATGAAGCATTAGTTTTTGATGGTTTCAAATTTTTAATTACAAATTTCCTTCATTAGCGGATGTAATTCATTTGATATGTTTGTGGTATGTAACAAGTTACAGAGAGTGAATTTTTATACCAAGCATACAATTTTCATTTTATAAATATATATTGATTTTGTTTGTTGTTCATTTCAATTCTACTCATTCCAGGATAGTGAACTTTTGGAGAAATGGCAAAAGTGCCATCCCCAGAAAAGAACAAGTTTTCAGTAATCGTGACAGGCTCTGTGAGTTGCATTTTGAAAAAGAGTGTATAGAAAGGTCATATGTGACTAAACTCACTGATGGAACAATATTTACTCTTGAGAGAGGGTCACCTCTTTTAAAATCAGGTTCTATACCAACATTATTCCCAAATTTACCAAAATACAGTAACCCCGCTTATAGTGATCAGTGGTTATAAGAATCAACCGTTTATAAGAATCATATCGCGAAAACAAAACAATGTATTATTTCCATGTTAAAATTTCGCTTTACAGAATCAATCCACCGGTTTTAAGATTCAGTTTACACTCTTCGGCTTTTCCTTTCGTTTTTCCAACAAAACCCACTTAAACCCTCAAAAGGTACAAAGTTCTTTCTTTATTCTTTTTAAAAAAGAGTGATAAGATGGGATGGAATACAGTCGTAAAATGCATCCCTTTCTTTGTTAGACATAACATAATAGTTTCCCCTTAAACGCTTTAGCTAAACACTGTCCTATTAGCTTGACCCAGGGGCATCCTACCCGTGCGTATCCGATTTCACTTTTTTCCACTGACAAACAAAGACAGGGACTCTTTTATCCTACCTCCCACATCCTGGTTGCGGCTTCCTGGACCCTGAAACACATAAATCTTCGGGGAAATATCCACTATCACTTAGGAAAACATGAAATTATTAGATTCGGCACGTTATCAAACCGTGAAACGTAAGCTAGAAGGTGAATCTTGGTCTAAGACTATTAGTATTGAAAGAGGTATAAACAGCCTCCTGCAAACTTCATTACGTCAAACTACCATAGAAATCTTTTTCTTGCACCCTTCCTGTAGTTGAAATGTTAAACTGTTAAGCAGGTATGTTGTAACAAATACTGGATTTTTTTCTTCTCTTACTATAATTGTGTGTGTCTACTTATAGGTCTAGAAATTAAATTGTATTTTAAAAATTATAAAAATAATTTCAGTAAAAGATAATTAACGTAAATTAAAGAGTATTTTATAGTAAATTATCTAATATATGTATTGTGTTCCTGTCCAAAAACCTAAATTTCGGCTATAAGAATCAACCGCTTATAAGAATCAAAAACAGTA
This sequence comes from Dolomedes plantarius, assembly GCA_907164885.2. Lineage (NCBI taxonomy): Eukaryota > Metazoa > Arthropoda > Arachnida > Araneae > Dolomedidae > Dolomedes > Dolomedes plantarius. The sequence goes on along the minus strand of OU015499.1, from coordinate 115,562,166 downwards.
ATAACAAACGTGATTCTTATAAGCGGAAATCACTGTATCTGTCTGTTAGAACATGCAAGAGAAAAGCTCCAGCTCCTCGTCATTCTTCATTTGAAAAAAACAAAAGGCCTAATATAAGTACAGATGTTGAATCTCATACAGAAGCTGAACAACAGCAAAATTATTATTCTACATTTTTGATTCATTTAGAAAATATACAAAAACAGATTCATGGTGGACAGTAGCATCTACTCAAGAGTATCTGATATGTTCAAAATGGAATTCTAAATATTCTTGTGAGCGACGAGTCATTATTTGTCAGGATTCATCTGTAAAGTATGTACAGAATATTATTGTTTAAAAAGTTGAAATTGCAAAATGGTTAATGGTTATTTTAAATGTTAAATGGTGTAAAATAATGTTCTAAGTATACTTACTTCCACCTTAACTATTAGATATAAAAGTAATGAACAGGTTGTTTCCAATTGTTGTGTTGAGTAATGTAATCATAAGTACTTTTTAAACAGATTTCTTTACTTTAAAGAATACATGACATAATGAATTAATGCATATTGATTTTAATCATTAAATATTACTAATAATAGAAATTGAAGTACACTGCTTTTTCGAATTTCAGATTTTTTGGAAATATAGAAATACCACTGGATGTTGATGTGCATGATATTGAAAGCCTGTATTTTTACTACAAGCGTGTTAATGATTTAGTAATTTGCAAAAATGCTGAATCAGTGGTAAGTTTAATTTTAATCTGTTTCATTGGGTGGTAACATTTGTTCTGAACTTTACTTATTGTTTCATTGTATTTTAGGATGTCTATTAGTTTGTCTTGGGTATCTCTCTAAGAAAAATAAGCAAACCTGTGTAGTGTGTGCTGTCTATCTATGAAGAGAAAAAATGACTTGAAAAGAAAAAAAGAATGCGGCTTGCAGCAAAGAAAAAATTCAAAATTGCGTTACGGTAGAAATATTACACAAATAAATTCTCGTTTGAAGAAGAAGGTTACCTTAAAGGAAAAATTTTAAATATAACATTTGAAATTTATTTTTAATTTGATGGTGATTTATTTTTTAACTATTTCTTTACATAGGTTTTGCTGTTAAGAAATGATCTCTTGAGATCTAAAACGTTTTATGTGCTGAAGTGAAGGAAAGGTTTTGCAAACCAGCCATTGCTCATTTGCCATCCCAACAACAAATGGCTATAAAAACATGTGTTTCAGCTGCAAAGGCAACATGTAATGCTGCCGTGAGATACCCAAGGCAGTGGATTTATGAGTGCCTGCTGCTGAGAATAAAAAGCAACAAAGCATACAAACATCTAAGGGAACATAATATACTTTCTTTGCCTTCCCCGCGTACCCTTATGAATTATATTCAGTCTGTTAAGGGGGTGTAGGGGTTTCAGAAAAGTATATTCGTGTGTATGAAAAAGAAAGCTGGTGGACATGGGAGGTATCTGACCGCCGAGGTAATGCTTGTGCAAAATTTAATATGATGTATCATGGCTGCAAAAATCTTTCTTAATTTCTTTATTGTGCTTCTTTTAGGAACGCTGCTCATTGATGAGATGAGCTGTCCCCTGCTCTTGTGTTTGATCAGAGAGAACTTTCAGTAAAGGGCTTTACTGATTTAGGAAAGTTTCTCCCGGATCATCAAAAATATGAGAAGGGGGACCATGCTTTAGTGTTCATGTATCAAGCCCTTTAAAGGTAAATGGGTCCAAACGCTCGCATGCTTTCTGAGCACAGGAGCTGCATCTGGAACAGTGCTCCATCATCTGATTATAGAATGCATCATTCTGCTGGAAGCATTCTGGATTTTTTGTGGATGCTTGGCGTCAGTGATGGAGCAACATGGAACAGGAACATGTGGACCCTATTTGGTATCAGTGCAGAAAATTTAAGCTGCAATCATATTTGTGATCCTGAGAGAAGATTATGGTTCATTTCTGACTTCCCGCATCTTGTTAAGACATGCGTAATTTCATATCTTGTAATAACAATAATGGTAATATAAAATTTTCTATATTTTTGTCTGCTTAAATTTTCTGTATTTAAAAGATAAGACTTCTATATTCTGTGATTCTTTCAGACTCATGAAGGTCTTATTGATACAGATGTTGGGATGCGGTTATGGAAATGGATAACCCTAAGGGTTTCAATTGAAAGCTTGTCCTAATCTCTCTTGGGATTCAATTTATCCCCAATTTTTCCAGAAGATGAATGTGAAAATGCGCATTTCAAGTATGTTTTAAATTGATCTTAAGGGTTTACTTTAGATGACTGCAATTCCCCTGTTGCTATAGTTCTTTACAATTAAGATAATTTTTTCAATTTAGTTCTTCAGTAACAGCATTGCTGCAGGGCCATGGAGATGTATAAAGATAGCATTTGTCACTGGAAAACTGTGGGCATTGTATAAGTTTATTAAATTGTGGATGCAGCCATTGATGCAATGAATCAAGAGATATACCTGCAGCATTGAAGTTAAACTCTCCTGGACATAAGGTGATCAAATAGAATATCTGTTTTGTGCAAAATGACTAAAATTAATTTTAATTATAAATGTAATTTTGCATTTCTTCTATGTCTTACATTTATAACTGACAGTATATGTTTAACATTTAGGCAATTGAAGATCTTCTAAATTTTGTAATAAAGTGGAAGGAGTACACTAAAGAGAGAGATTACAAATTCGTATCGCATTCAATTATCAACAGGTCTAAAAGTAACCTAAAAGGCACACTGGAGATTATGTCGTATCTAACTAAAGAATGTGGTTTTTCCTATTTAATGACATCTAGGCTGAACCAAGATGCTTTAGAGGTTGGTTTTTTTTATGTTAAGTTTTTAATTTTGGCTTATATGTTATATTTGTGATTCCTTATCAGTATTTTAAAATTATTTTAACATGTTAAAATTTTTTAGTATGAAACCAAATTATAGAACTTAAAAAATAGGAAACAATGATTTAAAAAATTCAATGCAATTCTTGTATAATTTATTGGTTCTCATGTTTACAAAGTTTTTATTTTTTTCAGAGATTCTTTAGTATGATGCGTCATGCTTGTGGAAGTAACGACCATCCCGACTCCTCTACATTTCTCCAGTTATACAGCCTTTTAAGTACATACTCTTTAGTGAAGCCCCCTAAAGGATCCAATGTTGCAGGGGAAGAATACATAACAGCCCTACTGAATTTAAGAGATTCTGGTGAATCTTCAGATAAGAAGATAGAATGGGCTGAATGGCTGGATAAAATTATTGACAAGGGACTTACAGATGAAGTCATACCTGCCGTGGTCAATAAGATTGATGATCATGATTATTTAATGATTTCATCATCAGATTTTGTAATAAATTATGTTGCTGGTTATGTTGTTAGGAGGATCAGCAGATTTTCTAAATGTGACCAATGCATACAACAATTAATCTCTACAAACATTAATACTGATCAAATAAATAATTTTTTTAAAAAGTAAAGGTTCCTTAATATACCCTTCAGATTTGTTTTTAAAAGTCATTAATATTCTCGAAATGGCAATAATCAAAACTCTAAATTTTAATAAATTAAATGATAAACTAATTTTTCAAGTGATAAAAGAGATTTATACTGGTCCTCCTATGCCAGTAATTGGTTGCACTGAGCAGCATAACTTTGATTTAGTTCAAAAGGTTATCAATTTTTTCTCATTACGCGCATGCATTTTATATGCAAACAAGAGAATAAAAATGCTCAACTATGCGCTGATGTTAAAGATTGAGAAAACAATCTAAATTATAATTCTGTATTATTAAATTTAAGCTTTCATTTATATTACTTTTGAATTGAATTATTCTCTTGTCTGAAGTTATTCCCTTGTCAATATCAATGAAGAATGTTATCAATATCTGCAAAACCTGTCATGTATAATTTTTTGATCAAATTTATCTATAGTAAATTGTATATCACACATTTAATTTTTATTTTATAATAAGGCATTAATAGTGTATGTTGTTAATTTCAGTTCTTTATAATTATGAAATACTTTTCTTCTATTCAATATATTTTGTGGTTATGGCAAATTGAGCTACACGTCTGAACTAAAGCCATCATTTTTTTTTTAATTGTGCACAGAAATAAAATATTTCCAGTTAACTTTTCTTAATATTGAATTTTATCACTATTAAGTTAGTTGATAAGTAAATAAGTTTTCATTGTGTGATAAATAACGTTGTTACTATAAATGCTTATGCAAAATCTGTTGAGTATAATTTTTAAAAAAATTAATATTTTCCTATCTTTTTACTGTGACTACAATGAAACCCATACTTTGTGAAAATGCGAAAATATAGCTGATTTGTACTTATGAATGTTATTTTGGGATTTTTTCTTTTTAATTTGCTGAAAATATTTGTAATCGATAATTTACCAACTTGAAGGTAATTCCTGACAATGCTGGAACCATAATATTGAATTTAATCACTATTTAAGTTAGTTGATAAGTAAATAATTTTTCATTGTATGATAAACAATGTTACTATAAATGCTTATGCAAAATCTGCGTACAAAATCTGCTTATGCAATTAAATGCGTACTTTGTGAAAATTCAAAAATATAGCTGATTTGTCCTAGTGAAAGTTATTTGTTTTTTTCTTTTTAATTTGCTGAAAAAATTTGTATTCTGTAATTACCAACTTGACGATTATACCTCCAGTTTTTAAAAGTGTAATCTGAGATGCTTTGACTGATTTTTTTTTCCCAAAGGAAGATATTTTAAAGTATTGTCTGATTAAATACTGAATTGACTTCCTATTTTATTAGTCCTGATAAGAATTTATTTGGGATTGATAGAAATGTTGCTTTTTTTTTTTAAAGGCCTGTTACATATGATGTATTATTCATACTTATCTGCAAATAAAAATATTCTTATATTACTATGTGTGTGTGTGTTTTGGTTAATCAGTATTATTTCTCACAATTTTTTTCCATAAGAGATTATGAACAATGATAAAAAACTTTCTTCACAATTCTTTCTGTAATTTCATTTCCTTAATTATTAATTATTACAAAATTCTGAACTAATTTATTCTGAAACCAATACACAATTATTCTGAAAAAGTTTATTTACTCATTTCCTTTAAGAATTTTATTGAATTGTAGCAAAAAAAAAACACTTGAAATAAAGATTTTGAATGAAAATAAAAAAATTGTTAAATTGAATAAATAATTCATATTAAATACGCACTAAAATAAAACAACTTGTTTTCGCTAGGAAAAATACGAAACATCCATATTAAAGCGTATGGTTGTCCGTGTCTAAGCCGCCCGCCAGAGCACACGAGCGCCCTCTAGTGGCGGCGACAAAAAGGGAGACACTTTTTTAACACTGAGCTGCGCCTCCTTCTGTAGCTTCATGGTTTTGCCACTCCTCGCCAAACAAGAAGTGAAATCGGCAAGAGTTGAGATGTGACATGCTGTGAGACACTGCCCTATTGAATGAGCTTCTTTCTTTGTTTAAAAAGCAAAATTTGAAAACGGAAATTTGAAAGAATTATTTCAAAAGCCAAAAATCAAAATTTGAAAAGAGAATTTTAAATCATTATTTTGTTTTTTAAAAATTCTAATTTATTTTTTAAAGTAATTAAACAGTTTTCAATCTCTAAGAAATAAAATCATTTCATTTTAAATCGAAAATGCAACACATCGGGTTCCCACTCAGCTAGTCTATATAATAACAGCTGAAGGTAAACAAATGTTAGTTTCTCAGTCAGCAGACACGGGGACGGGCTAATCTCGCGAAACAAGCATAGCAGGATTTCGCGACTGGTACCGATGGACGCGGACGGACGAGACGCGTGCACTGGTGCCATCCTCAACTGTCAAAACTTAAAACTTTTTTAATTATAAAATTAAAACCGCCAAACTCAAAAGAAGCGGACAGCAGAAACAGATGACATTCCGGGTGGGCCAGCTCCTTTCCGATTCGCAAATTTCCATTATTTCATGCGTACAAAATTAAACTTTTTCGCCCACCAATCGACAAATTTTTTATTTCCATGTGCTTTACAACTCTTCATCTTTAAGGATATACACATTTTATAAAATTAAAAATGTTTTTCATTGCAAACAAAGCTTTTTCCCCAAAGCAGTTTTCCGAATTTCCCGAAATCGACAATCTTGATGGACAAATATTTCAGTTTTCTGCACCTATTAAAGTCAATTTTACGATTTGTCGACATTTGCTAGATGTTCAGCTTCCAAAATATACCAAATACATTTAATAAAAAAAATTTTATCATTCTAAAAAAGCGTACTTACCAAACTCACTTTTGAAATTTCCCGCGCTGATCGCCATAGTATCTTAATGTAACTGAATTGGGGAGTTCGTAATTTTTCGACTTATTATTTTACTCACTAATAATTCCAGCAAGTTCGTGAAATTTGTTTGTAATTAATGAGCAACTGATGAGGATTCTTCCGCCACCAATTTTGAATTCCTGAGAACTGTGTATCTATTTTTTTAAGCACTTTTTTGCCCATGAGATTTTCTATTTACATTCGGCCGTGTTGCCAAAATGAAAAAGTATTAGTTGAGAACGAGCCATTTAATAATTGAAATCCAGAAATAATTTTAAAGCAGCAGAAATAATTTTAGTTTCAGGGAACGAGATGTTAAAACCTTTAGAATTTTTTTTCTAATAAGGCGAAACGTCGCAACGTCACTGGCTACGTCTGTTTTCGTCTACTATAGATCACGTGATTATCCGGTGGCAGAAAACAGAAGCCGTTCATATGCGTCTGCATGTGTTTTTGGACGATACCTTCATTTTGAGTTAAATAATTTAAGTTTATTTATAAAATTCCTCATATTAGTTGTATGTAACAGGTATTTTAACACTTTTTTTTAATATTTCGCAAGGTTTTAGAGAACATAATCATTCTTTCATTGAGAATGATTATTGTTATGTTCAGATATGTATAGTTATGTCAGATATGTATTGTTATGTTCAGATATCAGGATAAGTTACTTCAGGCCAGCGTCTTGTATCGTAACTTCAGTCTTCCTCTGTCAATAAATACGGTCGCATGCTGAATAAACCTTTCCGGGCTGTACCTGAATGTTTAATTTAGTGATATACCTTTGTTTAGATACCGTATCGAAAGACTTTGCGTAATCTGAGAGCATTTTATTCAACAAGCTATAAGAATGTTCATTGAACGCCATGTTAAATTATGCAATGTTTTGCCCATGAAGCTACAGAAGGAGAGGAAGCTTCAATGGGGAATTTTTCGAAAAATGAACCGATTGTTGTCGCTCACCGGTAGAGGGCGCGACATGCAATCGAAGTGACTATTTTACATTGAGTTATACGGCGTGGTGGTGAAAGTTGTTTTATAAATTTTTAAATTTATTATGCGTGGAGAAATATGCCAAAAACGTGTTTTGCTCCGGGTTGTTCTACTGGCTATAGATCAGTTTTAAAAAGAAATAAAGAAACTGGACAGAGAAATCCTAGTATATTTGCTGCTCCTAAGGTAAGAACATTATTATTGTGTTGTGTTAATATAAGATGTATAATAATGAGAGAAAAGTACAGCTGCTGTGTTTTAAGTGAACGCAAAGTTAAGACATCTTAAGTTCTGCTGGAAATAAGCGTGTTTTATTTTTCAATCATCCCTATATCCCATCAAAAATAATTCATGACGTGTTCACAAAGCTCTATTGTATGTAAAAGATGTAAATAATTACTCATACTATTGCTCTAAAGGAAATAGCTCATCAATAAAAGATGTACGATACTTACGTATATAATGAAGCATTAGTTTTTGATGGTTTTCAAATTTTTAATTACAAATTTACCTTCATTAGCGATTGTAATTCATTTGATATGTTTGTGGTATGTAACAAGTTATCAGAGAGTGAATTTTATACCAAGCATACAATTTTCATTTTATAAATATATATTGATTTTGTTTGTTGTTCATTTCAATTCTACTCATTCCAGGATAGTGAACTTTTGGAGAAATGGCAAAAAGCCATCCCCAGAAAAGACAAAGTTTTCAGTAATCGTGACAGACTCTGTGAGTTGCATTTTGAAAAAGAGTGTATAGAAAGGTCATATGTGACTAAACTCACTGATGGAACAATATTTACTCTTGAGAGAGGGTCACCTCTTTTAAAAGCAGGTTCTATACCAACATTATTCCCAAATTTACCAAAATATCTGTCTGTTAGAACATGCAAGAGAAAAGCTCCAGCTCCTCGTCATTCTTCATTTGAAAAAAACAAAAGGCCTAATATAAGTACAGATGTTGAATCTCATACAGAAGCTGAACAACAGCAAAATTATTATTCTACATTTTTGATTCATTTAGAAAATATACAAAAATCAGATTCATGGTGGACAGTAGCATCTACTCAAGAGTATCTGATATGTTCAAAATGGAATTCTAAATATTCTTGTGAGCGACGAGTCATTATTTGTCAGGATTCATCTGTAAAAGTATGTACAGAATATTATTGTTTAAAAAAGTTGAAATTGCAAAATGGTTAATGGTTAATTTTAAAATGTTAAATGGTGTAAAATAATGTTCTAAGTATATTACTTCCACCTAACTATTAGATATAAAAGTAATGAACAGTTGTTTCCAATTGTTGTGTTGATTAATGTAATCATAAGTACTTTTTAAACAGATTTCTTTACTTTAAGAATACATGACATAATGAATTAATGCATATTGATTTTAATCATTAAATATTACTAATAATAGAAATTGAAGTACACTGCTTTTCGAATTTCAGATTTTTTGGGAAATATAGAAATATCACTGGATGTTGATGTGCATGATATTGAAAGCCTGTCATTTTTACTACAGCGTGTTAATGATTTAGTAATTTGCAAAAATGCTGAATCAGTGTAAGTTTAATTTTAATCTGTTTCATTGGGTGGTAACATTTGTTCTTGAACTTTACTTATTGTTTCATTTTATTTTAGGATGTCTATTAGTTGTCTTGGGTATCTCTCTAAGAAAAATAAGCAAACACTGTGTAGTGTGTGCTGTCTATCTATGAAGAGAAAAAATGACTTGAAAAGAAAAAAAGAATTGCGGCTTGCAGCAAAGAAAAAATTCAAAATTGCGTTACGGATGAAATATATTACACAAATAAATTCTCGTTTGAAGAAGAAGGTTAACCTTAAAGGAAAAATTTTAAATATAACATTTGAAATTTATTTTAATTTGATGGTGTATTTATTTTTAACTATTTCTTTACATAGGTTTTGCTGTTAAGAAATGATCTCTTGAGATCTAAACGTTTATGTGCTGAAGTGAAGGAAAAGGTTTTGCAAACAGCCATTGCTCATTTGCCATCCCAACAACAAATGGCTATAAAAACATGTGTTTCAGCTGCAAAGGCAACATGTAATGCGGCCGTGAGATACCCAAGGCAGTGGATTTATGAGTGCCTGCTGCTGAGAATAAAAAGCAACAAAGCATACAAACATCTAAGGGAACATAATATACTTTCTTTGCCTTCCCCGCGTACCCTTATGAATTATATTCAGTCTGTTAAGGGGGTGTATGGGTTTCAGAAAAGTATATTCGTGTGTATGAAAAAGAAAGCTGGTGACATGGAGGTATCTGACCGCCGAGGTAATGCTTGTGCAAAAATTTAATATGATGTATCATGGCTGCAAAAATCTTTCTTAATTTCTTTATTGTGCTTCTTTTTAGGAACGCTGCTCATTGATGAGATGAAGCTGTCCCCTGCTCTTGTGTTTGATCAGAGAGAACTTTCAGTAAAGGGCTTTACTGATTTAGGAAAGTTTACTCCGGATCATCAAAAATATGAGAAGGGGGACCATGCTTTAGTGTTCATGTATCAGCCCTTTAAAGGTAAATGGGTCCAAACGCTCGCATGCTTTCTGAGCACAGGAGCTGCATCTGGAACAGTGCTCCATCATCTGATTATAGAATGCATCATTCTGCTGGAGCATTCTGGATTTTTTGTGGATGCTGTCGTCAGTGATGGAGCAACATGGAACAGGAACATGTGGACCCTATTTGGTATCAGTGCAGAAAATTTAAGCTGCAATCATATTTGTGATCCTGAGAGAAGATTATGGTTCATTTCTGACTTCCCGCATCTTGTTAAGAACATGCGTAATTTCATATCTTGTAATAAACAAATAATGGTATATTATAAATTTTCATATATTTTGTCTGCTTTAAATTTTCTGTATTTAAAAGATAAGACGTCTATATTCTGTGATTCTTTCAGACTCATGAAGGTCTTATTGATACAAGATGTTGGGATGCGGTTATGGAAATGGATAACCCTAAGGGTTTCAATTTGAAAGCTTGTCCTAATCTCTCTTGGGATTCAATTTATCCCAAATTTTTCCAGAAGATGAATGTGAAAATGGCATTTCAAGTATGTTTTAAATTGATCTTAAGGGTTTACTTTAGATGACTGCAATTCCCCTGTTTGCTATAGTTCTTTACAATTAAGATAATTTTTTTCATTTAGTTCTTCAGTAACAGCATTGCTGCAGCCATGGAGATGTATAAAGATGAGCATTTGTCACTGGAAAACTGTGGGCATTGTATACAGTTTATTAAAATTGTGGATGCAGCCATTGATGCAATGAATTCAAGAGATATACCTGCAGCATTGAAGTTAAACTCTCCTGGACATAAGGTGATCAAATAGAATATCTGTTTTGTGCAAAATGACTAAAATTAATTTTAATTATAAATGTAATTTTGCATTTCTTCTATGTCTTACATTTATAACTGACAGTATATGTTTAAAATTTTAGGCAATTGAAGATCTTCTAAATTTTGTAATAAAGTGGGAGGAGTACACTAAAGAGAGAGATTACAAATTCTTATCGCATTCAACATCAACAGGTCTAAAAGTAACCTTAAAAGGCACACTGGAGATTATGTCGTATCTAACTAAAGAATGTGGTTTTTCCTATTTAATGACATCTAGGCTGAACCAAGATGCTTTAGAGGTTGGTTTTTTTTATGTTAAAGTTTTTAATTTTGGCTTATATGTTATATTTGTGATTCCTTATCAGTATTTTAAAATTATTTTAACATGTTAAAATTTTTTAGTATGAAACCAAATTATAGAACTTAAAAATAGGAAACAATGATTTAAAAAAATTCAATGCAATTCTTGTATAATTTATTGGTTCTCATGTTACAAAGTTTTTATTTTTTCAGAGATTCTTTAGTATGATGCGTCATGCTTGTGGAAGTAACGACCATCCCGACTCCTCTACATTTCTCCAGTTATACAGCCTTTTAAGTACATACTCTTTAGTGAAGCCCCCTAAAGGATCCAATGTTGCAGGGGAAGAATACATAACAGCCCTACTGAATTTAAGAGATTCTGGTGAATCTTCAGATAAGACGATAGAATGGGCTGAATGGCTGGATAAAATTATTGACAAGGGACTTACAGATGAAGTCATACCTGCCGTGGTCAATAAGATTGATGATCATTATTATTTAATGATTTCATCATCAGATTTTGTAATAAATTATGTTGCTGGTTATGTTGTTAGGAGGATCAGCAGATTTTCTAAATGTGACCAATGCATACAACAATTAATCTCTACAAACATTAATACTGATCAAAATAAATTAATTTTTTTAAAAAGTAAAGGTTCCTTAATATACCCTTCAGATTTGTTTTTAAAAGTCATTAATATTCTCGAAATGGCAATAATCAAAAATCTAAATTTTAATAAATTAAATGATAAACTAATTTTTCAAGTGATAAAAGAGATTTATACTGGTCCTCCTATGCCAGTAATTGGTTGCACTGAGCAGCATAACTTTGATTTAGTTCAAAAGGTTATCAATTTTTTTCTCATTACGCGCATGCATTTTATATGCAAACAAGAGAATAAAAATGCTCAACTATGCGCTGATGTTAAAAGATTGAGAAAACAATCTAAATTATAATTCTGTATTATTAAATTTAAGCTTTCATTTATATTACTTTTGAATTGAATTATTCTCTTGTCTGAAGTTATTCCCTTGTCAATATCAATGAAGAATGTTATCAATATCTGCAAAACCTGTCATGTATAATTTTTTGATCAAATTTATCTATAGTAAATTGTATATCACACATTTAATTTTTATTTTATAATAATGCATTAATAGTGTATGTTGTTAATTTCAGTTCTTTATAATTATGAAATACTTTTCTTCTATTCAATATATTTTGTGGTTATGGCAAATTGAGCTACACGTCTGAACTAAAGCCATCATTTTTTTTTTTAATTGTGCACAGAAATAAAATATTTCCAGTTAACTTTTCTTAATATTGAATTTTATCACTATTAAGTTAGTTGATAAGTAAATAAGTTTTCATTGTGTGATAAATAATGTTGTTACTATAAATGCTTATGCAAAATCTATTGAGTATAATTTTTAAAAAAATTAATATTTTCCTATCTTTTTACTGTGACTACAATGAAACCCATACTTTGTGAAAATGCGAAAATATAGCTGATTTGTACTTATGAATGTTATTTTGGGATTTTTTTCTTTTTAATTTGCTGAAAATATTTGTAATCGATAATTTACCAACTTGAAGGTAATTCCTGACAATGCTGGAACCATAATATTGAATTTAATCACTATTTAAGTTAGTTGATAAGTAAATAATTTTTCATTGTATGATAAACAATGTTACTATAAATGCTTATGCAAAATCTGCGTACAAAATCTGCTTATGCAATTAAATGCGTACTTTGTGAAAATTCAAAAATATAGCTGATTTGTCCTAGTGAAAGTTATTTGTTTTTTTCTTTTTAATTTGCTGAAAAAATTTGTATTCTGTAATTTACCAACTTGACGATTATACCTCCAGTTTTTAAAAGTGTAATCTGAGATGCTTTGACTGATTTTTTTTCCCAAAGGAAGATATTTTAAAGTATTGTCTGATTAAATACTGAATTGACTTCCTATTTTATTAGTCCTGATAAGAATTTATTTGGGATTGATAGAAAATGTTGCTTTTTTTTTTTTTAAAGGCCTGTTACATATGATGTATTATTCATACTTATCTGCAAATAAAAATATTCTTATATTACTATGTGTGTGTGTGTTTTGGTTAATCAGTATTATTTCTCACAATTTTTTTCCATAAGAGATTATGAACAATGATAAAAAACTTTCTTCACAATTCTTTTCTGTAATTTCATTTCCTTAATTATTAAATTATTACAAAATTCTGAACTAATTTATTCTGAAACCAATACACAATTATTCTGAAAAAGTTTATTTACTCATTTCCTTTAAGAATTTTATTGAATTGTAGCAAAAAAAAAACACTTGAAATAAAGATTTTGAATGAAAATAAAAAATTGTTAAATTGAATAAATAAATTCATATTAAATACGCACTAAAATAAAACAACTTGTTTTCGCTAGGAAAAATACGAAAAATCCATATTAAAGCGTATGGTTGTCCGTGTCTAAGCCGCCCGCCAGAGCACGCGAGCGCCCTCTAGTGGCGGCGACAAAAAGGGAGACACTTTTTTAACACTGAGCTGCGCCTCCTTCTGTAGCTTCATGGTTTTGCCACTCCTCGCCAAACAAGAAGTGAAATCGGCAAGAGTTGAGATGTGACATGCTGTGAGACACTGCCCTATTGAATGAGCTTCTTTCTTTGTTTAAAAAGCAAAATTTGAAAACGGAAATTTGAAAGAATTATTTCAAAAGCCAAAAATCAAAATTTGAAAAAGAGAATTTTAAATCATTATTTTGTTTTTTAAAAATTCTAATTTATTTTTTAAAGTAATTAAACAGTTTTCAATCTCTAAGAAATAAAATCATTCATTTTAAATCGAAAATGCAACACATCGGGTTCCCACTCAGCTAGTCTATATAATAACAGCTGAAGGTAACAAATGTTAGTTTCTCAGTCAGCAGACACGGGGACGGGCTAATCTCGCGAAACAAGCATAGCAGGATTTCGCGACTGGTACCGATGGACGCGGACGGACGAGACGCGTGCACTGATGCCATCCTCAACTGTCAAAACTTAAAACTTTTTTAATTATAAAATTAAAACCGCCGAACTCAAAAGAAGCGGACAGCAGAAACAGATGACATTCCGGGTGGACCAGCTCCTTTCCGATTCGCAAATTTCCATTATTTTCATGCGTACAAAATTAAACTTTTTCGCCCACCAATCGACAAATTTTTTATTTCCATGTGTTTTACAACTCTTCATCTTTAAGGATATACACATTTTTATAAAGTTAAAAATGTTTTTCATTGCAAACGAAGCTTTTTACCCAAAGCAGTTTTCCGAATTTCCCGAAATCGACAATTTTGATGGACAAATATTTCAGTTTTCTGCACCTATTAAAGTCAATTTTACGATTTGTCGGCATTTGCTAGATGTTCAGCTTCCAAAATATACCAAATACATTTAATGAAAAAAATTTTTATCATTCTAAAAAAAGACTTACCAAACTCACTTTTGAAATTTCCCGCGCTGATCGCCATAGTATCTAAATGTAACTGAATGGGGAGTTCGTAATTTTTCGACTTATTATTTTACTCACTAATAATTCCAGCAAGTTCGTGAAATTTGTTTCTAATTAATGAGCAACTGATGAGGATTCTTCCGCCACCAATTTTGAATTCCTGAGAACTGTCTTTCAATTTTTTTAAGCACTTTTTCGTCCATGAGATTTTCTATTTACATTCGGCCATGTTGCCAAAATGAAAAATTATTAGTTGAGAACGAGTCATTTAAAAATTGAAATCCAGAAATAATTTTACATCACCAGCAATAATTTTAGTTTCAGGAAAACAGAAGTTAAAATCTTTAGAATTTTTTCTAATCGAATGAGCTCCTATTTTTGTTTAAAAAGCAAAATTTGAAAACGGAAATTTGAAAGAATTATTTCAAAAGCCAAAAAACAAAATTTGAAAAAGGGAATTTTAAATCATTATTTCGTTTTTAAAAAATTCTAATGTACTTAAGCAGTTTGATTAAGCAGTTTTCAATCTTTATGAAATAAAGCCATTTCATTTTAAATCAAAAATGCAACACATCGGGTTGCCACTGAGCTAGTGTATATATATATATATATATATATATATATATATATATATATATATATATATATATATATATATATATATATATATATATATATATATATATATATTATATCATGAAGCTACAGAAGGAGGAGCAGCTCAGTGTTAAAAATGTGTCTCCCTTTTTGTCGCCGCCACTAGAGGGCGCTCGCGTGCACAAGCGGGCGGCTTAAACACGGACAACCATACGCTTTAATATGGATTTTTCGTATTTTTCCTAGCGAAAACAAGTTGTTTTATTTTAGTGCGTATTTAATATGAATTTATTTATTCAATTTAACAATTGCTTATTTTCATTCAAAATCTTTATTTCAAGTGCTTTTTTTACTATAATTCATTAAAATTCTTAAAGGATATGAGTAAATATACTTTTTCAGAATAATTGTGTATTGGTTTCAGAATAAATGAGTTCAGAATTTTGTAATAATTTAATAATTAAGGAAATGAAATTACAATTATACTGATTAACCAAAACACACACACACATAGTAGAAAAGCAACATTTTCTATCAATCAAAAATAAATTCTTATCAGGACTAATAAAATAGGAAATCAATTCTGTATTTAATCAGACAATACTTTAAAATATCTTCCTTTGGAAAAAAATCAGTCAAAGCATCTCAGATTACACTTTTTAAAACCGGAGGTATAATCGTCAAGTTGGTAAATTCAGGGCCTTTTTATCGCAAGGGCAAATCGGGACTTTGCCCAGGGCCCCCGATGCTAGGGGGCCCCCAAACTGTCCTCCTTAATGTGAAAAATCTCTTTAACGTAATCTCTAATGTAACAAAATCTTTTTTTTAAAAAAAAAAGAGGAAAAATTTTTTTATAATGAATTTATTAGTAATAGAGTAAAAATTTTTCTTTCAAAGCTAAACAATACTAAAAGAAACACAGATTCGCGTCATTAAGTACGCGTTTATCAAAGAGTGTTAGAAATTTGTTTATGATTGGCTATTACGTAAGCCACTCCTTTCTTTCTCAAAATACGCGCTGTTGATTGGTGTACTTGATAAGACGAAATCTTGTACTAGCTACTGAATTAAAATTTGTAGAATACTTTTGGCAGCATCATTTGCTTGTTTAGTCCTAGATTTTTATTTCACGTGCTTATAGAGTATCTCTATTCCTATTCCTACTGCGAGATATAGATATCTTGATTATTTCTTATAGTTTCTTTGTTATTGTTTCATTAGAATAATGTCATCTCGTACTTACCTTTCCGGTGCTTCAAAAAGAAAATGGAAAAAAGAGCAGGATTTTGCTAAGAACAAAATTACTAGAATTGACTTGTTCATGAAACAGAAATCGGAGCATGTAAATGCAGCTCCGACTGAGACTGAAACAATTGATGAAACGGATAGGTGTTCTGGAATAAATATTATCCCAGAAGTTTTAAATGTTGGATCCCCTACTAAAACTAGTAATGAAGAAAATTTTGAAAACAAAGATTCTGAAACCGGCGTTTCGTGCTTTAATGAAGGAAACGAACTTGTACTAAATAGCGAATCTCTTGTTGAAAAAAGAGACACATATTCTCAATGTTTTGATTCTGATCCAGCTTCATGGCATGAAATTAATAATCAGATGATTGAATATCATATACAAAACCCACCTGCACAAAATATGGATTTATTAAGAGAAACCGAGAGAATTTGTGGCGGTAATGTAAAAAGAAGTTTGACTCCAGGAAATTTTTTTCACCTGAAAAAAAATGGTGAAAAAGTTTTAAGAAAATGGATGATATTATCTCCATCAACGAAATTAGTGTTTTGTTGGGTGTGTAAATTGTTTTGCACAACATCTAAAGGAAAACTAGTGTCTGGTTTCAATGACTGGAAACATGCTTCTGTTAGATTAACAGAGCATGAAAATTCTATGTTTCATAAAACATCTATACTTAAGATGTCTCAACGATTAAGCGTTGCACAAAGGATAGATTGTTCCTTAATTAAGCAATATGATGATGAAGCAAATTATTTTACATCTGTGTTGAAACGTGTTGTTGCAGTTGTTAAATTTTTGGCTATACGAGGATTGCCATTTTATGGTGACGATGAAACCATTGGTTCCAGGCACAACGGAAATTTCCTAGGCTGTTTGGAACTGATATCTCAATTTGATCCATTTTTATCATCTCATTTACAAAAATATGGTAATCCGGGTAAAGGAAATGTTAATTACTTATCATCAACAATTGTAGATGAATTTATTAATTTAATTGCTGAAAAGGTTACTGGAAAAATTATTGAAGAAGTTGCATCAGCGAAATATTTTAGTTTGATTATGGATTCCACACCAGACATATCTCATCTTGATCAGCTATGTTTTGTTTTGAGATATGTGCACAATGCTCAACCGGTGGAGCGTTTTCTAAAATTTATTCCTATTACCAACCATAAATCAGAAACTTTAGCTGAAGTTGCATTACAAACACTTTCAGAATTAAGTCTTGATATAGCCAATTGTAGGGGTCAAAGCTATGACAATGCTTCTAACATGGCTGGTAGATATTCAGGTTTACAAGCACGATTGAAAAGCTTAAATCCTAAAGCTGATTTTTTACCTTGTGCTGCCCATTCTCTCAATTTGGTAGGAGTCAACGCTGTGGAATCTTGCAGTTTTACTCTTCAATTTTTCTGTCTGATGCAACAGGTATATAATTTCTTCTCTGCATCTACATACAGATGGCAATGCCTTACCAAAAGTATTAAAAAAAATGGGGAGAGTTTTACCTTGAAAAGTTGCAGTTCAACAAGGTGGTGTGCTGATGCACAAGCTGTTAAATCCTTAAGGAAGAACTATACTTCTGTGTTACTAACTCTAGATTCTATATCTAAAGATGACGAACAAAATGCTTCAACAAAATTGGAAGCATCTTCCTTGCATAAAAAGTTTAAAAAATTTGAAACCATATTGAATATTGTTGTGTGGGACACCCTTCTACAAAGACTGCATCAAACAAGCATAGAATTGCAAAAAACCAACTCTAAATATTTTACTGGTAGGTCCTTTGTACAAATCATTAATTGATTCACTCAGTCTGTGAGAGATAATTTCTCAATGTATGAAAATGTAGCAAAGAGTATGTGTGGCGATGAAGTTCCTGTTTATGAGTCTGTTCGAAAAAAAGTGATTCCAAAGAGTAAAGATCCTCATGCTATAAATAACAATGATATATCTATGACAGCACGTGAGGCATACATTTTTAAAAATTTTTATGCCATTTGTGATTCTCTCATTTCTCATCTTACTTCAAGAAAACTTCCGTATGAGGAAATTGCAAAGAAATTTGCCTGTTTTTATGACTTAAAAAATGATTCTGTAGTGTTTCAGAGTTCTAAATATCTGCAAGAGTACTACTCTGATGATCTAGAAGATTGCTTAACAGATGAGCTGCGGCAGTTTTCATCACTGATAAAAGAAGACGATATAGTATCATCTATGCTGGAAAAACTAAAAAGATTTCAATTGGAAGAAACATTTCCTAACGTAGAAACTGCTTTGAGAATCATGTTAACTCTTCCAATCTCAAATTGTTCTGGTGAACGATCTTTTTCTCTATTGAAGAGATTGAAATCTCCTCTCCGTTCCAGTTTTTTGCAAGAAAAATTATGTTCACTGTCATTATTGAGTATTGAGGCTGATTTAACAAATAGTATTGATTTTGAAATTGTTATAGACAATTTTGTAAAGAGGAAAATGAGAAAAAGATGTATCTCAAAAATAAATAGTATTTAAGTTTTCACTTAATTTATTCTTTTAAATTCTTCATATTCTATCCTCCAAGGTAAGTAAAATAAAGGTCTAAAGAAATATTATATTATAAATAAATAATTTTTTTTAATTTATAGTTATGCAATATAAAATGTAATCTATAATCTGCATTATTCTATAGTAATTATTAGCTCAAAATATTTCACAACAGTAAAATTGATAGGGTGCAGGCCCTGATTTTCATTAGGCCCGGGCCTAGAGGCCCCCCAAAGTTATTATTTTAAAAGAAAAGAAAGAAAAAATTCCCAATTCAATTTTTTTTTATTTTATCATTTTAATAGAAATGTTTTTTATATGTATCTTTTCAAATTTGATTGATTGGTTCAATATATGTATAGTTACATGTATAGTTCATCATATGAATGTTATAGTGTATACAAGGGATTAATAAGTTTTTCTTGTTGCATTGTGTTGGTGTTTTAATGATGGAAGTTAATATGTTGTATTGGTTTTTGTTATTTTATAATGTTCTAGGCTTCTACACTTCAAATAGCCAATTCTTGGTAAAATGGTACTTTCACGATTCATGATTATTATTATTATTTTTTTGTGTGTGTGTCTGTCAATTTGGAAATTTTACGCCCATATCAGTGTTAGGGGGGCGCCATCCCGAGTTGTCCTATAGTCCAGAATTTTCTAAATCGGGTCCTGATAGGGTGCCAGATAAGTGAAAGTTTTTAATTTTGCTTTCTGCTTTAGGGAAAATGTTTAACAGGTTGTATCAGGCGTACAGCAGAAGGTGAAAGGCGTTTTCAATTTGATGTGAAACATGTTTATGAATGCTTCATTTTATCAGCCATACACTGTAATAGCAGATATAGGACTCGCATGCAGGGTTGTGTGGTTTAAATCATTATTTAAATCAAACGATTTTTTAAAATTCCTGATTTTTAACTTCTTTTCCTCACACGCTTGGTGTATGCTCGTAGTTCTTCAAATAGTATAGTCCATATACAGTTCTTATTTTTATAAATATTAGCAAGGGGGGGCCCCCAAATATCATCTGCCCCGGGGCCCCCAGTGTTCTTAATCGGGCCCTGGGTAAATTACTGAATACAAATTTTTTCAGCGAATTAAAAAGAAAAAAAACAAATAACTTTGACAAGGACAAATCAGCTATATTTTTGAATTTTCACAAAGTACGCATTTTATTGCATAAGCAGATTTTGTACGCAGATTTTGCATAAGCATTTATAGTAACATCATTGCTTATCATACAATGAAAACTTATTAACTTAAGGGGTGTGGTCACTTTTACGTACCTTTAAAAGTATCATTTTTAGACCTATGTTCGATTGTATGTACTACTCATGATTTAAGCTTGATTTATATGAAATTTTTTGAGTAACTGCCTATAATATTGTTTATAACAGATGCAATTTTTCAAGGTAATTAATAAAAATGACTTTTTATGCATAAAAAGTGAATATTTTTTTTTTAAATCGAGCATTTTGCAGTCAACTACTGTGCGCATTCTGTCAAAATAAATTATTAAGGTACATTAATAATTTTTTACTATATGTGATTACAATACTTCAGGCAACAATATCCAGCAACATTATTCTAAAATATATTAAAACATTTAAGTACGTGCTATTTTTAATTCGAAATTTCAAAAATGACTGAGTAAAAGCTTATAAAAAATTCTTTAAAAAATTAAAATATATTAAGGTTCAAAAATTTTGGTAGATTTTGTTGTCTAAAGTGTTGTAATCACATATAGTAAGCAATTATTAATATAACTTAGTAATTGATTTTGATAGAATGCGCACAGTAGTTGACAGCAAAATGCTCGATTTAAAAAAAATATTCACTTTTTATGCATAAAAAATCATTTTAATTTTTTATTAATTACCTTGAAATATTGCATATATAATAAACAGTATTATAGGCAGTTACTCAAAAAATTTCTTGTAAATCAAGCAAAAATCATGAGTAGTACATACAATCCAGCATAGGTCTAAAAATGATACTTTTAAAGGTACGTAAAAGTGACCACTCCCCTTAAGGGGAGTGGTCACTTTTAAGTACTTTATCTAACTTACGTAATTTAACTAACTTAATAGTAATTAAATTCAATATTATGGTTCCAGCATTGTCAGGAATTACCTTCAAGTTGGTAAATTATCGATTTCAAATATTTTCAGCAAATTAAAAAGAAAAAAACCAAAAAACATCGATAAGGACAAATCAGCTATATTTTCGCATTTTCACAAAGTTTGGGTTTCATTGTACTCACAGTAAAAAGATAGGAAAATATTAATTTTTTTTAAAATTATACTCAACAGATTTTGCATAAGCATTTATAGTAACAACATTATTTATCATACAATGAAAACTTATTTACTTATCAACTAACTTAATAGTGATAAAATTCAATATTAAGAAAAGTTAACTAGAAATATTTTATTTCTGTGCACAATTAAAAAAAAAATGATGGCTCTGTAGCCTCATGTGCACATCAACACAAAACAATAATAATGTCCTTACCTTAGGAGCAGCAAATATACTAGGATTTCTCTGTCCAGTTTCTTTATTTCTTTTTAAGGCTGATCTATAGTCAGTAGAACAACCCGGAGCAAAACACTTGTTTTGCATATTTCTTCACACAGAATAAATTTTAAAATTTATAAAACAACTTTCACCACCACGCCGTATAACTCAATGTAAAATAGTCACTTCGCTTGCATGTCACGCCCTCTACCGGTGAGCGACAACAATCGGTTCATTTTTCGAAAAATTCCCCATTGAAGCTTACGCTCCTTCTGTAGCTTCATGATATATATATGTGTGTGTGTGTCTGTGTGTGTGTATATATATATATATATATATATGTGTGTGTGTGTGTGTGTGTGTGTGTGTGTGTGTGTGTGTGTGTGCGTGTGTGTATACGTTTAGAGTTAAAAAAAAATAACGTAAGAAACTTCGTTCCTGACGGGGGTCCCCCGACCGCACAATTTTATTTTTTTTCTCTCAAGAAATTAAAGTATACTGAGTATACTGTTAAAATTCTCATCACATACTTGCACCATTAGAGGTTTGTAAGGTATTTTACGATTATGCTCATGATTACTCCTATACAATTCACCAAAAGCAACGTATTTACATTATATATATCTGCTGTTTACTGTCTGAATTAAAGGAAATCTCTAATTTGTAATTTTTTTTTAAATTCTTCTTACACTACCAGAAATTTATAATGCAATATACATATAAGAAATGTATGCATCTAAAGATGCCTTTGTAATAGTTCAGATAGTATATTTAAGTTCATGTTATTGCGTTGCCTCGCAGCGCATTGTAAGAAAAAGAAGCCAGGGACCACGATGTGATTATTTTGCTGTATTTGTAAAGAAACACATCTTAGGTATGATAGCAAAGAAGTATGTGAAAGGGCCTGTTCACATAGGATTGCGTGGCGTTGCGTTAAGGAAAAGATGATGTTGAGACGAAAATAAACCAATCATAGGCGTTAAAAATTTCATTGCTAATCGTTTGAAGGCATATGATTGGTTTATTTTCGTCTCAACGTCATATTTTCCTTCACGCAACGGACTCCTATGTGAACAGGCCCTAAGGGAATCATTTCCAATTTTCTATATTGGATAGAAACCAGACATAGATAGACAATCAAGGATGGATCAATAAAATCTATGAGTGCTGTGATCTATATGACTTTACTACCAGTTTGCAAGATAAATTTTGTCAAGATATAATTGCTCAGTAAATTTAAAAAAAAAATAAGAGTAAGCCCTCATCGGTTAAACACAACACAAATTACGAAGAAAAGAGAAGACATATACAGAGGCTGTTCACACATTTTTTAGACGATGTATATTGTATTCACAAAACTAAATTACATAAAATTCTTGTGTTTTAAATGTTCTATTTGACATCCCTTATTCTGAACTATCTTTCAACACCGTAATTTCCAGGATAATAATGCCTTTTGAAATGTCAAAAGAGGTATTCTATCCCATTCCTCCTGAACAGCTTTCCAGAGTCCTGTAAGGGTTTTGGGACGACGTTTGGATAATGCAGATTTTAAAAGTCCGAAAGCACAAAAATCCATAGGTGATACATCGGGAGATTTCGTAGGGATATCAGTGAAGGGTATGGCCTTGATACCAGTTTTTTATTCCATTTCTTTTAGGAAATTTACAGTGGGTTTTGATGTGTGACTGCTAGCTTTGTCCTGATGGAGTCTCACAGATTGATGGCACTGTGGGTAAAGCGATGGTACTTCATTCAGAAAAATTGGCGATAAAATATGTTCCTGATAGTATTTGGAGTTAATCTTGACATTTTTTCCACTCTCTTTATTTTTAACTTGCCATTATAAGAAAAACCAGCAACAATCATGAATCCCTTAGAAAAACTTTCTTTCGATTCTTTGAACCATGTACTTAAATTTTGTCTCCCCTTTTATGATAATAAATGGCTCTTTTTTTGTTGCAATCCTTTAAATACACCCATGATTCATCCATTGTGACAATTGTTTTCCATTTTTCTTTGGATAAGTGTTTCTCATATAGAATTCTGCAGCGTGTCCTGCGTTCAGCGATATGATTTGGAAGAAGACGATGCACATTGCGTTTTTT
This sequence comes from Dolomedes plantarius, assembly GCA_907164885.2. Taxonomy (NCBI): domain Eukaryota; kingdom Metazoa; phylum Arthropoda; class Arachnida; order Araneae; family Dolomedidae; genus Dolomedes; species Dolomedes plantarius. The sequence continues at coordinate 115,538,661 of OU015499.1, read as the reverse complement.
TCGCTTTCTTAAGATTTAAATCAACGTTTATCATTTTGTTTACAGTGGACACCGAGCATTTTAATGATTTTGCAACTGTCCTTTGACGAGGGGGATTTTCTTTTAACATTAAACAACGTACCTTTGCAATAGTCGAAGATGTCCGTTTTTTCCTTGGATACTTGTTTGGAATTTTTGTCCCACTTGATGCTCCAATTTGACGTTTTTTTCCTTTCTTGTTGACGATATTACCTATCGACGCTTTAGATATCACAAAACCATGACTCTCACATCGTTTTTGGATAACGGAGTATGCATATTTCTCTTCGGAAAGAGCATAAATGTAGCCTTCGAACCACTGCTTTGTTAAAAACGCCATTTTGAATAAAAACAAAACTTTCAAACCGCAGACGATAATTTTGACTTTTAAAAACATAGTACAATTGCAATTATTTCTTTTGCAGCAAACGATTTTTTATTACCGCTTACCAAAATCGTCTAAAAAATGTGCGAACAGCCTCTGAATAAGAGAAAAGAAAAATATAAAAATTGACATTGCTGGATTTCGAACCGGCGTTGTCCAAGTTTCAGGCAAATACATTACTAGTGAAAAATACAAATTCATCCATTTAATAATATGTAATAACGGATGTATGTATATACTATGTTCCAGCATCACTCTTGAACGCCTTTAGCAATTTCAACCAAACTTGGTACACATATCACTTACAATATGGGAATAAATACTGGGGAGGTTAGACACCCCGAGACCTAGCACCCCTAGGGGGAGGGGGGAGGGGGCATGTAAAACTAATCGAAAACGACTGATATTAGTGTCGAATCCATAGTTTTCGGGATGTTTTCTTCATCTGCTTTCCTTGTAGACTTTCCTGGGATAAGTGTAATACGAGAAACCACTGATGAGAGCGAAACAAGAATTCATCTCCTATTTATTAAAATATTTCTCTCTGCATTATACAGGAAATAGTAGGATGGACACTTCCTTTAAACTAAATATGTAGAATATTTTGCGGTGACGGTAAAATTTTCCGAGTTGTTTTGATGACAGAAATAACCGCGTGAGTATAAATTATATATTTTTCGAAAGTGGTTTAAATTATTGAGTTAGATTCTTCCACTTAATACCTTTTGGCATTACATAATTGATGATTTCCTTTATGTGAGCGTTAGAAATTCCGGCATTTCAGGGCGTAGCCAAGGTAATATTGCTCCCCATGGAATCTTGTGGATAACTAAGAATTGCATATTGCTATTTCATATTTGCAATTCTTTGCTGACTTACATAACCTGGTTCATAGAGTCTGTTGCGGTTAGGGCGTATTTACGGCCGTAAGTTAATTCGTGTTCACACAAGTTTACATATTTCCATAACCTTTGTAAAGCTACTCTACTTTCCCTGGTTAATTGGAAATTGGGATTGCCTCGATTTGGTTACTTTTAGCGGTAGTTTATTTATTTTCATGATATACCCCTTTTTCTAGCTACTCCTATGATTTATGTCGAATGAGCAGGGCCGGCGCTAGCAGTTTCGCCGCCCCGAGCAAAAAGGTAAAATGCCGCCCATTTATAACAAAAATTAAATGATATAACCTAAACCCTTCCCACGCTTAGTAGTAAAATAAAACGTGAGCAAAAAAATTGGTATTAAAAATGTTGAAGTTTTCATTTGCCAAAAATACAAATTTCTTGATTTAGGAATTTGACACTAAATTGAAATTAAGGTTGCACAGAAAAAATAAGAAAAGACACAAATCTAGTATATAATTATAAAATGCATATATTAAAAAGATAGTAAAACAAATTATAGAACCACTAAAAATAAAAACCACTAAAATTAAAAATATAGTTAAACTGAAAAGTGTTTTTTTCTCACTTTTAATTCTGAGAATTTTTTGATAATTTTTTTGACATCAATTCCTACATCTAGCTCATGTTCAATGGCTAATGTTGTCAAGCCATTTAACCTTTTCCTCGGTAGTTGTAGGGCGTAAAAAAATTTTAATGAACTCTAATTTGGAGAAACATCTTTCTCCACTTGCCACGCTTATTGGGAGATAAAGCAAGATTCTTAAAACTATACCGAGATTTGAAGCAAAATCCAGCTTTGAAATGAATTTTAAAATCTCGATTGGACTTTCTTTATTATTTAGTAAGGCCAAAACCAATACTATCTCGTCTGAAAGGTCCAGGGCGTTTATACCTTGATGAATTCCCATCAGTTAACACTATTACTAGATCTTTACAATATTTTAGTAAGTCGTTTTGAGGGTATCTTTTAAATCATAAATATTGTATAAATACTGGAAATAGTTGCTGTGGGTACTGATCAAATCAAACCTGGATTCAAGTGCATTGATAGCTTGGTCTAGTGTGAAAAAAAAATAAAAACTCTGCCTTATATTTCAAATTAGGATCATCTCGTGCCTCATAGTCAAAATTAACATTCCTTGTTCAGACTCTATGACGTGGCTGGGTAAGCTCAAAATTAACCGGTATGTCAATTTCGTCGGTGAGTTCTCGAGCATCGCAAAGCGTTTCATTAAAGGCCGTCTAAGATCCTTGAAAAAATCTTTTCAATTTTTCAAGAGTTCCATACCAGATGGTAAGTCATAGTCTTTTGTCTGCAAGAGCTTACTTATTGGATTGATACAATTTAAGATTTTGTACCAAATTACAATGGAGCATAAAAACTTAAATTCTTTAACACAACTTAATAGTCCAAAAGCTTCAACTCTTATAGAGTTGTCAATCTCCGAATTATTACAAACAGCAAATAAAGAATCGTATATCCCTCCTAATTGATACCTCAGTGGTTTTAATGCATCTATTTGGCTTTCCCAACGAGTATCACTTAGGGGTTTCAAAGTTGTCCCTGAACATATTTTATTAATATGGTCCATCAAAAAGTTGATGAGGATATATTTTTTTCAAAAATAGATATATTTTTTGGACCATATTAAAAAAATTGGCGGCTTCGAAGGATTCTTTTGCCATGTCATTAACGACCAAGTTTAATGAGTGGCTACTACATGGGAGGTAAAATGCTCGTGGATTTAACGCTTTTATTCTAGATTGTACTCCCGATTTATCGCCTCTCGTGTTGGCCTCATTATCGTAAGCCTGTCCCCTCATATCCTGCAAATTCAATCCCAATGTTTCAAGTCTTAAGTATTCGAGTTGAGAGTTCAGAGCCCGTCGATCTTTCAACCGGAAGAAAGCCTAAAAAGCTTTCATTAATGTTAATGAACCTCATTGGGATTGGATTTGCCAATGGATATATACCTTACTAAGACTGTCATTAGCGCGATCTTGACATCAGGAGAACAATCTAGAATTATTGAATAATATTTAGCTTTTTTAATCTCGCTAATAATGTGAGATATTATATTTTCACTTAAAAGAATAATTACTTCATTTTGAATAGCTTTTCCGAGATAGTGGACTTTAACTTCCTCTTTACTGAGCACTCTGCGGATATGCTCTTCCATTACTGGATCAAACTGAGCAAGTAATTGAATAATTTGTAAAGATTACCATTACAGAAATCGTAAAGTTTGTCACTTGTACCTCGGAGGGCAAAACAATTTTGAGCAAGCATTTTTATTGTCGAAACAGTTCGTAGAAGCACCTCGTACCAAAAATTTATCTCTGCGGTAATGAGTCTTTGTGAGTGACTGTCAATCGTTTTAGAGTACTGTATTCTTTGACTAAATTCAATACAAGATTTTTGACTTTGGATATGGTTTTTAGAGGTTTCATGTTGTTTTAAAGTCTAAGCGAGGTGCTTCCAATCTTTTTAAACATTCAATAGAAGAGAACTAATATAGAACCAAAAAGTTTGCAGCAAAAGCAATAAACACAGTTTTTGTAATTGAATAGACTAACCAGTTACGCATGACTTTTTCACCATTTTCATGTTTTTCAAATAATGAACTGCGATAAACCTTCGACCGGTATCATTATACGGAAAACTGTACTATTTCTTTAATGGTTGAGGTTCTCCTTCTTTTACCAAAAAATATATTTCGGCTTCTGATGAGCTTGTTGGCCCGGAACCCGGATCTGAATTTATTATCGTAGCAAATGTCTCCTCTTTGGATTTCCCTGGAGTAGGTTCTTTGGATGTCCCTGGAGTAGGCTCCACTTGAGCAATATCGGTAGCTTGATTGGTAATGGCTTCATAATTAAGATTTGAATCAGCTTCTAATATCTCTGTGTCGTTATCGTTCCTTTTCGTGCCTTGTAGGTAACTTAACAGACTTCCAGCCTGTTTTTGAATTTGAACTTGTTCTTCGACCCTTTTTCTTTTGTACTGAGCACCCGATAATCTTTTACGTCCATAAGACATTCCAAAAACAATTAATAAAATGTTTCAATAAAAAATAATTGTGTTTTTTTTAACGAAACAGAGGCGTTTTCAAATATTTTTCGAATGTTTCAAGGCGACATTTTGTTGGCTTTGTTTAGGGTAAATTGTTAAAAAAACACTTTCTATTCCATTGCTGACATTTCGGTTTTAATCAAACCTTATTCAGAGATTCAAGGTTAATTTAATAAATCTGTGAGTGAATTTTTCTCTTCATACTGTACAGAGGGAGGGGAGGATACAAGGTTCTATTATACTTTGCAACCGACATATTTACTTATGAAGGTGAGAGAAATTTCAGCTTTTACGGGGAGTTCCTTGGAATAATGGCCCTGAAATAGTAGTGAGTCGGTAGATTGCGCTACATGTATTATTCGGTTTCATACACTCGGTATTGCGTTGCATTCATTTACGCATGGAAAAACGATGCTTTGGAATCGCTAAATATGCTTTCATATCCATTTCATAAAGATATATGCTTGGACGTGTTGCACCTGTAAGTAATAATGGATGTGTAACCGTCATCAAACGAAAGAGGACCTCAGGGAGTATAACCTTTATTACCATGTTTTTATTAACTTGCTTTCTTGTTTGTTTGTGTAATCTTGCAATCGATTTTTAACTAACTTCCCGACTAGCTAGACATTTGAAATTTTGAGAATAGCTCAGAACACGATGACAATGCATTATTTTAATACTTTTAGCCATCTTTTAGCAGATTTAAAATCATTTTCAGTTAATTTTGTTTATAGACTGGTGCAGCCATCTGTCGGCCGGGACGGGAACGAAAAGTTAAGCGCAGGTTAACTTCCAATTAACTTCATTTTCTTTCAAGTTGATGGGATAATTCATCAAGAAAAATTTGAAAGAGTATTTATTAATGCATAGAATTGTCAAGTTTATATGATTCAACAGAAAATTCAAAAACATGGTATATAAAAAGTTCTTTTTATATTGTAATTATTTCATTCAACAGTTTATAAATTTTATTAACTCTTTTACAATGCAATATGAAAGCAAGAACATAAAAATGTACAACAAGGCAATACATTTAAGAAAAATTAAGAAAACAATCAAAATTGTAGCGCTTGATTTTTTAAAATTAAAACAATTTAGGTATTTACCTTATATTACATTTTCAACTGAAACACACTTTTCATTTTATAATTGAACTGAATTATACCATTCATCACACTCTAATGATCAGCAGCAGTTAGTTAGATGCCAAGAAGCAAAAAGGGTTTAAAACTTTAAAAATAAATAAATAAATATTTTCCTCCATCAGTTAAACGATAAATTAAGCATTAAAATTTAATAGAAATTATGAACATGCCTAAGGAGGAACAAATTTTAAAGAGGAATTATTTTAATTTTATGAGAGTTGCCGAGTATTAGATACGGGAACTTCAGAGTAATATATCAACGATTCAGTAATTTCGACTACACATTTACAACCAGAAGAAGAGAGAGATAGAAAACTGAAAGAGCATCGTACCGCGATAACAGCTAAGACAAGTTACAGGGGTTCAGGAATTACAGTAAAAAAAGTTCAGAAGGTTGTAGGAAAAATTTGAGAGGCGAGATTAATTAAGTTAAAATTTTTTAACAAGGACTACTAACGGAGATGTAACGTCGCGCCTGGATAAACTCAATGAGTCCTTTAAGAAGTTCGCAATTGATTAGAAAAAAAAAATTTGCTCCAAAGCGCTGTCAGGTGATAAAAATGAGGCTAACCAGTTTTAGCACATGGTGTAGCGCAGGGGCGTAACTATTCCTAGTCGCCCCGCCTGTCTGATATGTAAGCATCTCAGTTCATCGTCTCACACATCATGCGAGACAAACCGTCCGACTGAGACGACGAGCTACGATCTCGGAGTTAGACGATCATCGACGCCAGTCACTCCCTGAAACCCGACGGGTAAAACAAGTGTTGACTTGTTGGTTATATATACCCACGTGGCGACCGGAAAGCATAGCGGACGTGTGGGCGGGCATTTCGGGTTTTAGAAGTCCCATTTCGCTATAATCGGCTATCTTAGACTCCACAGGAAGTCTCATCACCTAATGGTGGTTATTTAATCCGGCTTAGTTTCGACGTGTTTGTATCGATCATCAAGAAAGTTAGAAGGAGTGACAGTAGCCATCATATCATGTAAGCTTCTGCTTTTTTACCATGCTTTTATATTTTATTTTCTTATTTTATTTATTTATTTATTTTCTTTTTTAAACCCACAATGAGTCCTCTGACCACAAGTTCCAAAAAGTCGAAAATATATCATTATGATGAATGGGAACAGGAATTTTTTTTCCCCCGATGTAAAAGGATAAATGTGTTTGCATCATTTGTCTTTCAAGCGTAGCATTTCCAAAAAGGGCCAATGTTGAAAGACACTTTAGAACAGTGCATAAACAATATGAGAATAATTATGCACTTGGCACCGAGTTACGGAAAGCAAAAGTACAACAATTAATGACACAATTAAATATGAAACAGTAATTTTTAGAGAGGTTACGTACGAAGTTGAAAACAGCGTCCATAGCCTTAGGTAGCTGAAATTTTATTAAAACATAGGAAGCCTCTTGAAGACGGCGAAATATGAAAGGAGAGTTTTATTAAAGCAGGAGAACAATTATTTAAAAAATTTAACAATAAATCTGAAGTAATTGCTTCAATTAAAAGTGTCGCTCTCAAGAAACACCGAAATTCATAGAACAGAAGCAATGAGTAACCTGCTGTGTTCGAATTTTCCTGCTCAACGACAGCGGTTGCGACATCATAAATTACCTGCGGCATCCATTTTTTTCGTCCTCGGCCTGCTTGAACGGCAAAGCTACCTGTTTCCTCGAAACGTTTCGCCATTCGCAGCAAGGCAAATGGTGTTACTAGACAAGTACGCAAAGCTTTCTGCCCTCGGTACAAGCGAAGCGCTTTGGCGGCGTTATCGCCGTTTTGGTAAAATAACTTCAGCAGCAAAGCGCGCTCCGGCAACGAAAGAACCATCATGGCGGTCGAAGAATGTTCTGAACCTGTGAGGCCTCTCTTTTATCTGTTACGACGGCTCTTTCGCCCAGCTCGTATGCAAATTTTGTTCTCCGGAAATTTAGTCGTGCTGCTGCTACACAGGAGACATAAAGCGTACGCTGCACACACTTGCTAACATAAGCTTAGTCAACATACTTAATACTTAATACTAAACATAAAGCTTAGTCTGGGCGTTGTATTGTTTATCGCAGTCCTCCGCACTGTATATGAGTAGAACTGGTTCTTAGGCCCCGCCCCTTTAAGCTACTCGTGGAACAGGTCTTATTTATTAACCTTTTTCACTAAACTAAGAGTATAAAGGAATTTATTGATAAATCAAACTTACTTATAAATATCCGGCGATGATTGGCTGCCTTGTTAATTTAAATTTAAAACAACTACAACTTTTAAAGTACTTCTAAGAACTACAGCTTAAAATAATGCCCTTTTTAAATAACTGCTAACGGCAACATAAGTATTTAGTTTAATTCAATAAAGTAAAAAACAAAATTAAGAATTTTTTACACAGTAAAAATAATTCAAATTTAACAGTCTTATTCAATCTATTTCAATTTAATAGAATTATATTATATATTAATATATTATCCTATATATATGTATGTATAAATATGCTATGTATAAATATATTAAGCAAAAATAAAATATATAAAATAAAGAAAATCAGATGAAAAATCAAACAAATAACTCAAATGCAAAAAAATTGTGCAAAATATTTGTGCAATCTATTTCAATTTAATATAAATATATCATATATTAATATAGTAAGCTATTTATATAAGAAATTTGATAGATCAAATTCAGGTATTAGGTGTAAATAAAATAAATTACCCTTATTGAGGTTTCCCATAGCAATACAAGGCAATCTGTGAAATTAACAAAACTTTTTTTCTCAAAAAAAATTAAAGTATACTGTTAAAATTATCATCACATCCTAGCACCATTAGGTGTTTGTATCGTATTTTACGATTATACTCCAGAATAATTGGCAACAATTCACTAAAAGCAACACATTTATATTAAGTATCATATCTGCGGAAATATTTACTGTCTGATTTAATTCAAACCTCTAATTTTTAAATTGTTCTCATTCTACTAGAAATTATAATGTAAAAGTTAGTTATATAGAATTGGCTTGATCCCAATGTCTTAAGTTGCATTTGCATTTGATCGTAACATGTGCGTCTGCTAAGCAGCGCTTGATAGATAATGAGGCAACGACGTTCGTGGCTGGAGATCCCCGTTAATTGGTACACGAATTGACCCTTTAAAAGTTATTATGTGGTGGATAGTAATGCCAATAAAGTTGAACTGCATATTAAATGAAACTATGTGATACTGTAAAAACAAAAGGTGCTTGATTCATAAATCAAAACCAAAATGGTCCATCACGTACCGTTTTTGTAGGAGACACACTTCTCATATTTAAACAAATTGGTTACAGAGAAATGTAACAGAGGCTTAATTATAGAAAACACAAACACTAAAATTATTTTTTGGGGGGCCGTTTCCTCTTGTAGACATTTGTTGGTGTATGTATCCCTGATAACAGACCAGCAATATTCAGCTAGTATATTTCCTCTCCACCGTCCACTAAAACCCTTTTCAAACATAGAGATGTCCCCATGCTCATCACTGAGCCAAGGTTTTGGGGAAAGAAGTCCAGACAATTGATGAAACGGATTGGTGTTCTGGGGTAAGTGTTATCCCAGAAGTTTCAAATGTTGGATCCCCTACAAAAACTTTATCTAGTAATGAAGAAAATTTTAAAAACAAAGATTCTGAAACTGGCGTTTCGTGCTTTAATAAAGCAAACGAACTTGCACTATATGGCGAATCTCTTGTTGAAAAAAGAGACACATATTCTCAATGTTTTGATTTTGATCCAGCTTCGTAGCATGAAATTAACGATCATATGATATTCAATCATGTACAAAACCCACCTCCACAAAATATGGATTTATTAAGAGAAACCGAGAAAATTTGTGGCAGTAATGTAACTCGTATGACACCTCCGGCCCCCTCCGCTTTCGCGTATCGGCCCATGAGTCACTGAAGACCAGTCGTTACGTAGCAATACCTGAATACGCAGCCGAGGGTTAATTTCCCAAGTTCGGTGACATTTTTCATTGCTGTGGGGCTCGAGGATGCCGGACAAGCAGTACAGATCTGTCATCCACTCAAGGCACCCCAAGACCCACTGTGGCAGTAATGTAAAAAGAAGTTTGACTCCAGGAAATTTTTTTTCACCTCAAAAAAAAAAAAAATGGTGAAAAAGTTTTAAGAAAATGGATGATATTATCTCCAACAACCAAATTAGTGTTTTGTTGGGTGTGCAAATTGTTTTGTATAACATCTAAAGGAAATCTAGTGTCTGGTTTCAATGACTGGAAACATGCTTCTGTTAGATTAACAGAGCATGGAAATTCTATGTTTCGTGAAACATCCATACTCAAGATGTCTCAACGATTAATCGTTGCACAAAGGATAGATTGTTCCATAATTAAGCAATATGATGATGAAGCAAATTATTTTACATCTGTGTTGAAACGTTTTGTTGCAGTTGTTAAATTTTTGGCTATACGAGGATTGCCATTTTATGGTGACGATGAAACCATTGGTTCCAGGCACAACGGTAATTTCCTATGTTGTTTGGAACTGATATCTCAATTTGATCAATTTTTATCTTCTCGTCTACAAAAATATGGTAATCCTGGTAAAGGAAATGTTAATTACTTATCATCAACAATTGTTGATGAATTTATTAATTTAATTGTTGCTGAAAAGGTTACTGGAAAAATTATCGAAGAAATTGCATCAGCAAAATATTTTAGTTTGATTATGGATTCCACACCAGACATTTCTCATCTTGATCAGCTATGTTTTGTTTTGAGATATGTGCACAATGCTCAACCGGTGGAGCGTTTTCTAAAATTTATCTCTATTACCAACTATAAATCAAAAACTTTAGCTGAAGTTGCATTACAAACACTTTCAAAGTTGCTTTGTTTGTAAAAAATTTAATCACGATACGCTCCTTCATAAGTATCCCGCCCGCATATTCTGAAAAACCCACGATTTGGGCACTCAATTGCCGGTTTGACGAAAGCATCAGTTTCGCCATCTGTTGACATATATAGGAATCTTTTTACTATAAGTTTTTTTTTACTTCTACGCAATTTAGTATGTTTTAAAATCTGAATTACATATATAACACAGGATTTAAAGAGATTTTAACAAAATAAATAAATGAATAAATTGAAATAACTATATTATTGAATTTTAAATTTACTTTCTTCAAATATCCACAATAATTTAATTTTTTAAATTTTAATGTTAATTAGAAAATAAATGTATTTAATAAGCTTTAACTAAAAAAATTAAGTTGCATAAATTAAAAAATTTAAAGTTTTAAATTCCAATAATATAAATTTATTTTAACATATAATTTTTAAAAAATCAAATTTTAAATTAATCAAATTTTTAAAATATAAAAATTTATTTTAATTTGGTTACATTTTTATGCTAAATTATTGAAGAAATGAGGGAATGATGCTGAGTATGAAGGAATGACAAATCACTATTAAAGTTGACTATTTTCATATAACAAACTAGTTTTGATGCAATTATTAGTAGGCAAGAATAATATATTATTTTAATAATGGTTTATTTAATTATAGTAAAAATTTCATCCATAAATAGGCACATGTAAAATTATTTATCAAGAAATTTATATTGGCTTTCTCTGCTATTTCAAGGTGTAGGCTGGGGCAGTTCATATTTTATACCTATCAAGCTGTAAGCATGAATGTCCTTTCATTAGGGTCATGCATATCTGTAGTTTCCTGTTGAAACCATTACATTTATAGTGAAATTTTCAATGTCTACTAATAGGATCTCTCCAGGATACAGTGTTTTATCATAATTTATCATCACCTACTCACCAACTTTGTATTTAGTGTTTTTGATCTTTTGATCTTTCTTTGCTGTAGATTTTTCAATTCCTACTATTAGTTCACACTCTCTCTATATATATCTTCAAATTTTCAATCGTTAATAAAAGTACTTTTTATTCATCCACTCAAGTTCAAATACATTTTTTTAAACTTGTAGTGGATGACACTTGATGTTAATACAGTTTTTTCAAATATTAATTCATTAATTAAATTTAATTAATCAATTTTAGTTATAGACCTAGAGCGTCTCTTGCTCTTGAATAGCAATTTCCCGCTTGCTATTGTGTAAACGGTAGCACTGTGGTTTCGCGGGTTTCTCCCATCCTGTAGGTTGCGCGATCGAATCCCCAACCTGACAAACTTTTTCTCTCTCTTCCCCCCCCTCCTAATCTCGCACAGTAGGCAAGGTTCTGGCAGGCAATCCTTTTTTTCAATTCCTACTTTAGTTCACACTCAAATTTTTTCTTTGTTGACCCAAGTAGGAATTGACTTAACAATTTTTTTTTAATATATTACTTGTTTTTGTTTTATTTTCAGAATTTAATTGAAAATAAGAGCATTTGAAAATCTTGCACTGAAAGCAAGAAAGTGAATGAAAGTCTAGTACTGTATGTGCTGAAGTATATACAGTCTGATAAAAATGGTTCTATATCTTTTTCAAAACAAATATGATTACTTTCAATTATACAAAACAAGTACGATTACTTACACATCTTAAATTTTTTTTTCTAATTTTCTAGGCTTTAAAACATGTTGTATTAAGTAATTTCGTGTTTTCAAATCAGGAATACTGTATTCAATGCAATATTTTAACATGAACCCATACAGATCCCACTTTCAAACTTATACAATCATTTCAGTACTATATAAAGTATTATTAAAAAAATTTGAAAATTTTTCAAGCGGCGCATTTTGAAAAATTCAAATTTTAAATTCAAATAAAATAAATTTTTCTAAGCCCTAATTGTGTTATATATCATTGAAAAAGGTCTTGAAAATTGCTTTAAAATGCCACCAATCTTAGCTCTCTAGCTCTTATTGTTGAAATTTTATTGGATAATTGAATTAAAACACAAGGAGTGCGGTAACGGAGAAGTGAAAACATTCTTTCACTTCTGAATGTATTTGATTTCGTAATGTCATTTCGTAAAGTCTGAATGATTATATTTGGATGTAAATATATTTATACATAGCATATTTATACATGTATATAGCGTAATACATGAATATATAATGCATTTATATTAAATTGAAATAGATTGAATTTGATTGTTAAATTTGAATTTATTCTTATTTATTGAAATAGACTGCAAAAATATTTTGCACTTGAGTAATTTGTATGATTTTTTAATCTGATTTTCTTTAATTTTAGTGACGCTATCTACTGGAAACATAAACTAATAACATAGGTTTATAATTGAATCATCTTTCCTTTTTTCGTTGGCTTTGCAAAATATGAAGTAACAAATTTAGCATTATCAAATTATTAATTAATAAATAAGTAAAAATTATTGTGGATATTTGAAGAAAGTAAATTTAAAATTCAATAATATAGTTATTTCAATTTATTCATTTATTTATTTTGTTAAAATCTCTTTAAATTCTGTGTTATATATGTAATTCAGATTTTAAAACATACTAAATTGCGTAGAAGTAAAAAAAAAACTTATAATAAAATGATTCCTATATATGTCAACAGATGGCGAAACTGATGCTTTAGTCAAACCGGCAATTGAGTGCCCAAATCGTGGGTCTTTCAGAATATGCATCCCGCCCCGACAAATACCGCAATACATTCAAATCAAAACTGTGAAAACATTTCGTATTCTGACATGATAAATATCTCTAAGTTAGTTCCCGCTCAAAATGAGTCATCAATTCATTTGCTCGCTTCAGACAAAACAAACAAAACCAAAGGCGCCACATTTTCAGTAGACTGTTTAGCTTCGACCAGCCTTTTATGCACTACAATGTTGTTTATTGAGAACTCGTTTGGCGAAAAAGTAAAAGTGAAGGCAATTCTTGACAGTGGAAATTCAGTATCAATTTGTACACAGGAAGTAGCAGATGTTTTGGGATTAAAGAAAGAAAAATGCAATTCATCCATTTCAGGCATAAACGGAGGAGAATATTTTGTTAAAAATAAAGTAACAGCAAATATTTCAAACGATGAGGGCAGCTTTTCGAAAGCATTATCATTCCTTATGTTACCTAAAATCACAGAATTAACGCCTGTAAAGAAGATTGATATTTCTCGCGTATATATACTTCGCGAAATAAAATTAGCTGAGCCTACATTTCATATCTCAAGTAAAATTAATCTACTCATAAGTTGTGAGATATTTTTTGAATTGCTTAAGGCTGAAAAATTCAAATCTTATGATAATAATTTGATGCTTCAGAACAGTTTTCGGCTATTTGATTACCGGAACTGTGGAAAATGCAGCTTCTCACAATTTTACTGGTCTTACTCATATTTCAGAAAGAGATTCTTTAGAACTTTCTGTCAAAAAATTCTTTGAGATGGATCCTTTCCGGGGGATGATACAAATAATGAATCTCAAACATTCGAAAAGGAATATTGTGAGCAACATTTTGTTACCACTCACAAAAGAGATGATAGCGGAAGATTTATTGTTCGATTGCCCATTAAGGAGAGTAAACGTTCTAGTTTAGGAGAGTCTAAAACAATGTCGGAAAGACGTCTAAATTCCCTTTGGAAGAAATTGGACAAATATCCAACAATTTCCACTTTATATAAGACATTTATGGATGAATATCTTGCGTTAAATCATATGGAAAGGGTTTCGGACTGTGAGAACTGTAGTGAAATTTATTACATCCCGCATCACGCAGTTTTCCGCTCAGAGAGCATTTCGACCCCTCTTCGCGTCGTGTTTGATGCATCAGCCAAGTGCGAGAATGGAATAAATCTCAACTCCATATTACTGAATGGTGGACTTGTTCAGCAGGATCTATTTTCAATAGTAGTTCGTTTCCGAGCACATAAATATGTATTTAGTACAGACATTACTAAAATGTATAGGCAAATTCTTGTCGAAGAATCGGATAGAGATTTTCAGAGAATTTTGTGGAAATCAAGTCAGTGCTCCCCTGTTGAAACTTACATATTGCGTACAATTGCGTACGGGACAGCATGACAGTATTTGGGGATTAGAAACATAAAGGCTTTAGCTGAGGATGAGCAGAAGTACTTTCCTCGTGCGTCCGCCGTTTTACTTACCGACGTCTACGTGGACGACATTTTGTCAGGTTCAGACAATTTAGAAGACACAATTTCCTTACAATTTGAGTTAATAAATGTATTGAACAAAGGTGGCATGCAGTTACATAAATGGGTATCCAACCACCCAAACTTGTTAAATGACAGTAAAGGTGCGGACAACGCTGTTAGAGTTGTGTGCATCAGAACAGCTAATGGAGTGGTAAAACGAGGCATCACTCAAATTTGTTTATTACCTGTAAATGAGGATCAGTCTCTTTATGATTATTGTAAATAAGGTATATATTTAATGTGTTTTTCAATCCTGCATAATACTTCTTAATTTTTTTATTATTGTAATGTGCTTTGTGCTAACTTTTTATTCGCGTACTTTTTTAATATTTTTATATATCACTGTATGAATTTTGAAATTTTCAAAATTTCAACGCGGGAGTATGTTACGTAATAATGTATGACGTAACGCCTCCACCCACTTCGCCCTCTAGCGCAGAGCTCCGCAGCCTTTTATCTTCCACGGCACAACAACGTTTTTTCGATAATTCCGCGGCACACTACAAGTAAAAGCTTGCAAATACATAAATTACACTAATACGCATATGTTCTTATTACATAAAAACACAATAAAATAGCTTTATGTATCAAGGTAATTATAATCATTTAAGTTTTATATAAATCATTTTGAATTGTATACCAACACAAGAACAAAAATATAAAGCATTAATTTACAAGTAAAAAAAAATTCTCTATAATTTTTTATATTAAAATTTGTTTTTTGGTCTTTACTGAAGCCTAATAAATCAAAGTTAATTTAAACATAACTAATTTATTAATGAGATATTTCAGCTTGTTTTGATGAACATAGGTACGTTTTATACTTGGCTCTATATTAAACAGAGCTACCCGAAGTTCATGGTCAAGACTCTTTAAACACGATCGTTTGTCATTTTTAATTAGAACCAGTGTCGAAAAGCTTTGTTTGCATAGCTATGTTGTAGAAACGGGAGCAAAATTGCAATGGCCTTGTCAGAAATTTGTGGATATTCTTTCTTAACTGAAATCTAAAAATATGACGCCCGAGCATACATACAATGTATGGTAACTACATGTTTTTGTTTTGTCTATAATTTCGACCCAGAGAAATTACATATTAGCAAAAAGTTAAGAGAAATATTTTACATAAAGAAATTTTTAACTAATGCGGTGGTTAATTTTTATTATTATTATTATCGATAAAATCACCGCGGCACAGTCAAGATCACCTCGCGGCACACTAGTGTGCCACGGAACGGCGGTTGCGGAGCACTGCTCTAGCGGCATTTAACCCTTTCAGGGGCAAGAAACTCCCCCGTTTGCACCGATGAGATTTTTTTTCCCAATTTTTTTAACCTAAAGAATCTTGAAAAATTTTCCAATTAAAGGTTGCAAAATGTTTTTACTTCTTTAAACTGATAACAGATGGCAGTACTAACCATTTTTCTGCTCATTTAACTGGAATACATCGAATGCAAGTGAAAAAAGACTAGATTTAGGCGTTTGCACTGTGCAAACGGTGCCCCTCAAAGGGTTAAGAATCAGAACGAACTCTGTATTCTTCCTAGACAGAGCTCCTGCAACAAGCGGAGTTTCCGTCGGCAAACAATGCCACGCTATTAAACTTTTATTGCTATTTACAGTCCATTTTGCTTATTTTGTTAAACATTGCACACCTCCGTACACATACTATAAAAAACAAAGTAATGTAAAATCTCGACTATAATACGCACCCGGGTATAATACGCATGCTTGATTTTGCACGAAATTTTCGGAAAAAATTAAAATTCGACAATAATACGCACCCATAACTTTTCAATATTCTATTTAAAAATTTGCACAAATATTTATTAACATAAATAAAATTTGTAATAAAAAGAAACGAAAATGTCAAATTCGGTAGAGAAAAAAACTTAAATTGTTAATTCAAAGCAAACAATACTGTCAAATTATCAGTCTAAGGGCCTGTTCACATAGGAGTCCGTTGCGTTGCGTTAAGGAAAAGATGACGTTGAGACGAAAATAAACCAATCATAGGCGTTAAAAATTTCATTGCTAATCGTTTGAAGGCATATGATTGGTTTATTTTCGTCTCAACGTCATCTTTTCCTTAACGCAACGCAACGGACTCCTATGTGAACAGGCCCTTAATCACTTTCACTAGAATACAGCTCATCTATTGTTGTTGCGTCCATGTCACAATTATTGTTGCCGTCGTAATAATGTATCGCCATCATCGTCCTCACTTGACGATATGAACTGTGAGTTCCGTTTGTTTAAAAGGAACTCCTACTTTGTAAACGGGTGGATGAATCACGGATTGCAGATGCGCACGCACCCGTGTTACGGCAATGTATTGCAGCTACTGTACGTTCGTTTATCCAATATTTAAAACTACGTTGTTGTTTTTTGCACGCGAGTATAATACGCATCCTCAATTTTGCGGACGAAAATGTGAAAAAAAAGTGCTTATTATACTCGAGATTTTACGGTATATAACTTTAATGTAATTTTTATATTATCATAGATCACATGATAGTTCCTTAAAAAAATGTTCTCAACCTAGGGGGCGTAACATATTGGGGAGACGTGACTGATATTCACCATCTGAGTGAGGCGGCCATCTTGGAGACCTTTCGAGAACAAAACTAGGAAACCCTATGGAGATTAGCATTGCCTCCTTTTTGCGGAGACTCTTGATCGAAACCTATCCATACTTAAAGAAATTCCTACTATATAAACCTTAGTTTATTTAAAATCTGCGATTTTTGATAAAAAATTACGACTGGACACGCTGTTTTTAATGAGAAAAACAATAAATATTATTAACTTTCGAATTTCACTTTGCCAAACACTGCCTAGTAGGCGATAAGCGTATTGAAATAGAAAATTGTGATAACCCTCGTATGGTAACCTTCTAGATAAAGATGGCAAATCATTTTGGGATTATTTAGATTAATTCATTTCCGGTCTCTGTTAGCCACGTGCAATGACGACAACTTAACGATATTTGTTCTTTTATCAGCGGGAATTTAAATTTAATAAAACAAGGGCAAGATGCTTTGGAGTCTTCCCACTTACAGTCGTTTTATTACAACCTGTGCGGGATTACATGTGCACGTGTTCATGCATCAATGAAAAATAAAACTTACGATGTCGAAGCAAGTGTAATTTGTGTTTTTTTTCTCTCTCAAATCTCCTTTTGCCTATTTAAAAAAAATATATGCTCTTCTGATTGACTTGTATTTATCTAGTATTTCAGTTAAAATCTGACTTTTTATAACTGAAGCATATCAAATTCCTACACGTATGATTACTTCTGAATAGTTTTCCTGTTGGCTTTCGAAGTAGATAATGGTAGTTTATTTTAGTGTGAAAATTGAAGTTTGGACACTATAAAACACGATAAAAAAGTTTTAAACTCACTATCGCCATTATAATTCTTTTCTGAGTACCTGGCCTTATCCAATGATGTATTTGAGAAAGGATGCTAGTGAAATTGGTCAGTAAAGGTTTTTAAGCTATAATTATTGCCGAGTTAAGAGAATTTAAATTTAAATTTTTGTTTTTACTTAAATAAAAAGACGTATACACACACAGAAAAAAAAGAAAGAAAGCGTAGCTTTGGGGGGCGATCAGAAAGGAAATAAAATGGGATTTTATTTAGCACAAGTCATTCTTCAATTACTAACCATTAAATATGAGTATTTTCTATTTTAGATCTTATTTCTTTTCACTAGGAACATGGAAAAATCTTTTTTTTTTTTTGGGGGGGGGGGGGGCAAGCATTGGTGCTGTTTTATTATCTGACTTAACTTCAACAGAATGCATGTTAAACTTCAACAGAATGCATGACATAATTTATATGGGCATCGTACTTTAAATATTGTTGCCTCCCAAAAACAATTTAAAAATTCTCCTTATTTTGTTTATTAATTTTTTAAATCTTTGTTTTTAGATTATTATTTTTATCTCTAAGAAATCCGTAAAGATTACGTATTTTTTTCATGTTGTATGAAACTCCTTTTCTTTTTTTTAGATTATCATTTTTATCTCTAAGAAATCCGTAAAGATTACGTATCTTTTCATGTTGTATAAAATTTTTTTTTTTTAAGATTATTATTTTTATCACTAAGAAATCCGTAAAGATTATGCATTTTTTTCATGTTGCATGAAAATTCTTTTTTTTTTAGATTATTATTTTTATCTCTAAGAAATCCGTAAAGGTTACGTATTTTTTTCATGTTGTATGAAACTCCTTTTCTTTTTTTTAGATTATCATTTTTATCTCTAAGAAATCCGTAAAGATTACGTATCTTTTCATGTTGTATAAAAAAATTTTTTTTTAACATTATTATTCTATCACTAAGAAATCCGTAAAGATTATGTATTTTTTTCATGTTGTATGAAAATTCTTTTTTTTTTAGATTATTATTTTTATCTCTAAGAAATCCGTAAAGATTACGTATATTTTTCAAGTTGTATGAAACTCTTTTTCTTTTTTTTAGATTATCATTTTTACCTCTAAGAAATCCGTAAAGATTACGTATCTTTTCATGTTGTATAAAAATCTTTTTTTTAAGATTATTATTTTTATCACTAAGAAATCCGTAAAAATTATGCATTTTTTTCATGTTGTATGAAAATTCTTTTTTTTTTCAGATTATTATTTTTATCTCTAATAAATCCGCAAAGATTACGTATTTTTTCATGTTGTATGAAAATCATTTATTTTAAAGATTTTTATTTTTATCTCTAAGAAATCCGTAAAGATTATGTATTTTTTCATGTTGTATGAAAATCCTTTTTTTTTTTAGATTATTATTTTTATCTCTAAGAAATCCGTAAAGATTACGTATCTTTCCATGTTATATGAAAATCCTTTTTCTTTACAATTGAAGTACTTTTTTTATATAAATTGTTAAAGATACATTTTATATTTTCTCATTCCAAAAACATTTATTAAATGCTGTAATTATTTTAGTAAATCAATCAACTTACAGATCAAATTGGATGCTTCGCAGATTTTATCAGCAACATGCACGTGTCCTAAGGGTAAACATTTTTGCTATCATATGACTGTTGCTGAATTGTACAGCATTAATATTACATCAACAGATGTTTCATGCAGTGGGAGTTTACAGAAAGATCCTGAGAAAGTGAAAGCCTTGCCAGACCTTTTCGGTGAATCCAAATTTGTTGCTGTTAAAAGAAAACCTTCAGCAGCAGACAAAGACTGGCTTAGAATTGCCATGAAAAGGGAACTATCATCTCTTCCTCTATTTCAGTTCCTGTGTGTCAATGAAGAGGAAAACTTTTGAGTATACTGTTCTAACATTTGACGAGATTACATCCTGTGAACAGTATCTGTCAGCTGCAGATAAAGTAGCTTTCATCCTCGAGAAACTTAAAGTTACTGAGGATCAGCAAAAGTTTGTCTTTTCTATGACATCTGGACAAGCACAAAATCCATTACGGGGAGCATACCGGTTTACTTCGATTAAACTAGCTTCAATTTTGACTGCAATTGAACTAAGCTATATACCGTCTAGTTTGCTAAAAACTCTGAATGGTGAACATAGAAATTTTGCTTCAAAAGCCATTCAGTGGAGTGTGGTGCATGAATAAACGGCCCTATCTATTTATGAAAATGTGAAGGAAGGCAATGTAGAAACTGGTGGTCTCTTTCTTCATCAAACTGATATATTAGGGTGCTCACCAGATGGTCTTATTGATAACAATAAGATCATTGAAATTAAATGTCCTGTAAGTTTAAAAGATGACTCTGTTTTAAGTTCTCTTGCTTCTGGTAAGTGGTATTTGACTATTAAGCAGAATGTAAAAGCTACTGTTCATTCATCTGACAATATTTCAGTTTATGAATTTTCTGTTGGTGATATCTTCTTTAATTTGAAAACTCCCCAAGGTAAGACGTACTATCATCAGATTCAAGGTAGCTTGCATATACTTAATAGAGATTTTTGTGATCTCATTATTTGGACACCAAATATTAATTTAATTGTCCCAGTAGTATAAAAAGCTGAATGGTCAGTAAACATAAAAAAGCTTATTGATTTTTATAGAAACGTATTTATTTATACTCATTTATAGAAACTGATTTTTATAGAAACGTATTTATTTAAGTGATTGTTGAATAAAGTTTGTCGTAATATAGTATTCACGTAATGTAGTATGTCGTAATATAGTATATAGTCCAACGTAGCTATGTGCCACCTAAATTTTGACCGAGCATCCCCAGGGGTGACATCTGGAGGATCGTACCTTCTCCCACCCTCTTTGACCTTATAGAAGGACTGCAAGTTTTCCCGAGCGCAATCTCGTACGCTCCAAGCACTCGCAAAAGAGCGTACATGTAAAGGGCGCTATTGTCTTTGAAATAAAAAAGTCCTCTAAATTTTCCCCTTTGGGAGCAATTAATTCTGGTCTCCAAAGCCGAAAATTGCATCCCACTCCCATGGCGCATTATATTACTATATGTTTTTCGGGGGGGGGGACACCGCTAAAAAGGTATCGTGCCCCCGGTGCCAATTAGGGCCTGTTCATATAGGAGTCCGTTGCGTAGCGTTAAGGGAAAGCTAACGTTGAGAAGAAAATAAACCAATCATAGGCGTTAAAAATTTCATTGCTAATCGTTTGGAGGTTTGTCATTCGTTAAATATATTTCAATACTTTAAGGGCCTGTTCACATAGAAGTCTGTTGCGTTGCGTTAAGGAAAAGATGACGTTCAGACAAAAATAAACCAATCATAGGCGTTAAAAAATTTCATTGCTAATCGTTTGAAGGCATATGATTGGTTTATTTTCGTCTCAACGTCATCTTTTCCTTAACGCAACGCACGGACTCCTATGTGAACAGGCCCTAACGCTCCGCAACGGACTCCTATGTGAACAGGCTCTTAGGGCCTGTTCACATAGGAGTCCGTTGCGGAGCGTTAAAGAAAAGATGACGTTGAGACGAAAATAAACCAATCATAGACGTTAAAAATTTCATTGCTAATCGTTTGGAGGCATATGATTGGTTTATTTTCGTCTCAACGTCATCTTTTCCTTAACGCAACGCAACGGACTCATATGTGAACAGGCCCTTATGCTCTCTACGTCACTGATCGTAATTTGTGTGATTGGGGGAATTTTTGCCGAGAGTTCATATCCTTTAACATCTAATAAAAAAGTATATACTATATCATAGAGTTGCTGAAGCATCTAACTCTGTATTGAGGAGTGCCTGCAAGTTGTGAGGTTTGTATTTCGCAGGTGTCATTAGAACGTCTTCAGAATATTCGTTTCGACTATTTCATGTTTTCTTTCATATTCCTTTAAATTCTTTAACATCAAATAAAAAAAAAGATATACTGTATCATAGAGTTGCTGAAGCATCAATATACTCTATGATATACTATATCATATACTCTATCATATACTATATCATATAACCTATCATATCTAAACTTACATATAATTTTGTGAAATGGCAACATTCATTATTTGTTTTGATTCATCGCAACCTGGTCATGTTTTGCTAATGTGCTGAAATTCTGTCAAATTTAGTATCTAAATCTGGACAAGATGGAAGATTTGATGAAAATTGATCTCTACGAATTATTGAACATTAGTATAACTGCCGATGAAAAAGAAGTAGGTTTTTATGAAGTTTTTAAGAGAGATTTGTTAAATTCCAATCCGAAATTTATATTTTGTAAAATGTTCATTTTGGTTTGTTTATATATTTATTTCGCTAACACCCCAATTTATGTTATTTCTTATCATTTTGTTATTCATTTTTGACAGATTAAGAAAGCATACAGGAAGAAAGCTTTGACTTGTCATCCGGATAAAAATCCAGACAATCCCAAAGCAGGTAATTTTTTAAAATTTATGTCTTAAAAAAATTGATTTTATTCTCTGTAAAAAGTTGATTCGCTATCACATGCAACTTTATCAAATGTTTCTGTAATTCCTAATATTATATAATCATATACATTTTAAATTGTTGCCCAATGATTCCCAAAATTGTTAGGTGAAAATGTAGTTTAATCCACCGCTTGGCGCCATTTTGAAAATTGGCGATTTGGCGAGTTTCTACGCAGTGTCATCTGAGGATTACTCCAATAGACACTTAACAGAGTGCAGAGTAAACATTTTTTTTTTCTGCGTTCCATTATTTGATGCTGCATTAATATTTTCAGTTGGCTGGTAAAGCCAAAACTTTGTTACTGGCAAAACATCACATTACCCAAATGGCCATCAAAAAATCATGAGCCTACTGTCACACTCCTACAAACATCATGTGGATTCACACCTCCTCACTTCTACAATGCTATTCATATCCATCCATTAATCCTTTGCATTCACACAAATGCATACTCTCACCACATTTTGAACATTAATACCTAAATGCAATTTATCTACCAATCATTCCCAAATTGAGCCCCTCTGTCTGCCCTTCCAACTCCAACAGCAATAAGTATTTAAGACAAAACAGGCTGTAATAATGATAATATGAGAAAGGTACAGTCTTGTTCACAGAAGCAACTTTTCAAACATTATATGTCATGAATGCATGGTATGCAGAAACTTCATCAAATATAGGCTGATTGAACGAACTTTTACAAATGCAGACAAATCTTAAACAGATGCACATTGCTTTGAATATCTGCAGACAAAACTTAACCTCTTTCTACCCTTTCAGTTCAAATAATATTAACAGTTCAGTTATATACTCCCTGACCATTTATACAAACATATACTCTTATCACAGTTTAAGAGTTTAAACCTAGGCACAATTAATCCAGCATTCATGCATAATTTAAGCACAAATTTCTGTACTTTCAACTGTAATAACTTAAATAATTTAGCTGTATACTCATTTACCTCTTTCACTCTGATACTGTTATCCACTTCAGTTATTTAGTAAAAAGTACATTGTTATAATGGAAAAGTATGAAAGAAGCACAATCTTATTTACATCAGAAACTTTTCCAACACAACAGCACAAATGTATGAGATGCAGAGGTTATAGATTTAGGCACTCTAAAACTGTGAGAAGCAGAAATTTCTAGTGTTAGGGCATTATCAGCTCAAAAAGATTTCATTGCCAAGTGGTGGGCTAAACTACAAACCACACAAGTTGATTTTGAATTTTTATGACTTTTTTTTATCTATTATATATTGCAATTTAAATAATACATGAATGTTAAACATATAAGGTTATATAAGGAATATGTGAAAAAAAACTATTTTGTGCTCGTGTTTTTTTCAGTAGCTGAGTAGGCTGGAATAATTCTAAGTTTAAATATTAGATTTTTAGATTTTGTTGTAAACATTTAAATGTTCATTATATTGTCTTTTCATATTTGTTCATAATACTGGATTTCTTTATATTTATCTTGTTACCTATTGTCACTAGATAGCACATTTGCTTATTTGTTTTAAGTTGCTGTATCTACAGTAAGTACTATGTTTTTAAAATAAATAAACACATGATAGTTTTTGCATTTGAGTGTTTTAAATTTTGTAGCATTCAAATATTTTAAAACTATGATATATTAAAGTTTGTGATATAGGTTGGTTTAATTTCTAACATTATAATTTTTATATGTCTTATGTAAGGTTAAATTCAAGTTAAACATTTTGCACATTGTTTTCTTAGGTTTGTTTTTGTACTGAAAAACATTGAAGTCCAAATTTTATTTTCCATTCAAATGAAGGAAGAATTTACAGTTGATAGAGCCATCTAATATATCTTTTATGTCTTTTTTCCTTAAAAACTATGTTAAAAGGTCTGAAAATTTCAGTGTTCAAGAGCATTGGCATAAGTGCCTGGTAGAAAGTACAGTTATAAGATAAAGTTGGTAATAAACTGCTAATATGCTGTGCAGTGTATGGTTTTAAGTAATTTTAAGGAGTAAAACTGAAGTAATGAGACAAAATTCTTGATCATCTTTTGGTATTGTGAAACTTGTTTACAAGCCAGTAAAAGTTATTCATTATATAGTTTTTTTATTAATTACTTTTATATAAGGATTAATAAACAATTTAAACCATGTCTTTTCTTCTCATTGTAGCGGAACTCTTTCAACAGTTATCAAAAGCCCTTGAAATACTCACAGATGCTGCTGCAAGGGTAAGTGATTTTCTTTCTTTCCATTTTAGAATTTAGCACAAAATAAACATTACTGTGTATTTGCAATTTTTTGTACCTTTATATATTTTTGAAACTAATGCATAAGTCATAATGCTTTTCGGTATTACCAGAATTAAGACTATTTTAAACCAGGTTAATGTTCACATATGTATAGGTGTTCAGCTATATTTTATACTAAGCAATCATTTGTATTCATATGTATAATTTACAATTGCATCATGTTTTTCTTTTATGTCTGAAAATGCTTTAGTTATTGGTGTTTAATGTTAGAATAAAGATTAAGTGAATTGAAAGGTGTCATTTGTTATAGATCAGACTATTTTAATTTTTTTTAATGATGCTTTTATATTGTAATTCTTTTAATCTGAAATTTTATTGGTTTCTTATATGTTGACATATATATAATTACTTGTTTACATTTTGTTTACTGTAACAAAACTATCTTTTCTGTTCATAGTCAGCTTATGACAAAGTTTTAAATGCTCGAAAAGCAGCTCAAGTTCGCCACAGGGAGTTAGATAGCAAAAGGAAGAAACTTAAAGAGGGTAATTATTTGAAAATCTGATGTCTTTTTAATAATTTTGGGTAGGAAAATGTTATTTAGTAAAGAAAATCTTCTGAAAATAGTGATTGTTTATGTTATTGCTTGTAAGAGATTTGATGATTTATATGTCCCCTTCATAAAACTTTTTAAAATCCCGTCTTTCATTTTTTAATTTATAAGGTTTAGGCAAACTAAGACTAAAATGTGCAGCTGTTTCTGAATGAATCTCAAGCTCCCATGCCAACTTTATGTAGAATTTGAACACTTATACTCTGATACCAAAAGCTAGTTTCCTAGGCAATTGGCCAGTATCCAACCAAATAAAAAAATATTTGAAGGGAAATACCAACATCCTTGAATATGGCTGTTTTTATTTAACCATTATATCAAAATAGGATATTAACACTGTAATTAATTAAAATCTTAATCAATGTTGAGATTGCATTTAAATGTTTGTATTAATATTTTTTCAGTGTGGTATAGTCAAAGCTTTTATGCATGAAAAAAACCAAAACAAATAAAAACTCCCAGGATAGCCTTGAAGCCTGTTTATGTTTTTAGGAATAAGATAAATAAATTTTCTATTCTGATCTGGTGATGCCAGGTCTGTACATTTTGACCTTAAATCATTCTGTTGTAAACAGTTTAAATTATTCTGAGGAAAAATTGCAGTGATGTTTTAATTGACACCATTCATGATAATCTTATAAAAGCTTTAATTTAAATAACTTGGAAAGATTTATATTCTTATGAAAATAAAGAATTTATTTTTAAGGAAAGAAGCGTCACTGAAGTGTTGCCTTTATGAAAAAAAAGCTATTATACTCAGTGAACTGCAGTTCTGTTTTATTAACAAATAGTTGCTTTCACTTTCAAAATGAATTTTAATTTCTGATCTAGCATGGTAGTATAGACAATACTTACATTGAGAGATAATCAGTAGTAGAGTATAAAATATATCCCTGCTTATTTTTTAAGCTACTTTATAAAGAATTCTACAACAAGAAAACCTAAAAACCACAGGAATTTTTTCTTTCTTTCTTTCTTTTTTTCTTAAAAGAAATGAGTAGTACATCACCTTGTAATAAAGTGTATAGTTTTCTCTGTATGATAACGATTAAATATTAAGCAAATTCTGAGTGGCATAAAACGTCAATTTTATGAAAAATAAATATTTAATTAATTCCTTGCCAGAATTATTATAATTCATGTTTTTCTCATGTTAATATAGATCTAGAGGCGAGGGAAAAGTTTGCTCAAGAATTCCAAGAAAAAGATTCAGCAGAAAAGCTCCAGAAAGAAGTATGTTTTTATGTTCTTTGACAAATAATGCATATTTTTTATCTGCTTGTTTTTTGTGTCCTTGTAAAATATTTTGAGAAGCATAATTTTCACATAGTATTTTATCAATTTTATTAAACAGATTGAAAGGTTACGAAAAGAAGGGTCTAAGCAATTAGAAGAGGAAAAAGAACTTATGAGGCAGCAAATTGAAAAAGAAAAATTAGGTACATACAATTTATTATATTTTAAAATTTAACATTGTATTTTAAATTTGACAGCTTTTGTTTGGGGTGCTCTCTTAATTTCTAAAGACATTGTATTATTTTTATTCATTTTTAAAAAAGAAAAATTTGGTACATACAATTTATTATTTTGTTTTTAAATTTAACATTGTATTTTAAATTTGACAACCTTTTTTTTTTGTGGTGCTGTTTTAATTTCAAAAGGCATTATATTATTTTTATTCATATTTGAAAAAGAAAAATTAGGCACATACAATTTACTATTTTTTAAAATTTAGCATTGTATTTTAAATTGCACAGTTTTTGTTGGCGGTGCTCTTTTAATTTATAAAGACATTGTATTATTTTTATTCATTTTTGAAAAAGAAAAATTAGGCACATATAATTTATTATATTTTAAAATTCAACATTGTATTTTAAATTTGACAGCTTTTATTTGTGGTGCTGTTTTAATTTCTAAAGACAATGTATTATTTTTATTCATTTAACTTAATAAATCACAATTAGATCCATTATCAAAATGGGTGGTTTGTTGAGATCTTAACTGTGAAAAATACATGAAAAGGCATGTAAAGATTATTAATATAGGCTCAGAAAGCAGTTTAAATGTTATATCTTACTAGGAAATTAATTTTATTAATTTGTACAATAAATTATTTTTAGGAATCAAAATATATATAATATGATTATGTTATTAAAAACCTAAAACCTTCTCTATTTTGAACTTTATTATGGGTTGTTTATTGTATTGATTATTAATATTTGGAAAGGGAAGGGGTACTTTTATATCTCAACTCCAGAGCAAGAATTTAGTTTGAACTTTGGAAATGAAAAGAAGAAAAAGTCACTATAATATTTTTTATACTATTTTAGTGTGGTAAAATCTCCTTATATCTCTTCTGCCAGTCATTAATTTTTTCATTCACATTTTTGTACTTTATATAAAAAGTACCATTTTAAATTTTCCATTTTTTATTCAAGTTTTATTATATGCTTTATTTGGTGGTTCGATGGAAAGTGTGTGAAAAGGTTTAAATGTTTAAAATTCAGACATTTATCATGAACTCACTAAAATAAAGATTTTATTGCATTGCCTTATAAATGTCCTTTGTAATGTTTCTCTGATCTACAGATAGTAAAAATTAGAATGTACTGCTTTGCCATGGAACTACTGTGATATTTCTGTGGTATAGAGATAATAAAAATTAGAATTTACTGTTTTCCCTTGGAACTACTATAATATTTCTCTAGTGTAGAGATAATAAAAATTAGAATTTACTGTAATTAAAATGAGGATTTTATTGCATTGCCTTATATGATGCTTTCTAATATTTCTCTGATCTACAGATAGTAAAAATTAGAATTTACTTCTTTGCCATGGAACTACTGTAATATTTCTCTGATATAGAGATAATAAAAAATTGAATTTGCTGCTTTCCCTTGGAACTACTATAATATTTCTCTAGTATACAGATAATACAAATTAGAATTTACTGCTTTCCCATGGAACTATATAATATTTCTCTAGTATAGAGATAATAAAAATTAGAATTTACTGCTTTGCGGTAGAACTACTGTAATATTTGTTCTGAACTAGACTCTATACTAGAGAACTACTATAATATTTCTCTAGTATAGAGATAATAAAAATTAGAATTTACTGCTTTGCAGTAGAGCTATAATATTTGTTCTGGAGATAAAAGTATAGAATAATTTACTGCATTGTCATAAAACCTCTCTAATATTTTTCTCATCAGTACAAATTACAGTAAATTTTTCTGAGAAAATTTAGTGACTCATATAAAGAAATAATAAAAATCTCAGATGAATGATTTATATTTCAGTCAATTTTAATGCAAAGTCTTGTCATTGATAGAAGTTCTTTGTAAAATATTCCACTGTATTATGCATATCTCATTGCTACGGGTAATATTTTGTTTATACACATTTGTATGTTGTTAATATTATTCTGTATTATTTATTTTTAGGGCTTAATAAAACAGAATCTCATGTTATGCCAAGGCTAAAGGTAAATAATTTTTTATTTAAAGCATTTATTTTGTTCTTTGATTCATAAGTAATCTATCATGCTTACTTATATAAAACTTATTGTAGTACTCTTAAATTTTTTGAAGAAAACAATGCAAGAATTGTATTCAGTTATGAAATGTTGTACTTATGATTTTTTTTTTTTATACATGTTAGCACCAAGTTTTATTAGTTCCGATAGAAATTTTTTCATTTTCTGTATTTTAAAACTTTTATATATTTCTTTTGTTTTATATATGGGTGTATATGTGTGAAATATCATTGAAAATGTTCATTTTTTTTAAATTTAGAAAGTTTATTAATCAATGAAAGTCTTAATATATTGAACCTAATTTCTACTTGAATATCAAGTCTTACTCTTTCAACTTCAACATAGTATGTTTGTGAAAGACTTTTTATAGATTTTTGGCACATAATATAAGTATAGGCCCCTTATCACTAATGTAGCTTTTAATTCAGAAAAAAATATTTTAAATTCAATATTATGAAAGAATTTTCGTGATCTAGGTAGAGAAGAGCATGAAGTGTTTCCCCTCAATATTTTTCAGAAGGGTGTATGTATATTGAATTCTTGATACCATGTAAATTTTTGAGAAAACTGATTATTATTTAACACATAATGGTGAGACCTCAAGGTATTTAAAATTTTATTAAACTAAGTACAGGGTGCGGCAGAAAGAATGTTCTGATTTGGAACGTCAATAACAAAAATGTAATGCAAGATAGAGAAAGAAATTTTTTATACCTGAAAAGAACATAGTATGCCATTGTCATCCATTAAGTTTTAAAGATTACATCAGTTAAGTGGTGTTGAACTTGATTAAAAGCAATAAAAAAGATATGGTAAATATATATATAACAGAATGTAGCAGTAGGCTGAAGCAGGAATAATTAAAAAAACAGTCATTTAAAAACAAGAAAACGTAGGTTTATTTTCACCACAAAATAAACTCGAGCTAACATTTAGTGTCGACGATAGCATTCGGTCTGACACAATGCTCCGACTGACCCCAGCGAGAGCTAAGTAAAGCCAGCACGTTATATACATTCAAACCATGTGTGTATCTGGCTGATTTGCATATGCAGGAAAATTTACGCCAAATAAACATAAATATAATTGTCACAAAAATGTAATACTTCACTTACAATAAATAACAAAAATTATTACACATACAATAACAAACATTACAAAAACATATAAACACCGAAAAAAGAAATGTTAAATTAAAACATCGCAACCAGCGTTTGGGAATGACGTCATAACATTTAACTTCCAAATTGGGAAGACAGACAGTGGGGAGTATCCCAACAAGTGGCAACCGTCATTTTTAATGCAGTTTTGAAGTCTCTTTTGGAAATGTTGCATGGATATGCGGACCATGTCCTGCGGAATCGCCGGGATTTCTTACGTAATTGCTGCCTGTGTGTGACTTTTTTTTCTGTGGGGCTATCCCAAATTAAAAGTGTACCAACACCGACCAACAAATTTGCAAACACTCAAGGTAGCAATTACGCAAGAAATCACGGCGATTCCACGGGACATGGTCTACATATCCATGCAAAATTTCTGAAAGAGACTTCAAAACTGCATTGAAAATGACGGTCGCCACTTAACTGATGTAATCTTTAAAACTTAATGGATGACAATGGTATACTATGTACTTTTCAGGTATCTATATATTTAAGTTGCTAAGCCAACTTTTTGGGCAGTCCGTGAGAGAAAATTACTGCATCAATTTACTTCATTTTGGTCTTAAACGAAAGATTGTAATCTTTAGATTTGTCAAATTTTGTTTTTGTAACCACAATTTCTATTAATTGGCGATAATTTACAATTAAAAATTGATTTCTGCACATGCGCAGTTGTTGTGCTGATATTTAGATTCCTGAACAGATTCCAATCCAACATGACACTCCAGCAAATTTAAATATATGTGTGAGATGTTTAATTGTATATTATTAATAATTATAATAATATAGGTGGCTTAGTATTTTCTTTATTGGCTGATGGACCTTTAATTTTTTTAATAATAAAATCTAATACCTTTGTTTAAAACTTTTCCATTTTCTAAACAATCTTATTTCTCTTCTTCATTCTGGTATCCCACGGTAATACGATACAAAATAGTTGCGCCATTTCGTTCAAGAAGCAAATGTCATCAACCCAGGGATGGAAAACAGATATTGACATCTTTATGACTCCCCAAACATCGCAATTTTATCATTGTTTCTCAGAAAGTCTACCCCACACATCGTAATACCACCCAGACCTTTTCCGAGAATTTTTCCCCGTGAGTTTGTTGATGTCTCGCGGCGGAAAGATATCGAGAAATCAACCAATGAGAAGCCAGGAAGAGAAGGTCTATTTTTCACGCGGAACAAAAAATGAGGCAAAGTGGCGGAGAAGATCCGAACGAACAAAAAGTTTCGATGGGAGATTGGAGAGAGAGGAGACAGAGGATGATACTAGAATCCTGTTTTCGATTCAGATGCAGCTATGAAGAGCAACATTCACCGATAAGTTCCCCCCCTTCTTTGGACATGTCCTATTCCCGAATTCTAAATCTTTCGACTTTCCTATCATGCCTTTGTTTCTAGATTTCTACTTCTCTTTTTTTTTAGACTGCAGTCATTTCGGTAAAGTACAATTTTAATTATGATTTTCGTTTTCCTTTTATTTTTGAGTTAACTAAAGAATTTTTTTTTATAAGATAATGGGTTCATTAGCCACCTAAATCAAATATAATTTCAGTCTATTTTTATTGTGATGTGTAATACTTGAATTTGTTTTATGTGATTAATTTTTTTTATGGAATTGTGCCTTGTATGACAGCTGGTTAGATATGTAGAAAACTTAATTTATGTTAAAATATAAATAAACTTTTGTAATTATTACCCCTAAAATTTGTGTCTCGTCCTTTCTTTAAAAGCGTAAGCTTAATGACTTTTATTTTGTTTAAATTTTCCTTTTCAGAGTAAAGCTAAGTTTCTCTTTCAGCTGTCGTTTTTCCCTTATTGAATCTGTTGTAGGTTATTGCGGTAATATTTTAAACTCTTAACTTTTGAGGTAATCACAACGCGCCTCATCTTAAATACTATTAAATTTACTCCCTAATACTTAAACTCTAATTAAACTTAAGTAATTGAATTAATATATATCATGATAAATTAAGTTAAACTTTTTCTAATGTCTGAATAAGAACAGGCATAACACAGTGGCATGTTTAAATCTGTCTTTAGAAACTCACTGTTTCTGCGCATGCTCAGTGACATGTTTTAATGATTAAACATGTTTATTCCGAGGAGTCTCTCTAGATCTCTCTCTGCCATTTTAATTTTTATGATAATTATGTTTGGGAAATACAAGATTAAACCTCATGGAAATTGTTAATTTCGTACTGTTTAATTAGCAATACTTTACAATTAAAAAAAATTGCTTTCTGCACATGCTCAGTGAGATTTTTAAATCTGGCTTTTGATACTCACCAAGCACAAGGCCGCTCAAACACATTAATTTGTTTCTGCGCATTATTGTGATTTTCAACATTTGGCAATGATGTGTTGAGTATAATTTGTGTATTAGTACATTTATTTACTATTTAGCCATCATGTTTTGACGGGTATCAACTAGTAAAAGATTTATTTCTCTATCTTGCTTTGTATTTTTGTTATTGACGTTCCAAATCAGAACGTTCTTTCTGCCGCACCCTGTACTATGCCAGTGTTAATGAATTCAAACTTCAGAAACAAATTGTAGTGTGTACACAGTCACTGCAATACACCATATGATAAACGAATTAAAGTTTAACTAGTTGGTACCCGTCAAAGCATGACAGCTAGATAGTAAATGAATGTACTAATACACAAATTATACTCAACACATCATTGCCAAATGTTGAAAATCATAATACGCAGAAACAAATTAATGTGTTTAAGCGGCCTCGCGCTTAGTCAGTATCTATAGCCAGATTTAAAAATGTCACTGAGCATACGCATAAAGCAATTTTTTTTTACTGTAAATTATCGATAATTAAACAGTGTGAAATAAACAATTTCCATCAGGTTAATCTTATATTCCACAAATATAATTATCATAAAAATAAAAATGGCAAAGAGAGATCTAGAGAGACTCCTCGGAATAAACGGTGTTTATCATTAAAACATGTCACTGAGCATGTGCAGAAACAGTGAGTTTCTAAAGACAGATTTAAACATGCCACTGAGTATGCGCAGAAATCAATTTTTAATTGTAAATTATCACTAATTAATAGAAATTGCGGTTACAAAAACCAAATTTGACAAATCTACAGATTACAATCTTTCGTTTAAGACCAAAGTGACGTAAATTGATGCAGTAGTTTTCTCTCACGGACTGCCCAAAAAATCGGCATAGCAACTTAAATATATAGATTTTTCCTTTAAAGTTTGAACGTGTAATCTATATTGTGTTTAGTTATTTGAATAAAGTGGCAAAAATTCATTTTTCTTGTTGTTTCTAAACCCCTTGGACCAGGACCAATGTAGGCCAAGTTGAAAAGACCACTGTGAAAGTCGCTCAGCGACCAAATCTGGTTCGTCTGAAAGTTGGTCTGAAGAGACCCCAATACATTGAAGAATGTGAGAGGGAGGAGCAATGGCAAGATGGAAAAGTCCTCTCAACCCCCATGAAAGTCATAAGATTTGTGTGTCGACTTCTCAGTCTTGCCAGTGCAGTTTGGAGTTGTTTTGGTCCTTTGTACAGCAAAGACAGACCGAGGTGTTTAGCAGGATACCAAGTGGAGGGACAATCCAATTTTGGTGGTTAGATGATTTATAAATAGAGTAAACTTTTGAGGCAGTAAGATAAATTGTTTAATGGGGTGTTCTGCCCATAGTCCTCTTCAGCAAGCAAATCAACTACCTCATTACCATGTAAGCTTATATGTGAGGATATCCATTGTAGGTAAATAGAATCGTTGTGCTTAAGGTTTGACAACAGATGGATTATATCTCTGTTTGGTCCATAATGTGAGGCTAAGATTTAAGATGTTGTATTGCACTTTTGCTGTCTGTCAGAATCTAGACTGGCTTTTTCTTAGAAGCATAGAATATTTTAATGCCTCTTAAAGAGCTGTAAGTTTCAAACAGAGTATTAAACTTTGATTTGCATTTCTGAATGCGAGTTTAGTCCCATCATCTTTGTTTTTAATACACAGGGTCATCGAAAAAGGTTGGACACATTTCATATAGTCATATTTAATGAAATAATTACAATACTAACAATTCTTTCGTTGTGTAATGTACAGAATTTAGTAGAATTTTACCTTAATAAGTTTCAATATGAGCACCGTTGGTTGCTCTACACATATCAAGTCGATAATCAATCTCTAACCAGGTGTTACGGAGCATGTCTGGCACCACTGGGGCAATTGCATCGACAATTCTCTCCCGTAAATGTGTCGAGTCCTGTACCTTTATGCTGTAAACAATCTTTTTGAAGTAACCCCAGATTTGTACTCCAATAACCATAACACACATTGAGCTTTCTCCTGAATGGCCGACATTGCACTGACAGAAAGCTGTACGAAGACCTCTTCCACCTTGCATCGCTTCTGTGCAACGTTCCATGTCACGGTTGCGTACCAGTTACATTTAGAAATCTTCGACACTTGCTAAGTTGTTTGAAAAGAATATTATTGCGTTTGCTCAATTTCTTTTAGAATTATGAGCTTTCGAAGTGTGTCCAACCTTTTTCCATGACCCTGTATATACCACTGCCTATTCTGCCAGAGTCTAGCTTGCTGCCATTTGTATGTATCAGGTATATTATTTTTAAAAAATTCTCTTGTTTACTAAATAACAGAGTTTTCTGCCAACAATTATCCAAAGAAATATGCCATGGTAGAAAAATTGGGTATAAGTGATACATTTCCATAAAGTAAACTGATATCACCAATCAGTGCTCTGAAAGGAGGTAAATAATGACAGAATAAATCCAGAAATAATATCTTGTTTTCCATTAATTATTTCTGATTCAGCATTTTAATATTTATACTAGTTAAAAGCTCATCAAAATAATAGGAAAAAAATAAGAGTAAGATCATGTTTGACCCTTTTTTGGTAATGGTTAAATTCCATGCTTCATTTATTCCACAAATGTGGAATTAACTATGAGCTATAAAAAAAAGAGGTAAATCCTCTCTTTTACCAATTTCTCCTGTTCCATGCTGCCAATAATTTTGATTTTGATTTTCATGTCGGCAGATCGCCGTACTCTGGACATTGGCACATAAAGTTGATCGTGACTCAAAACAGAATCAGGTAAATATATGCAAACTTTTTCAAATGTTTGTCCTTGCGACTTATCAATGGTCGTGGCAAATGCCAGTTTCACTGGAAATGCCTGCATTTCAACACAAGCATGAAAGGTCTGTATTAGTAGGTGCTAAAGTTCCTATTCGTGGAATAAAGACAGTCTGATTTGCTGCAGTTCCTGTCAAGGCAATAATCAATATCTTTTAAAAAGGTCTTCAAAATCTTTGTTCCAGGATACAAAAATTCACCCCTTGAGTGATATTATATATTTTGTCTGTTCCCTTCTTCAACAGTGAGAGGCATATTGTTAATGATCGTATATTTTGCAGCTTCATGTAGAATGCA
Organism: Dolomedes plantarius; assembly: GCA_907164885.2. Classification (NCBI taxonomy): domain Eukaryota; kingdom Metazoa; phylum Arthropoda; class Arachnida; order Araneae; family Dolomedidae; genus Dolomedes; species Dolomedes plantarius. The sequence continues at coordinate 115,503,102 of OU015499.1, read as the reverse complement.
GTTTAGCCTACCACTTGGTGACTAATTTGGAGCTGATAATGCACCAAAAGTGGCAACCTCTGCTTCTCACATGCGTAATGTACCTAAACTTTTATTCTTGTATTTATAAAGCTAAGGAGTGGTGTTAGCCTTTTATGTAATATATAGCTGTGTCAGTTAAATCTGGAATTTTGAGAAAAGAGGCTTACTGAAAGTTCTACTATTATATATTTCTCTGTGGTTTGTTTTCTTTCTCAGTTTTCTATATTCTTGCAAATTCAGAAAAGGATACCAAAATTCGCCCCTTGAATGATATATGTTTATCTTTACCCCTCACCAACAGTAAAAGATGTATTGTTAATTATTGTATATTTTGCAACTACAGGTGGAATTTTATTTGAACATTTATTCTAATGATTTTTAACAATGCCTTTTAGCTTGCATATTCATATAACATTAACATTTATTTATAGGTTAATTTTTTTTCTTGTTTGCTTCTCAGGTTAAATGGAAAAGTCATAAAAGTGGTGAAGATAATGGAGGCTACAGTCAAGAGATTTTAGATAATATTTTTCAGAAAGTAAGAATTTATTCCTAGTTGTATATAAAAAAGTCTCTTTTTAATGAGTATCGATTTAATGAAGATTTCTATTTAGCAAAATTTTTACTTCTAGGAAAATTTACATGCAAATTATTTCCCATATTGCATAAAATAAATTTTAAACTACAGAAGTTTTATTTATCTATATATATATAACAGTTCCGTACATAACTGACTGACTGACAGGTAGACACACAGACCAAACTGCTGGACCTAAAGAGTTGAAATTTTGCATGGTGATTCTTCTTATAGTGTACGAGTGCACTAAGAAAGATTTTTGGAAAATTCTTCTTAGATTTTTTAAAATAAAATTTTTAAGCTGCTTTTGTAACATTCTTTTAAGTTTGCATTTAAAATAATTATCTGGGGGTTATAAATTTATATCACGAGAAAGATCATAAAAATTCCTTTAAAATGAAATCTTTTTTGAATCTTTACCTCCATTTTCTGATTTTTGGTGAATTTTTAAAGATTCATTTTTAGAATTTAATTTATTGAATGCTGATCACGTGGTTTCTTTTCTTTTTGTGCTTCTTTAAACTAATTTTGTGTCATGCATAGCAACGAAATAAAATGACAAAAAATATTTTTTTTTTCTTTCTAATGCTCAGACGATTGGACATTATCCCCCCCCCCCAAAAAAAAAAATATTAAAATACAGTAAAAGAAATGTCCCTCAAACTGTACTATATTAACTGTACTATATTCTTTAGTATGTTCTATTAGATTTAATTTAAATATTTTCTTCTACATTATTTTGTCTATAAAAATATCCGTTATGATTTTTTTGTAAATATATATATATATATATATTCTTTGGCATTAATTGCATACATTAACTGTTGTATTTATTATAAATATATCTTTTTTTTTTGGCATTAATTGCATACATTGACCGTTGTATTTAATTTGAATGTACTCCGTTGCGAAGCAAGGGTATTCAGCTAGTATACATATAACTTACTAACCAATGGTGCAACAGTCCATTGTGGACCAAGGCCAGTGGTGCCTATCTCCGCTTTCTTGACTGTGGGCTTGGGGTGCCATACAACATATGTCTTGGGCAGGTGGTCAGCCTTCTGCGGGACCCCCAGCATAGGCGTAGCATTTGGGAAGCATGGGGGGGGCACATGTCCCCCCAACTTAACTTGAAATAAATTAAAATGTTAATAGAAGTTCAGTTAAAATCGGAAAATTGTAGAAAACTTTTGTTTGGATACTCCCCACTTTCTGTCTTTCTGTCTTTCCAATTTGGAAATTAAACTTTATGTTGTTTTTCCCATACAGTGTTCGAGGTACAAGCTTCAGGAATGATGTAATGTAACCATTTCACTATGATTGCAAATTGCAATGTTCAGTTCCTGTCACTAATTTCGATGTTTAAATTTAACATTTCTTATTTTTGATGTTTATATATTTTTGTAAAATTTCTTATTTATTGTAAGTGTATTTTTGCATGACATTTATATTGATGTTTATTTGCTATACACTTTATGTTTTCTGCATATATAAATCGGCCAGATGCACACGTAGTTTTTTTAATTTAATGCACATAACGTGCTGGCTTTACTTAGCTCTCGGGGTCAGTTGGTGCATTGTGTCAGGCCGAAAGATATTGTTGATGCTCAATGTAATTTTGAGTTTTTTTTTAAGGTGGCGTATCTTTTAAAGGGAAAGTAAATCTACTTTTTTTTTTTTTTTTTTTTTTAAAGAAAGACTGCTTCTTTTACTTGCTGCTGCTTCAGCTCACTGCTACATTCTGCGATAATGCTTCTAAAATATCTACCATATCTTATTTATTGTTTTAATCAGTCAACAACTTTTGAGAAAGTTGGTTTTTTCCCGCTTTTTCAAACTGTGAAACTGAAGATTCCGATTATGTCTTTAGCCTTAACATAGTGTTTAACAATGATATGATTCATTAACAAAAATTCGATGCTATATTTTTTTTTCATTTTATTTATATTATATTTTTTTTTTCTCATTCTATAACTTTTTAATACTACTCAAACTTCAATTCTATTGTTATTCAATTTAAAAAAAAAATCATTTCATATTTTAAGGATCGTCCGGCAGTCAGTGCGCTGAATTCAATTAGTGCACCCCCAAAAGTTAGAAGCATGCAATGCCTATGACCCCCAGAGTTAGTTCCCAAGCATGCTTGGTCCTCATTTTATCAACCCACTCAAGGAATGGAAGGCTGAGTCAACCTTGTCCAGTCGCAAGGTCGAACCCTGCACCTGTGGTGTGGCAGCTTGAAGCTTCCACTACGCCCCCAGGCATCTTATATAAATATATTTAGTATAATTTATCGAGATTTAAACTTTTGAGGAATAGCTACAGACATAGGCGTAGTATCAGGGGGGCACGTTCCTCCCCAAACTTAACTTGAAATAAATTAAAACGTTAAGAGAAGTTCAGTTAATATCGAAAAATTATAGAAAACCTTTAAGAAAATTGTTTTTTTCCCACCTTTTTCAAACTGTGAAACTGAAGATTCTGATTATGTCTTTAGCTTTAACATAATTTTTAACAATGATATTATGATCCATAACAACAATTCGATGCTATGTTTTTCTTTCTCATTTTATTTATATTATATTTATTTTTCTTATTGTATGACTTTTGAATACTACTCAAACATCAATTCTATTTTTATTCAATTAAAAGAAAATCATAATATTTCATATTTCAAGGACTGCCAGGCAGTCAATGCGTGGAGGAGGACCCTAAATGAATTCAATTTGTGCCCCCCCCCCAAAAAAAAAAAAGTTAGAAACACGCTATGCCTATGGCTACAGATCAAGTATTTTATTGGTTATACATATTCTGAAAAATGTTTTGAATAAAATATTTTTATGAGGAACCTATGCAAAAATGTACACTTTTGTTATAGTTTAAACATGTAAACTTAACTCTATACATTTAGTTTTTAACTTTTAGGAATGTATATGGTATGCAAAGTAAGTGAATCTTTACAATTTAGCTTTTCAAAAACTGCTTTACTACTTACTGTTAATGCAATCGCTACCCACATCATATAGTTGTTAGTCTTGGGCTTCCATACTGTGGGTTTGGGTTTGAATCTATGATAACACATGGATGTTATTGTGCTATCCCCTCACAGTGAGCAGTACTGTCTCACCTATATGATGCTCTTATAATCAGTAGCCAACAAATTAGCACTTTTGATGGGTCAGTGTTCCTAAGACAAGATATTTGCTGCAGTTTGGGTTTGAATCCCTGATAAGGCATGGATATTTATTGTGCTATCCCCTCACAGTGAGCAGTATTGGCTCACCTATATGATGCTCTTATAATCAGTAGCCAACAAATTAGCGGTTTTGATGGGTCAGTGTTCCCAAGACAAGGTACAGTGGAATCTCAATCTATCATTTTTCAAGGGACCGACTGAAATGAGCGATAAATGCGGAAAAACGATAGATGCGGGAACATAACAAAGCGATATGATCATTGGGACTGGATAAAATGAATGACACATGCGGAAAAACGATGGATCCGAAAACGATTGATCGAGATTCCACTGTATTTGCTGCAGTTTGGGTCTGCTGGGTTTGGGTTCGGGTTGATCCCTGATAAGGCATGGATGTTTCTGTGCTACCCCCTCACAGTGAGCAGTATTGAGTCACCTACATGATGCTCTTATAATCAGTAGCCAACAAATTAGCAGTTTTGATAGGTCAGTGTTCCCAAAATAAGGTATTTGCTGCAGTTTGGGTTTGAATCCCTGATAAGGCATGGATGTTATTGTGCTACTCCCTCACAGTGAGCAGTATTGGGTCACCTACATGATGCTCTTATAATCAGTAGCCAACAAATTAGCAGTTTTGATAGGTCAGTGTTCCCAAGACAAGATATTTGCTGCAGTTTGGGTTTGAATCCCTGATAAGGCATGGATGTTATTGTGCTATTCCCTCACAGTGAGCAGTATTGGGTCACCTGCATGATGCTCTTATAATCAGTAGCCAACAAATTAGCAGTTTTGATAGGTCAGTGTTCCCAAGACAAGGTATTTGCTGCAGTTTGGGTTTGAATCCCTGATAAGGCATGGATGTTTCTCTGCTACCCCCTCACAGTGAGCAGTATTGGGTCACCTACATGATGCTCTTATAATCAGTAGCCAACAAATTAGCGGTTTTGATGGGTCAGTGTTCTCAAGACAAGGTATTTGTGGAGTTTGAGTCTACTGGGTTTGGGTTTGAATTCCTGATAAGGCATGGATGTTTCTGTGCTATCCCCTCACAGTATTGGCTCACCTATATGATGCTCTTATAATCAGTAGCCTGCAAATTAGTGCTTTTGAGGGGTCAACAGGACAAAGTATCTGCTGCAGTAGATATAAAAAATAAAATTATTAGTTTATTTCCATTGCATAATTTATTTATAAACTATTTCTTTCCATTTCTTATACAGTTCTGAAAAATAATCATACCGTGTTTTATGAGCTTACATTCTGTACTTAAAGCTGCTTTGTACTAACCCCATTGGATTTGCTCACCTCAGTGTTATCCTTTGGAGTAAATGTGTCCAGGGATTGCTGACTTGGATTTAAAGATTTTTTAAAAAAATTGTATGTACTCCATAATAGAGACAGAAATTTTACACCTTGGCATTTTTCATTAAAAAAAATGGCAATAATATTTTAAAATTTAATTTATTTGGGGGAAAATTGGTATAGTGTGTTTTAAATGCTCATTAATTCCTTTAGTGGATGAAATTTATAAAATGAATCCTATTGCAAGGGGCAGAAAAGTTCAGGCTATCTGAAAATACCATTTTTATTTTAGTAGCATTTATGTAGCTGTAAATAGTAGACAAATTTTTTTCATAGGTTAATATTGAGGTGAGCGAATCCAATAGGGTTAGTACACAGCAGCCTTAACATTTATCAATTTATAAGTTTTCTTTTATTAATAAAATGCATTAGATATTAATTTGCTCAAACAATTGAGGTTTTAAAAAAAAATTTTTTCACTTTCATAGATTGTGATTTTATAACTTAATTCCTATCCTATCAAATTTCTTTATGATGAAGTTTTTAAGTTTATTAATAGGAATTTTTATCATAAAAATTATTTCATGCTATAATTTATATATTTATTTTTAGTATGGTCAAGTAACCTGCCTTCTGTCTTCAAAGAAAAAGGGGAGTGCCATTGTAGAATTTTTAACATCCGAAGCTGCTGTAAGTATACTTTATTTTTATTTAATGTGTTTATCACTTCCTTTTATTTCATCATGTGGCATTATATTATGTTTTCTAACAGATTTTGAAGCACTTTCCCATCATACTGACATGTCACCAACATCGCAAAAAGTTACCAATTAAATAAAATGAATACAAGAAAATACTGTCGTATTTTTTGGATGATAAGCATCTCAAATTTAAGGGAGGATTTTTAGAAAAGAATATTTTGTATTTTGTGAGGTATATAAAGATATTTTCAATGTCTTACTTAATAAAGATAAAATATACATATAATAAAATTATATATTCAAAATATATATATATATATATATATTTTTTTTTTATTTTATTTTATTTTATTTACTAATCCCAGATTGTCTAGTAAGGCTAGACAATCTCCATGAAACCAAAAATATCTAAAAAGTCTAAAAACAGTAGAGGGTATATAATAAATATATATACAGGATGCGTCAAAAAACCTTCCACATTTTAAAAATTTATATAAAAAAAAATTATACAAGGTTGGAAGTGGAAATTCACAGATGTGTTACTGGATATTCAGTGGAATCTCGATCGATCGTTTTCGGATCCATCGTTTTTCCGTATGTGCCGTTCATTTTATCCAGTCCCAACGATCATATTGCTTTGTTATGTTTCCGCATCTATCGTTCATTTCAATCGGTCCCTTCAAAAACGATAGATCGAGATTCCATTATATTAGAGTTTTTTTCTGTGTAGAAAAAGTTCAGCAGAGGGCACTAGTTGTTCCGTGAAAGCAAAAGTTGTAAAATGGCTGTAAAAGGTGTAACATTTTTGCTGTTCCACAAATTTCTTAATTACATCCCAAAATTATTTGGCAACAAGACAGTGCACTGCCTCATTTGGGTATGATTGTATGAGACTTTTTATATGGGGAATTTCCAAACAGGTGGATTGGGTGAGATGGTCCCATCCAATGGCCACCTCAATCTCCAGACATTACACCTCTTGACTTTTTTTCTTTGAGGATTTATCAAAGATAAAGTTTATTTGACAAAAGTGGACAGTCTTAAAGAACTCAAAAAGTGCATAATTGCTGCAGTTTCATGTGTTACAGAATCCATTTTGGAACACATATGGGCTGAAATGGATTACCGACTGGATATTGTCTGTGCCTCAAAAGGAGCACATATTGAAATTTGAGGCGTTGAAAGGCAAAGTGGTGTAAGTCACATTTTCAACTTTTTTCATTTGGGGGCATATATGTAATCTCCATGTTCAATTTATAGTGGAATTGTAAATAGTTATTATTTGCAATATTGTAATAATTATTATGAATTATAATTTGTTCAATTTATGGTGGAATTTTTTGTAGTTTTTGCAGCTAAACTCTCTTGACTTACACCACTTGACTTGCTGACTTACACCACTTTGCCTTTCACCGCCTCATTTATTGACTATACTAAAAAAACTCTATATGAGGTAATATGTATGAGAATTTCCATGAGTACTTTTTTTACATAAATTTTTAAAATGTGTCAAGGTTTTTTGAGACACCCTGTATAATAAAATATTCATTTTATTTTAATGTGACCTTCAGACCTTAAGACGCACCCCAGTTTTAAGTCATTTTTTTATGTATAAAGGGTGTGTCTTATGGTCTGAAAGATATGGTAGTTTTTTCCTTGCCAAGAGTTGCAGTTCACCGAAAGGTTAGCGACAGGTCGTTATGATTGGAAAGTGCCAGATCTGATATGAATACACTTCAATTAATATACTTTAAACATATTTATCTAGCAACAAGCATTTGAATCTGAAAAGGGAAACAGTGAGAATCCTCTAACACTATCGTGGATTAGTGGTCAACCAGAAATACCAAGAAACTCTCCTCTAAACAATGTGAGGTCTCATCAGCCAACACCAGACTTAGGAGGTGATACAGTGCTTACATCGCGAGATTATGAAAGTTTAGTGCTGATGAAACTGCGGCAGGCTGAAGAGCGGAAAAAACTGATTCAGCAAATGATGGAAGAAGAAGATAAATAAAGCTCATAATATAAGAAATTTAGTTTAACTGTTCTATCAAATCATATTCTGGTATGAAAAACTTGATTCAAATTCTGAAAGACACATGTGATCATTAAAGCAATGCTGTTGCTTTCAAAAAGCATATTAGTGGTAAAAAAAACTACTTCATGATAAGTATAGTGTAAATATGGATTTTAATGTCCTTCATACATCCTTTTTTTCATACTACAGTTTTTTCTCTCTAACAGATGGATTAATTAGTTCATAACAGTCATAAAGATATGAACCTTTTGGGTGTGATAAGCATCATAAATATTCAAGTCCACTTTATAAATAATAATATAGATTGATATAGATGTGAAATTTAATGAAAAACTAGCCAAGAAAGTAATGTAAAATTATTTATAGCTACAAAAATTATTGCTCCATTGTAGTATCTTAGAAGGATTACTAGAAAAAACATATGCTGGATCACCTATGGATGAGATACTGTTTTTTCATATACTATGAAAATATTGTAAAGAAAACAAGAAATAAATTAGATGTTCATTTAGATCAGACACATTTATATATCATACATTTAATATTAGCTAAATTTTAAAATTAAGATATTAGTACTTTTCCCTGTAAAGGTCTTGTATATTTTTTAAAATCAGCAGTTTCATGAATTGACTACATATAGGCAGTGGCGGCTCTAGTCCAGAGTTTTAGGGGTGGCAACATCGGCTCTTAGGGTTTTATATATATATATATAAATAGCAAAAGCTGCTGATTTTGATGAGTATATATGAGTATATACAGGGTGTTTAAAAAAGAATCATTTGATTTTTAAAAAAACATAACTATTCATCTTTTAATCGGTTTTGATTGAATAATGCAGGGGTTCCCAACCTTTTTATAGTACCATACCTGTATGTTGTAAACAATTTGATGACGTACCGGTAGACCAAAAATTTTGAAATGGGGAATAAAATGCAATGGAGAACAAAATAAATTAGGATATATAAAAAATCATTTTAAATAAATCTCCTGAGTTTAATGCACTTACCTTAACAGCTTCTTAATATTTATTAATATAATTACTATTGATTAATAATATGCAATTAATTTAAAGATGTTTGAAACACAAAACACAATTTTTAGTAGAACTCAGACACAGTTATAATTCGCAGGCGAGTGCCAAATTTTTCTGGGGTGGTCATAGATAACACATTCAGGTGTAGATGGCATCTTTTGAGATTAGGTAAATCCCAATAAAGTATCACAACACAAACAATGGATAAGAAATTCCAAACTAAAATATTAAAACATATGGATTATTAGTTAATATAGTCATTTCTCTTCTTTTTTCGTAATACAGATTTTTAATAGATTTTTCTTTTAAATTGTAAAATCATTCGGGTACCGGTAGCTGCTTGTCCGCATACCGGTACTGGTGCACATACCCAAGGTTGGGAACCTCTGGAATAATGTATAGGCAGAAAGAGGGAAATCTCGAGTTTCATGCATTTGCCGTCAAGTAGTGCTAACCCTCTTCCTTCGCCGACACTTCAGTATTTGTAAAGATGGCGACTGCACAACAGAAATCATTTTGTGTTCTACGTTTTGCGAAGTGTGAGTCCATAACAACTGTTCAGCGTGAATTTCGTTGACAAAACCCTGGTAGATTGAAGTTCCTACCTCTCAGGGCATTAGGCGATGGTATAAACAATTCCAAGATACGGATTGTCTGTGTACGCATAACAGTCGTGGAAGCAGTTTATGGAGACATGGTGGCAAAAGTTTGGGACGAATTTGCCTACGATATAGATATATGTCGTTCATCTAAAGGTGGGCATATTGAGCACCTTTAATTTCCTTTGTAAAAAAACTTTATGATTAGCCATGTAATATAAAATTAATTTTAAGTTTTTATGTTCAATATTTTTTATAATATATTCATTTCAAATCAGCTGATTCTTTTCGAAACACCCTGTATATACATATATATATATAAGAAATAAACATCCTCTCATTTTAAATTTAAACTCATTTTGTGTTAGGTCTATGATTATATAATTTTAGGCTATAAAAAAAAAATACGTCGGGCCTTTTGGGCGGGGGCAATTGCCCCCATGCCCCCTCCCCCCTGGAGCCGTCATTGCATATAGGTAAAAATTTTGAATAAGTGAAAATTTTATGATAGAGCTTAAAATTTTACCTGGCAGATGCTATGGTTTTATGGAATTATTAAAGTATGTATTTTGTCATTTTCTGTTAATAAAAGTACATATCTCTGATTTTTAATTATCAAAGATCAGATTAGGGGTTTACTTTGAAGTTAACGAATCTGAAGTGCTTCAAGTGACTCAGTAAAAAAAGAGGTATTTTGCATTTAAAATATTTTAGATCACTTTTATCTTGCCTAAAATATTTTGGAAACATCCATATATTAACTTTTTAGTTACAGCAAACTATTTTTAGAATGAGCTTTAAGAAATATTCATTTTAGGTTGGCTGAAAGATAGATCCATCACATGACATTTAATATTTTATCACTAAAGATCTAAATAGCATGAGCTTGCATAGAAAATAAAAGCTTAAGTCTAGCTATTAATAATATTAATTCAATTTTTAATTGATCCTGCATTGCTTCTTATCATATTTTGATAGTGAGGATTTAAGTTCAATGTAAGGAGAGAGAACTCATGTAATAATATACATGTATATTATATGTATGTAACATATAATATACATGTATATTATATGTATGTAACATATAATATACATGTATATTATATGTATGTAACATATAATGTTATATGCAGTGCTGGATTTCTAGATATAGAGGTGCCGGAACTGATCACACCTTTCTGTGTGTGCGTGTGGGGGGGGATTCCATATTAATTATATATATATATATATATATATATATAATTTATATTAATAGGCCAGGGGCACTTACTAACCATAGATTTATATGTAATTAAATAAATGTTTTTAACTATCATATTTTTTTTCTTAAGAGAGGTACTGGAATGCCGTTCCGACATGTTCTGCCTCAAATCGAGCTCTGGTTATATGTATATTACATGTAATATGATATGTATATTACATGTAATATTATATGTATATTACATGTAATATTATATGTATATTACATGTATATTATATGTAATATTACATGTATATTATATGTAATATTACATGTATATTATATGTAATATTACATATATATTATATGTAATATTACATATATATTACATGTAAAAGTTCTTGAAAAAAAGGCCACTTCGTTAGTATTATTTCGTTTTAAATAATATTGACTTCATTCTATTATAAAATGTTTTGGATTTGTTTGATTAAGTTAAATTTGCAGAATTCCCACATGTTAAAGATACCTCTTCTCTTCTTATATTAGAGTTGGAAAAAATAAATAAATTTAGATATTTATTTTTTCTTATTTTTTCTTTCTTTCTTTCTTTATTTTTCTTGAGGGGGATGGGAGTTGGGAATATTTTTAAAAGCTTGTTCACATGGCAAGGAATCTGTTTGGCAGCTTTTAATGTGCACTATGAACATTTTTATTCTGCCTCATAAGCTAAGGCTATTGAGAGTGAGCTACTGTCATCTAAGTTTGAGGTCACATTGACATTTAAAGCAAGCTGGCATTCAGTTTTATAAGCTAGGAATTTTTGCTGCTGATTTTAATGGTACATGAGGCATATTTTAAAAATCTTAACAGAAAGCTGTTTAAAATTAAGAAGAAACAGTTAAATAATTTTTTTTTAAATTATGACATTTGAAATTACAGAGGTGATAATTTTCAATCTTCCAAGGAGATGCAGAACTTTTTTCTTTTTACATCTAGCTGCAAAACTTTATTTCTATGCAAAGACTAGAAAATTTTAATGTAGAAAATCTAAAAATTAATTCTTCATATTAATTAATGTCTTATGACTATTTGTCTACTAGAGTGGTTCCCAACCCGTAGAAGTCTGTGGACCACTAAGCCAGAAATTGGACCATGTGTGGACCATCACCCGCTACGGACTTGATGGGGGAACCTCCCGGGGGGTATGGATTATCCCTCAGGTAAAAGGGAAACAGGATTAATGTACTCACATTCTAACGTATCATATTCTAATAATTAAATAATTATGTTAAACTTTTAAGAAATTTTATTTGAACACCTGATAGTTATCGGATATATTCGGCCCATCTAGTTCAATGAATATTGCTTTCAAAATCCCCATTTATTGGGCAACTTTTTTATATCTGGTGCCAGACCACACACAAGGCTCTCGCGGACCACCAGTTGGGAACCACTGGTCTACTACTATGATTACTTAATAAGACATTTTCCCAAGGTATTGCTTTCTCATTCTTGCATAAACTTTCCACAGATTTCTGAACTAGTATTATATAATTATTATTAACTGTAACGTGTCAGGAGAAAGATTGGGTTTAAAAATACAGAAACACTTCCAATTCTTATAGAGGTATATAAGATTTATCATTTTACTTTCAATTTAATAAATAAAATAATAAGATTGTATTTTATAATTTTCACTGCAAAATGAATCAGTATGTTTTTCATGAAATCCAACCAAAATTAGAATTTTTAAAAGTGTCTGTATAGTGTTCAAGATTTATTTAAACAGTATGCCTTTTCAATAATGAAACATTTTGAATTTACCACATTTTAGATTTCCGTTTTTATGTTCAACTACTTATGTCTTTAGTGCTTCCTTCCCCAGAAGATTTTAATTTGTTATCATGCTTGTATTTATTCCATAATGTGATTTGTTCTTATTGTAAATACATAATAAAAATTTCAGAACAGAATGCTTGTTATTTGGTTGAACTATGATTGTAACATCTACACAATACTAAAAGTGAGTTTTTCTACAGTTAAATTCAGCCCAAACAATAGTCAGTAGTACTATTTTTGGTAGAATATAATACTCTAAAGAGCAGACGTAGAATGAACATAAGTTTTGTGCAAATTAGTTAGCATTTTCTGAATTTTAAGGGCATTTTTAAGACTTCTGATTGGCTACCATTTTCGTGAATTTTATTCAGGGTTACACTAATTATTAACAAATTAAAAATAAAAAGTAGCATCTATTGATCACCCTTAAAGCAAAAATGAAATTAAATTTTTGCTGGATTTTTTGTGATATTGTCTCCCAAATTGATAAAATCATAGGCGGTAGTTAATCAGAATTATTATTATTTTTCATTATAAAGTTTAAACAAAAGATTCATTAATTTCAAATGTCATTCTACCATCTAGCAGCTTGATGAGGAATCTCATATTTATGGTGAAACTTCTATACATTTTCAGAAAAATTTTGCTGTTTTTATAATGTTAGTCAAAGTTGTTAGAAATAAAGCAGAATGTTTTAGTATTTCTAAAAGTAGGCAAGTCAATAAAAAATATCATCTAAGACACACTTTATTGTCATAAAAGAAGTTACTTAAATTTATTTTATCTGAAAAAGTGTGTATGCTGCATTTAAAACCTATTTTTTTTCAGATGGAAAAAACAAAATTCACCAGACATATAACTGCTAATGTGTGATTAAAATTTTTTTCTGTTTTATCAATGTGGTGTTAAGATCAATAGGATCAACTCAAGAAATAGAACTTCACCAGGTTTTACTGTTTCATGGTCGCAGCGGGCCAGTGATCTGAACGCAAAATTAGTTTAAAGTATCACAAAAAGAAAAGAAACCACGTGATCAGCATTTAATAAATTAAATTCTAAAAATTAATCTTTAAAAATTCACAAAAAATCAGAAATTAGAGGTAAAGATTTGAAAAATTTCATTTTAAAGGAATATTTTATCATCTTTCGGAGATATAAATTTTATAACCCTCAGATTATTATTTTAAATGCAAACTTGAAAAATGTTACAAAAACAGCTTAAAAATTGAATTTTTAAAAAATCTAAGAATTTTAAAAAATCTAAGAATTTTAAAAAAATCTTTCTTAGTGCACCCCTACACTATAAGAAGAATCACAATGCAAAATTTCAATCCTTTAGGTCCAGTGGTTTGGTCTGTCCATTATATGTCAGTCAGTTACGGAACTGTTTTATATATATATATATATATATATATAGGTATGTAACTAGAAAATGATGTATGGTATGGCAATTATTTTCCATCAAACATGGACTAATCTGGTGGCCTTAAGCTAAAGAATGATCAATTTATATATTTACAATCACAAAGTTTGGATACGTAAATTACAACTTTGTTTTAACAAGAGTCTCAATTTTTAGACAAAATATGATGAAAAAATTAGGTCTTTGGGATTAAAATATTTATTGACAAAAATTTTACATTTGTAAATTTTTTGCCATTACTAAAACATTGTAAAAACATACAAAAGTAAAATCAAGTCTTAACCTTGACTGTTTGTAAACATTTACCTAATTTTAAATACATCTATAGAATAGAAATTCAGGAAAAATGATCTCATACTTGAGTAGTATGACTGTACATGATCTTTAAATCTATTTAAATGAAAATCTTATCCTGTGTCTGAGACTTATGTTTGAGTTACATTGTACTGCATGCAATTTTTTAGCTTATTGTACACTAATTACACAGTTCAACACGAATCTGGGGTTTGCAAAATGTCAGATGTTTTTTAGTAAATCAGAAACACTGATCACAAAAATGACATTTGTTTTAATGTAGGATTATGTTCCTCCATAACAGTCATTCGGAAAGCAAAATTTCAAATGCTAAAACCATGCGGCCATCCGTCCTTGTGAGTATAATTTTGGCAGTGTGCCAAACCCAGTCTGTATCGAGTATCGCTTGGGCAACCATTAAACAGAAAAGTACCAAAATGCGTCAAAATTTTGACATACATATATGTGTATATATGCATACGTACATATATATAGATACATATATACATATATACATACAAAAGAGGTAAGCAACGATAAAAAATCCTATGAAGATGAGACATGTCTTACTTTGGTCCCCCCATTTTTCTGCATCCATTGGTATCGGTCTCGACCCCATCACCCCCAGCGGTTTCGGAGGAGATAGCGTGACAAGCTTTTAACAGCTGCAGCAGGAGTTACTTTTTTTTAGAATAGAGAGAGATGGCACTAAGAGTTTATATAAATAACTCATTCATTTTTATACATTTGTAGAGAATACATTGTGAGGAAAAGGTAGCGCAGAATAACAGATTTTGTTAAAATGGCATATCATGTTTACTTTAAAAATTTCAATCATGTTATTAGGCCAGCAAGGTGGCTATACAAAATTGTCCCGTTTCCTTTGTGAATGTGATAGTAGATCTAGAAACCAACACTGGATAAGGAAAGAATGGCCTCTAAGGAAAAAATTTAAATCCAGGATTAAAAAAAATGTGATTCGGCAGAACTTAGTAGATCCAAAACAAGTCTTCTTACCATCCTTGCACATAAAATTAGGGTTGATGAAACAATTTGTTAAAGCTTTGGATAAAAATGGTGATTGCTTTCGATATTTAAAAGATGTTTTTCCAAAATTATCAGAAGGTAAAATCAAAGAAGGTGTGTTCGTCTGCCCAGATATAAGACTGTTAATGAAGGATCAAAAATTTTAGGAAAAAAATTTTATCAGTCGAGATAAAAGCATGGGTTAGTTTCAAAGATGTCTCACTGAAATTTTTAGGGAATCACAAGGATCTTAACTGTACAATGATAGTATAAAAAATGCTATAAAACTTTAAAGAACTGGGTTGCTAAGAATAACAACAAATGTTTATTTAGTTGACACCACAATTGACATGTAAAACTTAACATATAATGGTTGACCTCTCAGAGTAATGACACTACTGCCAAGCACTCAACCAGCTTGGACTTCTTGAAGTCACTCAGACTTCCACAACACGGGAGATTTCCTATGACTCGACCATCTATCCATAGTAGGCCTAATCATCTCCCCTTCAGCACAGTAGCTTCATGTTAGGCCAAAATCTCCAGGGTCTCTTTTAGGGTTTATACAAAAACCTACTTTTTGAAAAACCGGTTTTCGAATTCCAGATTTCTAAAAAACAGGTTTTAGCCAGTTTTCGAATTTTTGTCAAAAAAAATATAGAATAGGGAAAAATATTTTATTTATATAAAATAACAAAAAACAAAGTCAATATCAAAGTCAAAATATAAAAAAAATTAAAATTAAGGATTACACAAAATAACGAAAACTCAAACAAAAATTTCAAATAGTATTTATATTTATTTTACTAATTTTAATTTCTCCAAAGAAAATAGGATTTTAAAAAACATAAAATATCTACTGAACGGTGGCTAAGTCTTGTTCTTATTTTGGACACAATATTGCCTGAAATTGAAAATACTCGTTCACTAGCTACAGAGCTTGGTTTTATAGTTTTCAGGGTATCAAATAACAAATCTAAGTTTTTGGTTCTTTTATTCGTTGCCTCAGAAAATTCAACTTTCAGTGTCTTTGGATTTGTAAGTTTTTCTTCAGAGTCTTCAAGAAATCAAATACGTTAAAAATTAATTTTTACATAATAATTTGAATTCTTTTAAGCCAGTTTGCTTAATTTAAAAACCGGTTTTCAAATGTGACAAATTTATTTTAAAAACCGGGTTTGAAAAACTATCAAACCCTAGTCTCTTTCCCGTTTGCTTCTAGCAACTTAGCCCTTCAACATCGTTGTCTGAGAGCATCTGCTCTGTATCACCTCCAAACTCTTTCTCCATTGGTCTGCCAGGATTGCTATCAGCGGTGGGGAATGTGCTGTTGTCACATAACGTACGTGGCAACATATACAGCTCATAGCCGGTACCATGGGTTAAAGCAATTCCCATATCTATATACATAAAACAGATCCGTAACTGACTGACATATAGCGCACAAACCAAACCGCTGGATCTAAAGGACTGAAATTTTGCATGGTGATTCTTCTTATAGTGTAGGGGTGCACTAAGAAAGATTTTGAAAAATTCTTAAGATTTTTTTAAAAATTAAATTTTTAAGTTGTTTATCTAACTTTTTTCAAGTTTGCATTTAAAATAATAATATGAGGGTTAAAAAATTTATATCACGAGAAAGATCATAAAAATTCCTTTAAAATTAAATCTTTTTCGAATCTTTACCTCCATTTTCTGATTTTTCGTGAATTTTTAAAGATTAATTTTTAGAATTTAATTTATTAAATGCTGATCACGTGGTTTCTTTTCATTTTGTGATACTTTAAACAAATTTTGTGTCATGTGCATGACAACGAAATAGAAAAAAACATCTTTTTTTCTTCCTACTGCGGCAGACGATTGGACATTATAAAAAAAAATATTAAAAAACAGTGAAAGATATGTTTCTCAAACTGTACTGTATTAGTATGTTCTATTAGATTTAATTTGAATATTTTTTTCTACATTTTTCTGTCTATAAAAATATCTGTTACAATTTTTTTATAAATATATTTTTTTTTCCACCAATTGTATGTATTGATTGTTGTATTTATTATATATATATATATATATATATATATATATATTGGCATTAATTGCATACATTGACCATTGTATTTAATTTGAATGTATTCCATAGCGAAGTACGGGTATTCAGCTAGTATATATTTAAACAGTTAAAACTGAAAGTGTTTAAACTAAATTTCTTGTTCAGATTTTATGTTGCAAATAAAGCGAAACCTTAATAGGAAATTTAATTATTTTGTATTTTAAAATTATTATATTATACTTAAATAACCACATGTTTAAAATAATTCTTAATTATGGTGTATAATATAACAGACTGTAATGTAACATTTGACAAGAAAAATATCAGTCACAACATTTTTTAAAAAACTAATTTATTCTCATAATTAATACAAAATTAAGAGATAATAAAATATAGAATAATTAACTATTTATAAAAAAAATATGTTAAATGCATATAATTATTTCAGTCTCAAATATATAGTGCAGAAGATAAATACAAAATAATCAAAGGAAATAACAAGCAGGTTTTTGATATAAAAGTAATGCCCAATATTGGAATACTTTGAACTAACAATAAAGTGCATAACAATAATAAAACATTTTTCCGTATATATAAACATACATATTTCCATACAAACATTGGATATATTTTAACATATTAGATAAACTAATTATAACAATTCTGTGATACAAAGCTACTGAAGAATTATGAAAATGTTGAAACACATAAAAGAAAGAAGAAGGGAAAAGAAATATTCAGTATGTATCATTAGAATGCACAACTAAATAATCAATATTCTACAATTTGATTAATCATGCTTTTACAAAGGGATTTATTCAAATAACTGACGTTAACACCAGAGTGTAGCATGCATACTTCTATCCCATATTTCTAACGAACTACATTATACTAAAACTCTGAGTTTGTGTTTCAGTGCAACAAAATGGAATATAAGAGCAAAATATTTGCATAAACTCTTGCGGTGTATAGACTAATGAAATTAGATTGAAAAACAGATTGAGAAACAGAATAAAATTAGATATTTTAATGCTTGTTTGGGGGAAGCTGAGTCATAGGTAATAAAAATTATTTTTCTTGATACTTATTATGAAGTTTATACAAAAGATGGCAGCAATAAAAAAATTGCACTGTTTTGGCTTAAAGAGAAATCTTTTATATATAAAAAAATCACAAAAATCTTTTGTATAAAAAAAATCACAAACAGGTTTTTAACTAAATGTCAATGTGTCCTATATTGCTCAAATAGGAGGTAAATGAAAGGAATTTTGAAAGATCCCAAATCAACAAAGAAGACTGTCATATTGTTTGTTGAGCATAAAGAGGTTATTTTTTTATATAAGGAAAAATTTATCTCAAAATTAACCTTCATTTTGATACAATATTGAAATTAGTTTGAATCCTTCATAACCAATTAATACAAAGACATAATGGTTTCATTGCACTGGATGGGGCCTGATATGGTTGAAAAGGCCCTCCAGGTTGTGCCTCCACTGGTGGTTGCAGACTGCAGCAGACAACCACCCCATGCACCAACCCTTCCAAGCACACAAGCACCCCCACAAGCAGCTGCTTGGCTGCTTAACCTTTAGCTTACAGGGCCCAGTTTTCCGATTCCCTCTTTACAAGAAGAAATTTCCTACCCCCTTTGTAAGAATGGCCATTAAGGGGGTTACATATATATATATGTGTGTGTGTGTATGTATATATATATATATATGTATATATATATATATAAATATATATAGACATATATATACATACATATATAAATATATACATTACACATATATATATATAAACATAAATAAACATATATATACATACATACACACACACACACACACACACATATATATATATATATATATACACATACACACACATATATATATTCTTAGGACCGTATTCTTGAGATACATGCTATCCCACCCCATAAGGAAAAGGTTAATGGTCGTCTAATTTATTCATCTCTTCAATTTTTGTTATAACAAGCAGATCTGACTGCATAAGATGCAACAATTCTTTTATGGCACAAAATTAAATTTGCTAATAACAACAATAAACAAAATCAACACAATGCAAAAGTCAGAATAAGCAATTTTATGCATTCTGGGAAAAAGCAAAAACAAACAAGCTCTTCAAATTTAAAAAGGTCAGTATTTTCAATATGAAAAACTGATAACCATAAGTGCATATGTATACACACAGTATAATACAAATGTATATGTCTATGTAACACTTTCTGTAGTAAATTTCATCCTGAGAAAATATTGTGAAATATTTTTTTCTACCTGTGAATTTTACCATTTATAAATTCTTATAGAACCTTTCCTAGGTATATAATTTGTTTAATTCAATAAAGAAATATATAAATATGTCTAAAAGTTTGTACAAAATGTATTCAGGAAATGTATAGACTAGGTGGAAGTCCTAGTCTCTGAATAAAACAAAATACATGTTGCAAAATGTATAGACTAGGTGGTTTAATCCAGTGGCGCACTCAGAGGGTGGGCCAAAGGGTCCTGCCCCCTCCCCCAAAGAAATAGAAATTGCATTATGAATATTTAATTTGCATTATAAATATTTTTATCCACTCAACTCGGCCCCTCCAAGATTAAACCCTGGGTGTGCCACTAGTTTAATCAGATTTGACAATGCCAAATAGATAAGACGATTTTTTTCCCTCTAATGTTCACACATAAGCTTAGAAGATTGTTCTATGTCCTTTTAATAGTACAGTCGTTAATGTATACATTATTTTTATAATATTTAATTTTACACATGGAAGAACTTACATGGTTCTGATGTAAGCTCTTTTAGCGATATATTATATCTAAAGATAATAATGAAAGAAATTCAATTAAAATTTAAAATTAATTTTATGAACATAAAAAAAATGAATAAATAAATGGTATTAACAAAACTGAACCTTAAGTTCACAAAACCAAACTAGTAACTGAAATATGAGATTCTTGAGATCAAAATTTTACTCATAGCACCAAAATGTATGATTGAGATTCACATAACGAGGCACTACAATTTCCTTATTATGAGAAGAATAAATTTTCCCCTCTCTTAAGGAACAAAATATAATAGAGATAAATTTCTATAAACAATGAATTTTGTACAATTCAAAATTCTTGTAATACAAAAGTTATACTCCTATATATTTAATATGAAACATGACATTCTCTATATAGCACATTATATAGCAAATGTGATTTTCCAATACATAAACATCCTTTTGTTTAAAAATTGTGAAAAACTAACATCTTCAAAACTCTTATAGAAACTGCTTTTATCATAACAGCACATAAATTTCAACACATTTCTTTCAAATTCTCTATCATGTTCCACTAAAAAAAATATCTGTATAATTCAATGGGATATTCCTTCAATTTTCCATATAGAATAAAAATTATTAAAATATCCTTAAAATGAAAGAAAATTTCTCTCTTATTACAGTTAGGGAAAAAAAAAAAGGAGAAAGAGGAATTTTTAAATATTATGGCACAACATAAGCTACAACTATTTGTCTATAAATATGAACATATTGAAGAGTTTGCTTTTAGAGCTATATACATATACTCATATAAAAAACAATATGAACTTCTATATAAAATTTCCCCCATACTTGTGATGAAATCATCAATTTAAAAAAAATCACAGACACAGAGATGTAATCATTTCGCATCTCTCTCATAAACCTCACAAAAAATAATGATTAATATCTTGAAAGATGTATCAATCAAAAATTTTTAAAATACATAAATCAATATGCTCATGTACATTCTAAATGACTACATTACAAAAAATTTCAATACAGCAATTCTGTACCTTGGCCATGAAAGTAAGAATTTCATGAAAGCATAATATTAAGGCTAAGATAGTTCGAAAAGTCCAGATATTTATTAACCACTGCTCTAGAATCAGTCACATAAGCCTCTCTTGTGACATATCAATACAAATAAATAAATCAAACAATTATTTCATTAAACATAGATGAAATCAATTTATGTCTAAAAAATTTAACTGAACTTTTCTGATAACAAACAACAAAAAAGATAGCAGTATCAGCTCTATGATATTTTCCGATATAGTGCTCCTATGATATTGAAATCAGTTTTATTTTACATCTAAATTTATTCAAAGCATTCCGTATAATACAGATAGTATTTCATAAATATTTCAAATCTTTATAACTATTATATTTATCATTTAATTAGGGACAGGTGTTCATACATACATATATATAACACTATTACTCAAACATAAAGAATCTTTTTTAATATTTTCTCAATAAATCTATCAATAAGGATTTGGGTCAGATAAGCTTCATTTGTAAATGTTTTCAAACAAGTCTTATCAGGCATTCATACCTTTTAAAATAATACCAGGCCAACAGTTACAAAATTTAACTTATAAAATTTTATTTAAATGTCAAAGATAAAATTCTCCCTAATAGTGTTGTAATTAATATATAGTACCTAAAATTTTTACAAATTTTATGAAAATACATAAAATGAAATCTCTATGGCTTTACATATTGAATCAAAAGGTGAATTATAAGCAGAGAAATCAAATTGCACCATATTACTTGAGGCAAAAATGTTTGGTCTTGTCTTTATGATGCAAGGAACTCAGGTGGCTTGTTAAGGGTCCAAACACACGTTTGTCCAATACCAGCCATAGCCAGAACTCTAAAGCCTTTTAACTCTAATTTATCAAGGATAATTCTTGGTGAATCTGGGCATCTGTATTCCTTACTGTGAGTAAAACAAACAGTAATGTATTAGTTAAACAAATGACACGAACTAAACATATCACTTCAAGTGAATTACCAGAAATTAACAAAGTAACTGTAATTAAATTTTACAAATTCCCTCACACATCAAAATTCTACTTATAGTTTTTTAGAAGTATGGTAATACACAAATTAATCATGTATTCAAAACTAAAATGATTTAATTTCAGCACATTGAATGTAAACACAGATCAGGGTGGGCAGTGTTCACACGTCTTTCTGAATAACTCATCAAGAAGTAAATGAAGATTATATTGATCATAGCTGGTATAATGTCGTATTTTCACCCATCTGAATATAGACATGTACAGAACGTAATTCATGAATTATAGATTAAAGATTAACACATGTAAAAATACACATGGTTTTAAAATGTTACTAACGATTTTAAAACCATCGAAACTACAAAGAGGGATTTTTAAATCAACACACTTAAAGCTTAATGTTTTATCACGTGCAAAAATTTCTTGAAAAATTTTCTATAAGTCCGAAAGCAGCTTTAAGCGCTTTAGCTAAAATTATACCACAAATTACTCAGAGTCTATTTATTAAAAAACAGTGCAGGGGAAATAGACGCACAAAACAATATCTTAAATTAAAAAGAAACATAAAGGAATGTAATTCTTACAAATTATTTCCCAGTTGTGTGACCAATTCTGCCCCCAAATACCTCATTAATTCAGGATCGGATCGTTCATCTCCGACAATTGTGGGTCCATTCTCCTGTAATAAAAATAAGCACGAAATAAACGTAGTCCTTACTAAAAACTGTCAGAATAAGATTGATAAAAGATTGAAAAAAAAGAAAAGGGTAGTACCACTCTAATTTGCGTTGAAATGACAACATAAGGCATTGTATTACTTCTTATCAGACGAATTATTTAAATAAACATTGTACAATCTGCCACGGTGACAGTGACTGATAAATCAGCTGTTTGAAAGATTGCGAACTCAAGCAGTGCTCGCATATGGTATTTGCCGAATAAAAGTTACGCCCATAGATAGGACAGAGATCCATAACCTCCGACATTACTGATAGTTATAACCTAAGCACTCACCATATCACACCACAAAATAATAAAATAATTGACAATCACCTCAAAATATTAACCAGCAACAAAAACCGCGCGAGAAGAGCATGGCAGCGTAACAGAACCACCCATAACAAAAGAATAATGAATAACACCCAACAGGACCTAAAATACTACTTAAAAGATAAAGCTAATAAAAACTGGAATAATTTCATAACTACACTCACTCCCAACGACAATTCCATTTGGAGAGCCGCTAAACGTTTTAAAAACACATACAGAATTATTCCCCCCATAAAAGACCCCACACTAACGATTATAATTACACAGACATTGATAAAACTAACACCATTGCTAATTCACTCACTAAACAATTCACTCCAAATGACATCTCTGACCCCTCAACTAAAAATATTGTAAATAATAATATAAACCTTTTCCTTAGCACACAACACAATACTTACACACCTAATATCCGACCCTCTGATGTTGACAACATAATTAAAACACTTCCCAATAAAAAATCTCCTGGTGATGATACAATAACTAATACCATGCTTAAAAAACTCCCACCCAAATATATTTTAAAAATTTCCCAACTCATTAATAATATCCTTAAATTTAACTATTTTCCCCCCCTTTGGAAAAATTCTTTAATTGTCCCCATCCACAAACCTGGAAAACCACCCGATTCCCCTGAAAGCTATAGCCCCATTAGTCTACTAAATACCCTAAGTAAATTAACTGAAAAATTTATTGCAATAGAAATCAATGCCCACCTTAACGAAAATAACATCATCGTCCCTTACCAATTTGGCTTCCGTAAATCCCTATCAGCCCCACATCAAATTTATAGAATAACAGAGCATCTAGCCAAAGCTAAAATTAATAATAATTCTACTGCCGCCCTTTTCCTAGACATCCAACGTGCATTCGACAAAGTGTACATCCCCGGCCTAATCCATAAAATCATTAACTATAACTTCCCCCCGCACATCACCAGATTAATAATCTCATACTTAAGTAACAGGACATTCCAAGTCAAAATTAATAACTCTATCTCAGACAAAAAACCAATACTTAGTGGTGTACCGCAAGGTGCAATTTTATCTACACTTCTGTTCAACCTCTACGTAAACGATATTCCAACACATACAAACTCTAACATAGCTATTTTTGCCGACGATACAGCAATTTACTCAACTAATAAAAATTTCAAATACGCGGTAGCCACTATAAACAAACACATCTCACGCATATCCACCTGGCTCACCAAATGGAAAATCAAACTCAACACTGATAAATGCGTAGCTGTCATGTTCACTAATAAAATCATCTCCTCATACCGAAACATAAACATTAAAATTAATAACACTGTCATCCAGAGCCTGACTAAGGCAGGGGCATACGGGGCAGTTGCCCCGGGCCCCCACATCAGAGGGGGCCCCTAAATCGAATAGAAAGTTTAGTAATAAGTATTAAGTTCTTCATTACTGAAGTAGTGAAGCAGAGGGGGGCCCCCAAAGAAGTTTTTGCCCCGGGCCCCAATTGGGCTAAGTCGGGCCCTGCTGTCATCCCCTGGTCAAACACTGTAAAATATCTCGGAGTTCACCTTGATAAGAGACTCACGTTCAAGCACCACATCATACAGAATAGAATTAAGTTTCGAGCAGCTCGTCGTTCACTCTCCCCTAATAGCTCGAAATAGCAAATTAAGCACTAAAAATAAATTGCTCATCTACAAATCCTTCCTAAGACCCCTGTTAACTTACGCAGCACCGGCTTGGTCATTTGCAGCAGTTTCAAATATTAATCATCTCACGGTTTGCCAAAACACTACGATCAGACAGATTACTGACGCACCGTGGTATTTTCGAAACATTGACTTACAAAATGAATTAAATCTTCTCACTCTTCCAAATTATCTCAAAAAACTCGCGACTAATTTCTTTCAGAGCATTGATAACGATCTTTTATTAGAGAACTTCGATTATGACCCAGCCGCTGCTGAGAACAAAAAACGGCCTCGTACCGTGCTTGTTCGTTAATTTTTTCTCTTTTCCTTAAAATAATAAAAAAAAATTATAAAAATTTATAAAATAATACGTGCTTGCACGGTAAAAAACATTTTAAAACTTGAAAATCTGATACGTAGCGCTGCTACGGTAAAAAACATTCTATCTTTAAACTTCCTCTTAGATCCTATCCTTAAACTTCCTCCTAGCAGTATGGCAGAAAATTTTCTGTCATACTAGTTTTGTATAAGCTCATGGATCCTAGCAACTTCCAATCATTTTTCTCTCTCTTTCTGTCCCTACCTTATGGCCACTAATAGTTATTCCTTGCCCAATCGTTAACAAGACAGGCTCCCGAGGGCGTGGCCCAGAAGAAGTCGCTCACCACTTTTCATGTTGAGCTCATGTTGAGGACAGAAATCTACCCTCTTTCTTTATCTGTGTTTAAGAAAGGGCAAAATGGAAGAGAAATTGGGTAGATATATCTTTATTCCTGGTAACGTGAGAATCCTGGAACTTTCATCTCTGAAAGAGTTTAACGATTAATACATAGGCACACAGATCAGTAATATATTAAGAACATTTAAAACAAATTATACTCAAAACATCATTGCCAAATGTAGAAAATCATAATGCGCAGAAACAAATTAATGTGTTTGAGGACTGTGTAGTAACAGCGGTGATACTTAATTTAAAAAAAGTCTATAATTAGACAAATGAGTTCGTGGACTGGTCAGGGGTTGCATTTTTAGCTTGTTATTGGAGCTTGGCTTGGGCTTTTTCCTTGTAAAATAAATAAATAAATAAATGGATAGTTAATTAATAATTTAAAAATATGAATTATTATTTATTGGATTTCCCAAATCTAACTTTACATTTTGTTTTGATTGGTTTCTAAGAACCTTATGTAATGAAATATTAGTATCAAGATAACTTTTTGAACTGAAACGCGGACGCCGTGGCACAGTGGTTCGGACCTGCCTCAGTGGGTAATCTGCAGGAGAGTTAGGGCCTGTTCACATAGGAGTCCGTTGCTTTGCGTTAAGGAAAAGATGACGTTGAGGCGAAAATAAACCAATCATAGGCGTTAAAAATTTCATTGCTAATCGTTTGGAGGCCTATAATTGGTTTATTTTCGTCCCAACGTCATCTTTTCCTTAACGCAACGCAACGAACTCCTATGTGAACAGGCCCTAAATGTGTTCGGGCCCAGCCAGTACCAAATTCGCTATAGTATAGTATAGTATAGTAAAGTAAAGTTAAAAATTTTTTTTTTCTTGCTAATGCGGCTGACGCTTTGACATTATCAAAAAAAATGAAAATATAGTAATTCTAAATGGACACCTCTGCTACCCCGCTTGCGCGTATCAGCCCGTGAACACCGAACGTAGAAAAACCTGAATACGCAGACGAAGGTTGATTTCCCAGGTTCAGTGCTTTCCATTGCTGTGGGGTTCGAGGATGCCGACAAGCAGTACAGATCTGTCATCCACACAAGGCATCCCAAGCCCCCTGAAAATATAGTAAAAGAAATGTTTCTCAAACTGTGCTATTAGCCCAGTAGCTATGTACATCTTACCGCGCAAAAGATCGGGTATTAGATTTTTTTTCCTACTTATATATCTTTAGTCCTGTAGTGAAAAACCAGGTTTTTCAATTCCAAAAACTTCGGCGGAATTTTCTGTGGCCTAAAAACAACGAAATTTTTTTAACTTTTTTTGGTTTTTTTCAAATATCTCAGCAATGGTTGGTTCTAGAGCTTAGATTGCAATCACAATCTTAAAGAAGACAAAATTTTGACCAAATCTTACATTTACTTCTTTTTTCTAAACCCAATAACAAGCGAGCTACAGCGTCAGGAAAATGGGATATTTTATTCAACTCGTCGAGAAAGACGCAAAACTTTCTTCTCTAACACACTAACTCGTACAATTGCTATATATATATTCATATTTGAGAAATGCACAATATATGTAATACAACATATATATATTTTTACTCCAACATACTTGAATAGTGTGCATATTTATATAATTATGTACACTGCTCAAAAAAATTAGGGGAGCAAGCAAAGAAGTTATGAAAACCGTGCGAGACAGCCACGTATTGGCATAAAAGGGATAGCACACTCGTATCAATGCGCAATACAGAAAAAAAGACGTAAAAAAATTTGTTATTAAACTTTAATTCTTTGAAAATATGGCTAAACATGAAAAGATGATTTAGGGCAACAATTTGGTTACATGTAAACGATAAAAAAAAGTATTGTTTAGAAATGATGCAAGATTTTTAATATGGCGTGTGGTCTCCTCGAACAGCTAAGACTGCTGCAAACCTGTTTTCGATGGATGCGATGATGTTATCGATAAGACTTTGGGGAATACTGTTCCACTCCTCAAGAAGTGCAATCTCCAAGACTCGGAGAGCAAAAGGAGGCCTTGGTCTCGCAGCAAGGCATCATCCGAGCATGTTCCAAACATGCTCGATTGGATTCAGGTCAGGAGAGAACGCTGGCCATTTCATACGCTGTATTGTTTCAGCTTCAAGCATGTTCTCCACAAGGCGAGCTGTATGCGGTCTGGCATTATCAGGCTGGAAGACAAAGGAATCTCCAATGGCTGTAGCGTAAGGTATGACATGAGGTCTCAGTATCTCGTCTGCATACCTTCGGGCCGTCAAAGTACCATTCCGAATGATATGCAGGTCCGTACGTCCACCTATGCTGATTCTACCCCATACCATAAAACCAGCTCGTCTGTATTGTGACCTTTTACGAACGAATGTGTGGTTATTTCGAGTGCCCCTTTCCCTCCATACCAAAACACGTCGGGTGTCACACTCCAGACTGAATCGGGACTCGTCTGTAAACAGCACTTGGCTCCAATCATGTTGCTCCCAATCTCGATGTTCAGCAGCCCATCTTCTTCGGGCCGCACGGTGGCGTGAGGTCAACGGAATGCAGACCATTGGCCTAAGTGCATAGAGACCTCCCTGATGAAGCCTATTACGTACTGTTTGGCTGGACACCCTTCGTCCTGTTGCCAAGAGTAACTGTCTTTGCAGCTGAGTAGCATTGTCTGTTCTGTTTCGACGAGCTGTTAACAGTATATACCGGTCATCAGTTCCTGTAGTGGCCCGTGGCCGACCTTGGCCTGGTCGACGTCTAACATTCCCTGTTTCTTGGAATCGATTCCACAGCCTTGCAATGACACTTCTAGCGACTCCAACAGCGTCCGCGACACTACGTTGTGTTTGTCCGGATTCAAGTCTGCCTATAATACGCCATGCCATGGATTCCGGTAAATCACGTTGTTGAGACATTTTCAAGTCACCTTTTCTCAAAAAGAATAACTGAGCAATCGAATTTCACAGTAAATATATTTGTAAAAAAATATATTTATAAAAAAGTCGTAAGAGATATTTTTATAGACAAAATAATGTAGAAGAAAATATTCGAATTAAATGTAATAGGAAAAATTAAAGAATATAGTGCAGTTAATGTAGTACAGTTTGAGGAACATAATATCTTTTACTGTATTTTAATATTTTTGTGGATAATGTCCAATCGTCTGCCGCATTAGCAAGGAGGAAAATTTTTTTTGTCTATTTAGTTGTTATGCACGTGAGGATAAATTTATTTATTGTACCAGAAAAAGAAATCCAGTGATCAGCAGTTAATAAATTAAATTCTAAAAATTAATCTTTAAAAATTCACGAAAAATCAGAAAATGGAGGTAAAGATTTGAAAAAGATTTCATTTTAAAGGAATTTTCATGATCTTTCTCGTGATATAAATTTTATAACCCTCAAATTATTATTTTAAACTCAAAAAAAGTTCCTAAAACAACTTAAAAATTGAACTTTAAAAAATTTAAGAATTTTTCGAAAATCTTTCTTAGCGCACCCCTACACCATAAGAAGAATCGCCATGCAAAATTTCAGCCCTTTAGGTCCAGCGGTTTGGTTTGTGCGTTGTATGTCAGTCAGTCAGTTACGGAAAAGTTTGATATAGGTAGATTCTTTACATTCACCCGCTATTACAGTGCCTTTTACAGCTTACAAGGAGCGTCTATATGTAAATAACAGTATAGTGCACCCCCCCCCCCCCCCAAAAAAAAAAAGGAATTCCAATTTTTTGACGCTTGTTCCCTTCTTTAAACTGCCGATTCATTTGCAACAGCGGCAATGTCTTGATTAAGATACTTTTATGCAAGATTGAGTGCTTCCATACTTTGGACTCTGTGTTGGTTGGTTGGTTGGTTGGTTGGGGTTTTATGGCGCAAGGTCCAAAATAGGACATAAAGCGCCAAACACAAGACTGGAGCCAAAAAACAGTATATATAAAACACAGCTGAAAAAACGGATTGGTCACCAACACTTTTGTTAATAATAGCACATACACACCACAGAAAAATCAATTAAGATGCAATAAAATTGTGTAAACACGATAACATTCAAAGTTGAAAAACAGAGATGGTATATACAAATGGTAAAAGCGATTATAAGTAAAGATTATAAAACCAATGTTATATAAAAGCATTAAAAAATATAAGAAAAGTTGATAAAAAGATTTAATGATATGAACGATGAAATATAGAATTTAAAAGTTTCACATTAAAATCAATCTGAAAAGCAAATACTTTTTATAAAACCAGTGGCGAATAAAAAGGGAAACAGTGAAGGATGGGGGGGCTCCCCCAACAAATCAGGCAGATTGGGTGAACTAGACCCAAAAAAACGATTGTAGCAAGGCTGCAGAACAGGACAAGAAGTCAAGATATGTGACACTGAAAGTGGAGACCGACAGTGTTCACATAGAGGGGTATCCTCGCCCATCAGCAAATGCCGATGTGTCAGGAGGGAGTGCCCAATTCTCAATCGTGTGAGCATGACGTCTACACGACGCAGCGGAGCACATGTCCAAGCACCAATGCAATACATTTCTTTAACCTGTCTGAGTTTGTTATTGACTTGCTCATTCCAATCTAATTGCCACTCCTGTCGGACTAGATTTTTGACAGCGGACTTCATATCGCTAATAGGAACATGCTGATTCAGACGATAAGCGGCACCTTTAGCCGCAGCATCTGCCTGCTCGTTACCCGTTATGCCGACATGACCCGGCACCCAGCAGAACAAAACACTGAAACCACGACGACAGAGGCGACGATGCAGATCCACCACCGGAGATAGAAGGGAATGGGAGTGGGACACTTCACCATTCTCCAAGTTCTCTAACACACTGATGGAATCTGTATATACGATGAAACGTCTACATCTCTGACGGGAGATATACTTTAATGCCTCGTGTACGGCGACAAACTCTGCTGAAAAATAGAAAGACAGTTGGGAAGTTTATAGCTACTAACGTCTCTGCCACAGACGTAGGCACATCCAACATGATCTCCTGTTTTAGAGCCGTCGGTATAGACACCAACATAGTTAGGGTAACTAGCGAGGTGCGACGCAAAAAGCTGGCGATACACGACAGGATCCGTACTTGACTTCACAAAACCCTGGAAAGGGCGCAAGTATGAAATCCTGTGATTACGCCAAGGTGCAAAAGGCAAAGTCGGACGCAGCAAGACATCCGTATCACGGAGAGACGTCGAAGAAAGGAACGTCCTCATGCGAAGTCCGAAAGGTGGAATGCAAGATGGCCGATTTTCAAAAAGTCGGTCAAACTGACTGTCAAGAAGAACAGCATGGAGTGGGTGCTTAGGTTGCGATAGGACACGGTAATACAACTGAAGCGACAATTGCTTGCGAGTAGATGGTAAAGAAGGCTCGCCGCAGATGACATATAAACTCTTAATGGGAGATGTCCTGAAAGCACCAGAACAGATTCGAAGGGTGGAATGATGAATCGTGTCGAGATTCCGTAGCACGGAGAAGCGTGCGGAACCGTACACGGCGCATCCATAATCCATTTTCGATCGAATGACCGCGCGATACACCCGGAGCATGGTAGCACGTTCAGCTCCCCAGGACGTGTTGGATAGAACTTTTAGCAAGTTAAGAGCCTGCTCAGACTTCCGCCGTAGATATATTACGTGCGGAAGAAAGGTTAACTTGCTATCAAACAACACGCCCAAGAAACGAACAACGTTCTCCACAGATATCAAAGAATCACCTAGGTATATTTGCGGGTCAGGATGCAAACCTCTGCGTTTGCAAAAATGTACACAAGAGGTTTTTTCGGTCGAAAACTTAAATCCGTTCTCCGAACACCATGTCAACGAATATGTGCAATTCACAATGTTTTCCTGTTCCCGTGATACCGTGTGTCACAGCTGAGCTGACTCCTGGACTCTGTGTACAGCAGTTTCTTCTGCAACGTTTCACTAATGACAGAATAATCAGTCGTGCGATTCCGACAACCTGGCCATCTCGTTCTCCGCATTTTAATCACTGTGCGGACACTTAAAAAAGTCTGGTTTATCGAGGACGTCTAGTAACATAGGCAGACTTCAAAGAAGGTATCACTCTGGACATAGGCGTAGCGTGCTTCTAACTTTTTTGGCGAGGGTGCACATATTATGGATGGGATATCGAAACCAAAATATCGATATGAGTATCGATAATAATATCGGCTATTAATATCGATATCAATAATATATCGGCACACAAATATCGATGTTTCAAAATATTGACGATATTTCATATTGTAGACGATATTTCAAAATATAAACGATATTTCAAAATATCGATAACACATTTTCCTTTCACTATGCAGCCAATCGTATTCGTAGGAATGATTGTATAGTAAAATAATCTATATATATAAAACAGTTCCGTAACTGACTCATTCATTCACTGACTGACATACAACGCACAGACCAAACCGCTGGACCTATAGAGCTGAAATTTTGGATAGCGATTCTTCTTATAGTGAAGGGGTGCACTAAGAAAGATTTTTGAAAAATTCTTCTTAGATTTCTTTAAATTAAATTTTTAAGCTGTTTTAGTTACTTTTTTTAAGTTTGCATTTAAAATAATAATTTGAGGATTATAAAATTTATATAACAAGAAAGATCATAAAAATTCCTTTAAAATGAAATCTTTTTCGAATCTTTACCTCCATTTCCTGATTTTTGGGGAATTTTTAAATATTAATTTTTAGAATTTAATTTATTAAATGCTGATCACGTGACTTCTTTTTCTGGTACTTTAAATAAATTTATCGTCACGTGCATAAAAACTAAATAGACAAAAAATAATTTTCTTTTCTTGCTAATGCGGCAGACGATTGGACATTATCCAAAAAAATATTAAAATACAGTAAAAGAAATGTTCTAGAAACTGTACTATATTAACTGTACTATATTCTTTAGTATTCTTTATATTAGATTTAATTTGAATGTCTTCTTGTACATTATTTTGTCTATAAAAATATCCCTTACGATTTTTTTATAAATATATATATATTTTTTACATCAATTATATACATTGATCGTCGTATTTATTATATATATATTGGCATTAATTGCATACATTGACCGATGTTTTTACTTTGAATGTACTCCGTAGCGAAATGCGGGTTTTCAGCTAGTATATATATATATGGTAATAGTACGATAAAGAAATGATCGTAATTTAATTGAATAAGGAAATAACATTTCAATAAACAATATTTTATCAAATTTAAACGTTTCTATTTAGAGAAAGAAATCCTAGTTTGGGTGAAGCAGTGGCAACACTGAGCGTATGTAAACAAATTGGAAGGAGATATTGGAAATAACCGGTTTCTGGACCGAAACCCTTCAGACAATAAGTTTTTGTACGTCAAAGTCCATTATTTGGAAAATGAAAAATTGGCTTCCTGCACCATTGGAGTCTTTGAAATAGACCAGAGCCATGGTGGAAATTACATTTCTTTAAAAATCCTTCATATCCTGCAGTAGTGGGGTTTGAAAAAAGAAAAACTAAATTCAGTGGTCACTGATGGAGGATCGAATATGGTTAAAGCCGTGGAAATTGCTTTTGGTAGATCAAAAAAAAACATGTAATATGTTTTGCCCATCTCCTCAATTTGGTCGCTAAGGCCGTCTGCACACGGAGCAACTCAAAAGAAACTGATAACTGACTCAAATCCCAAACCAGTCCGTGATGAGTCGCAACCTATGTAATTGAATGGAGCCACGCACACGACGCAACTGGTTACAAACCCGTCGACGGAGCAACTCAAAAGAAACTGATAACTGACTCAAATCACAAACCAGTCCGTGATGAGTCGCAACCTATGTAATTGAATGGAGCCACGCACACGACGCAACTGGTTACAAACCCGTCCGACGGGTTTGTAACCAGTTGCGTCGTTATACCGTGTAATTGAATGGAGCCACGTGTGCGTGGCTCCATTCAATTACATAGGTTGCGACTCATCACGGACTGGTTTGTGATTTGAGTCAGTTATCAGTTTCTTTTGAGTTGCTTCGTGTGCAGACGGGCTTACTGTTCAACTGAAGCCGTACCAGAGCTCGTGCCACTATATGGAAAGGTGAAGAAAGTGGTGACCTGGTTCAAACACAGTGTCCGGGCTTCATATGAATTGAGAGCTTTACTTTCAGCTAGAAACTCTTGCCGTAAAAGTGTAACATTTTCCCCGCAGATTCTATCAGAATTGTCCGTACATCAGGAGCTCATTTCTTATGACTTCTCTTCCCAAAGTCTGAGGCCCCAACCCCGCCCACCCTTATTAGGTTTTTAATTATATAAGTACTGGACAGTTTAATTAATAGAAAAAAATAGTGATAAATATATATATAAATATATATACATATATATATATATATAAATATATACATATATATATATGCATGTATATATATATATATGTACATATACATGTATATATATATATATATATATATATATATATATATATATATATATATATATATATATATATATATATATATATAAATATATATATATATATATATATATATATATATATATATATATATATATATATATATATATATATATATATATATATATATATATATATATATATATATATATATATATATATATATATATATATATATATATAAATATATATACATATATATATGGGAATTGTGTTATCGCAGGGCTCCAGCTTTGAGCCATATGTCGCCGTGTACGCTATGCGACGACAGCGCTATTAGGTTTTCAAGAGATGAACGGGGAGAAAAGTATTTTGAGAGGACAGACTGAGATTGGGTCCCGACCTGGTAAGAGGTGCTGAAAGCAGCAGACGGCTGCGAAGGGAGAGACAGTCTCGAAGGGGGCATGACGTTAGCTCCGGACAAGCAGCAGACGGCGGATTAGTCAATCCTATATCGGCAGACGGCCGAATGCTTTAACCCATTTAGATTGTGGAGGCCTGGTGCGGCTTGACGTGTAATTTTATATGTAACGTATCTCTAGATATGTAAATAGTTTATATGTGTCAATATATAGTTTGTGTGTTGAAGCAGTG
Source organism: Dolomedes plantarius (assembly GCA_907164885.2). Lineage (NCBI taxonomy): Eukaryota > Metazoa > Arthropoda > Arachnida > Araneae > Dolomedidae > Dolomedes > Dolomedes plantarius. The sequence continues at coordinate 115,468,498 of OU015499.1, read as the reverse complement.
ACTCTGTCTTTAATTGAGTACTGTATTACTCTGAGTGTAAGAGAGTCTAGTTCCGCCGTGCAGTAAGCGGAAAGGTTTCTATAAGACTGAGAATAACAACCCCTAGACACCGACCACAGTTTCTAGTAAAAGTGGGGACTCGCACGAAATCGAGTTCCTACATATATATATATATATATATATATATATATATATAAATATATACATATATATATATATGCATGTATATATATATATATATATACATATACATGTATAAATATATATATATACATATACATATATATATATATATATATATATATATATATATATATATATATATATATATATAAATATATATATATATATATATATATATATATATATATATATATATATATATATATAAATATATACATATATATATATATATGCATGTATATATATATATATATACATATACATGTATAAATATATATATATACATATACATATATATATATATATATATATATATATATATATATATATATATATATATATATATATATATATATATATATATATATATATAAATATATATATATATATAAATATATATATACATACATATATATATATATATATATATATATATATATATATATATATATATATATATATATATATATATATATATATATATATATATATATATATATATATATATATATATATATATATACATATACACATAATATATATGGATAGATAGATAGATAGATAGATAGATAGAGAGAGATAGAAAGAGAGAGTGGGAGACACAGAAACATGCATAAATATATATAGAAACTCTTGCCGTAAAAGTCGAATAACCAATGCTGTAAAAGTGTAACATTTTCCCCGCAGATTCTATCAGAATTGTCCGTACATCAGGAGCTCATTTCTTATGACTTCTCTTCCCAAAGTCTGTATCTTTTCTAGCTGAATAGTAATCTGAAACTCATGCAGAGTGTGGAAACACGGAGAAATTTCACATACGAAATGATCGAGCGGTTTTCTAAGCCTCAGCTCAACAATCAACAACATCATCCACCGACACACATCGGCAGCAAGCATGACAACAGCTGCAGAGAGCCAAGGTTTGCAGGAAATCATCCAGCTTCTAGCGCCTCATCCAAAAGCCACAAAACAGTTACCAGGAGATAAATACCCCACAATCAGTACCGCAATTCCAATAGCAACCACGGTAGAAAATAAAATTTCCAAGATGTCACCTACGTTTAATGTTGGCCTCAAACTGAAGGAAGCAATCTTGAAAGCGGTAAAAAACGGCTCACGGTTGAGAATGTAATAGCACTGGCCGTAACAGTGGCGTAGCGAGCATAACTGGCACCCGGGGCACGATACCTTTGTGGCGCCCCCCCCTGAAAAACATATATAATATATAGACCCTATATTGGCGCCCCCGATAAACATATAATAACATTATATATAGACCTTATATTGGCACTCCCGCCCGAAAAGCATATAGTACCATAATATATAGACCTTATGTTGGTGCCCTCCCCCCCGAAAAGCATATAGTACCATAATATATAGACCTTATGTTGGTGCCCTCCCGTAAAAACATATAGTTATATAATATATAGACCTTATATTGGCGCTCTCCCCGAAAAACATATAGTAATATAATATATAGAGGGGCTTGTGGCGGCCCAGTGGTACAGCGCGCTGGTTTTCGGTGCTGAGGGTGCTCAGATCGAGTCCCAGCGTTGCGCCACGAAAAATGCCTCCGTTCGTGTCGTCCCTTCATAGGGGGTAATGCTGTCCGCCTATATGGTGCCCCCACAATAAAATGGACAGTAAAACTGCGGCGTAGTAAGGGCCAATGTTTGAAATACAAGTGCCTCCGCATTGGATAAAAAAAAAAAAAAAAAAAAAATAATATATAGAACTTATATTGGGGCCCTCCCCTGAAAAACATATAGTAATATAATATATAGACCTTATATTGGAATCCACCTCGAAAACATATAGTAATATAATATATAGACCTTATATTGGAATCCACCTCGAAAACATATAGTAATATAATATATGGATCTTACATTGGCGCCCCTCTGCGAGTGGCGCTCGGGGCATGATAGACCCCCTTGCCCCCCCTTTGCTACGCCACTGGGCCGTAAGTACGTTATTGAACCGCCAATGGAAGACATTATACTTCAGGGACCTGAGACACTTCTACCAAAGCAATTCGAGAACTGAAAGGAATTTTGAAAAGCGCCCATTCACCGAAAAGTGGACACAGTTCCGATTCTGACAACGGAGAAGGATCTGAATCATCTTTCTTTGGTGAGCACTCCAAAACGGTTCAGGAAATTGGAAGCATCGGAGTTCTTTAAGTATCTCATGCTGCGTTTGCATTCATGCACTCTGCTCTGCTGTGCCTTGGGGAATCCAGTGATTGATGTTCACTCTGTACTCTGTATATGCGTGGATCGCCTCCTCTTTCGGTCCTGATACAGAGCATCAAAGAACCCGGGGTCCCGGGGGGTCAAATGGTGACAATGGGGGCGGGGGACACTAGATCAAGAAACACGAGGGACCTTGGGGGCTTACCGTGACTAATTTGACTAATGTTACCTTGACTAATGTGATGACAGGAGTCGGGGGTCTGCATGCAGAGAACTCTGCACGAATGCATATGCACCATCAGATGTCCTTGATGAGCTTGCCTTTTATTTGCGATCCCCTGAAGAAGCTGACATCAACAAGTGTCCGCTTTCTTTTTGGAGTAAATCAATTGGATTGTACCCGGAACTATGTGGGGTTGCCAAGCGATATTTGGCTGCGACTTCATCATCAGTGCCATCTGAAAGAATTTTTTCTCAAGCCAGCAATATAATTAACTCAGCCAGAAATCGTCTCACATTGAATAAACTTCTTTCCTCCACTCAGTGGGAGAAAACATCTTTTTTTTTAATTAATGGATAATTGTTTTTATTCATTTTTTGTTCTTTCTAGAATTCATTTTTATATGTTGAACAATTTTTGATTGTTTTCACACATTTTTTGATTGCTTACATTAAAAATTACTTTGTATATAGTATTAGAAATTATTTGCATTTAAAGAAATAAATAATGTTTTTATGTTTAATTCTTTTGCCTGATTTACTTATGTATCTTTTTTAAATTAAATTTTTTAGATAAGCTACAGAGGCTGTTCGCACATTTTTTAGACGATTTTGGTAAGCGGTAATAAAAAATCGTTTGCTGCAAAAGAAATAATTGCAATTGTACTATGTTTTTAAAAGTCAAAATTATCGTCTCCGGCTTGAAAGTTTTGTTTTTATTCAAAATAGCGTTTTTAACAAAGCAGTGGTTCGAAGGCTACATTTATGCTCTTTCCGAAGAGAAATATGCATACTCCGTTATCCAAAAACGATGTGAGAGTTATGGTTTTGTGATATCTAAAGCGTCGATAGGTAATATCGGCAACAAGAAAGGAAAAAAACGTCAAATTGGAGCCTCAAGTGGGACAAAAATTCCAAACAAGTATCCAAGGAAAAAACGGACATCTTCGACTATTGCAAAGGTACGTTGTTTAATGTTAAAAGAAAATCCCCCTAGTCAAAGGACAGTTGCAAAATCATTAAAATGCTCGGTGTCCACTGTAAACAAAATGATAAACGTTGATTTAAATCTCAAGAAAGCGGAAAAACACAATGTGCATCGTCTTATTCCAAATCATATCGCTGAACGCATTGTAAATTTTCTTTGGGCGGTTTCTTTTTCATCCTTAATGGCACTTAAACATCCTGTTTCTTTTCTAAACTATGTCCACGTCCCTCGCTTATTTATCACTCGTCACTGCTTCTCTTAACTCGATCATTTCTTAATTGATTCCTTCATCCGTGCCGAATGTTGCGGCGCTTTTGCACCGTAACATAGAGAAACACTTATCCAAAGAAAAATGGAAAACAATTGTCACAATAGATGAATCATGGGTGTATTTAAATGATTTCAACAAAAAAAGAGCCATTTATTATCATAAAACGGGAGAAAAAAATTTAAGTACATAGTTCAAAGAATCGAAAGAAAGTTTTTCTAAGCGATTCATGATTGTTGCTGGTTATTCTTATAATGGCAAGTTAAAAATAAAGAGAGTGGAAAAAATGTCAAGATTAACTCCAAATACTATCAGGAACATATTTTATCGCCAATTTTTCTGAATGAAATACCATCGCTTTACCCACAGTGCCATCAATCTGTGAGACTCCATCAGGACAAAGCTAGCAGTCACACATCAAAATCCACTGTGAATTTCCTAAAAGAAACGGAACAAAAAACTGCTATCAAGGCCATACCCTTCACTGATATCCCTACTAAATCTCCCGATGTATCACCTATGTATTTTTGTGCTTTCGGACTTTTAAAATCTGCATTATCCAAACGTCGTCCCAAAACCCTTACAGGACTCTGGAAAGCTGTTCAGGAGGAATGGGATAGAATACCTCTTCTGACACTTCAAAAGGCATTATTATCCTGGAAATTGCGGTGTCGAAAGATAGTTCAGAATAAGGGATGTGAAATAGAACATTTAAAACACAAGAATTTTATGTAATTTAGTTTTGTGAATACAATATACATCGTCTAAAAAATGTGTGAACAGCCTCTGTATTCACAATTTAAATCACTTCTGGGCTTTCATAAATTAAAATAATTAATGATAATATTTTAATTAAGTATTTTTTTTATTTTATATTTGGATACAATAATTCACCTGTCTTCAACTCTATACTTCTAATAAATGCCAGACTCCAGAGATTTCAAAATATTTAGCCTTGTTTACGTGATTGATATGAAACTTTCTGACAGGTTTTATAGTGGAACTGACTTTCAAACACTTTAGTGAGATGGAATGATGTGGTATATAATTCTTACTGAATAAAAGTTGTAGGCCAACTTTCCACCATCAATTTTTATTCTTACTGGATAAATTTGCTCCATTTTGGCTCGTTTTCAGGAAGTCCCCAGAGAATTTTATTTAAAATCAAAAAGTTTTATCCTTTAAATTTAAAAATCTCCTACTCAAAACAACATGAACCAAAAGCTTCAAAGGATGTTTGTCACGTGCAATTTGGCACGTTCAAATAAAATATGTTTAAAATGTGATTGTGTATTTTCATAATACGTCTAGTTGTACAGCGCCCTCTATCAGTGATATCGAGAACTGTGTGTGACGAAAGGGAGAGCTGAGTGAAAGAGACGGACGAGGTATTGTAGCGGATTGTGACACGAAGAAAGAAAACATTTGCAACCAAAGTGACCGAAAAGCTCAATCGGCAACTTTATGTTCTGGTATCAACCATTAGAGCTAGAAGGGAACTTCACAAACAAAGCATTTACGGAAGAGTAGTTATTCCCAAGCCACTTGTAATGGCTTGCAATACAAAATATCGTCCACAATGGTGTCACGAGTGCAAATCCTGGTCGAGTAATATGTCGAGAAACGGCATTTGGTCCGACCAATCAGTGTTCACATTGTTCCTCGCAACAGGACGTGCGTATGCTTAGAGAACATCTGCACAACCGTTAGATTCTGGCTGTCTCATCTCAACTGTCAATCATGGAAGTAAATCTATCAGGGTTTGGGATGGTATCTCATGGTTTTCTTCAGGCCCTATTGTAACCCTAAAAGAGAGATTGATTGAGAAGAACTATGTCGAAATTTTAGCTCACTTGTCCATCCTATGGTGCAAACATTGTTTCTTGCAGGAGATGGCGTTCTCCAGGATGATAATCCCCCTATACATACAGCTAAATCTATCAAGTATTGGTTTGAAGAGCATGAAAAAGAAGTCGTATTTTATCATGCCCTGTACAATCACCCCGACTATATATCATCCAACCACTATGATCTATATAATCGGATAGAGCCAGGTATCGATATCCACCACAGCTTCTCTGCAGGAACTTCATGACTTTTCCCTGAAGAATGGTGTATATTCTTAACCACTATTCATGACTTGTATAATCCAATTCCAAGGTGAATCAGGTGGTATTACATGACAAAGGTGATCCTGCGACGTATTGATAAAGGTTTTTCATGATGTTTCTTAGTGTTTTCATTATTTTGATAACCACCTGTGTGTGTGTGTGTGTGTGTGTGTGTGAGCTTAAGGGAACGGTGGACATGAAAATTTACTTTTTTTACTTTTCATCATAGAGATACGAAATTTTGTACATATACACATTTCACTATAATTAATTAGAATACCTTAAAAGAAATTTCCAATCTCATTATAATTTTAAGATTTAAAAAAAAATTTTGAAATTTATAAACAAAATTTTAAAATGCTCCTTGCTACTTAATTTTTGAGATATTTCCTCGATTTTGCATTTTAATCTCTTTAAACTGTATAACAAACAAATCTGGGTATCAATTATTTAATCCCTCGAATAGTTAATTTTTGAGAGATTTTTTTCTGAATTCCATCTCGATTTTCATCAAAATTTTGCCCTTTGAAAAGTCATAAATCAAATTTAATTACCTTAATGAAGTCGAATTGTAAAATGCATACCCACTTTTTTTGTAAACAGCATCAGGATTCTTTATCAATTTCATGAATTTTGAAGAAAAATTAAGTAGCATGGAGCATTTAAAAAATCTAAAAACCTTGAAAAATCTGGTTTGAGAAATACAGATTTAAAATTTATTACTACACTTACCCAATATAAATTACTCTGTAGAAGCTTCATAAATGATTTTTTACTTGAAAAAAATTATTTTGGTACTAATAATCTACAGAAATATATATATTATTTACAATAACACAATCAGTATTACAATGACGAGATTTGCTGAAATAAGGGTCCACCGTTCCCTTAACTGTGCTAATTATAATGGATAGGTATCCTCTCGCTTTATCCTAATTATGTTTCTTTAAACAGGTTAACTGTGCAGTGTTTCTACAACCTCTTTTAAGCATTTTTAAGACGTGTTTATAATTTTAAACTACATTTGATGTTTTTATTGCTGTCAAATATCTTTAACTGCTTTTATCTATCAATATCTACCTGATCTATTTTTTCTACGAAAGGTATTAAATGCGACTCCGAAATTCGAAGAACATCTCGTCTGAGGCTTCTTTACCCAATAAGCAAAAAATAATAGTTATAATCGATTGCTTAACGTTAAATCTGAACGGCAATCACCTCCAGCGTAATTCAAAAACATTCCTAAAGACATTTCCGTACCTGATTTGCCAGCTGTTGCGCAACTTGCAAATCTTATCGCGAGCATTTAAAATCTTTTGTTAACTGCATCTGTGATTCCATTTCGTCAATGGGACTGCAATATTCACGATTAAATGGGTTTTTTGTTTTTTTTTGTTTCATCGGCTGCCATGTGCGCCGATGGTAGTAGCGAAAGTGTTGTGGCTTGATTTTGATTATCTGCCCTGACATGCGCCACCTGTGGGGTACGGCTGTCTTCTTTTTTTTTGTGGCTGGAGGCAGTTCCGACCTTCACATAGGTATACATTCAGTGACATGTTCGCGGCGTTTTGCATCCTCTACTGCATCCAGCTGATTGGGGGGATCCCTCTGGTATTTATATAATTATTTATTTGTTATTTTACTGCACTGAAGATTAACTCAAAGATAAAGGATTTTACACGGAGTTCAAGGAATAGGTACACCCGGGCCCTGATTTTCCATTAGGCCCGTACCTAGGGGGTCCCCAAAAAATTTTTTACTTTAAAAGGAAAAAAAACCTTTTTTAATAGCAATTTTTTTATATATATATCCTTACAAATTTGATTGATTGGTTCATCATATGTATAGTTATATGTATAGTTCATCATATGTATAGTTATATGTATAGTTCATCATATGTATAGTTATATGTATAGTTCATCACATGTATGTTATAGTGTATACCATAAGGCAGTGGTTCCCAACTTTGGGTACGCGTACCAGTACCGGTACGTGGACAAGCAGTTTCCGGTACGCAAATGATTTTACAATCTAACCTTTAGCTTACGTGGCCTATTTTATCGATTCCCTCTTAAGAAATTTCATACCCCTTTTGTAAGAGCGGTCATTAAGGAGGTTATATATATATATATAGTTGAACCCCGTTATAGCGAACCCGGTATATAACGAACTCACAGATATAATTAACGAAAATTTTGGTCCCGCCATTTTGTTATTGTACGTAACTTAATTAGTATCGTGTCAGTTTAAAGTAATCGAGTTTAGTCGATTAAATTCATTAATGACCTTTTTTAATAGATTTTTATCATTGTTTAATACATCATTACTGAATACACATTGCAACTAATGAGTTATACATTTTGTGAACTCTAGCATTTTTCTTGACGGTTCGGATATAGCGAACCACCGGATAAAACGAACAAAACCTTTGGTCCCTTGAAGTTCGTTATAACGGGGTTATACTGTATATATATATATATATATATATATATATATATATATATATATATTCACTCTTGGGCTTGTGTTCTTGGGATACATGTTATCCCACCCCGTCAAGAAAAGTTTAAAGCAAAAATCTATTAAAAATCTGTATTACGAAGAAAGAAAAGAAATGACTATAATAACTAATAGTCCATATGTTTTAATATTTTAGTTTGGAATATCTTATCCATTGTTTGTGTTGTAATACTTTATTGGGATTTACCTAATCTCAAAAGATGCCGTCTACACCTGAATGTGTTATCTATGACCACCCCATAAAAATTTAGCACTCGCCTGCTAATTATAACTGTGTCTATAACTGTGTTTGCGAATTATAACTGTGTCTGAATTCTACTAAAAATTGTGTTTTGTGTTTCAAACATCTTTAAATTAATTGCATATTATCAATCAATAGTAATCGTATTAATAAATATTAAGAAGCTGTTAAGGTAAGTGCATTAAACTCAGGGGATTTATTTAAAATTATTTTTTATATATCCTAATTTATTTTGTTTTCCATTGCATTTTATTCCCCATTTCAAAATTTTTGGTCTACCGGTACGTCATCAAATTGTTTACAACGTACAGGTACGGTACTATAAAAATGTTGGGAACCTCTGCTATAAGGTATTAATAAGTTTTTCTGGTTGCATTGTATTGGTGTTTTAATGAAGTTAATATGTTGTATTTCATTTTGTTATTTGATAATGTTCTAGGCTTCTACGCTTCAATTAGCCAATTCTTGGTAAAATGGTACTTTCACAATAATTCATGATTTTTTTTTGTGTCAATTTTTACGCCCACATCAGAGTTAGGGAGGGGGAGCATCCCCAGTTGTGCCTATAGTCAAGAATTTTCTAAATTGGGCCCTGGGTACACCTTGAAAAATGGTCAAAAATCGAATTTTGTTTTTGCTTTTTACATTTATTGAAACCCGTATTTATTGTGAACAATTTGGTGCCACTCTTTTTTTGTGATACGACAATTACATCACGAGATAATTAAATAACTGTGAACATCCAAACAGGCATTTTTATACAAAATTTTAAATGCATTTATCTCAAAATATGATTTTCTGACTTTGCGCGCATCATATCTCAAACTATTTGAGATAAAGGTTTGAAATTTTCTACACACGTTAGGCCGTCTGCACACGGAGCAACTCAAAAGAAACTGATAACTGACTCCAGTCACAAACCAGTCCGTGATGAGTCGTAACCTATGTAATTGAATGGAGCCACGCACACGGCGCAACTGGTTACAAACTCGTCGGACGGGTAAAAATAGCAGCCTTAAGATAGGCCTTTATGATTAGGGATTGCATACGGAAGGCCGCTATCTCATTCATTCATTTTGATTTGTAATTATTGAGTTTTGAGACTGTGTAAAATTTTATTTAAAAGAGAAATGATTTTATATGGAGCATTTTCTTACGTTCCTTTCGATGTTAAGGCTTATCTGTACTAACCCTATTGGATTCGCTCACCCCAGTGTTTACCTATGTAGAAAAATGCGTCTGCTATTGACTGCTACGTAAATCCTGATAATCCAATAAAAATAGCAGCGTTAAGATAGGCCTTTATGATTAGGGATTGCATATGGAAGGCCGCTATCTCATTCATTCATTTTGATTTGTAATTATTGAGTTTTGAGACTGTGTAAAATTTTATTTAAAAGAGAAATGATTTTATATGGAGCATTTTCTTACGTTCCTTTCGATGTTAGGGCTTATCTGTACTAACCCTATTGGATTCGCTCACCCCAGTGTTTACCTATGTAGAAAAATGCGTCTGCTATTGACTGCTACGTAAATCCTGATAATCCAATAAAAATAGCAGCGTTAAGATAGGCCTTTATGATTAGGGATTGCATATGGAAGGCCGCTATCTCATTCATTCATTTTGATTTGTAATTATTGAGTTTTGAGACTGTGTAAAATTTTATTTAAAAGAGAAATGATTTTATATGGAGCATTTTCTTACGTTCCTTTCGATGTTAAGGCTTATCTGTACTAACCCTATTGGATTCGCTCACCCCAGTGTTTACCTATGTAGAAAAATGCGTCTGCTATTGACTGCTACGTAAATCCTGATAATCCAATAAAAATAGCAGCGTTAAGATAGGCCTTTATGATTAGGGATTGCATATGGAAGGCCGCTATCTCATTCATTCATTTTGATTTGTAATTATTGAGTTTTGAGACTGTGTAAAATTTTATTTAAAAGAGAAATGATTTTATATGGAGCATTTTCTTACGTTCCTTTCGATGTTAAGGCTTATCTGTACTAACCCTATTGGATTCGCTCACCCCAGTGTTTACCTATGGAGAAAAATGCGTCTGCTATTGACTGCTACGTAAATCCTGATAATCCAATAAAAATAGCAGCCTTATGATAGGCCTTTATGATTAGGGATTGCATATGGAAGGCCGCTATCTCATTCATTCATTTTGATTTGTAATTATTGAGTTTTGAGACTGTGTAAAATTTTATTTAAAAGAGAAATGATTTTATATGGAGCATTTTCTTACGTTCCTTTCGATGTTAAGGCTTATCTGTACTAACCCTATTGGATTCGCTCACCCCAGTGTTTACCTATGGAGAAAAATGCGTCTGCTATTGACTGCTACGTAAATCCTGATAATCCAATAAAAATAGCAGCGTTAAGATAGGCCTTTATGATTAGGGATTGCATATGGAAGGCCGCTATCTCATTCATTCATTTTGATTTGTAATTATTGAGTTTTGAGACTGTGTAAAATTTTATTTAAAAGAGAAATGATTTTATATGGAGCATTTTCTTACGTTCCTTTCGATGTTAAGGCTTATCTGTACTAACCCTATTGGATTCGCTCACCCCAGTGTTTACCTATGGAGAAAAATGCGTCTGCTATTGACTGCTACGTAAATCCTGATAATCCAATAAAAATAGCAGCCTTATGATAGGCCTTTATGATTAGGGATTGCATATGGAAGGCCGCTATCTCATTCATTCATTTTGATTTGTAATTATTGAGTTTTGAGACTGTGTAAAATTTTATTTAAAAGAGAAATGATTTTATATGGAGCATTTTCTTACGTTCCTTTCGATGTTAAGGCTTATCTGTACTAACCCTATTGGATTCGCTCACCCCAGTGTTTACCTATGGAGAAAAATGCATCTGCTATTGACTGCTACGTAAATCCTGATAATCCAATAAAAATAGCAGCCTTAAGAGAGGCCTTTATGATTAGGGATTGCATATGGAAGGCCGCTATCTCATTCATTCATTTTGATTTGTAATTATTGAGTATTGAGACTGTGTAAAATTTTATTTAAAAGAGAAATGATTTTATATGGAGCATTTTCTTACGTTCCTTTCGATGTTAAGGCTTATCTTTACTAACCCTATTGGATTCGCTCACCCCAGTGTTTACCTATGGAGAAAAAATGCGTCTGCTATTGACTGCTACGTAAATCCTGATAATCCAATAAAAATAGCAGCGTTAAGATAGGCCTTTATGATTAGGGATTGCATATGGAAGGCCGCTATCTCATTCATTCATTTTGATTTGTAATTATTGAGTTTTGAGACTGTGTAAAATTTTATTTAAAAGAGAAATGATTTTATATGGAGCATTTTCTTACGTTCCTTTCGATGTTAAGGCTTATCTGTACTAACCCTATTGGATTCGCTCACCCCAGTGTTTACCTATGGAGAAAAATGCGTCTGCTATTGACTGCTACGTAAATCCTGATAATCCAATAAAAATAGCAGCCTTATGATAGGCCTTTATGATTAGGGATTGCATATGGAAGGCCGCTATCTCATTCATTCATTTTGATTTGTAATTATTGAGTTTTGAGACTGTGTAAAATTTTATTTAAAAGAGAAATGATTTTATATGGAGCATTTTCTTACGTTCCTTTCGATGTTAAGGCTTATCTGTACTAACCCTATTGGATTCGCTCACCCCAGTGTTTACCTATGGAGAAAAATGCATCTGCTATTGACTGCTACGTAAATCCTGATAATCCAATAAAAATAGCAGCCTTAAGAGAGGCCTTTATGATTAGGGATTGCATATGGAAGGCCGCTATCTCATTCATTCATTTTGATTTGTAATTATTGAGTATTGAGACTGTGTAAAATTTTATTTAAAAGAGAAATGATTTTATATGGAGCATTTTCTTACGTTCCTTTCGATGTTAAGGCTTATCTTTACTAACCCTATTGGATTCGCTCACCCCAGTGTTTACCTATGGAGAAAAATGCGTCTGCTATTGACTGCTACGTAAATCCTGATAATCCAATAAAAATAGCAGCGTTAAGATAGGCCTTTATGATTAGGGATTGCATATGGAAGGCCGCTATCTCATTCATTCATTTTGATTTGTAATTATTGAGTTTTGAGACTGTGTAAAATTTTATTTAAAAGAGAAATGATTTTATATGGAGCATTTTCTTACGTTCCTTTCGATGTTAAGGCTTATCTTTACTAACCCTATTGGATTCGCTCACCCCAGTGTTTACCTATGGAGAAAAATGCGTCTGCTATTGACTGCTACGTAAATCCTGATAATCCAATAAAAATAGCAGCCTTATGATAGGCCTTTATGATTAGGGATTGCATATGGAAGGCCGCTATCTCATTCATTCATTTTGATTTGTAATTATTGAGTTTTGAGACTGTGTAAAATTTTATTTAAAAGAGAAATGATTTTATATGGAGCATTTTCTTACGTTCCTTTCGATGTTAAGGCTTATCTGTACTAACCCTATTGGATTCGCTCACCCCAGTGTTTACCTATGGAGAAAAATGCATCTGCTATTGACTGCTACGTAAATCCTGATAATCCAATAAAAATAGCAGCCTTAAGAGAGGCCTTTATGATTAGGGATTGCATATGGAAGGCCGCTATCTCATTCATTCATTTTGATTTGTAATTATTGAGTATTGAGACTGTGTAAAATTTTATTTAAAAGAGAAATGATTTTATATGGAGCATTTTCTTACGTTCCTTTCGATGTTAAGGCTTATCTTACTAACCCTATTGGATTCGCTCACCCCAGTGTTTACCTATGGAGAAAAATGCGTCTGCTATTGACTGCTACGTAAATCCTGATAATCCAATAAAAATAGGAGCCTTAAGATAGGCCTTTATGATTAGGGATTGCATATGGAAGGCCGCTCTCTCATTCATTCATTTTGATTTGTAATTATTGAGTTTTGAGACTGTGTAAAATTTTATTTAAAAGAGAAATGATTTTATATGGAGCATTTTCTTACGTTCCTTTCGATGTTAAGGCTTATCTGTACTAACCCTATTGGATTCGCTCACCCCAGGGTTTACCTATTTAGAAAAATGCGTCTACTATTGACTGCTACGTAAACCCTGATAATCGAATAAAAATGGTATGTTTCAGATAGCCTAAACTTTTCTGCACCTTGCAACGGGATCTCTTTTATAAATTTAGTCTACCTAAGGAATTTATGAGTGTTTAAAACACGCTAGACCTGATTTTTTCCCACCCGGATAATTTCAATTCAAAAATATTATTTGCATTTTTTTTAACGAAAAATGTCCCAATGTGTCATTTGTTTCTCTATTAGGGAGTACAATTTTTAAAAAAAATCTTCAAATCCAAGTCGGCAATCCTTGGACACATTTTCTCCATAGCTTAACATTGAGGTGAACGAATCCAATAGGGTTAGTATACGGCAGCTTTAACCTTTTTGAAATCTACGTAAAATACTTCGTAACAGTAGCCACCGCAGCAAAAGGCAATTCTAGGCCTTTTCTACCTTTTTTCTAAATGAGCGGTTTGTAACAAAGAAATTCCATTTTCCCAGAGCTTTCATGTCCCAGCTTATGAATATACAGTCGAACCTCCATATATCGAACTTCCCTATATCGAAATTTTCTATATATCGAACTCTTAGCAAATCACCATGTTCATTACATGGGAAAATTGTTTCTATAAATCGAAAAAAATCTCTATATATCGAAATTTTTTTCAAGACAAATTGGAAGATTTTACTCCACTTTATATATATATATATGTATATTATATATATATATATATATACCGGGTGGCCATAATTAAACTGACAGTGCTCACAGTGTTCTGTAGCGCGATCTATTTGCGAGAATGACGCCACATTTTGTAGGAAGATTAAACAAGACGGGGGACGAAGGATTCTGCGAAAAAATAAATTAGTTCCAAAAGTCACCGCTAGGGGAATATTTGGCGCTGTGTAATAGAAAATAGAGTGTTAATAAATGCAAATTAATACGGAATAAAATTACCTTTTATTATGCACATTTTCTTATTTAGTTCAAGTGCAATATGGCAACACTTTTAAAAAAGCGTAAAATCTACATAAACACCGATAAAGTCTCGTGATCTGCAATATCACGTACGCTGAGCAGAAGAAGTTCTTTATTCAAATTTCACGTTACATCCATTGGCACAGTGCCAGCTGCTTGGGTTTTAAAAGGCAATGTGTTACGTTTCGAATCAATCGGATTGAAAGTTTATGTGCAATTGCTCCTTCTTTAGTCAAGCGTGCGTTACTGGTCAAATTCTTTTATCTTAACCAGTGCAACGCGTCAGCCTCTCTTCGTGCTTTTAGAACGCACAAAAAAATGCGTAAAGGTAACGGTCCTGTGTCAGTTAATGGGCTAAAAGCAATGGTTGCGACGTTTGAGAAACCAGGTTCTCTGAAGGTTCAGTCAGGTAGAGGACGAAAACCTGTACCACAGGATACAATCGAAACAGTTGCCACGGCGATTGTCGACAGAGGACCAGACAATATTGCTGCCACCTCTAGCGCTCGTGGATTAGCTCGGAATATGGATATGCCTTACAGTACGGTATGGAAAATCTTACGAAAGATTATCAACTTCTATCCGTACAAGATCAGCTGTGTACAGGAGTTACTGTACCCCGACCATGATAAGCGATTGACTTTTGCTCTCACCTTTCTTGCCAAAATGGAGGTGGATGATGCTTGGCCGTGGAAAATCTTATGGGGAGACGAGGCCCACTTTTACCTGCATGGAACTGTGAATACCCAGAACTGCCGAATTTGGGATGACAAATCACCACATGCAGTCACAGAAATTCCCTTACATTCACCAAACATAACTGTTTAGTGTGGGTTCACAGCGGAATTTATCGTAGGTCCATTCTTCTATGAGAACATTACCCCGACAGGACCGGAAACCTGTTCTGTTACGGGAGAGAAATATCGCCACATGTTGAACAGCTTTGTCATTCCGGCACTTCAGCAAAGACAATGCCTGGGGGAAATCAT
This sequence comes from Dolomedes plantarius, assembly GCA_907164885.2. NCBI lineage: Eukaryota > Metazoa > Arthropoda > Arachnida > Araneae > Dolomedidae > Dolomedes > Dolomedes plantarius. The sequence goes on along the minus strand of OU015499.1, from coordinate 115,452,749 downwards.
TTTCATGCAAGATGGAGCCCCTCCACACGTTGCTGTACGGATGCAACAGCTGCTACGACAGAAATTCACAACAGAAAGAGTCATTAGCCGCTACTTTCCAATTGCATGGCCACCTCGGTCGCCTGATCTTACCCCATTCGACTTCTGGCTATGGGGTTACCTTAAGTCCAAGGTCTATCAAAGAGTGGTCCTTGACCTGGCTACGTTGAAGGATAACATATCACGGACTGTACGGGAGATTCCTGCAGACATGTTACTTTCTGCTGTTGTGCATATTGTGCACAGAATGCAATATGTGGTCCACAACAACGGCAGCCACATTGAACCTCATTTGAATGCAAAATAAAAGGTAATTTCCGTATTGATTTGCATTTGTTAACACTCTATTTTCTATTACACAGCGCCAAATATTCCCCTAGCGGTGACTTTTGAAACTAATTTATTTTTTCGCTGAATCCTTCGTCCCCCGTCTTGTTTAATCTTCCTACAAAATGTGGCGTCATTCTCGCAAATAGATCGCGGTACAGAACACTGTGAGCACTGTCAGTTTAATTATGGCCACCCGGTATATATATATATATATATATATATATATATATATATATATATATATATATATATATATATGTATAACTAAAATATTTAAAGCATGTGTTGCACCAAAACCAATACATTATAAATATAGGCATTAATAAGTATATTGTCAATATGCGCTAAGCTGCAATTATTAGACAATACTATATAAGATATAATTAAAACAATAATGATACACCAAGATAAGCTAAAAAGGATAGTGAAGTTTTGAAGCAAAAAGGAAATTTTTGAAACAAAAACGGAGATTGATGTATTTAAAAAGACGTGAGGGGGATTAAGACCCCTCTATCCTGGTTAAAAGATCTTTTACATAGCTAAAACTTTCCCAGCATTCGTCATACATCAATTAGAAAATTTAAAACTTTTCAAAAGGGTTTAAGACAATAAATAGAAAGTTAGACATAAATGTAGAAGTTATATACTATAATAAAATAAAGTGACATAATGTCATAAGATGATCTCTAAAAACTACCTTACTAAAAACAGTAATTAAAAATATAAGAAAAAGCACTGAAAAAGCACTGAAAATGCCACAATACATTGATAAATTACACTACCATTATAAAACACCACATTTTATAAAACCATTAAAACTTTAAAATTCAAAACAGCAGACAAAAATTCTATACCTCCAAGTCCAAGTGCCCAAGGACATCCACGCGCCCAAAACAACGCCTCAGTATATCCACCAGAAAGCCAGCCGGATACCCCGCCTGTACAGCCAGTTCAATGAATTTTTTAACTCTTTTATTCATCTCAATCCTAGAATCACACAGTCTATCACAACGAATTATGTAGTTGTTGACTATATTACGTTTAACATTTTGATGTAAAGCTGTATTCCAATTAGATAGACGGTTTATGTTAAAGTCGTATAAATCTTTTTTATCGAATATGCGGAAAGATAGAGTTCCATTTGACAAAGTGATGGTTACATCCAAAAAGTTGATTTCGTTTTTGGAGTTTGGTACGGTCTTAGTTAGTTTTATATTAGCTGGATAAAAAGTAGGAACAAAGTTACAGTTAACCTCGTGAGCAATGAAAATGTCGTCTACGTATCTAAAGAAAGCTATATTTTGTAAAAGTGATGATTTAGATTCAAAATAATATAATATATATCTGCCAAATAGGACGATGATCCACCCCCCATTGGCAGTCCAAATGTCTGAATATAATATGTTGTACCATTAAATAAATAATTTTCAAACAATATGATACGAAGTGTATTTTTAAAAAGAGTAAAAGTAATATATTCTTGTAAATCAAACCTGTGAAAAAACTCAATTAGAATTGAAAAAAGAAAAGTAGTGTCTATATTATTGAATAGGTCTACTACGTCATAAGATTCTATTAGTTCTATATCGTTTAAATTTTTGATTTTTGATATTAATTGTAAGCTATTAGTGATTATATTGGATCCAAATTTTTTTATTTTAATGAAAAGATTTTTTAAAACTGGTATTATCAATTTATTAGCATAAGTTATGTAGGTACCGAAACCTACAGTTACTGGTCGAAAGGTAATAGGTTTTTTGTGGAATTTGGGAATTGCAACAAGGTAGGGAAAGGAGAAGGAATAAAGATTTATATTTATTTTTTTATGCAGTTTAACTAAACGTCGTTTCAGAGACAACTCATCAAATGCATATGGTTCGTAAAGTCTATTATTTGAATAAAAATTTTTTACAATTTGAATATAATAATATTTGCAAATAAATGAATAGTTAGATGCCACCTTGTCTACATAACTAATTACCAGTTTATTTTGTAGTCCCTTTATAGAGGTCATACTTGGACTATTGAAATATGTTCTAGAACCCTTTAAGGCCAATTCATAACTTTTTAGAAAAGTGAATGAAGTTTTTTGTTTCCATTTTGTAAATGCCTCCAAAGGCAAATTATATTTTAAAGCATTTTTTTCAATGAAGGTGGTGAGGTTCTTATTGAAGGTTATTTCTATGTCTTTAAAACAATTATATCTAAACTTAGTACCCATTTGTATAGCATCACGTAGGCCCCTGTTCGATACTATCTGGACATTACCCGTTATGACATGGTTATGATCTGGATTAATATATTTTGACATTGATTTATGATGACAATCACACTCATAAACTGTGTTTAAGTTTTTTGAATTTAGATTATAATTAAATATTTTACGACTAATTGGTATATTGTAAGAGTATGTAACTTTAGGTTGTATTTTACAAGGTAAGTCAGACATAGAATCCTTAAATATTTTATTTATTGGTATGGAATTAAAGGCATTGTTTTTAAATTGTATAACTATGTATTCTGTTTTTATAGGTTGCATTGCTGCAGAAAGATCTATTCCTAATTTTTTAGCTCTAATTTTAAAGGTTTCTAATATTGTAAAATAGTGTTGTAAATATGAAGGTTCGAAGAGGCTTTTATATTTAGGATCTATTACATATTGCCATAGTTTGTTTAACCATCGTTTTTTAATATTGTATATTTTACATTTTATCCAATTAAATTTTACAGAAGTTTCAGACAACAAATCCCTATTTAGTTCTAAAAAAAGGTTTTTATGTTTTTGTATGTTAAGTTTGTTACTACCATTACCGCGTCGCTGTCTTCGCTTTAGGGAGAATTTTGGATCTACTTGTATTGAGATGTAGTCTTGAGTGTCTAGATAGCCTAAAGTATTTTCGTTTTTCGTTTTACCAAAACATGAAGTATTCAGGCCAAAGGGATAAAGTGTGTTAAATTGCGAGATGTGCATACTCTCCCACCATAAACGAAGTCTATCTTTTGGAACTATGTCCAAAATACTAACTTCGATTGATGTAAAACTGTGTGACCTGAAGTGTAACATCTCGAAAGAAGGATCTTTTTTATTATTAATGTTGCTTCTATGTAAATTTAATCTGATGTGTAGTTTATTTGATGTTTGACCTATATAGGCCTGACTACACTCTTTACACTTTAAACAATAGATACAGTTATATACTTTACAAAACACTTTATTACTAGTATTAGTACCCAACTGGTTTTTGTTTGCAAAAGGACAAGTTTTACAGCGTGGATTTGTACATCTTTTGAACTTGAAAGTACGTATATTACGATAATGTGAGTAATAATTAAATTTAAAATTAGGAACACTAATGTCTAGTACGGTTTTTTTTGTTAGCACATGTTGTATTTACCACACTAGGAGCTTTAGCAAAAAAAGAAGTAATCAAACCTGGGTTACGGGCTAACGAAGTGTTCAAATCCCCAACATTGACACTCCGGGCATCGGGTGAATGTAATTCAACCGCTTTGCCAGTCGCTTGATACCTTTCAGTGTACTTGTTCATGATAAATTAATAGAAAGAAATCTAGCTTCTAAACAAGTCCATGTTCAATAGGCGCAATCCGCAATCAATCCATTCCGTAAGGCTTCTACGTGAAAAAACTACTTTACGAAGTTGTTATCATGACATCACTACAGCAGTACCATTGCTAAACATGTTGTGGATTAATATCAACTTGGCTAATTTTTTAACTAATTTTGTGATTTTTTATTTTACTTTTTTATTTTTTTATATAGAAAATAAGTTAAAGAAAATTGTATGACGAGCTAGGGAGCGTATATGGACTTAACTCATATGGTGTACCCCAATTAGAATTAAATTATAGCAATAAATTATAGCAATTCCGTCCAAAATGCGCGTAGCTTTTGCAATGTTTAGACAGAGCATATATAACTAAAATATTTAAAGCATGTGTTGCACCAAAACCAATACATTATAAATATAGGCATTAATAAGTATATTGTCAATATGCGCTAAGCTGCAATTATTAGACAATACTATATAAGATATAATTAAAACAATAATGATACACCAAGATAAGCTAAAAAGGATAGTGAAGTTTTGAAGCAAAAAGGAAATTTTTGAAACAAAAACGGAGATTGATGTATTTAAAAAGACGTGAGGGGGATTAAGACCCCTCTATCCTGGTTAAAAGATCTTTTTACATAGCTAAAGCTACATAGCTAAAAATTTGGATCCAATATAATCACTAATAGCTTACAATTAATATCAAAAATCAAAAATTTAAACGATATAGAACTAATAGAATCTTATGACGTAGTAGACCTATTCAATAATATAGACACTACTTTTCTTTTTTCAATTCTAATTGAGTTTTTTCACAGGTTTGATTTACAAGAATATATTACTTTTACTCTTTTTAAAAATACACTTCGTATCATATTGTTTGAAAATTATTTATTTAATGGTACAACATATTATATTCAGACATTTGGACTGCCAATGGGGGGTGGATCATCGTCCTATTTGGCAGATATATATTTATATTATTTTGAATCTAAATCATCACTTTTACAAAATATAGCTTTCTTTAGATACGTAGACGACATTTTCATTGCTCACGAGGTTAACTGTAACTTTGTTCCTACTTTTTATCCAGCTAATATAAAACTAACTAAGACCGTACCAAACTCCAAAAACGAAATCAACTTTTTGGATGTAACCATCACTTTGTCAAATGGAACTCTATCTTTCCGCATATTCGATAAAAAAGATTTATACGACTTTAACATAAACCGTCTATCTAATTGGAATACAGCTTTACATCAAAATGTTAAACGTAATATAGTCAACAACTACATAATTCGTTGTGATAGACTGTGTGATTCTAGGATTGAGATGAATAAAAGAGTTAAAAAATTCATTGAACTGGCTGTACAGGCGGGGTATCCGGCTGGCTTTCTGGTGGATATACTGAGGCGTTGTTTTGGGCGCGTGGATGTCCTTGGGCACTTGGACTTGGAGGTATAGAATTTTTGTCTGCTGTTTTGAATTTTAAAGTTTTAATGGTTTTATAAAATGTGGTGTTTTATAATGGTAGTGTAATTTATCAATGTATTGTGGCATTTTCAGTGCTTTTTCAGTGCTTTTTCTTATATTTTTAATTACTGTTTTTAGTAAGGTAGTTTTTAGAGATCATCTTATGACATTATGTCACTTTATTTTATTATAGTATATAACTTCTACATTTATGTCTAACTTTTCTATTTATTGTCTTAAACCCTTTTGAAAAGTTTTAAATTTTCTAATTGATGTATGACGAATGCTGGGAAAGTTTTAGCTATGTAAAAAGATCTTTTAACCAGGATAGAGGGGTCTTAATCCCCCTCACGTCTTTTTAAATACATCAATCTCCGTTTTTGTTTCAAAAATTTCCTTTTTGCTTCAAAACTTCACTATCCTTTTTAGCTTATCTTGGTGTATCATTATTGTTTTAATTATATCTTATATAGTATTGTCTAATAATTGCAGCTTAGCGCATATTGACAATATACTTATTAATGCCTATATTTATAATGTATTGGTTTTGGTGCAACACATGCTTTAAATATTTTAGTTATATATGCTCTGTCTAAACATTGCAAAAGCTACGCGCATTTTGGACGGAATTGCTATAATTTATTGCTATAATTTAATTCTAATTGGGGTACACCATATGAGTTAAGTCCATATACGCTCCCTAGCTCGTCATACAATTTTCTTTAACTTATTTTCTATATAAAAAAATAAAAAAGTAAAATAAAAAATCACAAAATTAGTTAAAAAATTAGCCAAGTTGATATTAATCCACAACATGTTTAGCAATGGTACTGCTGTAGTGATGTCATGATAACAACTTCGTAAAGTAGTTTTTTCACGTAGAAGCCTTACGGAATGGATTGATTGCGGATTGCGCCTATTGAACATGGACTTGTTTAGAAGCTAGATTTCTTTCTATTAATTTATCATGAACAAGTACACTGAAAGGTATCAAGCGACTGGCAAAGCGGTTGAATTACATTCACCCGATGCCCGGAGTGTCAATGTTGGGGATTTGAACACTTCGTTAGCCCGTAACCCAGGTTTGATTACTTCTTTTTTTGCTAAAGCTCCTAGTGTGGTAAATACAACATGTGCTAACAAAAAAACCGTACTAGACATTAGTGTTCCTAATTTTAAATTTAATTATTACTCACATTATCGTAATATACGTACTTTCAAGTTCAAAAGATGTACAAATCCACGCTGTAAAACTTGTCCTTTTGCAAACAAAAACCAGTTGGGTACTAATACTAGTAATAAAGTGTTTTGTAAAGTATATAACTGTATCTATTGTTTAAAGTGTAAAGAGTGTAGTCAGGCCTATATAGGTCAAACATCAAATAAACTACACATCAGATTAAATTTACATAGAAGCAACATTAATAATAAAAAAGATCCTTCTTTCGAGATGTTACACTTCAGGTCACACAGTTTTACATCAATCGAAGTTAGTATTTTGGACATAGTTCCAAAAGATAGACTTCGTTTATGGTGGGAGAGTATGCACATCTCGCAATTTAACA